>OY751315.1:5730460-6330460 GCA_963564615.1 Rhorus exstirpatorius
AGCACAAGCATAGTTATTGAGCTCTCTTCTTTGTGCGAGTATTCACTAATTCTGTTTGTCTCTCTCTCTCTCTCTCTCTCTCTCTCTCCGTATCCATATCTTTTTCCATGCTCGAGAGTCTTTCTATAGGAACAATAGTGGGCATTTTTAATATTTTTCGATGTATATCGGGTATGCAGGAATAGTACTGCGAGTTTTCACTGATTCTGTTTGTCTCTCTCTCTCTCTCTCTCTCTCTCTCTCTCTCTCTCTCTCTCTCTCTCTCTCTCTCTCTCTCTCTCTCTCTCTCTCTCTCTCTCTCTCTCTCTCTCTCTCTCTCTCTCTCTCTCTCTCTCTCTCTCTCTCTCTCTCTCTCTCTCTCTATCTCTCTTTCTGTATACATATCTTTTTCCATGCTCGAGAGTCTTTCTATAGGAACAATAGTGGGCATTTTTAATATTTTTCGATGTATATCGAGTATGCAGGAATAGTACTGCGAGTATTCACTAGTTCTATTTGTCTCTCTCCCTCTCTCTCTTTATATCTCTCTTTCCGTATCCATATCTTTTTCCACGCTCGAGAGTCTTTCGTTAGGAACAATAGTGGGCATTTTTAATATTTTTCGATGTATATCGAGTATGCAGGAATAGTACTGCGAGGAGATACGATTTCTCGAGATGTGTGAAGTGCATCAGCAACATGTCCCGTCTTTGCTCAATGCTGCAAGCCTCTTCTCCTTATTTTTTGCTTAATGTGTGCCTATCTCTATGAAACCTCGTGTCTCTGAATACATATAACTGCCTTCATTTACGAAGGTTCGAACGCTGCTACTTCTTCTCACACACATTTTTTTTTTCACAAGGCATGCTATTAAATGTTACTATTTTCTCTTTGAAAAAATAAAAGCAACCGGGAATCGTTTGTGGATCGTTCGTGTCGTAATAATTTGCCTGGAAAAACATTTTTCGCAGAAAAATATTTTGATTATAATTTAAATTGAATTGATTGGAGACTCGTGACGTTCGTTCGTACCGTTCGCTCACACGTTTCTTTCATTCGTAAAATTTGGGTGGTATGGTGCGAGAGCTCTCATCGCTCGAGCTACCGCTCATAGCTGCACCATATTCGACAACGATATGGTTATAATAGAATTGACTAAAGCTAAAGTAAAATTCAACAAACCGATATATGCTGGATTTTCAATTCTTGACCTGTCTACAATCTATTTATACCGTTTTCATTATGACTATATGAAGATTACATTCGGCGAGCAAGCAAAATTATTGTACACAGATACGGACAGCCTAATCTATCACGTAACTACGCCAAATATCTACGAATCTATGAGACGTGACATACATCAATTTGATACATCCGATTACCCTACAAATAATCCCTATGGAATGCATCTTGCGAATAAAAAAGTGTTGGGTCTTATAAAAGATGAAAATAATGGTAAAATTATGACCGAGTTTATAGGGCTTAGGGCAAAGTTATACTCGTATAAAGTACAAGGTAATGAGCTTGAAAATAAACGTGCAAAGGGCGTCAGAGGAGCGACTTTAAAAACCATCACGTTTGATGACTATAAAGAGTATTTATTTCATTGTAAAACCCTGATTAGGACCCAGCACATGATACGCAGTTTAAAACATGTTGTAGAGACGGTCAGGCAAAATAAAATAGTATTAAGCTGGCAGGATGACAAACGAATTCTGTGCCCAAAGTCTACTGATACTGTACCATGGGGTTACGATGTGACGAGTAAATACATGTACATGGAAGCATAAATCTTCGAGCAGTGAGAGTCGGCGAAACCTCTCAACGTTTCACGAGATTTGGGTTGTGAATGGTATGAAAACTGCGAATACATTGTATATGAAATAATAAAATTGATACGCAATTTTATTAATAGTATTAAACTGGCAGGATGACAAACGAATTCTGTGCCCAAAGTCCACTGATACTGTACCATGGGGTTACGATGTGACGAGTAAAGACATGTACATGGAAGCATAAATCTTCGAGCAGTGAGAGTCGGCGAAACCTCTCAACGTTTCACGAGATTTGGGTTGTGAATGGTATGAAAACTGCGAATACATTGTATATGAATTAATAAAATTGCGTATCAATTTTATTATTTCATGTAATAAATTATTTCATATACAATGTATTCGCAGTTTTCATACCATTCACAACCCAAATCTCGTGAAACGTTGAGAGGTTTCGCCGACTTTCACTGCTCGAAGATTTATGCTTCCATGTACATGTCTTTACTCGTCACATCGTAACCCCATGGTACAGTATCAGTAGACTTTGGGCACAGAATTCGTTTGTCATCCTGCCAGCTTAATACTATTTTATTTTGCCTAACCGTCTCTACAACATGTTTTGAACTGCGTATCATGTGCTGGGTCCTAATCAGGGTTTTACAATGAAATAAACACTCTTTATAGTCATCAAACGTGATGGTTTTTAAAGTCGCTCCTCTGACGCCCTTTGCACGTTTATTTTCAAGCTCATTACCTTGTACTTTATACGAGTATAACTTTGCCCTAAGCCCTATAAACTCGGTCATAATTTTACCATTATTTTCATCTTTCATAAGACCCAACACTTTTTTATTCGCAAGATGCATTCCATAGGGATTATTTGTAGGGTAATCGGATGTATCAAATTGGTGTATGTCACATCTCATGGATTCGTAGATATTTGGCGTAGTTACGTGATAGATTAGGCTGTCCGTATCTGTGTACAATAATTTTGCTTGCTCGCCGAATGTAATCTTCATATAGTCATAATGAAAACGGTATAAATAGATTTTAGACAGGTCAAGAATTGAAAATCCAGCATATATCGGTTTGTTGAATTTTACTTTAGCTTTAGTCAATTCTATTATAACCATATCGTTGTCGAATATGGTGCAGCTATGAACGGTAGCTCGAGCGATGAGAGCTCTCGCACCATACCACCCAAATTTTACGAATGAAAGAAACGTGTGAGCGAACGGTACGAACGAACGTCACGAGTCTCTAATCAATTCAATTTAATTCATAATCAAAATCTTTTTCTTCGAAAAATGTTTTTCCAGGCAAATTATTACGACACGAACGATCAACAAACGATTCCCGGTTGCTTTTACTTTTTTCAAAGAGAAAATAGTAACATTTAATATCATGCCTTATGAAAAAAAAATGTGTGTGAGAAAAAGTAGCAGCGTTCGAACCTTCGTAAATGAAGGCAGTTATATGTATTCAGAGACACGAGGTTTCATAGAGATAGGCACACATTAAGCGAAAAATAAGGAGAAGAGGCTTGCAGCATTGAGCAAAGACGGGACATGTTGCTGATGCACTTCACACATCTCGAGAAATCGCATCTCCTCGCAGTACTATTCCTGCATACTCGATATACATCGAAAAATATTAAAAATGCCCACTATTGTTCCTAACGAAAGACTCTCGAGCATGGAAAAAGATATGGATACGGAAAGAGAGATAGAACGAGAGAGAGGGAGAGAGACAAACAGAATTAGTGAATACTCGCAGTACTATTCCTGCATACTCGATATACATAGAAATATATTAAAAATGCCCACTATTGTTCCTAAAGAAAGACTCTCGAGCATGGAATAAGATATAGATACAGAAAGAGAGATAGAGAGAGAGAGTGAGAGAGAGAGGGAGAGACAAACAGAATTAGTGATTACTCGCAGTTCAATTCCTGCATACTCGATATACATCGAAAAATATTTAAAATGCCCACTATTGTTCCTATAGAAAGACTCTCGAGCATGGAAAAAGATATGGATACAGAAAGAGAGATAGAGAGAGAGGGAGAGAGACAAATAGAATTAGTGAATACTCGCACAAAGAAGAGAGCTCAATAACTATGCTTGTGCTCTCTGCTGTAGCTCTCTGTTAAACATCGAGCTCACCTCTTGGCCTTTCTTCAAAATATAATTTTCGTTCATAACGAAAACTATTTTCAAGGCAGGAGATGAATTTTCAACCCAAAAACCAAGTATATGGCCCCTCGATCCCAACTATTGACATGGTCATACGGGAAAACACCTTTTCCTGTCAATAGATTGCATTCGGCCTCGCTATCTTCGAATCTCCAACGCTATGTAACTCTCCACCAGCGAAGTACAAAACGATGAATTCATGGCTCGAACGAAATTTTCATGGAATACGATGGAATGCAGGCTATACACCATATGATGCCACCGGAACAATAATTCGAGCTATCTTGAAAAAAGCTAGAACCATCTACGTGAAGGGATTGGAGAAGAGGATATGGTTAGCGCAATTCACGGATTCGTCGGCGCATATTGTCGATATGGAAACTCTTGATTGTCCATCATTGCAGGAAATATCAAACAACAAAGGATGTTTTTATCATCCCCATGACTCAAAATATAATTGTGCCAACGCAAACGTGAAATCATTCAGGAGCTGGTACATAAGGCATTGTGTAAACGCAGGATTTTTTAAATAAATAAAAACATTTTATCGAAAAATATATGTGTGTTTTTTAATTAAATAAACCATAGGAAATTGTTTTACATATTTGGTTTCAATCCAACTAATACATTTCGCACCACACGTCATCTATAATGTTTTTTATTACTTTTTCAACAATGTGCACTTATGGATTCAAACACTTTTTTCATTGCCACCATCGTTCGCGTAGAGTCACGACCCGATAGTAGGCGCGATGGATTGATGGTTTGATGGCGTCAGATGCGTTTGAATTCTACGCTGTTGTACTTCCCACCGAAGTAATTCATGTAGAGTTGATTTGCATGCGCAGCGTCAATCATCTCTTTGAATATTTCCTTATTCTCGTCGAACGCCTTCACGAATCTTGCAGGTAAGAATACAGAGAATTCGTTGGTGATATCCGCCACTATCCTCCTCCCGAATTTCGTTCCGACTATTCTCAGGTCGGAGATCGGATGATCTGCCTGAACGGGGAGTTCAGCCAATTTTTTTGTTGGCAAAAATTCCGCCATTATTCCCACCTTGTTGATACTTGCGAAATCCATTTCAACTTATTGATATTTTTTTAAATCTGTTTGTGATGAATCCCAGATCCTCTCTCCAACGTATAAGATTTTTCACTTCTTCAATATTTTTCAAAAGCAGGAGCAATCGTTCTTTCAGCTCACGGCGCTTGTCTTGCATGTAAACGGTTGCAGTTTAGGCGTGCATCTTCAGCTTATATATGCCTTCCGAATTCCAAACCGCCACGAACTCTCAATTCTAGGACCCAATAGAATTTTCCACACTTCTCTCCGCCCACACTTTGCTGCGACACATTTGACAATTCCGTACAGAGGGTGCAGGGCCATCGATATGAGTCATGATGTGGGGCGTATTCCAATGTTCCATACAAGGCAGATATGACATAATTTCGGCGTCTGCACGAAGATTTTCCGGTAAACGATCATAAAACATATGAATTGATCGACTAAAATATTTTAAAATCATAGGCTTCGTTATATTCTTAAGATCACCCCTTGATAATTCCAACGGATAGTTGGCTCCGAGAACACCATCAGAATATCCGTCCATGTTGATAGCAAGAACGCGACTAAGCGCGTCATAGCGGCATTCCATGAACATCAAAGCCTCATTTTCCGGCTGTTTGTCACAATATCTGGCGTCATAGTTAGCACTTTGCACGTATATCCACCACTGTGCAGGCTCAAGCGTGTTTAAACATGCAATATAGCATCATCCGCTCTCGAAGGCTCGAGGGGTCGAAACACGTCGAAACACATCGATGACGCGTATTTAATCAGTATTGCATTTTCCGTCAAATTTTTTCTTCATCGATACAGATTCAATCAGTTTACCACATTTTTAAATTCTTAATCTGAATCGCTCACGATCACGTGCTACTTCTTCCCACCGGCCTCGGCAAGCGGCTCTGTACGCATAATCCCATGCATACATTACATGAATTTTCACCTAGCGCTACTCACGCACCAGTCAGTGATGGGGAAACGCTTATATATGCGGTCAGAAGAATACCTGTTAGGGACAATTGAACGCATTTCTTTCAGGTACCAAGGAGCAGCTTACCTTATCGTAGGCGCCTCCAAGATTTTATGACCTCATGATTCGGCCTTTTCCAGGCTGCGGTCAGACACCTAGCACGTGACCAGCAGTGATTTATGACAGGAAATGAGGACGCGACAGACAGACGCGCCAGTTAAGTGACATTCCAATGCCATTGTAAAGATTACGTAAAGTGCACTCTGTCGATAGAATGACAACATTCCAATGCTATCTTAAAAGGTACGGCGAAAATGATACACTGAGATTAACGTGTCTTGACAAGCATATCCCCTCTCTTAAATTTACAAGGGCAGCCCTGCAGGGGGTAGCGTCGTGGGTGGCTGAAAAATCTAACGCTCCAGTCTGCTATTTACCTGTTAGAGATAGCGGCATTCCAATGCCACCCTCAAAAGAAGCCCCCCCCCCCCCTCACCCTCTTGACCCGCAAAATATTAGGTGCACTCCGGTTGTTAGAGATATTCCCCCCCCCCTCCGTGTATGGGCTAAGTGCATTCCGGCTCATCGCGATAGCCCCCCCCCCCCCCCCCCGGGTTTGTGTCAGGGCTAAGTGGTTCATGTCTGAGCTAAAAAATGTCGACAAATGTCGGGGTAGGGATCTTGAGTTAGAACTCTCCGTTTAACACTACTATTCTCTTTGTTATGGTCGGAGATGTCTGCGAGCAAGGAAACAAAGAATTTGTTTAAAGCACTGATGGTTATTGCCTCCTTCGTGCAAAATTTATCAGTCTGTACGCACGGTAGGGACTCAGTCATATCGAGTACGCGCCCTCAATATTTCCCCGAGACTAATAAATATCTCCTTACCTGTTGAGCGAAACGTTGATATGCTGGGGGATCTTCTTTTGTCTGTGTCCCTCGATGATTTTTTCGGTTGTCTTTGCAGCTTCTCTTCTGATCTGCGAATTTTTCGTTGTAATTCTGGTGATGCATCCCTATCACGCGATTGTTTCTTAGATTTTCCCATGATTAAGGGAAAACTTCACCAATACAGAAACGATTTGAGATGATTTTTTACGTAACTTTCCCGATTATTAAAATGAAAATTGGGAAAAAAACTCTCTTGCGTGTGACACGCACAAGCACAAAAAACGTTATGAAGAATAACAGGATGGCAGGATGGATACTGAGACAACAACTCGGATTTGTTTTTACTCTCTGAATTGTGACACATACTAGTGGAAAGTAGCGATACTATCAATGTAATCTCGAAGAACGGGACTCGAAATATAATTGACTCGAGAAGCTCGTAAGAACTTCGAATGGTTCGAATCGGTAGCTTGGCCAATCTTTAATTACGGGAAAAAAAATTTTCACTTTAGCCGTGTTCGACAACAATGCGGCAAACCCAGTTTACAATTGAGATAGCATCGCCACAATGCAAAAATGATGTAATGAAGCTGAAAACGAAAAATTGGAAACGCAAGATTTTTTTCATAATTCAACGCTGTCGAACGTCGTAGTTTCCGCATTCCTAGAATCACCCCCTCCCCGAAAATCCACCCCTAACGATGAAAAACCAACCTGTATACGCGACGATTCAAAATTCAAAATTTTATCGACGCGATAATTATCCGCTGATTTATTACTGCAGAATAACGTCGTTTTCGCATTCCTAGAATTACTCTCTCCCCGACAATCCACCACTGACGATGAAAAATCAAACAGTTTACGCGACCATTCAAAATTAAAAATTTTATCGACGCGATTATTAGTCGCTAATTAATCACTGCCGAGTGACGTCGTTTCCGCATTCCTAGAACCACCCCCTCCCGCGACATTCAACCCCTGACGATGAAAAACCAACCTGTTCACGCGACGATTCAAAATTCAAAATTTTATCCACGCGATAATTATCCGCTGATTTATTACTGAAGAATAACGTCGTTTCCGCGTTCCTAGAATTACCCCCTCCCCCGAAATTCCACCCCTATCAATGAAAAACCAACCTGTTTGCGCGACGATTCAAAATAAAAAATTTTATCGACGCGATAATTAGTCGCTAATTATTCGCTGCCGAATGACGTCGTTTCCGCATTCTTAGAACCACCCCTCCTCGGCATTCGACCCCTGACGATGAAAAACCAACCTGTTCACCCGACGATTCAAAATTCAAAATTTTATCGACGCGATAATTATCGGCTGATTTATTACAGCAGAAAAACGTCGTTCCCGCATTCCTAGAACCACCCCCACCCCCGACATTCCACCCCTAACGATGAAAAACCAACCTGTTTACGCGACGATTCAAAATTAAAAATTTTATCGACGCGATAATTATCCGCTGATTTATTACTGCAGAATAGCGTCGTTTCCGCATTCCTAGAACCACCCCCTCCCCCGACATTCCACCCCTAACGATGAAAAACCAACGTGTTTACGCGACGATCCAAAATTAAAAATTTTATCGACGCGATAATTATCCGCTGATTTATTACTGCAGAATAACGTCGTTCCCGCATTCCTAGAACCACCCCCTCCCCGACAATCCACCCCTGTTGATGAAAAATTAAACAGTTCACGCGACGATTCAAAATTCAAAATTTTTCCGACGCGATAATTAATTAATTTACTAATCAGCCTGGAATAGCTGGCGTTGTAAAAATTGTTATTTTTTTTTCCATAATTCGGACATTTCGTACAAAATACGAAAAACCTGATCCTCGTGTCCTGTAAAACCAGCGAGGCCCACTGGCTATTGGAAAAATAGTAATTCATTCTTTCTTTACTCGTGCAAATGGTAAAAGTTCCCGATGCAACAAATCGACAGCCGGGTCCACTTGACTAGGAAGACTGGCTATTGGAAACCCAAAATATAGGCAAAATAATTCGACTGATTTGCACGGGACTCTGGCTCTCCGCGCTCGGCGAGTATATGCCGCGAGAGAGAGAAAAGGTAAACAAGCGGGGACGCGGCACGCGAGAGCGTGCCATTCACAGATACAAAGGGAGTTCTTCGGGGTGAGGAGATCAACGGTGAGGCTGTACCACTAATCGAGTGTCCTGAAATATATGCAAAAATTGAAGGAATTTTAATCACCGCATTAGTGGACAGCGGGGCGAGAATCGCCGCAATCTCTGAGGAATTTTACTTGGAAAATCAGGAAACATTTAAAAATTGTCCGATTTTGCCAGTAACAGGAATAACGGTGAAAGGAGCCATTAAAGGTAAGTCGTGCAAAATCAAAACGCAATTAATGGCCACCACGGCCATCGGAAAGATAAAAACCTATGTGAGGTATTTAGTGGTGCCGGGATTAATTAAAGATGTTCTACTAGGAATAGACACTCTACACCCTCTCAAAAGTCTGATTGACGTAGGGAATAGGACGCTCCGTGTCAAATATGACGAGTCCACTGACAAAGTGTCCACAAAATCAAAATCTATAGCAGATTCAATGACAGATGAAGGGACGTCAAACTCAAAAGACGCGGAGGCACACCCACTCGAGAATCAGGACGAAAAAAATTGGCCACTACATACCACATGCGAGCCGAAAGACAAAACTCTACCAGAGTTTGCAATAGGAAAATATCCCGAGAAAGCCGCACCGAAATTAACGGAGGAAAAGTACAGTCAAGTACAGAACCAAGCAGTAGAAAAAGAGAAAGAAGGAACTGAAGAAGAAATCGAAGAAACTGTGAATAAGGAGTCGGAGCTCATATGCGAGGAAAAGTACAATCAAGTACAGAACTTGACAGTAGAAAAGGAACAAAAACATGAAGAAATAACTAAAAATGAAATCATACGCTCACGAACATGTCGAATCATCAGATGGATCAAACTACAAAGACCAGCTAGAGTTTCGCGAGCAAGAATTTTGGAGGCCAAACAGGCGAAGAAAGAAGATGGAAGGCAGAACAACAAAATACAATCGAAAAAAAAATTAAAAACGGGGAAACTACTTTATATCGTTAAATTAATATGACCAAAGAACTTATCCAAGGAGTCTTTCTTTGTTCAGGGGGGCGTTGTAACGATATCGCAAAGCCCCCCCCCCCCTTTGTCTACGACGCTTCGGCGACGAATCCAAGCGCGCCGAATCAACGCGTCGTGAGGATCCGGCTTGATAGTGGAGAGGGGACGAAGTCGAGCGCGCCGAACAGACGCTTCATGAGAATCCGGCCTTAACGGCGAAGAGGGGAAAAGCGCAGAGGATTCTGGGACAACGCTGGACGGGCATAAAAGGAGAGATTTCGGCCACTAGAAAGGCACTTCGCTCCGAGACCGGAGTAGAGAACGGAGCTCTCACCAGCCGTCTCTATTCTTTCTCGGAAAGACCCACGAAGTCAGAACGACACTGTTACTCTGCCCGACGACAGAACGCCATTATTAACAAAATCATTCGAGTCATTTAGAATTATATAGAATCAGTGAAAGCATTAATTCATGGTGAATAAAACAAATAGAAGCAGGACTTTCCCAATCTAATTCTGAGTATTAGCGACGGATTTCCTTGGGATGACCTCGGATTTCCCGCAGCTGAGCTCTCCCTAGAAAACCCCCTCCTATTTCCGAGTACTAGCGACGGATTTCCTTGGGATGACCTCGGATTTCCCGCAGCTAGGCTCTACCTAAATCGTCCGCTTTATTTCCGAGTACTAGCGACGGATTTCCTTGGGATGACCTCGGATTTCCCGCAGCTAGGCTCTACCTAAATCGTCCGCTTTATTTCCGAGTACTAGCGACGGATTTCCTTGGGATGACCTCAGATTTCCCGCAGCTAGGCTCTACCTAAATCGTCCGCTTTATTTCCGAGTACTAGCGACAGATTTCCTTGGGATGACCTCAGATTTCCCACAGCTAGGCTCTACCTAAATCGTCCGCTTTATTTCCGAGCACTAGCGACGGATTTCCTTGGGATGACCTCGGATTTCCCGCAGCTAGGCTCTACCTAAATCGTTCGCTTTATTTCCGAGTACTAGCGACGGATTTCCTTGGGATGACCTCAGATTTCCCGCAGCTAGGCTCTACCTAAATCGTCCGCTTTATTTCCGAGCACTAGCGACGGATTTCCTTGGGATGACCTCGGATTGCCCGCAGCTAGGCTCTACCAAAATCGTCCGCTTTGTTTCCGAGTTGCAACGACGGATTTTCTTGGGATGACCTCGGATTTCCCGCAGTTGGACTCTTCATTCTCAAATTAAAATCAATCTTATCTACCCTTAGGGAAAGTTAAATACGAATCACCATAAGTAATTAAAAAAGAATATTGTGAATAGATCATAAGTAATGACAAGACTGTAAAAGAATAAACAAAGGAAAAATAGAAAACTACACCGTATTATAGTCTCTTTTCACCTGCTCCGTATATTAACGAAGCGTGAATTCACGCGTAGCGTGGAAATCTGTCACAAGGACAAAAGCGTACCGTTACAATATGTATATAGGTTCATGGTCTCAATTCGGATCGCGCGCAATATGTTTTGCGCGCGATCTTTGTGTTATAATTTATTTATGTAGTATACATCATATAATATAAATAAAGTGTTATGAAATATATTTTAATTGTAAGAATTTATCCATCCACTTATATATAGTATATATAAGTGGATGGATAAATTCTTACAATTAAAATATATTTCATAATATATATACTACATAATACATAATATATATACTTATATAGTATATATAAGTGGATGGATAAATTCTTACAATTAAAATATATTTCATAACACTTTATTTATATTATATGATGTATACTACATAAATAAATTATAACACAAAGATCGCGCGCAAAACATATTATGAAAACATATGTTATGAAATATATTTTAATTGTAAGAATTTATCCATCCACTTATATATACTATATATAAGTGGATGGATAAATTCTTACAATTAAAATATATTTCATAACACTTTATTTATATTATATGATGTATACTACATAAATAAATTATAACACAAAGATCGCGCGCAAAACATATTGCGCGCGATCCGAATTGAGACCATGAACCTATATACATATTGTAACGGTACGCTTTTGTCCTTGTGACAGATTTCCACGCTACGCGTGAATTCACGCTTCGTTAATATACGGAGCAGGTGAAAAGAGACTATAATACGGTGTAGTTTTCTATTTTTCCTTTGTTTATTCTTTTACAGTCTTGTCATTACTTATGATCTATTCACAATATTCTTTTTTAATTACTTATGGTGATTCGTATTTAACTTTCCCTAAGGGTAGATAAGATTGATTTTAATTTGAGAATGAAGAGTCCAACTGCGGGAAATCCGAGGTCATCCCAAGAAAATCCGTCGTTGCAACTCGGAAACAAAGCGGACGATTTTGGTAGAGCCTAGCTGCGGGCAATCCGAGGTCATCCCAAGGAAATCCGTCGCTAGTGCTCGGAAATAAAGCGGACGATTTAGGTAGAGCCTAGCTGCGGGAAATCTGAGGTCATCCCAAGGAAATCCGTCGCTAGTACTCGGAAATAAAGCGGACGATTTAGGTAGAGCCTAGCTGCGGGAAATCCGAGGTCATCCCAAGGAAATCCGTCGCTAGTGCTCGGAAATAAAGCGGACGATTTAGGTAGAGCCTAGCTGCGGGAAATCTGAGGTCATCCCAAGGAAATCCGTCGCTAGTACTCGGAAATAAAGCGGACGATTTAGGTAGAGCCTAGCTGCGGGAAATCTGAGGTCATCCCAAGGAAATCCGTCGCTAGTACTCGGAAATAAAGCGGACGATTTAGGTAGAGCCTAGCTGCGGGAAATCCGAGGTCATCCCAAGGAAATCCGTCGCTAGTACTCGGAAATAAAGCGGACGATTTAGGTAGAGCCTAGCTGCGGGAAATCCGAGGTCATCCCAAGGAAATCCGTCGCTAGTACTCGGAAATAGGAGGGGGTTTTCTAGGGAGAGCTCAGCTGCGGGAAATCCGAGGTCATCCCAAGGAAATCCGTCGCTAATACTCAGAATTAGATTGGGAAAGTCCTGCTTCTATTTGTTTTATTCACCATGAATTAATGCTTTCACTGATTCTATATAATTCTAAATGACTCGAATGATTTTGTTAATAATGGCGTTCTGTCGTCGGGCAGAGTAACAGTGTCGTTCTGACTTCGTGGGTCTTTCCGAGAAAGAATAGAGACGGCTGGTGAGAGCTCCGTTCTCTACTCCGGTCTCGGAGCGAAGTGCCTTTCTAGTGGCCGAAATCTCTCCTTTTATGCCCGTCCAGCGTTGTCCCAGAATCCTCTGCGCTTTTCCCCTCTTCGCCGTTAAGGCCGGATTCTCATGAAGCGTCTGTTCGGCGCGCTCGACTTCGTCCCCTCTCCACTATCAAGCCGGATCCTCACGACGCGTTGATTCGGCGCGCTTGGATTCGTCGCCGAAGCGTCGTAGACAAAGGGGGGGGGGGGGCTTTGCGATATCGTTACAACGCCCCCCTGAACAAAGAAAGACTCCTTGGATAAGTTCTTTGGTCATATTAATTTAACGATATAAAGTAGTTTCCCCGTTTTTAATTTTTTTTTCGATTGTATTTTGTTGTTCTGCCTTCCATCTTCTTTCTTCGCCTGTTTGGCCTCCAAAATTCTTGCTCGCGAAACTCTAGCTGGTCTTTGTAGTTTGATCCATCTGATGATTCGACATGTTCGTGAGCGTATGATTTCATTTTTAGTTATTTCTTCATGTTTTTGTTCCTTTTCTACTGTCAAGTTCTGTACTTGATTGTACTTTTCCTCGCATATGAGCTCCGACTCCTTATTCACAGTTTCTTCGATTTCTTCTTCAGTTCCTTCTTTCTCTTTTTCTACTGCTTGGTTCTGTACTTGACTGTACTTTTCCTCCGTTAATTTCGGTGCGGCTTTCTCGGGATATTTTCCTATTGCAAACTCTGGTAGAGTTTTGTCTTTCGGCTCGCATGTGGTATGTAGTGGCCAATTTTTTTCGTCCTGATTCTCGAGTGGGTGTGCCTCCGCGTCTTTTGAGTTTGACGTCCCTTCATCTGTCATTGAATCTGCTATAGATTTTGATTTTGTGGACACTTTGTCAGTGGACTCGTCATATTTGACACGGAGCGTCCTATTCCCTACGTCAATCAGACTTTTGAGAGGGTGTAGAGTGTCTATTCCTAGTAGAACATCTTTAATTAATCCCGGCACCACTAAATACCTCACATAGGTTTTTATCTTTCCGATGGCCGTGGTGGCCATTAATTGCGTTTTGATTTTGCACGACTTACCTTTAATGGCTCCTTTCACCGTTATTCCTGTTACTGGCAAAATCGGACAATTTTTAAATGTTTCCTGATTTTCCAAGTAAAATTCCTCAGAGATTGCGGCGATTCTCGCCCCGCTGTCCACTAATGCGGTGATTAAAATTCCTTCAATTTTTGCATATATTTCAGGACACTCGATTAGTGGTACAGCCTCACCGTTGATCTCCTCACCCCGAAGAACTCCCTTTGTATCTGTGAATGGCACGCTCTCGCGTGCCGCGTCCCCGCTTGTTTACCTTTTCTCTCTCTCGCGGCATATACTCGCCGAGCGCGGAGAGCCAGAGTCCCGTGCAAATCAGTCGAATTATTTTTCTTATATTTCGTTCGCGTAATTTATCGTATTTTTTTCGTGTACCTGGTAAGCAATAAGTAATCATCTTTTCCGTATTTCCGATGCCTATTTCGACTCTTATAGAATTCCGTCTGCGTTCTATATTACCTCGGTTAATTATTACTACCTCGGTAAATTCCCGCAAATATTCAATTCATATCTCAGTCATGCATTCGCAATAGTCTTACTACCTTTATCTCGGTCATTTAGTCGCAATAGCATTACTGTCTTTACCTCGGTCATTTCGTCGCAATATCTTTACCTCGGTCATTTAGTCGCAATATTTTTTTACTATCGTTACCTCGGTTAATTATTACTACCTCGGTAAATTCACGCAGATAGTCAATTCATACTTCCGTCATTTACTCGCAATAGCATTACTGTTTTTACCTCGGTCATTTCGTCACAATATCTTTACCTCGGTCATTTAGTCGCCATAATTTTACTGTCTTTACCTCGGTCATTTACTCGCAATAGCATTACTGTCTTTACCTCGGTCATTTCGTCACAATATCTTTACCTCGGTCATTTAGTCGCTATAATTTTACTGTCTTAACCTCGGTCATTTACTCGCAATAGCATTACTGTCTTTACCTCAGTCATTTCGTCGCAATATCTTTACCTCGGTCATTTAGTCGCAACAATTTTACTGTCTTTACCTCGGTCATTTACTCGCAATAGGGACCGTACACGAAATATAGAGGCAGCACTACTGCCGAAGCTCGCGCTCTCTGCTGTCAACTTTATAAAAAAAATTTCGTATAATTGCAATGAATAACTCAATAAACAATGGAAAAAGTAATTAAATATAGTTTTCGGCCAGTGATTAACAACCGTGTTCAAGGCCAAAATATTATAAAAGATGAAAAGTTATTTAAAAATCAGGTCATGTTTTCAATGTTGCCGAGATAGAAGATTCAAATGGACAAGTCACCGTAACCTGTCAAGTGGTGTACCACAAACAAGCGTTTATCATTTCTCCATGCACAGAGCACCAGTCAGGAAAACCGTGAAATTTCACTGTTGAATCGAATCCACTTTTTCGACGTGAGATTTTTGTACATCCTCGGATGCAACAAACTAATTTTGGGTCAGACATTAATAAAATTATTTTACTTTATTTAATAAATAATTATTAAACCGCAAATGACGTGTAAATCTTAATAAATGCCGAAGATTAGTAAATGTTTTTATCACCAGGTGGCGAAAAAGTGTACACGCACGGTCCCTATAGCATTACTGTCTTTACCTCGGTCATTTCGTCGCAATATCTTTACCTCGGTCATTTAGTCGCAATAATTTTACTGTCTTTACCTCGGTAATTTACTCGCAATAGCATTACTGTCTTTACCTCGGTCCTTTCGTCACAATATCTTTACCTCGGTCATTTAGTCGCAATAATTTTACTGTCTTTACCTCTGCCATTTACTCACAATAGCATCACTGTCTTTACCTCGGTCATTCAGTCGCAATAATTTTACTGTCTTTTCCTCGGTCATTTAGTCGCAATAATTTTACTATCTTTACCTCGGTCATTTATTCGTTACAGCCCAATTATGTTACCTCGGTTAATGATTACTACCTCGGTAAATTTTCGTTAAGCATTATTGTCTACCCGTGTCGTTACTATAGCATATTTTGTCTTAGGTCATCGCTATTGAGTGGCGAATAATTATGAAATTAGCAATTAAAGAAGGATCTGGCAAATGTATCGGATACTATCCGAAGAATCATTGTGAACCTGAAATTGAAGCATTATTTTGAATAAATCCTCGAAGGAGGTATTGAGATTAAGTTCCGAAGTATTGTCACTCTACTTTGACCCTGCCCCTCTACCTTTTCATTCCTCAGGTGAGCTGAGCTAGTCGAGTTGCCCTCGATCTCGCCTCACCCGTCCGGTCGTGCCCTACGCAATTCCGGGATTTATATCGAAGCAAATAAATAAAAGTCGGTTCACAACCGGCGGTACTTTGTACCTGGCGCCCAACGCTTTGACTCGAACTTTCCCTTCGCTTGTGGTCAATTCTTTAGTCTTTTTGTCCGGCACGAAAGGTACTGGTGATATGCCCGATCAGGAAGTGTGGTAGGAAAAATCCCGTCACAATGTATACTATATATATTATATACTGAAACGTTTCGTGAAATTCCTCAAGTTATTGTCGTAAGGAATTAACGATTTTAATTTGATTTATTTCATTTATTATGTTGTTTTGTGTGCTCGTCTGTTGTCCCGTTGTTTCGTCCGGGCGAACAGATGGTTCGGCACAGGCCCGAGGTCAGTGACGTTTGGTATAAGAGATAGGTTTGCCGAATTGATTTTATAAATTTTATTGGTTTTTCGGGAATGCCTCAGATTAGGTATTCGATTTATTTCCCATTGGCCATGGATGACCTGGGGATAACGTGACCCTTCATCATCGGCGATAGAAAAGTGGGCTACTTAAAGGGGGGGGGGGGGGGGAAGAACCTTGAGAAGCAAGGTTCTTCCTTAAGGATAGAAAAAACTCTAATCCAGCGGCAACTGGGAAATAGGGAACAGAAAGGCAAGAGTGAGAGGTACGATTAATGAGGAATGAAACGTATGGCAAGTGATTCTACGTTGTTAAGGCACAGTCCCTGTTCGTAGATGTGACTCGGATTTCTTAACGTCCTCGTGCGTCCGTCCGTCTTGATTGTTTCCACACGATACTTATGAGAGTTACGATTGTACCCGATATTGCGAAAGTCGAAATGCGAATTGCTTGTCTCGAGACGCGATGTCTCTCTATTATGATCTGTCTGGTTGCCTGTGTGAAAGTTGGTATGTGCGTGTGCGTGTGTGTATAAGCGTATGCGTGTGTTTTCCCAAGTTTTCACGATACTTCCGATCGAGACGCGATTGGAAGCACAAAAAGAAAAAATCAGTCGCTGTAAGATAGGAGAATGTCTTTCTAGTTGTCGGCTGACTGAAATTTAAACGTTTTCACCAGCGTCCTGGGAGTGGAAGGCCACTCGCCCAAATTTAAATGATTCTAAAGATTCTCAATGCGTTTACACTTGATACAGACAGATGGTCGGAAAGATCCAAGAATTGATGATAATATAACACGAGGATGAGTGAAGCTTATCACCCGTGGAGGGTTTTCTCAGCAATGCGCCTTCTTCCTTGTTCCCGCCCTCAGCCACAGTGCTGAGGGTTTTTCCAAGGAATCCGGTTACCTACCTCGAGGTTTATTTTTCTGAGACGTTCACCTGGTTAGGTATCCAACTTCGCGACGCAGTGCGGGGGCTTCAAGCAAACCAGGCTCCCTATCACCTGAAATCTTTTATTGAATAAGAATGAACGAGAGTTGTGATTTGCTTTGTCTTGAGAAAGACAAGCAAGTACGTTATAATAGATTCGTCCTAAAAAGGACGAGTCAATGATGATCACGAAGAGTCTTAAAAAAGACTATTCGAGATAGTTGAAGTTGCAGGATGTCGTTCGATTCGTAGTCCTTGATGCACAAGATGTAATACGAATTCGTTGAGAATCTTGGAGAGTGATTACACGAAGTGGATATCGAAAGTTGACGAGATTACGTCGTAGAGAAAGAATGTCAAGAAATCGCTTGACGCGAATAATGCTCACCGATAACGTTGATCAAAATGAGGACGAGGCTTGCTCGTCATGCTCTTAAATACTTTTCCATGAACAACCGGCGCCGTGATTTAATTGGTCGAAGGGTTTGTGGTAGGGCAATTTTGCCAAGCTTCTAGAGCCTTTGCACACGGTACGATGGTGACGTCATGGGCTTCTCGGAAGGAGAGATTCTATTTTGGGATTTCGGGGAATCGCGAAATTGATCAAATATGGATATAAACAATGGGTGACGAAATATGCTATATTGTAACGGTAGACTGCCTAGTCTGTCCCGTTACAATATATATATAGGTTCATGGTCTCAATTCGGATCGCGCGCAATAAGTTTTGCGCGCGATCTTTGTGTTGTAATGTATTTATACAGTATACATATAATGTGAATAAAGTGTTATAAAATATATTTTGATTGTAGGAAATTATCCATCCACTTATATATAGCCCGTATAGACCACTCCCTACTGAAAATTTCCAGGTGGGAAATCCATGAATAAATCCACCTGGAAATCCATTTGGGAAATCTATGTGAATCTACATGGTTTTCCATAGGAATTTGGAACAGGGAATCTGCAGGATTTTACGGATTCCCCGGGGGATTCCCATATCTAAAAACCATGGGAAACCATGGATTTCTGTATGCGAATCCTATAACATTCGTTGATGGAAATATATGGGATCCCATAGATTCCCAGTTCGAAAATCATATGGGAAACTATGTAGATTTATGTAGGGTTTCCATACAGATTCCTAGGTGGAGATATCCGATGGATGCTATGGGCATCCCATGGATTCTATGTACGGAAC
The DNA here is from genome assembly GCA_963564615.1 of Rhorus exstirpatorius. Classification (NCBI taxonomy): domain Eukaryota; kingdom Metazoa; phylum Arthropoda; class Insecta; order Hymenoptera; family Ichneumonidae; genus Rhorus; species Rhorus exstirpatorius. The sequence goes on from OY751315.1 coordinate 5,749,503, forward strand.
CTATAGGAGCCTATTGATTTCCATTTCATTAGCGCATGGGAATCCATAGGATCCCATAGATTTCCAGTTCGAAATTCCAAATTGGCAGAATAAATATAGTTTATTATTTTTAAATTAGCAATTAGGAATGATCGATAAACGAATTTAAAACTGTTATTTCATTATTTTTGAAAGCCCTGTAGATTTTGAAAAAAAAAAAGTAATTGACTGGGATTTGAACCCGCTATCCTCGAATCGACGAATTCGGCACTTTCGATCCTTAAATAATAATTTAAAAAGAAAATTAAAAATTTCGAGATTATTTTTTTTTACAAGTGTTTCCGGCTTCGTAGTCCGAACGTTTTTCCGTCGAAATTAATTTTGAGCCTACTTGAGATTTTACCTGAGACCTACCTAGTGACCTACCTAACGACTGACACTCTACCACTACGCTGTGATTTCCCTATTATTTTTATGTATTTAAATGACATTAGTCTACGAGTTCTGATGGAAAGCCGCTGTCTTAACCCTTTCAGCCACGAATTTTACACTTACATCGATTTAAATGAAATTCGGTACCCGAAAGTTTTTGGGGTCGCTGATTACGAATTAGGCATCAGATTTTCAAAATTGAAAATACCGGATCTAACATGGTAGACGTCAAATCAAAAAAAGGTACCAATTTTCCAGAAACTCTGTACTCGGAAGTTTTTGGGGTCGTTGATTACGAATCTGCCATCTGATTTTCAAAATTCGACATGGCGGATGCAATATGGCGGACGTCAAGTCGAAAAATGGTACCAATTTTCCAGAAACTGTATACTCGGTGGTTTTTGGGGTCGCTGATTACGAATCTGGCATTTCATTTTCAAAATTCAAAATGACGGATCCAATATGGTGAACGTCAAATCAAAAAATGGTACCAATTTTCCAGAAACTCCGTACTCGGGGGTAGTTAGGGTCGCGGATTATGAAACTGGCATCAGATTTACAAAATTCAAAATAGCGGATCCAATATGGCGGACATCAAATCGAAAAATGGTACTAATTTTCCTGAAACTCTGTATTTGGCGGTTTTTGGGGTCGCTGATTGCGAATCTGGTATCATATTTAAAAAATTTTAAACGGCGGATCCAAAATGGTAGACATACAACCGAAAAATGTTATCAATTTTCCCATAACTCTAATCTGGGCGGTTTTTCGGGTCGATAAATACGAGTATGACATCAGATCTTTCAAATTCAGTTACGAAGTCAAACTCAGTTTTTTTAAATTTAAAGTAAATCATCTAAAATTACCAAAAATCATGATATAATACATTTAGAAAAGATGAAGTCAATTGCATTCGAAAGAAGAAATCAAATGCAGTCGAAAGAGGATTCGTAATCAGCGATCCCAAAAACTCCCGAGCACAGAATTTCGGGAAAATTAGTACCATTTTTCGATTTGACGTTCGCCATATTAGATACGCCATTTTGAATTTTTAAAATCCAATGCCAGATTCGTGATCAGTGACCCTGAAAAACTCGATATATCTAGAGTTTTGTGGAATTTAAAAACTCGATATATGTAGAGTTTTGTAGAATTTAGTGCTGTTTTCGAAATGGAAATGAATTTTTTTCCATAAAATCAGCCTTTTTTGGGTAATTGTTAATTTATAACAAGTTAATAAATGAACTTTTTGAGTCAAAAGTATTTTTCAAACAAAGATGGAGGTATATTAAATCTAATGAAAGTAAAAAAACCCGATTCCAAATCATCAAAAAGTCCAAATCGTCAAATTATCTAAAGCGTGAAATTCACGATGACGTAAATGAGTTTTCAATCTGTTTTATATGTTATGCATTCCTACCGACCGAACTCCGTGTATATTATAAGAGAATAAGTACTAGATCCCCTATTACAGAATTTTATAATATCTGTCTAGCCTATTCGATTCTGTTGATATTTATTTGATGACTTGATTACTTATGTTATGCCTCATTATAACTTTGAATTATTGGTTCACTTTATGCTATACCAAATTTTGATGTTATACAATTAGTATTGGATCCACATTCGTAATACGTTCTCTCGAGGATTTCATGTATGCATGATCGCTTGTTTTCCTATAGGATACTATCAATATTGATTGGAAATTGTGACTTGGTATTCCTGTGAAAATCCACAGCTTCGTGTGAATCTTCCACAGTAAACCCTGTAGATGCCCATGGATTCTGTCTGGGAAATTCATGTAAGGTCGCTGGATTTCCTATGACCCCGTCTATGAATGATGCTCGTAAAATGTACATGGCATTCCTGTGGAAATCCACAGGTTTCATGTGGATCCTCCACAGTAAACCCTGTAGATTCCCATTGATTCTGCCTGGAGAATTCATATAGGGGCGCTGGATTTCCTATGACTCCGTTTGTGAATAATGCAGGTGAAATTTTCATAGCATTTCTGTGGAAATCCACTAGGTTCGTGTGGATCCTCCATAGTAAATCCTATAGATTCCCATAGATTCTGCCTAGATAATTCATATAGGGTCGCTGGATTTCCTATGACTCCGTCCATGAATAATGCTCGTAAAATTTACATGGCATTCCTGTGGAAATCCACAGGTTCGTCCGGATCCTCCACAGTAAATCCTATAGATGCCCATGGATTCTGTCTGGGAAATTCATGTGAGGTCGCTGGATTTCCTATGACTCCGTCTATGGATAATGCATGTACATTTGACATGGTATTCCTGTAGAATCCATAGGTTTGTGTAGATTCTCCACAATAAACCATATAGTGGTCCATATAATTTCTCCGGGAATCAAATATATATTCTATGGGAATTACATGTACATACATTGCTGTATTTCCTACAACATTTTTCGTAGATGTGATTCACTCACTACGTGGTTTATACATAGAAATCCATACTCCATAGCAATCTGGCGATAATCCAATAAATTATCCATGTTTTCTCATATATGTCATCTATGGAAATTATATGTATCATTGCTAGATTTCCCATAATACTTTCCACGGATATTACATAACAATTCTACATGGTTTTTCTATGGAAATCTGTAGATTTCTATAGACTTTCTATAAGAATCTCTCTCTTATCCATGTCATTGTCCATGGATTTACACATATGGATTAGAATTATCGTTATTCATAGCAGAGCCATGGACGACCTACATTAATTCCACAAGAATTCTAATGGAAGACACATGGATGTTTCACATAGATTTCCTATCTTCCTGGAAGTTTAATAGATTTCCATGGAATTCCATGAAAATCCACCTGGATTCGGATGTTTTCCCATGGAAATCCACCTGGAAATTTTCAGTAGGGCTGACGTCTAATAAACATACAGTGGACCCTCACACAGCTTACATAGGCGTGATAATGGGTTGGGTGGGGGCGCTGGCGAAGGGCTGGCGCTAGGCACATGCAGATGTATTCATATGTATAGCGATCAGAGATGAGTAGGGTCATCTCTGTAGCGATTCGGCCCTGGCTGGACGAGAGAGAGAGAGAGAGAGAGAGATTCGCCGACTAAACGGTATGATTGGTACTTCACACAGCTTACATTGTCCCCGCATTATGTAAGCTGTGTGAGGGCCCACTGTATATTCCAAATATATATGTATATGATATATATACGTGATATGCGTGGGTCATTCTTCTGAAACCCGACACCCTTGTAGACCTTGTGGTCTTCGATCATTTTGTAACTTTGATATCCGATTAGATATGTCAAGCAGAGCATACTTGATTTTTTTCAGATTTTTAAATTGACATTCCTATCAGGGGTCTTCTTATTGGTCATTTGGCATTTTTTCAAACGGTAACTGATTAATGAATTTTTCAACATGTAAACGTCGATAAAATGTTTTTTTGGCACAACACTTTTTTGGTGACAAATTCTCAGCTTTTTGATGGGAATATTGTCGATTCGATTCATTTTTGAGAAAGCACTGAAAAAAGCAAAAAAAAAGGTTAAAAAGTCGTTTTTCGTGGTGAGCCTGTCGTTTGAGACAGACAAAAATATTTTTTTCGGATTCCTTGCAGTATTTCACTCTGTAGGTGAGGTTTTTAGACTGGGGCAAGCAATATTTATCGTTGAAAAAAACCAATTATGATAGAAAAAAAATTTCCGGATGTTCATCATTTTCTAAAATTTCTTTATTTTTCTGGTAAATGAATAAATCGTTTTTTTTTTACTGTGGAAAAGAGCGAAAACAATGAAAAAAAAATTTTTATACGCATTACCAGAAAAATAAAGAGATTTTCGAAAATGATGAAAATATGGAAATTTTTCTTCTATCATAATTTATTTTTTTCGACAAAAAATATTGCTTGCCCCAGTCTAAAAACCTCACCTTCGGAGTAAAATACTGCAAGGCATCCGAAAAAAATATTTTTGTTCGTCTAAAACCACAGGCTCACCACGAAAAACGACGTTTTAACCTTTTTTTGCTTTTTTCAGTGCTTTCTCAAAAATGAATCGGATCAGCAATATTCCCGTCAAAAAGCTGAGAATTTTTCACCAAAAAAACAATTGTGTCAAAAATAATTTTATCGACATTTACGTGTTGAAAAAATTCATTTATTAGTTATCGTTTGAAAAAATGCCAAATGACCAATAGGAAGACCCCTGACAGGAATGTCAATTTAAAAATCTGAAAAAATTGAGTGTGCTCTGCTTGGCATATTTAAGCGAATGTCAAAGTTTCAAGATGATCGAAGACCACGAGGTCCTTAAGTGTGTCGGGTTTCGGAAGAATGACCCACGTATATTTTACGTATATTATACAATTAGCATTTGACATCAAATTATATACATATATTATATGTATAAGGAACATCTACTTGACGATAGAAACGAAGCCAACTGCATTGCTGTCAAAATCACGTATTATATACGTATATTGGACTTGTGTTTTTCAACAATATCTCCGTGGAATTTTGTACATCTCATATATATGTATAATATTCGCTCATTATCTTTCGATTGTAATTCCCGGATCTGAAGCTATACCTATATATAATAAATATTCAGTGTACGTATGTACATTAAATGTATATATATGCTTCAGATCCGGGAATTACAACCGAAAGATAATAGACGAATATTATACGTATATGAGATGTACGAAATTCCACGGAGATATTGTTGAAAAACACAAGTCCAATATACGTATATAATCGTGATTTTGACAGCAATGCAGTTGGCTTCGTTTCTATCGTCAAGTAGATGTTCCTTATACATATAATCTATGTGTATAATTTGATGTCAAATGCTTATTGTATAATATACGTAAAATATACGTATATCAAATTCTTTCACTACATCAGTTAAATAGCACCACAATATATACTCAATATACGTATAATATACGTATAATATAAGTCTACCATAGACGTATACATATCATATACATATATACCTATAATATATGTATATTAGACGTCAGTGGTCTATCTGGGTTGGCTGTATAATGAAATAAATGCTTTTTGTGTAGTCCTTTTTTTATAAGCATTAACAATCTTTTTGTGTTCGACATTTTTTGTAAGGATAGACAAAACGACGCAAGGAAATGTACTTGTCTCAACTTTTTGTACACTATTTGTGGTGTTTTGCGTACTATACCTAGATATACGTTGGAGCACCGATATTATTGACCATGGAATAAAGTTCAATGAATCTTTTTACTCTCCAATGTCACAGTAAACACCTCTGAAAAGAAAAAATTTTCATATTCGTTCCCGATCTTGTTATGAACAATTAAACACACGCGAATTTGTACCACCTCCCTAGTCCCCTTAAACATTGAATGACGAAAAATATCATCGTTCAAGTCAACTTTATTCCGTCATAAAGGTAGTTTGGTTTTTGGCGAAAACTTGGGTTACTTCTTTCTAAAGAAATAAAGTATCATATATTCCTATTTAAACATATGATTTGATCAGAAATTGAGTGCTTGGCAGAACGACAATAAATTTGAAATTTGAAGTCAGAAGAAAATTTGAAATTTGAAGTTCAGGACGTATCCCTCAGCCATTTTTCCAAAAATTATTTTTTCACGGATTAAAAGGTATCAAAATGTTATATCAAAATAAATTGTTCTAACAATCGCGTTATTTTTTGGAAAAACGTAAGTACGCTTAGAGCTGTTGATATATTTCTAAATATTTTTTCCAATCACTATTTTAACATTATCGATTAATATGTTCGGTTTCTTCTTGATAGATACTAATAACCTCGTTTTCGTCCCTTTGAATACTAGAAATCTCGCTTTTCTCACGCTTGATACCGAAAAATTCGTTTAGTTACTATCGATATCGACAACCCTCTACGTACGCACTCGTTACTAGAATTTCGATGTTATAATTCGTAATACTGAAGGCCTCGCTTTTAGCACTTTGGATTTGATTTTTAATAAAAACGTTCTGATTAAAAATTGCACATGTATATAGCTATCAATCAATGTTTTCAATCATAAATCACAAATGTAATGTTTAAATTATGAACGTAATTTGTGACCAAGAATAACCACATTATAAATTAATTTTCATCATAAATTACAAATCCAATTTGTAATCAAAATTTTCTTATTAAAAATTACATTCGTAATTGGAAATCAAGATTTTTTTACTAGAAGTTATACATGTAGATTTCAATCAGAATATTTTGATTAAAAGTTACACTTGCAATTTGTGATTGAAAAGTTTTTGGTTCTGAGAAGGTTGTCTTTCATAACAATAGCTCCTGATAGAAACTGTTCACCAAATACAGCAATAGACAACTTTAGAGGCACTATAAATCACACAGTTTATTAGTACTTTTTATTATAAATATTTTTATCTAGTTCTTGAAACCTCGATAATTCGATGGCTGTGTGAAATATAGACAGAGTTAGCAAGAATCTGAAAAAAATCATGTAGTTCCATCCTGTATAAACGGTGCTCACGAGAAATAATTTTCCAGTCGTATCGCCGATGTCGAGGCACGCACGCTGGTCAATATTTAAGAGAAGTACATGTTGAACGATGGAAAAATCCAAATGAAGATTCATTTGATAAAAAGTTCTCAAAAAGTCTGCAGCAAGTACTTTTTAGGCGAACCACAAGCTGACAAATCATTCGCAACATCTAAAAGGTTTGGGAGGAAAACCGCTCAGCTTGTGGAGAACCCTTTACACAAATAATAACATTGATACTAATAGAGGTACCTAATTACGTATTCGGCAGTTTATACAAAAATATCATACGTTAACGATTAGATGAATATATGAAGATGCCTCTGGATTGTAGTAGGAATGATAAGGTATTATATAAATGAACATAATTATTTGAAACATATTTCTTTTGTGGTTTTCAAATTGACATGGATTTTTCTTTGATCCATAATTAAGGAACAGGAAGAATTTTCCACTATGTTTCAGTCTTCTGATGATTCCGAAATTTGTTTCTAACAAATTAGTAACCAGATAAATAACAGAAAATTCCATCGACATTTTATAAATGCCTATCTAGTTACTCGGCTCATAATTACTTTCAGATAACGTAGCTTGGTATTTTCCTTGTTTTTATCGAAGCATCATAGTTTATTCGAAAGAATATTAAGAGATAGATCATTATCATTCGTAACCGAAAATGCGTCTAATCAAACTTTGCTGGATATTCAAGAAAAAATGCTTTATGAAATCCTGATCATTTCCCATTAACAATAATTTCCATAACAGTTACTCCTATATATTCTACTGACGTATAGTACTTACTTATGGATTCACCGCAATAGTTATTTAATCGAATGCAGCTAAAATAGGTAGCAGACTGACAAAGGGATCGAAAAACGGTCATCTTCAGCCTTCAAATGGAGCAGAGATATTGTCTAAACAGCCGGTGCCATACAACAGCTGTTCCTTGCCTCGATCCCTTTACTCCATTGCTGGCTCAGCCTATCATGAAAGAGAAGTTTGGAATAATTATTTGACCCCCCATGTGACTTACAGTTACCCGGCGTGAGGGTCGACCCGATTCCGAATACGTTTCAATCCGATTATACGGATAGATTAGGCAATTCAACCAGCATGAATAGAAAAGGAATGCTGCGCAACCTGTAATTAATCATATATTTTCTGTAAACATTTTTGGTTTCGTTCGGTTTGTATAGGGAGAGTTTTCTCAAAAAACAAAATGTTAGAAGTTTACTTTTTGGGTCAAATGAATGGATCAGCTCCACAATGCCCACTTATTCTAAATCGAGTTCTGGAATACAAGAAGATATAGCATTAATCTTTATTTCTCCCGTATCTAACTAAATCAGCATTCAGGAGAAACCTCACAGTTAGTAACCATGTGATGGTTAAACGAGGTTGATGAGCGGTGACGATCCAAGACGACTAGAGGAAAAGAATCAAGTGTGCCGCCCCACAGTGGGCTGGATTTCAGAAAAGTGGGCAAAATCCAAAAAATGAACTTTCGACTTTTTCCATTTTTTTTTTTTTTTTGGAATCGTTACAAAACATGTTTCTACACTTGATGCCGAAATAACAGTCTCTCTAGCTTTCGAATTCAGCAGGTGACGATATTGAGAAGTTGACCCTTTTCTAGCGTGGCGCGCGCTGTTTCTCGGCCCGAAATATTCGACTCGCGCGAAGTGAAATATTTTCTATTCCACACTGCCGATTTGAAAACGGATTAATCGACGGTAATGTTGAAGGTTCACATATTATTTTCGTATGGTTAAATTATTGGAAATGTTGTATATAACATATTACAATGGGCGCTGAATATCTGCATTTCAAGCCTGCCTGTGAATAAAACAACGTAACTAAAAAGTGGAAAAGTTTTTTTCCCAGAGATACCCACACTGAGAAAAAAATTTTGTCGATTCAAACAATGCGTTTTGTTGATGATAAATTCAGTCATTTCAACGAAAAATTATTGTTAAAGACGAAATAGGTGTAGAATCAACAAAATGTATCATGTTAATCGAAATCAGTTGACCATTCCACCTAATTTGAAACAACTAAATCATTTACTTGTTGCAAGCAATAATTGATTATTATATATATGTTATCCGTTTGAATGTATGTTCTGGAGCGTTCATACGATCTCAGTCGTATCAAGTAAAAGTTTTGTTGCAGTGAACACTAATATGTGTTTGGTAGGTCCATACATTAGACTACGTCAAACGAAAATTGTGTCATAAACTAGTATAGCTACTACAATAAATATTTTGTAAAATGAAGTACGTGTGACATTGTGTGAAATGATTAATGTGTTGGTCAAATTAATTATTTTGTTGGATAACTGCAATGAAACGACTGAAAAATTGGTTACTTCAAATCATCATGAATTTTGACCTAAATATTTTACGAGTATGATCCAATTAAATGTAGGTTGATGTGAACTTTCCGTACGAGGTACAAGTGAATGAATTGTATTGCTTCAAGTAAAACAAATGTACAATTTTGATGGAACAACAGTTTATTCAGAGAAACCTAATGCTTTATTTGAAACTATTTATTTGTATCACCCGCACTGTGATACAAATACACCAAATATGCTTGTAAGAACAACATACCATGTAATCCGCATAACCATAATTCACTTCTTCTGACGTCAGAGTATGCAGTTATGTCAAACGAAGAAAAGCACTCATATCAACGAATATATATACTTGCTTTTACTAACGGTAAACTAAACTAATTAACTAAACAAGCGGTTGCGGGTGGCAAACGAAATATTTAGACGATTCAACTAAGGCTTCATTGAACTAAGTAGCAGGCAGTTCATTCAATGAACATTCAGTCGGTTCAATAGATTCTTAGTAGGATCAACTAAACATTCTGTCCGCCACCCGCAACCACGGATGTACTTGATTTTGAAACACCTTTCTCTCTATATATCAATGCTATGGTGTTCAAAACATATGTATATTTGCTGAAATTTTTTTAATCGTTCAATTGAAAAGATACACCCACACTGACAAAAAATTCTTTGATTCTACTGAATACATTTTGTTGATTTAAAAATTCAGTCATTCCAACAAAATCTCATTTGAAATGACTGAGTTCATGTAGAACCAACAAAATGTTGCAGGTTGATCGAAATAAATGGGTTGACCGCCGTACCTACCTTGAAACAACAAAATACTTTAGTCGTTCCAAGCAATAATTGCTTATTACAAACGAATAAACATCTAAAAGTGTTTTAAAAATCGTTCATATGCTCTCAGTCAATTTAATCAAATGTTTGATTGGGGTGAAGATGAATATATATATGTTTGAGAGGTCAATACTTTCGGTTACTCCAAAGGAAAATCGTATCATGAAATAATATCATTATTCAAACAAATGTTTTGGATAATCAAATAAGTATGATATGCAGTGGACGGATTAATCTATCGATACAAATAAATATGTCGTAAGATGCTCCTAAACGGGTGACTAAATATTTGGTTACCCTCAATCATTTCGTGTACTGACATAGCATTTTTTATGCGATTTAATGAAATATATGTTTCATCCGACCATTTTGATTTACTTAAAAGTGATTGTATTGCTCCACTTGAAGCCGAGAAAATTCTTCATTTCGATTGAAATTTTTTTTGTCAGATAAGGATGATAATCATTGACTTGAAACTTTTCATTTGTTTTAACCGTACTGTTGTAAAAATTGACGTAACACATTTGTATGATCAACATATTATGTTGTCTATACAAGCATAATTCGTTTCTTCTGACATGACGGCATGCCACTACTTCGAACGACGAAAAGCATTCCTATTACTAAAAAAGTATTTGTTTACACCAACAATAAAGGAAAATTGAAAAATAAGTGCCAATTCGTTTAATCAAAAAAGTATTTTATGACTTGTCAGCTGTCCTGATGGTGACACAACTGTAATTTGAGAACAACAAAATTTTCAGCAATCTTGACCAAATATCATGTTATATCTACCAATTTATGGCCATAAAAAAATGAATATATAGTTGTTTCTAACATATTCATCGTTTACTTGTCGCAATCCAAATGCTTCGCATAAATGAAGATAGTATTGTTCCGAATAAATGTAATGTTGCGCGGATCTAAGATATATTTTGCAATATTAAGCGATCACGGGATATTCGTTTGAATTAACCGTTGCCGGTTTGAATTGTAAATGATATTATTTGTTTTATTTTGTAGTTGTGACCCACCATGCAGCTTATATATGAAATTTAATGTAACGAAATTCACTAGAAGTCAATAGCGTAATAAGTAGCGTCCCGGCTTAGTAAGGCAGGCATTAGGTAGGAAACTTGTAGGTAGGCAGTTCAAATCCCAGCCCAGGCAGAAAATATGTAACGTGCGTAAATATCGGCGTGGCGCTTTTTTTTTAAACTAAAATCATGTTACACTATTCATGTTATAATGAATATATTATGATTTTATTGATTATAAATGCAGATTATGCGCTGAAAAAATGATTTCGTGAAAAGGAAGAAAGCTTGCTTGGATAAAACGCACGAGTAGTTGATTCAACAATTCACAATGTCGATCTTATAAAGCGAGTAACGAATGAACCATTCAATTTGTATTTTTATCCTTCCGATTAAATAAATATTTTTTTGGCGAGGCCACAATCGAATAAGGCCGAGGAACGTATGTTGGTAATAGAACAAACCAGTAGTATATTCAACAAATCGTAATGTTACAATAACAACTCATTTTGAAGAACGAACTATGTAATTTGTATGCTTAACCCAATATGTACATACTCTGCATAAATATAGAATTAAGTATAGTAAAGGTTTTGTTCATAATAATATGCTTTTCATTGAATTGAACGAATGAGCATTCATCGGGACACTAATTTCCGTTGATAGAAAGTAAATATCAATTAAGTTGACAAAATATATGCTTCGCTGATACTTATATTTGATTGGCTGAAGTCATAATTTTTTCGCTCTGACTGTACTTTCAGTTTCCCGAAGCACCTTATCTTGTGTTTTATTTAAGTAGGAGCAAAAACAAATAAATGGTATGCTTCAATCAAATAAAAATGTAGTCAAAATTAACTAACAATAGTTCAATTTGACCTAAATATTTGTTGGACAGCTCAATTAATGGTTTCACGCGCCAACTACATATTTAGTTGTTTTACTATTATTTTCGTTTCGCCGCCCGCAACCGCCGGATTTGTTTGAATTGATCAATTTTTTGTTCGTTCAAATAAATTTTTTTTTCTCAGCGCAGGCTGGTTTTTATTTTAACGGCTTCAAAATATTATCAAGATTCGAATAGTAAAATTTCCAGGTGCGAATTTTGTGCAGTTTTACATTGAGAAGCAAAATAGTGATGGTGCGTAATGCTCGGGAAGTTTCTCCCGGTCGAGCAGGTATACGCATTACAATGGGACGACCGGCCGCGCCCGACCCTTCTTTTCCTGCCCGGGCAGGGTTACCAGGTCGTTTGTACACCCGAATTATGGCAACTCTGGTGTCTGCAGTTCGTCATTCTGCATTCTTTTACATTGAAAGTGCAGTTGTAAGGAAACCTTCGTGGAGTTCAGAGCAGAGCGTATATACGAAAGTTAAAGTGTCAAAATACGAACGTTCAGAATGGATACAGATGAAAGTAAGTAAAATGTATTCTTAATTAATGAAAATGACAATTGTTGTAAGCAATTATTAATTATTAATATTGAAATGACGCAAATGTAGTTCACTGTGAAAAAAATGGTAAATTCACCTCGAGAAATCGAGTTGAAAAAAATGAGTTAGAACAACTCAAATTGAGTTGGGTCAACCGAATATCGAGTTAAAGCATGTACATGGAATAGTTGCTTCAACTCTGAAATAGCGTTAACATATTCGGTCAAAACAGCCATCTAACGAGTTGACCGAACTCATTTCAGAGTTGAATCACTCACAACAGAATAGTTGGTCCAACTTTTTCTGCAGTTCGTTCGACTACGATAATTGAATTAAACAACTCAATTAACAGCTCTTTGAACCAAATATTAGGTTGATTCAACTACATTTGTGGTTTATTCGATTATTATGCGTCGTCATTTTGACTCTGAAAAAGAGTGGAAAGGACTCGATTAAAAGTTCAATCGACTACATTGGTGGTTCTATTTATCACAATTGATGTTAAAACAACTCTTTTAGATGGCTCGTTCTACTACCATAAATGTTTGAAACAACTCCATAAGCAGCTCTTTCAACCAAATATTAGATTGATTCAACTACAGTTGTGGTTTATCCGATTACTATGTGTCGTCATTTTAACTCTGAAAAAGAGTTGGAAGGACTCGATTAAAAGTTCAATCGACTACATTGGTGGTTCTATTTATCACAATTGATGTTAAAACAACTCTTTTAGATGGCTCGTTCTACTACCATAAATGTTTGAAACAACTCCATAAGCAGCTCTTTCAACCAAATATTAGATTGATTCAACTACATTTGTGGTTTATCCGATTACTATGCGTCGTCATTTTAACTCTGAAAAAGAGTTGGAAGGACTCAATTAAAAGTTCAAGTGACTACATTATGAGGTTCTATTTATCGCAATTGATGTTGAAACAACTCTTTTATGTGGCTCATCGTACTGCCACAGATGTTTGAAACAACTCTATAACCAGCTCTTTTAACCAAATAGCATGTTGATTTCAACTACATTTGTGGTTTATCCGATTACTATGCGTCGTCATTTCAACTCTGAAAAAGAGTTGGAACGACTCGATTAAAAGTTCAATCGAAACTCAAAATATAAATACAAAATATAAATATAAAACTAGCAAAATTGTGTAAAAATGAATTCTATTACTAATCAAAATCGTCAAATGGTAATGGTAATGACGCATTTAATTTTGTAAGTGTGAGCCAGCATGCAGCGTATATGGGAAAATTGATGAACGAAATTGAATAGTAGTCGATAGCGCAATAGGTAGCGTCCCGGGTTAGTAAGCAGGCATTAGGTAGGAAACTTGTAGGTAGGCGGTTCGAATCCCGGCTCAGACAGAAATTCTGTAATGAGTGAATATCAACGGAGCACTTTTTTTTTCGTGTGATATCAATACTGTTATATTGTTATCGCCATAAATGCATTATAATTTTTTTTTTTTAAATTAATTTTGAAGCTCGAAATTTAAGAAACGCGAAATGTACATCCGGTTGAATGAGCCTCATCGCGAGTTAAGACAAACAAAAATCGAGTTCGTTCTACCGAATATTTAGTGGCCTCAACTATATTTCTGCGTACGTGGACTTTATTTTTGGTTGAAGGAGCCACAAATCGAGTTAAATATACCATCGGATCGAGTTCAATCAACCAAAAATGTGACTGTTTTAACCATGTTGATAAGTCACATCAAATAAATATCAGGTTGAATGAGCCACATCGCGAGTTGAGACAACCACAAATCGAGCTCGTTCTACCGAATATTTAGTGGCTTGAACTATATTTCTGCGTACATAAACTTTATTTTTTATTGAAAGAGCCACAAATTGAGTTAATTGTGCCATCAGATCGAGTTCAGTCAACTAAAAATGTAGCTGTTCCAACCATACTAATGAGTCACATCAAATAGATATATTGTCGAACCAGTCACATCTTGTGTTGAGACAACGACAAATCGAGTTTATCGTGCTACATATTGTGGTTAAAACGGCGCTATATATGAGTTGAATCAACTCGAAAATGTGGTTCGCCATATGTTACTCTAGAAATGAGTTGATTCAATCGTTTTCGAGTTGAATTTACCATTTTTTTTTTACAGTGTACACACATAAATAAATGTCCGAATCCACTGCGATACTTTTATTATAATATATAATTTTATATAATATAATAATATAATGTATAATATATATTACATATATATAATATAGTATATAATATAGGATATAATATAGGATATAATCTAGGTAGATTAAAATTTGTTTCTATTGAAACATAATTTTTGTAATAATATTTATAATGTTTGTTTGATTTCAGACACGCGTACTACGCATTACACGTGCAGATACAACGATATTTTCGAACTACTGAAAAATAACTTAGACACGAGTTTCGCTCAGCAAGTTGCGATTTTCGAGGAGAAAGTTGCGTCGAAATTATCGATACATTTTTTAATTTGTAGTGATTCCAAAGAAGCACTACGGAAACTTGTTGGTAAATTATATAAGAAATAGCAAGAAGCACGTCGAAATAATTATCATTTTCAGAAGAAATATGAAACTTGGTTGAAAACTTCAGTAACTATTTTCGTAAGTAATTTAATTAATTTCTACAAAACTCGACTTTTGGGCTAATGCAGACAATTTAATGTTGTTTTTTTTCTCAGAATTCTATTCACATGTTGGGACATCGTCAACTTCTGTGGCTGCAGGTAAACCTGGCCGACCACGACAATCGACTTTCGAGGAATCGAGTCGACGAACAAGAAAAAGAATCGCCTTAGACACGAGCGAATCACGTAGCCTGGATGAATTAGCATTAGCCACGAGAATAAAACTTATTTCTGCAGGACAACTCGATGCTCCTGAAGTTGTTAAAGATATAACAATTCAATTTCCCGTAAGAGCTACGAAATATCAAGCTGCTTATAGAGCGTCGATGGAACCATAGCAAATTGAGATGTCTGGAGATGATGCCCTTGTGGATTTCATAGATGCAAAACTAACAAAACAGCAGTATAAAGACATTCGGAAATCTTTGAGGCAGAAGAATTATATCGTGTATCCATCGTACGAAAAAGTTGCTGCCGCTAAAAAACTGTGTTACCCTTCAAATATCACGGTAAAGGAAACCTCATCAGCCGAAGTAAAATTACAGTCTTTACTGGATCATACCTGTCATAGAATTTTGAAATTGCAAACAGACGTGATTACATCTTTGAAGCCTGAAGTTACGACAAATCTACGATTACTTTTTAAATGGGGTTGCGATAGAAGTTCCGGACACATTGAATACAAGCAAAAGTTTACAAACGAGGACAGTTCCGATGCGAGTGTATTTTTAACATCTATAGTTCCATTGCAAATCATAGGTTCAGATAATGAACACAAGGAATTAGTTATTTGGAAAAATCCCAGGCCTTCATCGCCGCGCTATTGTCGCCCTATTAGAGTTCAACTTTTGAAAGAAACTGTGTTATCAACTATCCTCGAACGACAGCACGTTGAAAATCAGATCGAGTCTCTGGTCCCTTTTACGACTATTATTGACGCGAAGAAAATTATCGTAAAATATAAGCTTTTCTTTACTATGATTGACTGCAAAGTTTGCAACTCTGTGACAGATACAAAGTCAGCAATGCGTTGCTACATATGCAGCCACACATCATCAAAATTCAACAACATGGAGCTGATGAAGACGGCAGCCTTAATCACAACTTGACTCGACCTTGGATTATCAACGTTACATGCCTGGATCCGATTTTTTGAGTGCTTCTTGCACATCCGCTACAAAATTGGCGTTTATAAGTGGCAAACCCGCAAAGATGATGAAAAGAACGTTATTGCTGAGTAAAAACGAAATATTCAAGCCGCATTAAAAAAAGAGTTGCATCTAATTGTTGATCAACCGAAACAAGGATTTGGTAGCAGCAACGACGGCAACACTGCGAGACGTTTCTTCGAAAATACAACGTTATCAGCACACATTTTGGGTGTAGACGAGCAGATTATGAAAGGATGTTACGTAATTTTACAAGTTCTTTCAAGTGGGTATGCCGTAAATGTCACTGCGTTTCAGCGGTATTGTATTGAAACCGCTGAAATGTTCGTAACTCTATACCATTGGTACAGTATGCCAACTACAGTCTACAAAGTTTTAATTCATGGTCCGTTGATAATTCAGTCGTCCCCACTTCCGATTGGACAAATGTCGGAAGACGCGCAAGAAGCCCGTGACAAGGATATAAAAAAATATCGCGAAAGTTATTCCCGAAAAAACTCGAGAACAGCGACCATGGAAGACCGTTTTAATCGACTCCTCTTAATAGTCCAGTCAAAATCGTCCTGAAATCGACTTTTCGAGCCGAGTGGCTAATTTTTGGATATAAGTTGCATGAGCCCCTCCCAAAAGTAGGTGTGAAGTGCCAAAGTTCTCAGCCCCCGGAGTCTGGTGGAAAAGCGTCAAACTACCCCCTTAAAACTCGATTTTTGCCATTAACTCGTAAACGACGAAAGATAAAGAAAAAAGTTTACAGTAAAAGTTGTAGAGCGTAAAATTTTACGTAAATAATGTTTTATCACTTTTACCCCTAATCCTAATATTTAAGATTTACAGCTGTGCAAAGATAAAAATCTTAAAAAATTCATAAAAAATAAAAAAATTATTATTTTTCAACGTTTCTTATATCAAAAAATCGGAAAAAATATCACCTTTTCTTTAAAACTGGAAATAAAAATTTCCACTCCTTGGTTTACGAGTTATAACAATTTTAAAAATTATCATATCGTTAATTTCGCTAAAAAAAAATTTTTTTTCCACCATATTTTTTTTTGAAAAATTTCGAACAAAAAAGTCTTTGACGACTTTCTCCTGACTATTGCGCCCCTCGAGTTACAAAAAAATTCAACCCCTGTGAGTTTTCGAGTTCCACGCCGCTGGCTTATAGAGAGGGACAGACAAACATAGGTCCATTTCGCTTTTACTCATTCCAGGGCCGGGAGTGCTGGCGCGCATGCGCCTCCGTATACGCTCCATGAGTGAGAATGAAACGGGAAACATTTTTTCTCTCTCTCTCTCTCTCTCTTTACTTTTGCGCAGTTTCGGTTTCGCTATGAGCAAGTCTTCTTGGCTATGAGGGCGAATTAGAATTAAACAAAAATCACAGCGACGCGCACTCGCCTCTTTCTATTGAAACGGTGTTTCAACGTCGGCGTTTTTTTTTTTTTTTTTTTTTGACGAACTCTTAAAATATTGATGTTTTAAAAGTTGAACACCCACATTTACTTTTTTTTATCCAGTCGTGTCGAAATTTTTTTTTTCTGATCCACCCTAATATACATATACATATACAGGTTTATATTACATATATATTATATATATAATATATATTATATATTATATATTTTATATAAAATTTAATAATCTATATATAGTATAAATTATATATAAATACTATAAATATTATATATAAATATAAATTTATACATGGGACATTCCACGTCAACTCAGCCACCCCGTTTTTTTTATTGTCTCGAAAAAATTATTCAGTATGGGCATCTCAAAGGATAATATATCCATGACATTTTACCAAAATTTAATCCCCCCACTATTGTTGGTTCTCGAGACAATGATTAATGAAGTCTCAATTTTGTAAAAATCATAACTTCGTAAGTACTGATCGGATTTAAACGATTAAAAAAAGAAGCTGTTTTATTTTTTTTGTCCTTTTCGAAAAAAAATATGTCATCATCGGATAGAAGCTCATTAGACAGTTTTCGGGGTAAATTAACAAAAAACAATTTTTCCCTCTTCACTGATGCCTTGTTCCATTTTGAAAAAATCTTGCGGAGTTGTGTATTGCCTCCCTCTATCAGAAAAAAAATACTGAGTAGAATTCCGATTGGCCCTTTCATGGAACAAAAAAAATATTGACACGCCAAATTCCTTCCACAAATTTCAAGATAATGTGCCCTAGAATATGTGTTTCAAAGGGGAAAGTGATCGGACAAAAACTAATGTGCAGGAGATTTTTTGAATACCCAAAAATACAATTCTGAGATAAACGCGATTGAATAAATTTTTCTTGGAACAATTCCTAAGAAGCAAAAAATGAATGGAAAAGGCCGAATTTTGTTCTGTGAAGATTCCCGACGAATAGTAGTTGATATTGGAGTTTATTTATGGCCTTTACAAGTTATCACCACTGGAAAAATTGTACAACTCATAAGAAGAGAGGTATAGATCCGGATGATGGATTCAATTCAAACCCCTAGAAGTTACTTCTTGGGGCAAAAAATGAAACGTATGCTGTTCAATTCAATCTCATAGGGCTTTCTTCTCTGTACGAGCCCAAATTTGTGATATTCTTGAGCGATTCATCGATTACCTGCGATGATCCAATATATGTCATTCTAATTGAACCCAATCACTCATGTTGATAAAAAGCAGCTGGTTTACAATAAAAACATGTTTCTGTTTTACACAATGTAATTATCACAAGTCTCATCTTTAAAATTCATAATTTCTAGCGAAAGACGACGCTGTCAAGTCTTTGTCGCTGCATCGGATTATCAGGCTCCCTTGCAGGCAAGCCTTGACTGGCTTGTCATTGTACAATCATTATGTAATATATTTATACAATATGCGGTAAGCTCATTTGATTAATATTCATAGCTTACAAATTTCAAATAAGTGGAACGTGTCGCAAGACCCATCTGACACTTGTGAACCAACGATATCCAACATCAGTTTCACTATCACTTTATTGACAGTATTGCAGATTCCGCACATTACTACATATAAAACATGAAGCTATGGGAAATTATCATATAAATTTGAGAAAAAATTACACTTTTCTGTTTCGAAAGTTTTCTCAGGTTGTTCATAGTAAATGATTCATATCGCATATGTATATGTGAGAAAATCAATATTCTATGAATTCAGGAGTAAACATTGCTGTTCATTTCATGATTCAGAAATCACATTTCATCATTGGTACTTGGTTCACGATTCTCGAATTGCTTTAGATACACAAATATAACCTGAATTTACGAAAAGAAAGGTTATTCCAGAAGACAGCTTGCTGAAACACGGCAGATCTTACTTTGTAATGCGCACACCAAATTGGCTGGTTGCAGCACTCTTGTTGCGGAAACGAAGGAAACGAGATAGCCGCACAACTTTTTTTTTCTAATCGTTTGGTGATCGTTGAGTGGAGATTGGTGAACTAATTAAAACATTCGGCGGTCAATAGTTTTTTTTATAAATGAATAATCAAAATTTTAACGTATTGACCGCCAAACATTTTATCATTTTACCCAAACCCAATCATAATCAAACTAGTTTCTTTGAATTCCAACGTGACCGTAACTTTTTTATTATTTATTTGAAAAAAAAAACTATTTCCCGCCAAACATTTTCATTAGGCCACCAATCATCACCAAACGATTTCCCTTCAATATAATTTATTTGGAAATAAATTAGAAATGAAATAACGTATTTATCAGGCTAGCTTGACAACACGTAGACATTTGACAGAAGTCGTGTACCAAGCGTGTATCTTTCGATAAAAGCAAAGAGTATAGGATATGATAGAGTGAAAGCTACCATAAGGCCGCAATGTCAATTGAGGATATACGAATTTCAGTGCCATCTGTGGAGTCGAACTCATGAACCATACAGAAAAGGCGGTAAAAGCACCATGTATTGTATATACAATATATCCTAGGTATACTCTTTGAATAAAAGCAATATTTAAAAAAAAATAGAGATGGGAAAAGTATATCACAAACCGATCGTTGCACAAATTATCCACGACGCTGACGACCGATGGAAGCGTTAGTATTGGGAATCAACACGGAGGCGGGGCCTATCCAATATGGCCTCTTCTCTCCAGTTCGTTGCCAGTAGCCAGCTCTAGTTAGCATGGGGCAGCATAGGGAACAGTTGTAAACACTGGATTATCGCATATTTTTCGGCAAAATGGGATTTTTGTAGTAAGATTTGACAATGGGGTTTATTACCGTTGAGGATTATGCGTGGATAGAATCCACTGCGCAAATTGGATACGGATCAAGTGATTATCGCCATAAGGATTACAATGAACCTACATGACATCCCATGCTTAACCTCAAAATCTTTTAAAAAATTCCCGTCACTTTTCGGCTGAATAAATGCGTTCGAACAATAAATTATTAGTTAAAATATCAAGCATCACATGAAAAATGTTTTATGTATAAATTATTGTCGATACTTCATAAGTTATGAAATTGAAAGTCACGTCGCTTGTGTTTACACGACATAACTAAAACGATTATTCATATTCTGCGTGTGATGAAAATCTCATGCCCTCGCATCAAATATCGACTATGTCTTCTCGATCTTTATTTATGATTTATTTCTTGTAATAAAGCAGCAGATTTTTAATTATTGTTAAAAAGTGACAAATTCGCATGGTAATCATTAGGCAGCAACTGGAGAGAAGTACTTGGAAATTTGGCCGCCAGAGGTCAGGGTGACATTTGTGAGTTCCCAATAGCAAATATGACGCGAATAACTCTTTTTTTGGTTTATGGGGCTCAAAATCACCTTGAAAAAAAAAATTTCACCATCATGATATTTTTTATAGATGGAGGAAGGTTTCAAGGGCATTTTTCCGACAAAAACGATAAATCGATTTTTTAGTCATTTTGCTCGAATTTTTCAGTACTGTCCCCCCCGAAGAACTTTTTCGCCTAAGATCAATAATAAAACAGTTATGAGCAGAAAACGACGACAAATAAGGAGATAAAATACTTTAAGGCGAGATAACTCAGGAATTTCAGATTCTATGATAAAAATGCTGCTCAGCTTTTTTATAGAGCATATCTTAACAAAAAATTTGACCCACTTTCTTTTTTCATTTGGTTTGTTGTTTTCGTAGAATCTGAAATTTCTGAGTTATCTCACCTTAAAGTATTTCATCTCCTTATTTGTCGTCTTTTTCTGCTCATAACGTTTCTATTATTGATCTTAGGCGAAAAAGCTATGGAAGATAGTTATAGATAGATATATATATATCTATATAGAGAGATATATATATATAGATAGATAGATAATTATCTATAACTTTCTTCCACAAAAATGCTCTTTACAAAATTTTTGTCAGTCTCAGGGTTACAGAGATAAATTATAAAAAGATGTACACCCTCAATTTCAAGATGGCGGTCGAATGACAACACCCGCCCGTGCCAAAAACTTGGTTCTACACTCACGGCTGACCCCCCCCCCCCCCCCCCCACGATACAAAAACAAAAAAAAATCCCTGGCTACCCAAAACGCACCGTCAAATCACGGATTGACTGATAAATATTGACATAAATATTTAAAAAAATGCGCGTCAGAAATGTCATTGGAATATACCATGGAACTCGAAGAAAATTATGATGATCCAGGAGCCTCCTGCATTAAAAAATTCAAATGCTCATAATTGTTTCTCTTTGTATATATGCATTACAATAAAATTGAAATAAACCAGATTTACAGTATCTTCAATTACGCAGATTGTTACATTCAATATGCATTCAAAGTTTTATCGCTAACTTGTAAGGTTTGAACAATTGGGAATTGACCTCATATTTAAAAAAAAAGCTATCATTTACCAACAATCCGTTCGATATGTCTATCCTCAACTTGTTGAATGTAACAATTGTCAGAATCGTAGTTTCTAAAATTGTTGATCACTTGACATTTAGAAAAAAATGAAAAACATAATACAAAAATTATTTCAGGTATATAATTTTTCATTATCTTTTAAACGTATTATAGATTCTCCAAGTTCATATTTCCAGCGATATAACTTCGTATTTAAAATAAATCAATAACTATACCATTCACATGCATTTGAAATTGTTTGTGACAAATTTTGTTGCTAATAGAGGTTAGCATCGTACAATCCTTACAACAGAACAGGTGATTGCTGCCAAAAATTAGTTCTGTTGGGCTTATTTAAACCGGAGATAGGTTTTTTCAGGTATGTATTTTTTTATTAACAAAACGAATCTTAGGGTTAGGTACACTGTTACTTAGCAACGTATTGTCGTTCACTGTGTATAAAAATTTACCTTCGTTACGAATATTTTATATCCTCATACTTTAGTTTTAAAACTCTTATCATGTCTATTTATGTAATAATGAGCAGCCATTACGAGAATATACTGCGATATAAAGAAACTGCAGTTGCTTTATGATTTGTCGTCCTAAAAAAACGCATATATTTTCAGCTATACAATAAAAAAATAAAGAAAAAAATAGGCAAAAGCAATTCGAGAATTGCCCCGTTAGTAATGTTTGAGTAATATAAAAGAAACATCGCATCGCAATTTTATGCTACGAATCATGTCTCCCGTTTTTGCGCTTAAAATTTTTTATTTAAAATCAAAATAAAAAAGATACTTACCGTTTTTGCTTCCTCATGGTAGAAGTTTTATTATGGCAAAGAAAATAGTTCAGTTTTCAATGTTAATGTGTCCTACATGTTCCAAAACTTCCGAAAATCACATTCATCGGAAGGTTCCGGTTGGAATACGGGGTTGCAAATTTGAATACTAACATGAATTCCAAAATGAAATCATCCGCTTGATTTGAGAAACTTTTTCAATTTTTCCGAGAGTGAAAATACAATGCGACCTCTCAATGAGAACACTGAAGCCCCCAAGGGGAAGAGTTTTTCCGAGAATTCGAGTACCCCCACCAGGCGCGCGCTCCACGCTGACTGATACTCTCTGTCGCTCTCTCTCTCTCTATCTAAACGATGGATATATCTATTGTGACACTGCGTCACAGGCGAGGCATGAGCCTCGCCGAAGTCCGTCACCACACGCCAAAAACACCGAAAAATGTAAATTAGCATAAGAACTACCAAGCCTCGAAAAAGTAGCGAAACTCCGTCGTCCCTCGTCGCTCTTCTTTCACCACCCCCGTAGTCCCATCTCAACCCGATAATGTCCCCAATGATCCCGTTGCCCTACAAATTCCCAAGAAAGAGTATCAAGAGGGAACCCTGTGGACGGCGAAAAAGAATCAGCTACAAGGACAACGCCGCATATGATCCCAGTCGTCGCCGAGAATCCCACTCACACCGCCGGGCCGAGGCCCTCACACGGATAGAACACCGAGAAAAGCCGAACATCTGCGAGGGCCCGGTTGGTATATCGAGCGAGTGGGATTATTGAAAAAATCATCGATGAGCGCGAGCAACGTCTCATCATACGCAAATGCGAGAGCCAGTGTCCACAGGGAGCCCCCACCCTTCCCCCTGTGAGATTGGTCGCCGAGTCGACCGTCACATTCCATCTTTGGCAGCACCTTACGGGTATCAATCATCGAAGGCGCTTGCGCCTGTGACGGCGACTCCGGTGACCCAATTAGATATCGATTATTGATCCCTCCCTGACCTACCTTTACATTGCGCAAACCCTTGATCCCCAAATCATTCCTAGATTCCCCCTACCCTTCCACCCCAAGCTGTCCCGGTGAAGAAGACGACGAGCTCGTCACTTCGGCGAGAGCAGGCATAGCGTAACGAGCATAGCGAGAATCAATATTATATCGAGCCATTGCGTAAGAAAATTGTACAGCGAGGAAAAGCGAGCACGCGGTCGTGACCGCCATATTGATTATCGAGGATCACGAGCGAGCATCGAGGGCGAGTTGGATCGTGTGGAAATCCCCCCAGCGAGAAAGTAAGCCCTGTCCATTACACTTTTCACAACTGCAATATTTCGAAGATAAATTACACCGTGTTTCCCCTTTTTTCTTGTGTAAAAACCGTGAGCGCGTGGTGACGCAGCGCGACCCTCCCCTGTACACTTCCGCGATTTTTCAAGCCCGTCGTCCCCATTTTATTTGGTTTTATTTATTGTAATTTCCCCGATTTTTCTTTGAGCTTGATTACTTTTCAATATTACCGAAAACCCGACGTGGGTAATTACTAAGAGGCCATCGCGCCGGGAAATCCATTGACCCTGAGATATTGTAACCCCCCCGTTTTTTTTCTTTCTTTTTGCGTTCGAGCCAGTAAAGTCATAAAATTCGTCGATCAATATCGACTGGCGCCCAAAAATCAGTAGTACCATTTTAGTTCTTTTTGCGTTCATTTTTTTTATTTTTTTTCATTTCGATCCTTGTTAAATACGCGTCCTCGCCACGCTCGAAATTGTCGCGTGGGTGAGGCGCCCGAGTTCCCCCATTAAATTTTGATATACTTTTTTTTGCCTACTTATTTTTTTTGTAGATAGACTTCCCTTTTTTTTGTTTCCTTTTTTTTTCTAGTACCCCGGGTTCGCCCGGGAATAGCGTCCGGCAGCTCGGAGAGTGCCGTGACACTATATAACGGAAATATCATCATAATGTTCACCTAATTTTGCTCTTCTAAACTCTCTTAGGCTGGGCGTTCTTATTCAGAGGTTTGGACGCGAAAAACTCGAGCTCAGAGTTCGAGTCAGAGTGGGGGAAGTGCTCGAGCGAGGAATATGGGAAGCGTTTTTATTCAGTGGGCTCTTATATTGAGAGGTCGCGCTGTATAAAAAAGTCGATTTTTCCAAATAACTCAAGGTTCCGGATCACGTGCGAGATTGCAAATTCGAATAGTAGCTTTAATCCTATAATAAAACCATCCGCTCGATTTGCAAAACTTTTGAAATTTTTTAGAGGTTAAAAAAATACGAAAAACGATTTTTGCAAATAACACAAGGTTACGGGTCGCATGCGGGGTTGCGAATTTCAATACTGACATGGATCAAAATAAAATCATCCGCTCGATTTGCAAAATTTTTGCAATTTTTTGAGGATAAAAACATCCGAAAAATCGATTTTTGCAAATAACACAAGGTTCCGTGTCGCGTGCGAGGTTGCAAATTTGAATAGTGGCATGAATCCCAAAATAAAACCATCCGCTCGATTTGCAAAACTTTTGCAATTTTTTCGAAGATGAAAAATGCCATAAAGTCGATTTTTCGAAATGACACAAGATTCCGGATTGCGTGCGAGGTTGCGAATTCGAATACTGGCATTAATTCTAAAATCAAACCGTCTCCTCGATTTGCAAAACTTTTGCAATTTTTTTGAAGGTGAAAAAATCCCAAAATTAGATTTTTGCAAATTGCGTCAAGTTCCGGATCGCGTATGAGGTTGCAAATTTGTAAATGCATCAGAATAGATGTTTTAAAAATTTGCAACCAAATTTCAAAACTTTTGTAAATATTCCGGGACCACCTTGCTCGAAAAAATGACCACGAATTAAAAAAATTATAAATAAATAAGTTCCGGTCAACGTAAAAGGTTGCAAATTTATACAACTGTTCGATATATTTTTCCAATGTATCTTTCAAGTTTGCAACACTTTTGCAATTTTTTTGGTCAGTTTATGAAAGAAAAACGTTAATTTTGAATTTAAAAAAATGTTCCGTATCGTTAAATTGGTTGCAAATTTGACATGTGATATGAAATAATATATCCACCACTACTCCAAGTTTGCAGAACTTTTGGAATTTTTTTCACGAGCATACAGCAAAATAACATTAAATTGCAATTTTAACAATGTTCCGGACTTCGGAAAAGGTTGCAAAATGAGATTTATTGCTTTTTGATGTACCATTCACTCGACCAAAGTTTGAAAACTTTTGGAATTATTGTTAAATTTTCGATTTTTAATGTCGATAATGACTGGCCTAATGGGCGAAACGGTGTTGAATAAACTGCAGATAGCGCAAAACATAGCGATGCGCGTAATATTACAGTCCAGCTGGTACACGAGGGTGCAAGACATGATCCAAGCGGTACAGTTTATGTCCGTGAGACAGAGACTTCAATTTAATATTTGTATTTTTGTTTTTAAAGTAGTCAACGATTTATCGCAAAAATATCTAAAAAAGAAAATGGAAGTGGTAGGAACAGGATGCGAGAGAGTAACAGGACAAGCGGGGGACATTGTAATACAGTTTCGGAAGGCAAGGAATGCGCAAAAAAGTTTGTTCTACGAAGGCGTAAAAATGTATAATGCGTTGCCAGCAGAAGTATAGGCCTGTGACGGACGCTTCCAGGTAAACGTATGGCGAAAGAATTTATTATATCGACTGTTGGGGAGTACGTAATTGTTGTAAACATGGAAATTATGTAACATTGTGTATACTAAATAGCTGAGAAAGCTAATAAAATATCAATCAATCAATCAGGATACACTCTTCTTACGAGAGAGTTCGGGAGTAAGGGAATTCCTCGGTACACGGGCAAGAAAGAATCACGGGCTCAATTACGCGAGGTCGAAAAAAATATCAACAATGACTTATTCCTCGTGTCCAAGTTAATCGATAATTGTCGACGAAATTCGCGTTACCGGGAATGCTCGAAATAAACTTACGAATTCGAGGAATCTGTGACGTCATCCCAACAGCTGAGAGGGTGAAGAAGTTGGCGGTTTAGTGGGTAGGCCTGTTTTTTTTGGGAGTCCCACATACCCCCCTGGGCTGAAAGTCCAGATTTGTAAGACTGGGCTGTAGGTGCAGGGGGTATCCGTCAAAAGGATTCCGCAACTCCGTAAAAAAAAAAAAAAAATAATAATAATAATAATAATAATAATAATAATAATCCCTCCCGTGGGTCCACCTCGTTGTGGTGGGAGGGCCGAGTACCTAGCCTGCAAGCCAGCAGGAGGGGAAACTAACAGACCCGACACACACACACATACACATCAAACTCACGCAAAGACCTACACAAACACGCCCAGTGACAAACCGGAAGTGCGAATGCTCGGGGGATCCTATAAACGGGTCTACCCGAAAAGGCGAGTGCTCGGAG
The DNA here is from genome assembly GCA_963564615.1 of Rhorus exstirpatorius. NCBI lineage: Eukaryota > Metazoa > Arthropoda > Insecta > Hymenoptera > Ichneumonidae > Rhorus > Rhorus exstirpatorius. The sequence goes on from OY751315.1 coordinate 5,776,981, forward strand.
ACCCCTATAAACGGGGACGCCCGAAAAGCGAATGGCGGGGACCTCTATAAACGGGCTTCCCCCATGAATGAGTATTCCGGTTGGTCACTACGGGCACACACATTCACACACACTTCACATGGGGCAACACTCAACAAACAGGGAGAGGAGGGTGGGGGGACCTCAGGGACCGTGCTTAGTTCCGGCGCGGTACGGGGAGTAGCGACCCCGAGGGACCACCAGCACAACGGAACAAAAAAAAATGGAAATGCACGAACAAAACAAGGATATACCTCAAGTGATAACCCTACACAGGGAAAATTCACCCCGGGTTCCGATCGGGTGAAAGCCCCGGTGGCCACGGGCAGCGGCATGGATTTTGAGGGCCGCAGAGCGTGCAAGGGACAGGTGGCGGAAACGACGACGACGACAAACGCAACGAAAGACCAGCCAGGTGGGACGAACTCGAACCTGCCTGGCCGCAATAGGGCGGCGAGCATCTCCAGCATTGGAAGTGCAGGAAGCCTCGCCTCCGTACTGGACAGCGACGACACAAGTACAAGGACACGAACAAGACACACAGGGAACGAAAAGACAAACATAACGGCACAACGACTGGACGGCAAAAACCTAACGGAGTTATTGTCGTTGATACAGACGACAGCAACACAGATGGCCCAGGCCGCCAGAGTTCAAAAGAACATGATCATGGCGGTCAAAAACGGGATTAAAACCATCATCGAGGCCACCGACGTCGCCTTGTGCAAGTACGGGGCGGCAGAAACGGAGGTGGAAACGATGAAGGTCGACAGGACAAAAACGGACAGACAGAGAACACAACAGACGGACAACGGATCCACAGAGACCGAAACCGAGACGAAAGAACTACCGACGGAAACGCCACGGACGAAACGGAAACGGGAGGCGACTGGGACCACACCGGAGTCCTCGCAAAAGAGGCCTGCGATGGCGAGCTCCGCAGCAGCCTGGAAAACGGTGACGAAAAAGAAAACAAAAACGGTGAAACGGAAAATGAAGACGGACGAGACGGACGCGACGGACGCGACGACCCGGGCTGGGGAGCGCAGGCCGGCCACCAAACAATGGGGGACGGCGGTGCTCGTCAGACCCGGGACAAACAGCACGTACTCGGACATCTTCAGGAAGATACAGACGACGGTCGACCCGACGAAGAGTAACGTACAGGTGACGACTCTCAGGAAGACGAAAAACGGACTGTGTCTTTTGAAGATAAAGACGAACGCAAACGGACGAGACGATTTCCGACGCGTGCTGCAGGACGCGGTGAGAGACTCGGGCAGTGTCGGGGCCGGGACATCCAGGGTACAACTGGAGATCCTGGACCTGGACTGTGTCGTGGCCAGAGCCGACGTGGTGCAAGCACTGAGACGCGAGACGGGACGAGACGCTGACTTCGGCGTCCACATCTTCGGTCCGAACCGGGCCGAGCAGTATATGGCGGTCTGCGACCTTGAGTCGCATGAGGCCAGGGCGCTGCTGGGCCGGGGACGGATCGGGATTGGATGGGTGAACTGCCGCATCCGACATAGACTGACAGTAACGGAATGCCACAGGTGCCTGGGCTACGCACACACGAAGGCAAACTGCACGAACAAAGACCGGACGGACTGCTGCAGGAAATGTGGCGAGACAGGACACTACGCCACTGACTGCAAAAACAGACCGGCCTGTCCACTGTGCTCCGAGGCGGGGCATGGTGATGCGGCGCACGTTTCGGGCTCCGGGAGGAGCGCGGTGTTCCGGGCTGCGCTGGAAGAGTGCAGGAAGCAGGCTGGACGACGGACAGAATAGTCCAGGGAAACCTGAACCGAAGTAGGACTGCAGACATGCTACTACCACAGATAGCAGACGAACATGACGCCGACATTCTGATCCTGTGCGAGCCGTACAGGGCACGACAAACGCAGGACTGGATCACGAACGACACCGAGACAGCGGCTATCTGGGTGAGAGGGGCTGCTCGAGCCCGAGTGTCCACTCGCGGCGTGGGGGGCGATTACGTCTGGGCTAGGGTCGGCGCTGTCACTTACGTCAGCGTCTACCTTACCCCAAACTGCGCAGCGGCGGACTTCGTGGCGAAGGTAGCGCTTCTCGAGGACGGAATCAGGGACTTGCCCGGGGACCTCGTGGTCGCGGGGGACTTCAACGTGAGGGCGGTTGAGTGGGGAATGACTGAGACGAACAGACGAGGACGGCTGCTGCTGGAGATGGCCACCAGGCTGGACCTCGCAGTGGCAAACACGGGGAACGTACTAACGTACAGACGACCGGGATTCGGAGAATCCATTCCGGACGTGACGATGACTTCAGACAGCATACTGCCGCGGGTAGGGTGGTGGCGGGTTTTCGAGGGCCATACGGCCAGCGACCACCAGTACATCGCCTTCGAAGTGGCAGGAAGGACAACAACAGCACGGACGAGGGTCCGACACCCCCCGCGGTGGAACGTAGACACACTCGACGTACAAAAGTTCTCGGTGGAACTGGCGGCAGCGCCGGCCTCGATTACAAACGTCCCCCTGGAGCTGACTGGCCGGCGAAGGGCGGAAAGACTGACAGAGGAGACGGCCAAACTGACGACACGGTTGTGCGACAGCACAATGCCGAGACGACATCAGGGATGTAACAGACGACCACAATACTGGTGGACGGCCCAGATAGCCGAACTGCGGAAGAGTTGCCTGGTGAAACGAAGACGGGTTACGAGGGCTGGCGGCAGGACGGTTACGCTCGGATCGGGTATCCGTTCGTTGTCGACGGCGTTCGGTCTCTCTCATTCTCACTCTCGGGTTACGCAATAATAGGCAGCTTGCGGTGGTCGTTAGTGGCCGCCATCTTCGTTTTTGGACAGTGCACGTATCGTGATCCCTCGCTCGGGTTGAGTTTTTAGTCGACCTCGGGCACATTCGGTTTCTCATATACGCGAGGCGCTCGCGTTCTTTCACGCTCACACTCGGGTTGCACCACAGCGGTAGTTCGTGGTGGTCGCCAGTGGCCACCATCTTCGGTTGTGGATAGTGCGCGCTCGGGATCTCTTGCTTGGGTCGGGTTCTCGGTCGCCATCAGGCATATTCATTCTTTCATACGCGCGAGGCGCTCGTGCTCTCACACACTCAAACTTGGGTTGCGCGACGGATACAGTTCACGGTCGTCGCCAGTGGCCGCCAGTGGCCGCCAGTGGCCGCCAGTGGTCGCCATCTTGGACCAGAACTCCTCGCTCACACACTCACGCACTCGTGACAGGTGCTGAGTGATTACAGACAACACTCGTTCGTGCTTATACACACGAGTTTCGTTTTCATCGGGCAGCACGTGCATTCCTGCGAGTTTTCATTTTCGAATATTTTTTGTGTGATTTCTCGGGCTCGCGAGTGCTTCGGGTTTCGGTTCAGACAATTCCGATTCATTTCTGTTGTGCATTCACATTGTCGCAGTTTTTCTCATTTTTTGGCGAGGTTTCACTTTTTGCATTATTTTTTTTTTGTGTGATCTCTCGGGCTCGCGAGTGCTTTGGGTTCAGTTCAAACAATTCCGATTCATTTCGGTTGTGCATTCACATCGCAGTTTCTCTCATTTTCGTGCGAGTTTTCACTTTTTTCATTATTTTTTGTGTGATTTTTCGTGCTCTTGAGTGCTTCGGGTTTCGGTTTAGACAATTCCGATTCATTTCGGTTGTGTATTCACATCACCGAGGTTTTTTCTCATGTTTGTGCGAGTTTTCATTTTCATATTCCTTTTTCTTTTGTGTGAATTCCCGCGTTCTCGAGCACTTCGGGTTCCAGTTCAAAACAGTTCGTTCACTTTTCGTTCGGGTGTTCGCCGTCAGTGCAACGTTCGTTGTGTGACTTTTTTTAAGAATACTCCTCGATCATGTTGGGTGACGAGGTGGACAGTGAGACCGTGGAAACGGTCGGGCCAACGGGAACATCGGAATCATCTTCAGAGAAGGCATCGACACCTCGGACGTCGGAAGCACCACAATGGGATACTGGGGAGTTAACTTGTTCATCTACGGGAGCTACGAGGGCGGCGGTCCTCTTAGCCACGGGTCAAGCTAACCTTTCAACTCCTCACGGGTTAACACAACGGGTACGCATGTTACTCGACATGGGGTCCGAGGTTTCACTCATCTCGGACGCGGTAGTTCATCAGCTCAAGCTGCGACGGAATTCATCCTCCATTCTGATTATTGGGATCGGGAAAACTTCAACGGGACAGAGACGCGGAATTGTTACTCAACACTTCAATCAATTCATTCGTCGGAATTTCTCACATTAAAGTCTCGCATTTTTTCCAAGTCAATGCCGGTTTTCCCTTCATTCACCCTATTACATTTACATTGGAATCATCTACAGGGGCTCACGTTGGCAGATCCCGAATTTTATTCTCCGGGATCGATCGATCTCATACTGGGAGCAGATGTATATGGGCAATTCATTCGGTCGCAGATCAAACGGGGACCTCTTGAGGCTCCTATTGCACAGGATACTCTTTTCGGCTGGGTTATTCTCGGGCCAGTTACTGACACACATATTCAGCTGGTGTCGTTCATCACGTTGCAGTGGACTACGGGTTTCAGAATTTACAGGGACTTCTATCGCGAATTTGGGTGCAGGAGGAGGTCGCTGTCTATTCGGGTTCTCAACTCAGGCCGGAAGAGCAAGCGTGTGAGTCTCATTTTGTTTCCACTAATTTTCGGGATAGCACGGGTCGCTGTGTCGTTCGGCTTCCGGTCAAGTCGGCCTCAGTTCACTTGGGTGGGTCCTACAATACGGCGTTCGCGTATGTCCAACGACTCCAACGGAAGCTATCGCGGGATTTAACCTATCAGGAACTCTACGAGTCGTTCCTCGGTGAATACGAGGCTCTGCAATATATGGTACGGGCCTCGGCAACTTCGATTTCTCGGGACCGGGCTTATTACCTTCCTCGCCACGGGGTATTGAAGGAAAGCAGTACAACCACTAAACTCAGGGTTGTCTTCAACGGGCCCTGTAATACTGACACAGGGGTTTCACTGAACGCGATTTTACACACGGGGGCAAAATTGCAACGGGATATTTCAGACGTTCTCCTTTGGGTTCGGCGATATCGGTTCATATTTGCTACAGATATCACCAAGATGTTTCGGCAAATTCGGGTTCATCGGGATGATCGGGATCTTCAACGGATACTTTGGGTTGATGATCTTGGGAACATCGTTCCGTATCAGCTGACTACGGTCACGTACGGAACGAGACCAGCTCCGCTTCTCGCGGTACGGGTACTTCTTCAACTTGTAGAGGACGAGGGTGATAAATATCCGGGAGCAGTCGCTCCTCTTACAATCGGGCGATACGTGGACGATATTTTCGGGAGTGCTGATCACGTTCTTGCACTCATCACACAGGCGCAACAACTCATCGGGATTTACAACGCGGGCGGCTTTCCATTAGCCAAATGCCAAAGCAATCATGGCGGGCTACTGCCAAAGGTCGGGGTAAGTTCCAGTACAGAGGTCTCGCGCTCAAGAGACGAAGGTGAGACCAAAGTACTCAGACTGTCATGGCTTCCAACGTCAGACGTATTCAAATTACGACACTCCCCTTCACGGCTAGGAATAAAATCACGAAGCGAGTAATTCTGTCGGAGATTGTGCAGCTTTACGATCCATTGGGTTTTCTTTCACCGGTGGTTATTCGCGCAAAAATTCTGCTTGAACGGCTATGGCTAGAGAAGCTTTCATGGGACGACCCTGTTTCGGCAGGAGTCACCAATTTATAGGTCACCTTTCGGCAAGAATTAACTCACCTCAGTACCATCACCGCGCCGAGGTGGATCAACATTACGTCGGGTGCATCAGTCGAAATTCATGGGTTTTCCGATGCTTTACAATTGGCGATGGGAGCTGTTGTGTACGTGCGGGTTACGGGTCCAGGAAAGACAACGAAAGTCTCAATGGTACTTTCAAAAACACGGGTTGCGCCAATCAAACGGCTTACAATTCCATGGCTGGAACTCGCGGCAGCGGTGCTGCTCGCGAAACTCACTCATTACGTTCAAAATACATTGGGACTCGGTCATTCACGGGTTTATTTATGGACGGATTCAATGGTCACTCTCACGTGGGTTTCGAATCATCCATCTCGGTGAAAAGATTTCGTACGGAATCGGGTTTCAGCGATTCAAGAGCTCTTACCACGGGCCCAATGGAAATTCATTCTGGGACGGGACAATCCGGCAGATTGAGCTTCACGTGGGCTAACCATTCCTCAGCTCGAGAAATTTCACCTCTGGTGGGACGGGCCTCACTGGTTAGCAAAAGATTTATCCCATTGGCCGACTCATTGCATCGGGACCGACGATTCAGCGACGCTTCAAGAGCGACCAGGTCTCACCTTCACGATCTCGACAAAGCCTGCACCAATTTTTAATCTCATTCACAGGTATTCCTCACTCAGTCGATTGTTGAGAATCACCCTACTTTTGAAGGCGCTTACAAACCTGAGAAGGACGGAGTCGGGCCATTTGGGGCATTAATTTCATCGGGAGACCTGGAGAATTCACGGCTTTATTGGGTAAAAGCCATACAGGGAGCATACTTTTCATCAGAGCTCAGAATACTTTCATCGGGACAAGTTCTTCCAAGATCGCATCCAATCACGCGACTTACGGGTTTCATCGACTTTCAAAGGATTCTACTAGTGGGAGGGCGGCTGAAGCACTTAGACTTACAACCTGAGAGTAAGCATTCAGTCATCCTGCCTCGGGATTCACCATTCACCGAGCTTCTGATCGCAGATACTCACCAGAAGACGTTTTACGGGGGAAAGCAACTAACTCTGGCGTATCTGCAGCGAAGTTGCTGGATTATCGGAGGTTGGGCATACATCTTGCGGTGCATACGGTGCGCTCCCTTACGGGGATTTAAGGCTCAGCAACTCATGGGTCAATTATCACTTGCTCAGATTACACCTTCACGACCATTCTTATCCACGGGAGTCGACTACGCCAGGCCGATCTCACTCAAGAGTTGGCGCGGTCGCGGGAATCGGCAGCACAAGGGCTGGTTTTGCATTTTCGTATGCTTTGAAACTTCAGCATTGCATCTCGAAGTTGTCACGGATTCAACCACGGAGACCTTCATCGCGGCATTCCGCCGCTTCACCGGGAGACGGGGAATCTGTCGTACTTTGTACAGTGATTTCGGGACCAGCTTTCGAGGGGCAGATGCGGAGTTGTAGAAACTTTTCAAGGCCGGGACACGGGAATCGACTTAAATCGCGGGTCTCCTGGCGAATGACGGGACAACTTGGAGCTTCAATCCACCGGGAGCACCTTACATGGGCGGTAAATGGGAAGCAGCTGTAAAATCCGTGAAACATCATCTCCGGCGAACGATTGGAGAGATGAGCCTCACGTTTGAAGAACTTACGACTCTTATCGTTCAGATTGAGGCCGTTCTCAACTCTCGTCCGCTGGAATCACTGTCGGACGATCTGGACGATCTATCCGTACTTACACCTAGGCATTTCCTCATCGGGGAGGCACTTACAGCAGTGCCAGAGCCCTCACTCCGGGAAATCAATACGGCCACACTCACGCGCTGGCAACTCGTCCAGTCGAGGCTTCAACACTCCCAGGATCACTGTTTATCGGGATATCTTCAACAGCAGCAGGCCATATCAAAGTTGCATCACCCTTCAAACAAAATTCGGGTCGGGTCAATGGTCCTGCTAACTAACGAGAATTTGCCTCCTGCAAAAATAGCCGCTAGCGCGGGTCATTGAACTTCATCCGGGCGACGACGGGCTCGGGACTTTCTGCGTACAAAACTTTCGGGAAAATATATTCACAATTTAACAGATATCTCGGGATTTCGGTACGGCACGAGTCATTCTCGGTTCACGGGTTTTTCTCGAACATTCACCGGCAGCGTGCTCGGCGAGCCACGTTTCTCTCAAAGGGAATTTCATTCGGGTTATATACACTTTCGCCTTTTCTGTAATTATCACTAATAATCTCTCGCTTCCTCTTGCTCAGGAAAGACGTGTTTAAGTGAACTCTGTGCCTTATCCCACATATTTATCGAACCACGCATCGGAAATAGTTTTGAAGTGGATCATTGGCAGATGGAGACCGGATGTCTCAGTCCCCAAGTTTTTAGGCAAGGAACTGTGCAGTGTTGGTGACTCTTACAATTTTAGTGTCCGATTATTTTCGTTCCGTGGCTTACCTTTGGTGTTGGAACTCAACAAGCCGTCGTTATTCTCGCGATATTCTATTGTTCGCGTATGTGTGTGTAGTGAGAAAGGACTGATTGTCGTAATACCTGTGGTAACTGTCTGTCTCTGAAGGCTGTATATGCTTACACTATCTGACTTTTGTTTTGGTTTGCCACGTTTGGACTTTGGACTCAACAGACTTTATATTATCGCAGTGTGCTTCGTTTGGACGTTGGACTCGATAAACCTTATATTATCGTGGTGTCAGTGCGGATCTCTCTCGTGTGTGAGTCTTACCGGTGTTCTGCTCTCGTTCGGTGCGTATCGAAAAGCTTCCCTCACCGATACACCGCCTCAGTAAGACTCTCTCTTGTCTTCTCTCTCTCTTGTCTTCTCTCTCTTTCTCTCTCTCTCTCTCTCTCTCTTTCTTTTTTTTTTTCTTACTGTATCCATGTCCATTTTTCCATGCTCGAGAGTCTTTCCGGCGCAGCGATGGTGGGCAGTTTTTATATTTTTCAGTTATAACACTACGAGATTTCTCGATTTCTCAATGTGTGTGTAATGCATCATCAGCAGAGCAACAACCGACTACATGCCGTCTTCGCTCAATGCTGCGAATGTCTTCTCCTCGTTTTTAATTTAATGTGTTTTATAAGTGTTGTACGTGTCATGATGATTTTACTTGGGATTTTTTTTTCGAAAAAAAATGTTTTAAAAACGCGCAAGCGTTCATCCTGCCCTTTCAACAAAACTGCAGCTTAGCAATTGTTGTGCCCTGATTTCATCATGTAGAATTATATTCAACTTACCCATTGATTGTGCAAACATAGCAGTTTGAAGATGACTTTAGAATTGTGCAAAGTCAGCAGTTTAAAGGTGACTTAGCAACGCACGTCGTCAAACGGACGTTCGTGTGATTCCACGTCTCCAGAAAATTGAATGAAAAGTCATAACGGGAATAATATAAAAAGGCAGTCTTTGGTCAGCAACAGGGCTGTTCAATAAAGCGACCTATCCTTAGCGGAAGCTATGGTGAAATTGCAGTTTTACTTGGGATTTTTTTTTCGAAAAAAAAATGTTTTAAAAACGCGCAAGCGTTCATCCTGCCCTTTCAACAAAACTGCAGCTTAGCAATTGTTGTGCCCTGATTTCATCATGTAGAATTATATTCAACTTACCCATTGATTGTGCAAACATAGCAGTTTGAAGGTGACTTTAGAATTGTGCAAAGTCAGCAGTTTAAAGGTGACTTAGCAACGCACGTCGTCAAACGGACGTTCGTGTGATTCCACGTCTCCAGAAAATTGAATGAAAAGTCATAACGGGAATAATATAAAAAGGCAGTCTTTGGTCAGCAACAGGGCTGTTCAATAAAGCGACCTATCCTTAGCGGAAGCTATGGTGAAATTGCAGTCAGTCGGTCTCAAGGCAAAATAATCAAGAACATTGTAACCAATACTTTATCATCATCGAATAAACTAGACCGTAACTTTGTCATACTCGAGTTGGAGATTTACTCAACCTTGACAATCACCCACAAACCCGTCGTCGACGATTTTATTCCCACGTGACGAAATTCGCGGGCACAACATTGGTGGCAGCGGTTGGATTGTCACAATTCGATAAAATCAAATTCACGGTTACAAAGCAAGTGCTACAATGTATCGCGAGTGTAAGTGACCAAGTCACGACAAACGAACGCGAAAAGAACTGCAAAGACAAATTTCAAAAAAAAAAAAATGTGTAAACCTGACCGAGTCGGAAGTGAGACGAGACACCAGAGTTAAAAGACCTATTAAAAAAAAAAAAAAATAAAAATAATCGAGGGGATCCCGAGGATCATCAAGCATTACCGACGACGAAACCGGAGACTCAACAGGATGCTGACAAAGACCATTCAACCCGAGTCCGATGACTCAACTAAGGGACAAGATCGACAACGCAGAACTACTAGAGGAAAAGATTGACAACGCAGAACGACAAGGGCAAATGATCTACAACAAACCATCGAGCATCATGAAGCAAAGCATCATGCTGTAAGTGACAGAACATATTCAATTGTGTAACCCTTCGAAGCCAGAAAAAAAAAAAATAAATAAAATTGCATGTCGGAAGACGAGCGAGTCACACGCTTACTCTTATCAGGTAGGCGCGTACTTTCTAGATCGTTAGAATCAATTTGTGACAAATCACTTCATTACGAAAGCGTAGAGGAAGTTGACTTTCAAAGTGACAGAAAACGCCGTAGAGTTAGTAGATCAGACGAATCCAGTCGTTCACCAGGCACTCCAAAAATAGACCCGAAAAACGCGTAAAAATAATAAGAGATTTTGAAGACGCAGTAGATACCGAGCGCCGTACAGAAATAAATTTAGCTGACTTTACTTTATTAAACGGAACATTGCTAAACATAGACAACACAATGGCGGAAAACGCACAATCACACATGACCCTGAAAGAGACAAGAACTTTAATACCTCGTTTTGACGGGACAAAGCCCGAGGAAGTATACGACATAATGAACGCATACAAATACATTGACCAGAGTATCGCACTAACAGACAAAGACGATCTTTTAAAAGCCGTATTAGGAACAAAAGTAGTAAGTAAAGCTGCAAAAGAAATAAAATACAAACAAATATGCAGTTTTGCGACATTCAAAGAAGAGATGACCGCCTTGTATGGCACAAGACGAACGGTAGCAGCTCTACAGGCAAGACTTAACACAAGTAAACAAAAAAAAACGAGTCAGTATTGCCCTTCGGTCAAAAGTTAGAAAAAATTAAGATGGAATTAATAGATGCAAGTACAGCGACATTAGTAAATGAAGCCGAAAAACAAGCCATTGAGGCTACGTACGCCAAATCATCACCCCAGGCAAAAGATAACATTCTGACATTAAAAGCAGATACTGGAGCACAGTGCTGCCTCATAAAAAAAGATATATTACGAGATGAAGCAGAGATAAGCGACGAGACCGTCGAATTAAAAGGAATAGATGGAAAAAATTTTTATGCAATCTGCAAAGTAATACTGCAAGTTGTCACTCCAGCCGTAATTATTGAACATGGATTTTTTGTAATTAGCGATAATATACCACTAGAGACAGATGGCATACTGGGACAGGATTTCATGATGGAACATAACGTTGAAATATTGAGTGGAAAAACAATAAAAATATCTGGACACAGCATGCCGCTCATCAATGGTACGAAAAAAATAAAACTCCCACCTCGCGCTGAAAAAATGCTATACGCAAAAACCTTGACGGCAACCATAGGATGCGTAGCCGCCATAGAGTTACAGCCAGGAATCATGATAGGTGAAAGTATCACAAAGTTGAACAGAAATTCCTGCATCATACTTGCACGAAACACGAGCCAAAAAGAGTTCGAGATTGACAAACCCACAGTACAATTATGTTGTGCCCGCCAATTTCGTCACGTGGGGATGAAATCGTCGAGGACGGGTTTGTGGGTGATTGTCAAGGTTGAGTAAATCTCCAACTCGAGTATTACAAAAATACGGTCTAGTTTATTGAATGATGATAAATTTTGGTTACAATATTGTTCTTGATTATTTTGCCTTAAGACCGACTGACTGCAATTTGACCATAGCTTCCGCTAAGGATAGCTCGCTTTAGAACGGCCATGTTGACAACCAAAGACTGCCTTTTTATATTATTCCTGTAATGACTTTTCGGTCAATTTTCTGGAGAGGTGGAATCACACGAAAGTCGCTTGACGACGTGCGTCGCAAAGTCACCTTTAAACTGCTGACTTTGCACAATTGCAAATTCATCTTCAAACTGCTATGTTTGCACAATCAATGTCTTAGTTGAATATAATTCTACACGATAAAATCGGGGCACAACACCCCTCCCCCCTTGAGAAGACGAAATTACTAATTTCGGCGTTAATATTTTGCATTGTCGTCTCTTGGCTTACAATGTGTTATTCATATAACAATTATTAATATGAAACTTTATTATATATTTTCCCAAGATAATCGTTTACTTGTGTACGATAGAATACCCAATTTTATTTTATTTTTATGGTGTACCCGTTTGTGGCGTATTTCTTTTGAACGTAATGTTCATGCTCGGATTTATTCTCCGTTTCGTTGCGCGCGAGAAGCGTTCTGCTGCGCCGGCAGGGTCGTTTGCTTCTGGTGTGGTTCTCGCGCGACGGCGTCGCACATACATACATATACCCAACAGAATTATTAAAGCTACTCTTCCATGCAGCACGTAGTTTCCAATAATATGATTATATGTTAGTTTATCTTTGATATCCATATTTACATTAAAGTTTTAGATTCTTTCTCCTATTTTGTTTATATCCGATGAATCCATAATTGTTTTCTCATTGTAATAATGTATAATAGAAGGACGAGGTATTTTTCTTTCGCTTGATAAAAATGTTAGGTTGAACGGTGGTAGGAAGGTTATGGCTTATTCTTGATTACTTTCTTTTAACGTTTATATTCTAAAATTTACGGAGGTGACGGAACATTTCCCGTCCACAGCCAGTATGTCTGTATCATATATTGTAACGTATTCTATAGCGTTTTCTTTACATTTTATCGTGAGCGTTTCTTTGACGGGCGCTATGTTTATCCAGTGTCCGTCTTGTTCTAAAGCGATGAGCATTGTTTTGCTAATGTTTACTATTCGTCGTTTACAACTTGTTTTTTCTATACTCTGTTCCCAATATGTATTTATTTCGCATGGGGCATCGGCCTGTATAAATTGAGTTGCGTGTTTTGGGCGACAGAAATATTTCTTTGAGTCTTGTTTATAATTGAGCAATTCTTTTTCGCTTAAGGATAAATAACTTTTCTGCTTTTGATTAATTATTGCGTATTTTTCCGAAGTTTCTATAAATTGAAGTGTGTTATTTTCCATCCTTGAGGGTAGTGGATATACTTTGTTCACATAAAATTCAGTATATTCTATTAATGGTATTCTTAGAACTACGATGAGAACCCCTGAATTGCTAAATGCATCTATGTTAGTGACCTTGAGCAGACTGCTCATTTTATGATGATCGAATGGCGTTGGAAAATTAAATCCTCTCGGTAAATGAGGCCACGCTTTTATTAGATATTCTATTAATTCTATATGAGATATCATTGGGCTAATTATCCCTTTTTTAAGATTTATTTGAAAATTTGTTAGCTGTCTTATCTCGTCCCGTAATGATTGTACCATTACATTTATTTTAGTTTTTTTTTTGTTTATTATTTGTACGGATGTTATTTCTTTTGTTTTGTTACACAGTTCGCTCTGCAATTCTGATATTAATTGTATCAAATGATCTTAGTTTGCTAATATTTTGTTAAATATTTTTGAGTTGGAGTGTACAATTTGCGAATTCTTTTCCAACGCGTCGTTCGCAGTAAATTGTTTGTTCGAAATTGCGTTCATTTTTTCTTTTATTTCTTGGATGTCGTTTGTATCCATGTTTCCGTTTATTTTTGTTATTGTTTGATCTATCCCATTAATTAGACCTCTTATTACTATAGTTTTATGCGTTCCTGTTATGTCGTACATAGTATCTATAACGTCTTCTATATTTTTTTATTAGCGTCTGTACTGAATTCGCAATGATCTATTCTTTTTTTCCCTGACAGATTTCTATTAATTTTATTAATGATGTTTTCATTTTTTGTTCTGTTGCTATGATGGGTTTAAGATCTATTTTTATCGCTAATCTCCAAATATCTCGTGTGACGAATAGCGTTCCAATTTCTTCGTCATAGATTCCTGCCGTTCTTGTAAATTTTTCCACTTGAAAATTCCCTTTTTCCGGTTAACAATTGACACCCTTTGCATAGTCAATGCAAGCAGGCTCCTGAAAAATGACATATTTTTTCTTCCTTTATTGTGAAACCTTCTTTGAGTGAGTGTAACGTTGAGAAATGTGTCGCAATTCTCACGGTTGGACCTACGTTTCCTGTCTTGTGCTGTGTCAGCGTTTTTGCCGTCGTCTGGTCCATTTTGATAAGACGTGCGCTTCGAATCTTTTGATCTGCTCTGAGCAGCCTCATTAATTGTCCTGCCGTCTCCGAGAGAACATCTCTAACTGTTACCGACATAGTTTAAAATAAGTGTTCTCTTTGTTTTAACGTATTATCATTTTCTTTTTCTGTTGTTTATTTTTATATTTTGTGTATTTTAATTGAGGAATTTTTCCTCTTTTGTGTGTTTTAGAATGACTTTCTAAACGTAAGGAAATTGCGTTATTTTCGAAGGGGAAAGTGTCAACCTTCACTTGGTATGTTTTTCCCTTTTTTCTTTGTTTGTATTCTCTATTTTATTCAGGGTTCGGAACGTTACTTTTTAAAAGTAACACGTTATTGTTACCGTTACTGAGCCTTAAAAGTAACGCGTTACCGTTACCGTTACATGGAATGTAACGATATCGTTACCTTACGTTACTTTTTTAGAATTATAATTATAAAACTATTTGTATTAAAAGTTGCCCAATCATCGATTGTTTATGTCAATATCCGTTATTAATATCTGTAGAATTATGGGATTCGTAATGATGGAAAAAATATTTCATAGAAAGCGTTTATTTATTTTCAACAGCAGCAGTTGCTCAAAAACACTGTCTTTCAGATTTCCTCTTAGAGGGGAAAAGACAAGTCCGCCAACACTAAACATTCGTTCATATCCAGCTAACATCGAGACCTCTGTTTATTCGGCATTTTGGGATCGCCACACTTCATCCTGCCCAGATTCCTTGTTTTCTTTTTTGGGGAAATAGAAAAATTCATCGTTGCCAGATTCACACGTTGGAGTTGACTTCTCCGTCGCTCCAACTAACTTCTCTAGAATCTGCGATGCTTCTTGCTTTTCTTCTTCCTCGAGCCAGTCCATTTTAAAACGAGGGTGCAAGCAGCTCGCAGTAGTAAGATCTGATTTCGAAAGTTTCGGGTTCAACGTGAATCTGCAAATGTTGAACAATTTTCGTCATTAAATATTCAATACATTTTTACGTTATTATATTATTCAATGAATAAAAAAATAAACCATTTCAGTAGATTACCGCAAAAAATTATAGGTACTCCGGACTCAAACTAAATAACTTAATAATTTGAAAACAAAGCTATTTCTATGCGAAAGCAAAATGACTGACTTCAGATGAATTTTGCATTCACGCAGTAAATTTTGCATAAGACCTGAACTAGAACAGGAATATTGGACAGTAAATAGATTATATAGTGTACCTAACATTCAGCCCAGTCCTCAAAGCGTGCACGAGCGGAGAACAATATACTAGCTCCCGCTTCTCTAGATGAACAAGCTTATGATGTAGAGTTCTAAGCACTGGAAGCAAATATCCCATGTACATACCCTTTTCGGATTGTAATATGTCCAACGATTGTGCCAATGGGGACATCACCTAAGAATACAAAACATTTCACATAGAAATTCGTTACAGCTTTTTCCCATCCTCTATTACATCGGGCATTAATGAGCTTTTGATGCCCTCGAATGTTGCACTATTTATTAACTAGGGCTAAAGCCGTGACCGTGACAGATAAGCACGAAAGGATACCTCACAATACTCTTCGATAAATGTTAATTCGTCTTTGGTTAGTCTAGGCAGTGCCCAAAAATCGAGGCACTGGTTTATCTTTTCGAAGCCAGGTGAGCCCTGGTCCAAAGCAATTTTCTTTAGTTGCTGCAAGGCATCAAAAGTCGAATTCCACCTTCAAAAGTCAAGTTGATAGAATATTCAATTAATTTTAAAAATATTAATAAAACACGTAATAATCCAATTAAACATCGAATGAAAAAAGTAAATATTACCTCGTAACGATTGATCTCTGTAAATATACGCCGAGGGTTTCCTTGACATAATCAGCGACTTGAGTAGACTGATTTTGTTTCGACCAGAACTTTGAGCACTTAGCAAACGTACTTCGGTGTAATTTCTTGTATAAGGGACTTTCGAGAGCTTTTTCACTGTCCTTGACTGCGACGAGGTTGAAGGTGTGACTTGCACATCTGTGATGAATTGGAAGATCTATAGTATTGATATTCTGTGCTTCTTCGTCTGGGTTTGTGTCAAAGATTGTGGCGAGACTATGGAACTCGGCATCGTCGTTGTCATATGAATCTGCTTGCTTTTCAAAAACGCTACAAAGTCGATGATGAATAAATATATAATATATTTTACCTCAAATATAGTAAATAATATAAAACAGAATGTGATTAACGACTTTCTGAATAATTTGAATACATACTGAAATGCTTTCACAAAGTTCGTTGCGTTATCCGTTGTCGTCGAACTGATTTTGTTCTGGATGTGGAACTCAGTATAAACGGAATACATTCCTTGAGCCAATACATCGTACGTATGTCCCACGTATTCTTCTGCAGGAGAGTCCTGCAGATTCTCGTTCTAGCGTCGTTGGATTCAGCCAGTAGATTGTGATTCCCAAGTAACTTCTACGAAAAGTAAAACAGTACTTTAAGTAAGTACTTTCCTTTCTTTATTTTTCTCTGGCTTATGCTCTTTATCACTCTGCTATAAACTCAAACATTTTCGACGAAAATATTTTTCGTTTCACTAAAATAGTATATACTGCGTCCTATGCGAAATAACTCTACTTTTAAACTGCTTTCACGCTTTGCTGTAGATGATAATATCTATATTTAAGCGCTTCTTATTATTATTTCCTGCTTTATATTTATCGTTATTTATTATTTTGTCTGAATATTATTTATATTAATTTATTATTCTCACATATTGAATCTATTGTGGGATTTATTGCGTGTATCATATTTATTGAGTGCGAGTAGTATATGGACCACTCTGGAGACCCCCACTCCTATCCCCACTCCTATCCCCTCCACTTTCCCCCGCGTCGGAGCCTCTTTCCGAGCGTGGTGGGGGTTGTGGTGGGGAGAGGTGGCGGGGGGAAAGAGTTCTGAGGGTTCGCCAGAGTGGCCCGATTATTATCATTATTCAAATAATAATAATCCATACTTTTTTTTTCTCTTTATTTAATTTTATATACATTTTCACTTAATTATACGTAATGCTTATGTACAATGAGAAAAGGATTTATCTTTTACGGGCTATAACAGTTTTAACGATGTGATCCAAATGATGCGTCAGTAGATTGTCAATTATCGTTGTTTTTGTACAAGTAGGTAATTCGTTATATGAATTATTCGGTGATGTTCGTTTTTGGGTAGCTCTCTCTCGTATTTTCGCACGCTTCGTGCGAATATTACGGCGTATGCAGCTCGTTGTAAAAATGGATGTTTCTGATGTTATTGCATCTACAAGAGAGTCTCTGCAATTTGTTACCTCGTTGCAAACACGACGAAGCCACGAGATATTTCTGTTTATACTGGCTTGTAATAATGACAGTATAATGAATTGCTCTTTTGTAAAACAGAATATCGGTAACGAGCGATGTGCAGGGTCTTCTTCATCCTCTATGTTGAAATGATTTTGAAAATCGTGCCAAGAACGACCGTCCATAGTTAAACAACCATGGATATAACATTTGAAGCTAATCACAGGCCGTAACGTACCGTTCCGACAAATATCAAGGCCCACCCACACAGATTTCGTCCCCAAATTATTTAGCTTATAGGCGAACGGTAGCAGTAGCGCACGTAGATTCTTAGCACGTTTCGCATACATCGCAGGACTTAATGATTTGTTGACGGTTTGAATTCCAGATTATTGAATTTTGTTCCACGATATTCCATGGCCAAATTATTTTCACGGGCTGCGGCTATCATCTGCTGAAATAGCTGATCGTCTTTTTCGAACAGTTGGACGAATCTGGCTGGTAGGAAGCACGCAAATGTGTTTTCCACGTCGATGACGATACGCGTGCCCCATTTAGTTTAAACGGTTCTTATGTCGCCGATGCTGTAGTCTTTTTTGAGCTCTAGTTCCGATAACTTTTTCACAGGTAGAAACGCGGCCGTTTGTCCCAGTTTGTTGATTCGTGCGAAATCCATCGTAAATATCGAGTTCGTCAAATTTTCGTGTTAAAGAGAGAAATTGCGATCTCGCTTGTATTACTGCTTTGATACTCGCAATGTCGTGTAAAAGTGCTTCTATTCGCCGCTTTAACTCGCGTCGTTTTCTCAGCATACACCTCAAATGACAGCAAATGAAAGTCTTTAAGAGTTTTTGAAGTTTACTTCGATATCTGACCACGGTTTGATCGCGAATGATGGTCGTTCTCCAGGGTCTAACTTATACTCTGCAGTCGCCCCTCCACTAGACCTCCCCCCACTATAAAGATTACTCATTTTATTAGAAATACCAAAGACAAAAAGAAATTTGATCGTCTACATATGATACCCTATAATAATGACTCATTTCCTTAGACATAACAAAGGCAAAAAGAATTTTTTTTCCTACCGATTCGAAGAATCGACGGTTTGATGCACATTCCGCTTGAAATATGATAGTCGCTAAAAGTGACTTTTGTACCCAAAGAATGCTGACTCCAAGGCGCGTGATCGCAGTTCAAGGATAGGTAGAAATAATGAAACGTGAAAAATTTCAATGTCGATTTTATTTCTTATATTAAAATTAGATTCATTATTGCCGTACACGGGAACAACAGTTCTGTATACAGTGTAAGTTTTTATGATTAAATTATTTGTACCACAGACACCACCAACCGCAGAGTCCATATTGAAAACTTTGCCCCGAGGCTTAGACTTTTCGCGTTTTTTTATATACGCATTATAATAATCGTTCACTGTTTTATCGTTTCGGGATAAATAATCTGAAAATACGCTTCGAAACTTATTAATACCAAAGCCAGTAGACATATAATGAAGAAACATAATGCAATACTGTCCGCAACACTGCGAATCTGGACCCTGAAACTGAGTAGCGTTGCATCGGAAAAGCTTGCAGTTTCTTCGGAGTCGGATGAGATGCTGTGGAACGATTGGAGGGATCCCGTAGCTGTCAAAGTATCGTCCTTCTCCAGTTCGATCGACGTACATGGCGACCCAGTGGGATCCGGGTAATTTGTGGCCATCGGTATTAACGACAAAAGCTGTCGGCCACGTCCACACCTTCGGGATACGATCGGCTGAGTATACGCCTATCGTGTGGTCTGGTATGTTCCGCAAGGCCTGCAGAATTTCTAGACTGTTCATAGCAGCCTGAAGCAGAAGGTTTCTTTTTCATTTCCTCGCGAGGCCCGTCTAAGCTCCAGCTCGTGGTCGTTCTATATTCCCATAAGGAGTCGATGCGATCTTTATGACAAAGCCAATCTTTTATTTGTTTCGCATTATTCAGCGCACATTTGTACGTGAGATTGTTATGTAGCGATCCGTGGTATATGCAACGAGTGTCGTCCTGATGAAGATAGCGGAATGAAGGAGCCTCCTCCTCCTCCTCTAAATTTATAATGAAGCAACCTGTCAGTTGCGCCAGGTACTCTGATTTTATTGAACCCCTTGTGAATATTCGATCAGACTGTTCCGCAATATTTTTCAAAATTGATTCCATATGTTCCGACGTTGTATCGCCCTCACGCCATTGTAAACCATGATGATTTCTAGTCAACCAGGAATTCTGACGCTTCAGCGCCGGTGATAGATCCTCATTATCGTGAGGTGAAGACACAAGCCAATGAGCGGTGTACGGTCCGTGTAGGCAAATGATCGCAACTTCTTTCGGCACAAAACGATTGTTTTTATCTCGCAAACCCTGTATATCGATTGCGATATTCATGATGCTTTCTCGTTGCTCTCTCTGATAATACTGTTCAGCCCTTTGCGTCACGGAGACCTAGCTCGGCGGATACAAATTCTGCTGACTATCCAGAAAAGTCAACGATTACTTGTCTGGACGAGTCAATCTCCAGCACATTATCATACTCGGCGTACACAATACAATTTACCGTTGATGCGAGAGCCTTTTCGAATCGTACTTCTATTCTAACACTGCCGTGTTTTACCAAATTCCAATGAGTACTGCTGTTTGCTGATAAATCGGGCGTAAGATCAAACGCGAAAAGGCAATACCCTTCGGGGTAGGCCTCCCGTGAAATACAATTACCTTCATTGAGAAAGTGAATACCCGTTCCGGAGAAC
This sequence comes from Rhorus exstirpatorius, assembly GCA_963564615.1. Lineage (NCBI taxonomy): Eukaryota > Metazoa > Arthropoda > Insecta > Hymenoptera > Ichneumonidae > Rhorus > Rhorus exstirpatorius. The sequence goes on from OY751315.1 coordinate 5,797,312, forward strand.
AGAGTATGATACGCGTCTACGTAAAGCTTCGATTTTGTAAAGTCGGGCTGCAGAGCCTTTGACGGTATTTGCATACCATCCACATACAACGATAGATAATTGATTTGATAATTTTAAAAATTAAACGGGTTTTTATCGAGGCAGCCGTTGAACGCTTTATTATCGACGAAACCGATGATGATACGTTTTGGTAGCTGGCCGAGGATTACATTATCGAGAGTTTCGCCATGTACTCCGCTATGCATGTATATAGCCTTTACCTCCACGCGTGTCAGGGGATATTTTGCCGTAGCTTTACACAGAGTTCTTGCATGTGCTAAAAGTATACCAGGTGCTATCTTGGCGCGACGTACGAGAAGCGACGCTTCGACAATATGTATTTTATAGTCAGCCGTCCCGCCCATAAGGCAAAATGAATTATTTGTGCGTACGAGTCGCAGACGCATTTCAACACCGTTCAATAAGAATCTCTCTTGATTAAAGACATCGCAGTGAAGATGACCGAGGAGATCAATAGTTTTTCCACTGCTAAGAAGGTCTCTGCGGCTAACAAGCCCACCGTTAGCTGTATCTGTATCCTCCATTTTTCCCGGTGTATCGGCGAACCAGAGCACACTCGTAAGATGAGAGTTTTTTGCGCCGTCTCCATAATTTAGCAGTGTTTCAATGTATGCTTTGTATGCATACGCGTTATTCGGGGGCGATACAAGTTTCTGATTGAAAAACACATCTACTTGATTAAACATTGAATGCATCAGATTATTGACGGGGCCTATTTCAATCGTTGAATCAGGCTTCTCAGCCAAACACTGTATTTCAACGCGCATGCTTAGCATGGTGTGAGCAAGATCAATGTATTCATCACCCTGACCAGGTACCACAAACTCAATTGGTAAATCATCCGTTAAAGATGAGATCGGTTTGAAGTACACCCATTGTGTTCCCTCGATGGTGGTTTGTGTAGGAGGCAGTGTAATTAGCTCGAGCTCTGACTTTAAACACTCGCAAGTGTGTGTGTGTAAGAAAGCCATATTTACCCTCTCTCTCTCTCTCTCTATGCGAAAAAATCAGCCATCGTTCGTAGAGCCTTCCTCTTCTTGGTTGTCCTTCTCTTATTTATCCTCCTCTTTGCCGTTGCCCGCTTTCTCGGTTTTCTCGACGAAGACGTAGCTTTCTTTCTTTTTTTTACACTATGGATACGTCGCACACCGCGGCCGAAAATGGAATGCCGAGATCGATTAATTTTTGCCATTTTATAGCCAGAACCCTTCATGAGCGTATCAATTTTTTCCTCCGCCTTTCGCTTCAGATTTTCACCAGACTCGCGTAGACGCGTTTTGAACGCTTCTCTTGGCCGTACAGCATTGTCCATTATATCGGTGGCAACATTAACACCGGCACGCAGAGCCTCCTTGCCGACAGCCCGTGCTCCATTCTTCAAAAGAGGTATAATACGGCGGAAAAGGCCACCGAGAAAACTGCCAATCCCGTGGCCCCTTTGATTCGGTGAGCCTATGTACACGTTACTGATACCCCCATATCCGGTCCGAGCACCACCCGTCTGCATATCAAAGTATTCATAGTAATAAGTCATTGCGATGACTTCTCTAATCCATACGCTTGAACTGTAATGTCGCCGTCAGCGTCCCGTACTCAAATGGTATCGGCTGCCCAAACTCATCCCTTATATCGATATCGATCGATTGAAAGTTTGTATGAAGCAGAGGTACGTAGCGTGGTGGCGAAAAACCTCTAATCTTCACAGAGCCGTAATTGTTGCTATCCGCGGTATAAGATGGTACAACACGTAACAGAGGTGCATGCACATCACCGGTAATGTAGGGTTCACAAATATCCGTATAAACGAATAACATATCGGGGATAGCATTAGTTAGGCTGGCAGGTCGTGCGCCTGTATAACCAACATCTTTGAATGCAGGCGGGAGCGCCACACTGCTGGGTGTAGTGAATCCTAAAATCTTGTTGAGCCTTGGTGAGAAATGGAAAGCATGAATTAAATTTTCGCAAGAATCGCATCGGTACGGGTCACTTGGACGTAGCCATTGCGAGCGCGCTGAAATAGTAAATGACCAGCAACGCCCTGTAGTTCATTTATTACTTCGAGCAATAAGTCTACACTCTTATATACACCGGGTGGAACATACACGCAGCTCTTTTCAAAGTCAATAGCAGAAGAGTGAATAACCTGTTGTACTTTATACCGTGCGGTCTTGATGAAGTTCTGCTCGTCTTCCTGAGGTATATGCAGAATCGTCATGGGTATATGTATTTCTGTAAGTCCAACGGCCCAATTGCCTTGCAAGGATACGCGCTGTGGCAATCGTGTGGTATGACGCGTTGTCGTATTTTGCGGGTAATATTTCATACTGCTGTTGCTCGGTAAAACGATATAAAATTCGTCTCTCATCGTGATTTTTTATTTTTTTTCGGTAATAGAACGAACTCTTGATAACTCGGCCTCGTAAAAAATACCGTCAATATCTTCGCCGTGAAGATCGCGTAAAAAGTACACCGTCGGCCAACTAGTCGTCGATATGCGATGAATTTTGAACAGCTCGCTGCTCCAGCCGCTCTCGTAACCTTTTGCAAAGGCCGCTTTTGCACCACTGATTCGTACAACATCACCGATCCCGTATTTAGGGAAGTGTTCTCGCTCCGAATCCTTGTAACGCTGCATCGAATTAGCACGAGCTTGAGCTGCAGTGGCAAGAGTCACCATTACCGGGGCCATTTTTATGCTGCTATGCCGGGCTTTATTATATGCAGACACTATATTTTGCAGCACATTGATGTATCGCTTCGCGCGAGTATACGTGAAGTATCGCCACATTCTTTCTTTCAATGTTCGATTAAATCTTTCCACAATTGCGGCTTTTATATCAGGATTCCGTGCAGCTCGAAACTGAATATCTTTCTTCTTTAGGAGCTCTTGAAATGCAGCACCCATGAATTCTTTGCCTCGATCCGATTGCAGGCATACGGGTGATCGGCTATTAGTGGCTTTTTGCGTGAGTATCCGCGTAAAAGCCTTAGCCACAGACGCAGCAGTCTTGTCGCGTAAAGGCTCGACCCATGCATATTTACTGAGCACATCTATGACTACGAGGAGATAGGTATGACCATCGTTGTAATCTTTGATCGAGCGAAGATCTACGAGATCAGCCTCCCAGACATCGTCAATGTTTCGCACGCTGTAATGGCGTCGTGGAAATCGATGTTTTACAGGGCAATGTTTCGTGTAAGCATCCTGTGTCTCCAACCACTGCACGGTCTTTTCGCTAGAAATTTTTTTTCGCGTTGCGCGTAATAATTTTGCAGCGCCCGAGAACCATGCTTCGTGGGAGGGATTCTAGTACAGCTTTTCCAATGTTTTCATGGTTTAGAGTTTTAGGTTAGCCCAAATTACACGATTCTTCTTCTTCTTTTTACACTGGCCAGCGCCTGTTTGCTCCCTCTCAGAGGTACTGAAGAGCTCATAAATACTGGGATCAGCGGATTCGTCGCTACTGTGATTGGCTCCCGCGTCGCTCAACGACAAGTCGTGGGAATGCACAGGTATTTTTCTTTTTTTCCGAAAAGGCGTCGAGGTGGGCACATCGGACCTTCACAGATCCTGGTTTCCAACAAACTCGCGTGGAATTTTTGCCTCTTTTAAAAATCCTGCAAATGCATGACGACCCGCTGGCGTTGAGATTTTCCTCGCGCGCATAGCATCGTTTATAAGATTGACAATATTGGAGTCCTTGATTTCTTTGCCTGCAATGGAGACGGTGCCTGTAGGATCCCAGCAAAACTCTGTTACTGGTACAAGGCGTAAACGACCGAGCAATAGTTTTGCTTTGTTGCGATATTTTGTCGGGACACTCTCAACGATCATAGAGTCGTTTATGCGTGGAATTTCAGCGCCTTTTCCACTATTCCCCTCCTCCTCTATAGGTGTCGTGATGTAATCATCATTTTTTGCGAGTGCACGATGCTGCTGCGCTCCCTCATTATCGGCAAAATGGAGATAACGCTGCAACACCGCGAAATACGCCGACCACTTTTCCCTCTCATCCTTGTACGAATTAGAATTCAGAATATCGTTCATCTCAGTGTCCAATCTACTCAGTGTCGTACCAAGGGTTTGCACTGTTTGCTGCTGTTGCCGTTGAACAGATTCCGTTTGTCGATTATTCTGCACGCCTATATGCTGAAGATTCTCTTCAGGCACGAGCACCATTTTTCTCGCATGCTCCATTATCCACTGCCGCCGATCAAACGTGACAAGAGCGTACCCAGTACGGAGGCGAGCAGCATCGGTAGGAACCCACCGTTTTGAACCACAAAACGTTTCTTGCTCTTCCAACTACCGCTTTTCGCAGCTAGTCGTCGAAGAATAGATGCGTGGCGACGCAACTTTTTTCTTTGTTCAGGCTTCAAAGGCACGTTACCACGTAGAATGTTTAACGCACACTCACAAATACAACGAATTATTCGTGGATCGGCTTTACGCAAAACGGCGTCTCGCTGCTCCTTGTTGAGATGCTGGAGTGCGTGCAATATTGCAACGTGCTTCTTGCAGAGAGAGGACCTGTTACCCGTCATCACAGCCGCAAGATTGGTACTTCTCCGGCTGTGTCGGTGCTATTTAACTTTTTTCGCGGCACGTAAACGAAATGCTGTGAATCATCGGGGAAAATACACGTTCGAAATCTACAGTTATCGGGAGTCGATTGTTTCAAGTCCAAGAGCAGATAACCGTGTGGTTTGCTCGTCGCGTCGTAATAAACTTCCTGCAGAAATCGGGGGTTTTCGGGGTAAACCTGACGCGCCAAGTGCTGTATTTGAGCGCAATCTCGCGGATTTTTGAAAACTACTATATAATTAGCGTTCAGCGATATATCCCGTTGCCCGTGGCCCTGATGAAATAAATTTTGCGTTATAAAAAACACGCTCAAATTCTTATGGTGACTACCCTTGGTGAAGAGGTCGACAACGCTATTGTTAGATGCCTCGCGCATCAAATCGTCAATAATTATAAGTTTTGCACGCGGATCGTTTGCATAATCCGAGGCTTGTGGTAAACCTTCGCGAAACTCTATTGAAGAACCGTACTCCATATACGCTTGTTGCCACTCGGAATAATAGAAAATAATTCGTTGAAACGGTTCACTATTCAAATGCGAAATGAATTTCACAAACTGTTTCACAAAGTATGTTTTACCGCAGCCCGTGGGCCCGCAAACCATCGCCGTCCAAGGATGTTTCCACCGCACATCCATTTTTGCGAATGAGCACAATCTTCGTATTAGCTGAAACATATATAGGGTTCGAAAAGACGAATATACATAAGGACATAAAGTTTTATTTATATACATTATTTACAAAGTAGTGCGAGGTCTATATCTATTGTAACGGGACAGACTAGGCAGTCCACCGTTACAATATAGCATATTTCGACATCCATTGTTTACATCCATATTCGATCAATTTCGCGATTCCCCGATATCCCAAAATGGAATCTCTCCTTCCGAGAAGCCCATGACGTCACCATCGTTCCGTGTGCAAAAGATCTAGAAGCTTGGCAAAATTGCCCTACTACAAAACCTTCGACCAATCAAATCACGGCGCCGGTTGTTCATGGAAAAGTATTTAAGGTCCTGACGAGCAAGCCTCGTCCTCATTTTGATCAACGTTATCGGTGAGCATTATTCGCATCAAGCGATTTCTTGACATTCTTTCTCTGCGACGTAATTTCGTCTACTTTCAATATCCACTTCGAGTCAACACTCTTCGAGATTCTCAACGCATTCTTATCACATCGTGCCTCAAGAAATACGAACTGAACGACATCTGGCTACTTCATTTATCTCGAATAGTCTTTTTTAAGACTCATCGAGATCATCGTTGATTCGTCCTTTTTAGGGCGAATCTATTATAACGTACTTGCTTGTCTTTCTAAAGACTAAGCAAATCACAACTCTCGTTCATTCCTATTCAATAAAAGATTTCAGGTGATAGGGAGCCTGGTTTGCTTGAATCCCCGCACTGCGTCGGGAAGTTGGATAGTGAATCAGGTGATCGTCTCAGAATAATAACCTCGAGGTAGGGAACCGGATTCCTTGGAAAAACCCTCAGCACTGTGGCTGAGGGCGGGAACAAGGAAGAAGGCGCTTTGCTGAGAAAACCCTCCACGAGTGATAAGCTTCACTTATCCTCGTGTTAAATTATCATCATTCTTGAATCTTTCCGACCATCTGTCTATATCACGAGTAAACGCATTGAGAATTAGTAGAATCATTTAAATTTGGGTGAGTGGCCTTCCACTCCCAGGACGCTGGTTAAACGCATCAATTTCAGTCAGCCGACAAAGAGATATTAATTTTCGAAATAAAACGGAAAATTGATTTTTGTGTTCCCAATCGCTTTCCGATTGGAAACACCGTGAAACTTGAGCACACACACACACACACACGCATACACACTCAAACACCAACGAACATTCACACGGGCAACCAGGCACAACAATAGAGAGACGTCGCGTCTCAGAGCACACCGAGTCTCGAAACCTTACGTATAGTCTCGCGCCACATAACTCGCGAATCGAGACTATGACGACTAACGGACGAAAGAGGACAATACGACGATTCGATTCAGACATACGAACGTAGACTGTTCCTTAACATCTTAGATTCATTTCATATTGCAGTCCCAATTAATCACACCTATTCATCAACCGTTCAAATTCCTTATTGCCCAGTTGCCGCTGGATTTAACTTTTGCGTGCCCCAAAGGAGACCTTGCTTCTCAAGGTTCTCCTCTCATTTAAGTGGCCCACTTTTTACATGCCTATGATGACGGGTCACGTTATCCCCAGGTCATACATGACCAATGGGAAATACCGATAACAACCAATCTGAGGCAATCTCGAAAAACCAGTAAAATTTATCACATCGATTCGGCAAACCTCTTTCCTACATAAAACGTCACTGACCTCGGGCCCGTGTCGAACCTTCTGTTCGCCCGGACGAAACGACGGGACGACAGACGAACACACAAAAAATCATAACATTACATAAATCAGATTAAAAATCGTGAATTCCTTCAATATCAAATATGAGGAATTTCACGAAACGTTTCACTATATACATTATTCTTTATAACCGTAAGGAAGAGTGCCATATTCGCCATCTCGTCTCCGTTTGACGCTCGATGATTTGCATGATTTTGTTTCAGAACGTGTGACGACCTGATGAAATGCCGTGCGTCGTGTAGCGTCATACTTTAGCACAACAGGCTCGTCTCTCTCACCGGTTATAAATGAGCGCACTGAGTTATAATTAATTAATCCTTTGTTCGCAAAATTAAGCGTTATCCCTTTTACTTTACATACTTCTTTTTCCTCTCCATTAGGAGTGCATAGATAAAAGAATAAAATTTTGGTCCGCCTGAAATGAAACTTCTAATATAACTACCTTTCCCATAAGAGCTCAGCTCGTCTGTGAGATCCCCTAAGAGCTGTCCCGTTGGAGGCTCGTACTCGTCTTTTTCTTCGTGCGATACGTAAATTACGGAATCGGTATCGCAGTACAAAGCTCGACGACCCAGCCGCTCTAGGTAACTATAAAGTTTCAGGCGGGCCTGGGCTGTGGTGTATGCTGCTACTACGGCGTTCGCTATGCTGGATGGTATAACAGCGTCACTGATTTTCGTGTAGCTTACATACAATATGTCGTTATTTACGGGTAAAATCCCCGTGATTTCGTACTCAGGGCTAGTCAATAGTTCCATAAGTTTTTTACGCGTCGAAACTATTTCTGTCTGCGGTAGATTTTCCTGCTGCCCAAACTTCCCCCAAAATGAATTAAGACACAGCTTTGCAACAGATCGCAACCCCGGATTTTTAGCTATGGAGTCGCGATTTAGCTTGATTCCTTCCGATCGTTCGAAATCGGCTATATAGAGATCTTGCGCGGCTTTATCTTCGGAGCAATTGTCGGGCCATCCACTGGCTTCTTGTTTGATTTTAAAAAACGTGTTAATATATTCGACAAAATGCCCCCCTGTCTGTGTATCGCGATTGAACTGCGTCGTTTCATATTGCCAAATTTCAGTCACGTCTATCACTCTGTACCCACACGACACGGCTTTTCGCAACTCGTCGACAACCCATGTACCCTTGAACATGCGCTCTACAGGATCTTCGTGTGTACATACACCCTGATTCATAATCTCACAGCAGCTGCGGCATAGAGCAAATAATAATCGATTATGCATACGCACTGGTAATACGGGGTGGTAAAGATTACGAGGCGGCAATACGGTACATTTTACGAGACCCTCAACGAGAGCGAGATCGGTGTTATCAGGACCTGTCAATTCCATGCACTCGTTACCCACGTATACTTTCGGATGGCCCACGGGATATTTACCGAACTTACATATATATGGGTACAGAGAGCAAACGTCTACATTTCGTATTTTTTCCGTAGCGTTAACGTCATAGAGCGTAACCATGTTTTCTGTCCGTCCGCCGAAAAAAGCATCACGCGGATTGAGAGGCTCTGCTGTAGCTAAAGGGTTATCTTGCAGGAAAGTCCTCATCTCGGCTGTCGAATTTAACAAGCGATCGTAATCACACTCCCAAATTTCCGTGAGCAAATACCCTCCCGTTCGAATCCTCTCAGTTACAGCAGTAGTTCTCTCGAAACGCTCGTGCATGGATATTCCATCGCTTTGTCGGTTGTCTCTGTTTGTGGGATAGCAACGTGGGCAACCGTGCCAGTAGCAACCGTGAAACTGCAATACATGCGCCCCATTAGGAGTCTCGTAGTACCCGTCTACCAAGAGATTTTGAGGTATTCTGAATTCGCGTGTTCGGCCCGCATAATACGAACACCCAGTGAGTGCTCTATCCACGATAGCCATGAAACCGCTTTTTTCGATTGATTTTGCGCCCATCTGTATCCCCCCGTGGGTATAATGCCTATTGAATTATCTTTCAAGAAGTTTTTTCGAAAAACTCTGAAGCAGGCTGATGCTATTGTTGTACTTTCATCAAACGGGCAGACGCGACCGCTGGTAACGAACATATTGCGAAAAGCCATACACGCACGTCGTAAAATCGTGACATCTGTCTTACAATAGCTGATAAGCTCTTCCGAAAAAACGAATACGTAATTTTTGTCTTTTGTTTCGCGATACCAATCGAGAAATTTCCGGCGCTCATCGGCGCGCATCGTGTCCGGAGAATAATGCTCGAGAGGCGGCAATTCGCCTACGTAATTTTGATTTTCCGGCCGGTTAAACAAATGTGGAAAAGTGCCTTTAACGATAGCACCGGTGGGCCCGAAGGCTTTCGGTAAACCACTCAGAGGCATATGGAAATAATTTAGACTGTCGAGAAATACGAGCTTTCCGACGCGCATCGTAATAATTTTTGTACCGTTCATGATTAGTGTGGGGAGCTGAGTTTTTTTCTCTTCGATGAAATAACGCAGGATAAATTGAGCGTCGAAACCCCCTGCATTGTGAGCGATACAGATGGTACGCGAAAAACCTTCGAGCGGTTGCATGGCTAATTCGACAAGCTGGGCTACGGGGCTGTGACTAAACACAAATTCGTGTTCCACGCAATGCTCGCACGGTTCGGTTATAGAGTCGTTAACACAGCAAAACGTGCAAACGCGCTGTGCCACGCAAAGATTTGGTTCGTGTACAAGAGTAGTCGCATCACCCTTCACAGGTGTGCTCTGCTGTGTTTAAAAATCATAAAAAATGAATAGTATTTTTTTCAAATCTGGAGTACTTCGAATCGGTTTCATGAAACACAAATGATTATTCGGTTAATCGGATTTGCACGTTTTGCAGTACCCTACTCCGCATTTATGCTTCTCTGATTTTTCCAAAGGCCTTATTGCTCGAAAGCAGTTCCGGCATCGTTTCAGAGCTTCACAAACGCTAGGCTTTCTACGCCTCATGGTCAGGATCGGCACCTTATGCCTCTGAAAGCAGTCCTCTCCGAAAAAATCGCGATTGCACGCCTCACATCTGATTATATTGCGCGAGCGCGTATTGCACGCCTGCAGCCCCCAGCATCGAGGACATTTTTTCTTTAAACATCTATGACCGAGTCGACGATATGCTGTGTTACACGAGGAACAAAAATCTCTACTGCCAACAGCTGCTCTGAGATTGAGAATAGGCTCGAAATGATGTGAACGCTCGTAATACAATATATACAGGGTGTGCTGAATTGTGCCTATGCTGTTCAGAACACCCTGTCTCCCGTCAAATAGAGGCTCCTCCCCGTGACCCAAAGTTAAAAACTCGTAAACGACAATTGCTAAGCCGTCTCGTGCCAAATAATCCTGATAGCGAGCAATCTCATATACGCCGCAACCTTCTACAGGTACACGAACATTTGCTTCTCTTGTAAGTTCGAGCGCTGCCTGTTTTTGTACAGGCCCCTTAATTTGCCTAATACGTTGCCATTTATCATGGAGGTTACCCGACCGTATTTCTCCTCGTTCTGCGTATGCTCGGGCTGCTACCAGTGAACGAGGTAAACACAGATTGTCAGTGTTTCGGATCGTGAGAATAGATTGTTTTGCGACACCTTCGTGTGTGAGACCTTTCCGACCGCGCCCTTCGACCCCCTTGACAGCGCACATTTTTATCGTGCACGAATCATCGATGTTCAAAGATGATGCACTTTGTGCCACGCTGCTTATCAATTTCCAAATATCTTCGAAAACATAATCTCGGGCCGGTCGGAAAGATAACCACACGGGCCCGTGCGGTAAGCTATTCGCTGTAAGCGAAACGCCTACATGATCGCCGCCCTCGCAGGAGCTCATGATGTGCGTTAAGAGGTCGCGAAATGCACCGTTGAGCCAATCTACCACGCTAATGCCGGAGTCTGGCTGGCGGATTCTTAGCGAAGTTTCACGCCCTCGTAGTTTAAATCGCTTAAAATATCGCGTGTAATCGCCGATGATTTCGAAATGTTTTCCGGGTGGATGTATTTCTTCGAGAGGCCCACTCCTTGGTACAGTACGTCGCCTGCCTGCTCCTTTTTGCACCTCTGGAAAAGAGTCTCGTATTAGATTGTAGAATGGTTAAATGCAAAAATTATTGTGTTTTGTCAATATTTGTACCTCTCACGAGTCATAGCACTGCTTGAACACTTCGATATTACTAGTCAAACAAAGATGCTGACGAATACCCTGTTACAAAAGGACCCACTTACTTACATGCTTAATTAATTTTTCATGTGTAAGAAAAATTATTTACCAGAGTCGTCATCAGTCACGAGCATTTGAAGCCAATCGTCAGCTCTTTGCAATGCTATTTCCTCGTCTCTCTCATTCTCGATCGGATATTCCCACAGCTGATTTTCGCGATGGTCAAAAACATCATCAGGGTCAGAGGCTGGGATTGTTCGTCGTCCAGAATGGCATAGACCTGACGGGCCTGGTACAGCAGCGTCTGTTACCCTCTCCCTATCTATACCCTCTGGATAAATTTATAATTTAAAATTGACGCCACACCAATTTTTTTTTTATTAAAAAAAAATTTTTTTCTTATTTTTTATTTTTTTTGTACCTTAATTTCAACTTACGTTCGAAAATCGACGAATTAGTAAATATTTCCGAAGGATGCTCGATGCTGGAAACAGTACTCATAGGCTGCTCATCATTCAGCTCGGTGCATGAAAGGTGCTGACTCGTTATGCTTCTCTGCTGGCATGCTAATTCCACAGCACAAGCCCCTTCTATAAGAGCTGCTTCTTCATCCGGCGATGCATCCAAGAGCTGTCGATATACTATATTAGGTGCACAACCATTAAAAATAATGCCCCTCTTTTAATAGAAGTACTGCTTTCAGCTCATAATTTCATATAAATGTTTTTCCCACGATGATAATGTAAGGAGAGAGAGCTCATATCAATTTAATAAGACAGAGAAAGAGGAGATTGGTGAATAAGAATACATTTTTTAAATATATCATATTGAAATTCTTAAAATATTTTTTCTAACGATAACAGGCGCTCTGTACCCCTTTAATGAAAGAGAGAGAGACAGCGAGAGGTAGAGAGCACGGAACTACGCGAAGCATAGCACAAAGAGTAGAGCTCGATAAATAACGATTATCTCTGCTTACGCAAACAGGTGCTTTGCATCGTGCTCATGAAAAAAGAGCGAGAGAGTGAGAGAATGGCAAAGAATGCGGAACCACGCGAAGCATGGCACAAAGAGTAGAGCTCGATAAATAGGGTTTGACCATACTATCGAAATAACAGCCGTGAAAATATTTTTTCAATACGCTTTAAGATCCATACCGCTTTAACGAAAGAGACAGAGAGAGAGAGAGAGAGAAAGAGGAAATTGATCAATAAGAATACTTTTTGAATATTTCGCCTTGAAATTCCAATTTCAAAAATTCCAATTCCAATTCCAATTTCCAAAATTCACCACTTTTCATGCAATGTTCAAAATTGAAAATCAAAAAGTCTTCAGAAAAATCGAGGAATTTGTTAATTAAAAAACTTTACTATTATTTTTATTATTGGCATTCTTATTATTGGAAATCGATATTATTATCATCTTCTCTATGGTTGATTTTTTCTCAAATGTTTGTTTGAACGCGAAGTACTTAAAAATATTACCAAAACTTTTGTCGACCGGAATTATGTGGCTCTAACATGCTTAATATGAACTAATGGGACTCTTCTCTCACGCTTGGAAGAATTTTTTTTTTTGTGTTTTCGCCCTTGCGGAAAATATGTTATCCAAGTATGTTGGACTCTGAATGCTAGTCCACCTGCATTTGAAATAGCCTCAGTGGTCAATAAAATACAATCTTCGTAAAGATGAGACAGTGGTTTAATTGTTCGATGCATTTCCAATTTATATTCAACGGTAAGTGAACGTTTTCAATTTCTAATTTCGATTCATTGATTGAATTGAGTTTGATCATTCACGGACTTTGGATCGTCTTGAACATTCTTCATTTTAAGGTAGTACATACTTGACTGATGAGTCAAAACTGTGTAATAAAATATTTTCATCAAAATATACACTTGATGAACCACGTAGTGTCTAACAAGTGGCAACGCTGCATTAACGCCGCCATAGCCTCGTTCCCATAAACCATGCCTCGTGCTGCGAACTTTTCACTGTCTGAAAAACCTTCGGATTTTAGCCTCATGACATTATGTACTATTTTCAAAAAACTCGGACTTCTTGACACATTTTATGCTTCTATCATTTTTCAAGAAGAATCAAAGCTCTTGAAGCTAGAGCCAGTTGAAAAAAGTCTGTTTTCGAAAAACTTGAAAAATCGAAAAATTAACAAAATCAATACAGGTTGCCTAATTGAAAAACGACCGAACAGGGGTTCTTCTTTTTCGATAGACGAATTGCGAAAAAAATTTATATCAAGATCGGGGTCGGTGACCTTCACCGATTACGTGAAATGCCATGGAATCCCCCATATGTAATATTTGATGACACATTATCTCTATTCAACAAAGTGGGGGGACTCCGCTGCCCGCCCTTTCCTCCCACACCCCCGATACTGTAATGCATTTCCATTTAATGCAGAAATAAATAAATGGCACGGATTCTATGAAATTGCAATAGTAAATTTGTAGAATTCATGCCATTTCTTTATTTCTGCATCAAATAAAAATGTATTGGAGTTGTTTTGTTGTTCAGAATTGCGTATAAAATGAGGCTGCTTAGTCGTTCTTCGTGTTTCAGATACGTGAACTTCGGTATTTAGAGATATATACGTTAACGTCGTAATCGACCAAGGCACCCCCTTGAGTAAAAAGAAAGAAGAAGATATGTGTTATCAATTTGTTGAGATGATCAACAAAGACCCGTGTGTAAAAACATCAGCATGTATGATGCACAGACAAAAGGCATAAAGTGACATGAAAGAACCTTCAAGATTATACTTTCAACAGGTAAGTTAAGATTTACCAATCACAAAGTTGTAATATCCATCGACATTCAGGCCACATATTGTGTTGAGTTTGAATATTCAAAATACAGATTGTACTTTACTTTCACGCTCTCCGGCGAATGGTGAATTTTTCCGAAATTGGGAAAAATCTTTATGTTTAACACAAAGAAAAATGTTTCATGTATCAACATACAAGTATGCTTCGTTCTTGGAATTCAAATAGGTACAGTGAACAGCATAGGTATGCCTTCGGCTCGCCTTTAGCTCGTACTACAATCGTTATCCATCCCGTAAAACACACCAACTATACGGGCATTCCACATAATCATCGATTATTTAACAATGGAATAATCGACTTTTATTCCTATGATTACCGACCAAACTGTGGCTATATTATCGAGCTTCTATACAAATAATCGTTATAATTTTTTCATTTATGTATATACGTGTAATCATTTTATCTGTGTAAAAACAATAATATTCTTGAAAATTTAAAATAACAAAGAAAGAAATGGTTGAGAATTGTCAAGAAAGAGAGAAAACTGAAAATCTCATTTTCGGGATTATGAGGTTTCATTTTTTCTGGTTTTGTCTCGTACTTTTCAATGTTGAATTATTTCTTTTTCTATTATCATAAACTTTCAATAGTATTATAATTTTTACACTGACGGAATGATGATAAGTACAAATAAAGAAAAAATTATGATGATTATTAGTATAAAAACTAGATAATGTCCTTAGAGTTTGGTCGGCAATGAAGTATTAACTGTAATACAAAAATAAAATGCGATTGTTCCCTTGTTACGTTAGACTATTTTATCTCCGTCGACTCGTTTTTTCCCTTGTTGATTCCCCGGTTAACAAACCGCATTTTAAATAGATATTTTAAATATTCTTCAAGATTATGATGCGATTTTATAAGACGAGCAATAATACAAAAAAGTTGGAATTTTTGCGAATTACCATTGTTTTGATCAAGATTTTGGCAAAATTCAAACTCGTGAGCCTTATCTACACTTTTGGGCATGAGATTCAATATCATACCAACCCTTTAGAGCGTTCGTCTCATTGCAAGTACTAATTTCTTCCGATCGCCCGCGCGCGGATCAACGAGCAACGTAATTAATGTACCATAACGGTACTACATTTAACAAATTCAATAACTTCCTTAAAATGGTCGTAGAGATTTTTTTTTTTAATCCTGCGTATTTTTATCTCGCGAATACGGTAATGCCCTTGAAAATTAATTTTTTCCAATAGTTACCCCAATAATTATTGTGTTTTCTCAATTTAAATATGGCCATGCCTATGAACAATTTTTCTATAAATGGGAAAGGGTATGAGAAAGGGTACTTACAAAATAAATTCCGAGTAATAATTACTCGTTCTTAATTTTTTTTGCAGTCAAAGTCGCTGAAAATAATAAGTAATTTTGTTTCGAAAAAAAAGCAGTTTCATTTCTTCCTGATGTAAATAGCGATGATGAGTACGAGCCTGACGATAAAAGAATTAAAAAAAAGTAATAATTTTATTCTCTTTAGTTTTTGTTGGCATCACTGACACCACTCGTTTTTACTTCCTTTAGCAACGTCTTCACAGTCTTTTGTTTTTATTATAAACAAACTGTCTATCTCCGAACCGTGAATTGAAATTCAGTGACGTTTCCATTAATTAAAAAAATTTTTGCCCATGTAAAAGTGCGGGCGAACGAATCTCGTGTATATTATATTTTTTCGATAAAAAAAATATTAGATTAAATAAATCGCTCGGTCCAACAGTTTCTATTATTATCGTAGTTTTAGTATTGAACGAGTATGTCATACATGAACTCGCCCAAGAACAGTGAATGCGTGTAGTTGTGTTTTTAAAAAATCTATTTTAAATATTATTTATCGAAAAAGTTATGAGTAAGTATTTTGTTCTCGTGATCGGTTTTATTTATTCACTGTGATCGGCTATTGAACTATGCCACGAAGGGCGCAGAGACGCTTACCTTTATCTGAAAGGATTAAAGATGGAAGAGTGTATCAGAAGAGTGGAACGTCGCCTACAGGGATTATGTGAGATATTAAAAAATTAAAAAATTGAAATAATACTTAAAATATTTAATAGGATTTGTAACACGATTTTCAACAGTTGTACATATGAATTCGAACTATATTATAAGAATTTTTATATTCGGTCGATATTTCAACGTCTTTTCTTATGATTTCTCGAAGAATTTTTTTTTTCACGTCGCGCAAAGATAATATTCGTGATTTTTAAAACATTTCAACTACTTCTGTTAAAATTTCACGGAAAATTATTTTTTTTTCGTCGCGTGAAGATATTCGGATATTCGGTCAATATTTCAACGGTTTCTCTTATCATTTCTCGAAGAATTTTTTTTTCACGTCGCGCGAGGTTAATATTCGTATTTTTTTCGACATTTCAACTACTTCTCATATAATTTCACGAAGAAATCTTTTTATTTTGCGTCGCACGAAGATATTCTTGTATTCAGTCGATATTTCAATGGTTTCTCTGCTATCATTTCTCAAAGAAATTTTTGTTTTACGTCTCGCGAGGATAATATTCGTATTTTTTCGACATTTCAACTACTTTTGTTATAGTTTCACGAAGAATTCTTTTTCTTTGCGTCGTGTGAAAATATTCGTCTATTCAGTCGATATTTCTATGGTTTTTATTATCATTTCTCGATATGATTTATCGGAGTGAACTGTTTTAAGTGTTCTACCTCTGAAAAATGTCTAACCGATTAACGTATAATAAGGAATACTATCTGCACAGAACACATTGATTTTGATAAGGACAAAGTTTTCACACAAATATTTGCACTTCTTTTCTGTTAAGCTGATTCCGGATACCATCACGCAGTTGAAAAAACATGTTTTGTCTGGCTCAAAAAAAGTTTTCTGATGATTTCAAAATTCGTAATTTATCTCATCGAATTTTGATAAAAGTAATGTGAAAATAACATGAATTTCTATCTCTGTTTCCGAGATAAAATTATTCTTGAACCTAGTATACAAATATTTTCGTATTTATAATACGTGAACTTTGCGGTAAAAGAACGTGTTTTGCAGATTTCGAAAGACAGGAGGGATGAAATAACACAAATATTTAGTTGAGCTCCAGTCGAATTTCGTTCCCATATTTTATTTAAAACACGGATTCAAGTACTTGTATGTTGATATCTTGAAATAGGTCCATTTTCAACCTCATAAGGTGATTAATAATGTATGCCTCGGTATCGTAACTTCGGTACAAACACTGAACCGGTCAAATACCAAAATGTTGATTTTTTTTTATTTTCAATTTTCCTTTTCTTTATTAATCATTTTTAGTTATAAATATTAATGTCCCATTTCTAGCGAGTATGGATCTAATACCATGTTTTGATTCAATTTTACAGTTACTTGCGCTGTCGAAAAACATATCTCTGCCATGGTACAGCGAAATTAATAAATCACGAGATAGTGGAAATGACCAATCACTCGATATATTGTCCGTTAGATGAAGACGCAGAAAGGGTCGCCCGATTCAAAGAAGCTTTGAAGGAATCTCTTTCGCACCATTGGTACAGGTTGCGAGACCTGTACGATCAGTTGGCACTCGTGTAAGTATTATGATTTCATCGTTTATGCATGGCATGGTTTTTTTTCTTAATTATCGGCTATTCGAATGTGAACTAGGTTGAATATTTATTTTTTCTACATTAACGTTTTTTTTGTCGTGCTAATTTTTTTTTTGCACACACACACTTTTGATTTCGGTACAAATTTTACAGGATGTCAGTCATTGGGTAAAGAGTGTGCGAAAAAATTTCAGAATGGTACCTGTAATGGTTACACTGTAAAAAATATCCTGAAATTTAAGATACAGAAAATGTTTAAATTTACAAACTCTGGTAATGAAATTGAATTTAAAAAAAAATACTGAATTTTCAATGATTATTTTTAAAATTCAAAGACAATATTGAAAATTCAAAGACTATCTTGAAAATTCAAAGATCATCCTGATAATTCAAATACAATCGTGAAAATTTAAAGACTATCTTAAAAATTCAAAGACTATCTTGAAAATTCAAAGACAATCTTGAAAATTCAAAGCCAATCTTGAAAATTCAAAGATAATCTTGAAAATTCAATAACTATTTTTAAAATTCAAAGACAGTTTCGAACATTCAAAGACTATTTTGAAAATTCAAAGACTATTTTGAAAATTCAAAGACTATTTTGAAAATTCAAAGACTATTTTGAAAATTCAAAGGCCATCTTAAAAATTCTTAACATATTGTGAGTTCCTTGAGTTTTCAGCGACTGTTTGAAATTTCATTACAGTAATTAGTCATACTAAATAAAGGGTGAAAGTCGGGATCACCACCACGTCTGAATAAAAAATATCACACATGCTTTCGTCATGAATATATTCACTATATAATGATTCTTGTTTTTTCTGTATGTGTGCTCTTCAGTTTGTGCTATATAGTGTTATGGCAATGAAACGTTACTGTGAGGATGCTTTTTTTTATGTAGTCATCCTGAGGCGGCTGCGCATGTATCGTTCAGTAGTATCCACAGCTTTATGAAGCGGTGCGGAAAAAATGTATATCCTCCACACCCGCAGAACATAAGGGAATTTACAGACCTTCTTAGAGACCCACGATACCAACGCAACTTAGAATACCAGACTGGCCTAAATGAGAACGCCAGGCATGGGCGTTTGTCGGTACGACTCATCACCGATGATCGTAATAGTAATCATGCACTATTGTACGATCAAGATTTTATTCGTCAAGAACTTCAGGATGTCGACCGATTATTCATAGATGGAACTTTTCGCTCAACTCCCAATATCAACGACGCCACCCAGCTCGTAACCATCATGGGAATTAAACTCAACCATGTAAGACAGTTTTCGTAATGTGAAATATCATGGTTGCTGGTGGCATGACTACGGGTATAAGTTTTCAAAAGCCTACACAGTAAAGTAAAAAAGATGTTAATGTTTGGTCATAAAATTTTGACTAATTAATGTTTCAACAATGGAACATATTATCTATTTCTGAGAATGATATTTGATTTATTTTCAAACTTTTCAATCTTTATATCGAAACTTTTCTGTCTCGTATAGTTTTAAAGACGGACATAATATTTATTCCGCTTACATCATCTGAATAATCAAATTTTTTTGTGGATTATAGGGTTTTCCATTCATATGGATTGTAATGTCGAGCAAAACACAAGCCGCGTACGTAGCTGTGCTTAACTACATCAAGGAGCACGTGATACCCAATAATAATATTAGGCTAACTATGAGCGATTTCGAACGTGGTTTGCGAAACGCAGTCGTTCAAGTCTTCCCGCAAGTCCATAGCACAGGATGCAACACGCACTACGATCGAGTAAGTCCCGTAGGATATTAAAAAGAGTCATTCTCATTATTCAAATCTGTTACACGTCAGTGTATAAACACTCATAATAGTACATTATGTAACACGAGGGAAAAGTTGAAGATTGTTCCAGCCAGTGGGTTTACTGCCCGAGCGATTCATTTTACTACTGTGTTATATGTAATTCTTCATTCCCGACTCAACTCTGGCCATATTACTTTTTGTATGAAAAATCATAATTTTTCTTTTCATGTGTGTCACTTTTTATTACTGTGAAAACTATAATAGTAGCGAAAGTTTATAATAGTACAAAAACAATTTGAAACTTGAAAAAAAGAGATAAAAAAATGTAAAAATTCAAATGCTAATTTTCGGGATACATGAACCTGCTGGCCACTCATGCGGAGAAAAATATAAAACGGAATCATATAGTACTTACACCCCACTGTTCAAGTAAAAAAATGAACATTTCGGTTGTGTCGGGAATTCTTTCTGAATTCTTGTAAGGTCCCATCTATGTGAATGGAATAAGTGAATGGAATGGGATGTTGTTCCATTTGTCTCTTATTAATCGATATTTTTTAAAGGCAAATAATGTAAAGAATTGAGTTTCAACGACTTATTTACAATTACTAAAATATTTAAACAGTTTCATCAGCTCAATCTTCGATATTAAAACACACCGAAACAACTATTCTGGCATGAAAAATAAAAGTATTTTTGAATGAAGAATAAAGAATTTAGTGAGTCAAGTACGAATTTGATACTTCATCGAAAAAAAGTTTTTTCAGTGTGTGATATCTTGTATATTTTTGTTTACGAGGTTAAAGTTAGTAACGTTATCGTAAGGAAACATTGGGGAAAAGTCACTATTTTCATATTTTTCCAATGATTTTAAAGCAACTAACAAGGAAAGTATCCCAGGTCAATCTCTCCGATTTTGATCTAACTCATATATGTTGTAGTACATCGAAAACTAAGCGACACGTATTTTTTTTTATCTGCCATTAAACACTTTAAGGGGGTGAAACCACCTTCCAAAGTAAGGCATGTCAAGGGGCGATTTGGCAGTTTCACCCACGAGAACATAATATTTTTTAACCAATCCAACTGGAAAAGTTTTTTCATAATGAGAAACGAAAAATGTATTCTTCTCGATCGAAAAGGGGGGGGGGGGGGAGGGGGGGGTGAGCCACCCCTAAATATGATCACATTTAGGTCAAAAATGGTCAAATTCAAGTAAAAAATCTGGAAAAATATATGTTGCGTATGAACACAAAAGAAAATTTACGTGTTTTTTTATTTTCCCGAAAAAAAAAATTAATGGCCGGGGTAACTACCCCTGAACGCTGTTTATCTTGCGTGTATGCGCAATATACATATTTTTCAGATTATTAGACTTGAATTTTAGAAACCGAAAAATAATTATTAAATAAGATAAATAAAATGAGATAGGAAAAAAGGAAAAGAAAAGAAGAGGAGAAAAGACAGAGAGACAGATAGAAACAGAGAGATTAAGGATGTATGAGCACTAGCTTCACGATCATATAAAAATCTGAATTTTTTATATGGTGTAACAGAAGTGTATATGATAAAACCTGCAAAATTTCAAAGTGGGTCAACAACTCTTTACGCGAGTAATTAATTCGTGAAATCAAGATATTTATCCCACGCCATATACGAATTCTGGGCTGACGCAACTTTGAAACAGAAATTCGTATCTTTCACGATCAGATACGATCAATATTGAAACTGTTAAATGTCCAGAAAACTATCACGATTCCATACGTTCCATAAAAAATGGGGGTTAACGAACCTTTTGACATACAATTATCGATTTTAAGGAAATTTTTCGCGTGTGTCGCATAATGAGCGGTCCGACTCTCTCTCGTTTCATGCGTGCCCCTCGCTCACCGCACCCACGTTTCCGCTCATTTTCCGCCACCTTGTGCTCATACATCCTTAAGACCAACGAAATCGCGTATTTTGCAATAATTTTTTAATTAATGTGATACCAATTAAAATAAAAATACTGTTTCAGGCACTTTTGAAGAAAGTAAGATCGTTAAATTTGCACAACCTCATAAGGCATGACGAGGACGCAAAAGTATTCTTAAAGAAAATAATGGCGCTTGCATATTTGCCTGCGCACTTTATAGAGGCTGAATACAGGCGCCTCACGAATAACTTAGCACCAAATCTGAAGAGAAGGTTTAGACAATTTTGTCATTATTACTGTAGATACTGGCTCCAAATCGTCACACCACAAGGATTTAGTGTCTATGGGCTGGGCAGACGGACCAATAATGTGATCGAGTCATACCATAGCCGGCTGGGACATAAGCTAGAAGCACGCCCAGCACCATGGGACTTTGTGTGTAAGTATACACACAAATTATACTGTCTGTATAAAGTATTATGAGGATACGATAATACGGTGCTGCTGCAGATGCTCAAGCTTGTAGCCATACTAAGAGTTATTCTGTAGCATTTAACTGTACTTTTTGTGTAACAGGCAAGCTTCTGAAATTGCAGTCTGACACTAACGCAGATATCAATCATCTCAAAAATGGTCGACAGATTGGCCGGCATGCGCGATACTCTACAACGTACAAACAAAAGCAGCTTGTGAGAGGTAAGCTTCACTGTATTATGATGAAACTTCTGTCTACGTACAAGCCAACACACTTATTGTGGAGTGCTGGCAATGCAAGTTTCCAATACTTCAATTGAGTATAGGTGAACACCAATAATATTCTACAAGAAAATACTATTGTTATTATATGTATAATGGGCAGTATGGAGAGAACTACACATGCTGGAAATCAGTGTCAGTGAATTCATGGAAAAGGCAGCTTCCCTAAAAGGCAATGTAATACAAATGATTGACGGGGAGCCCATTGAAATGGAAGACCCAACTGAAGACGAGTCCCAGTTGCAGGAGCCTCCCGTCATAATACATTTAGGTAGCATTTGCCAAATATGAATATAATAATGAAATAGTTTTATATGGAAAAGCAATACCTAATTGATAATAATAATGATAATAATAATAATAATAATAATAATAATAATGACATAGTCACTAGGTAAACTGTGCCCCTCATTTGTAAATATGCCCGTTGTATACTCAAATGGATTAATGCCTTAACATTCTGTCTAACATGTTTGCGTTTTGAAATCAAATGCGAAGTAAATTCTATATAATTTTTTTCTTACGTGTTATAGCCGACGTGCATTCCATTCTCTCGCCAGTATCATGAGTCACCGTCGTATGATTCGTATATAAATGAACTCGCATTTTGTTTCGGAGTGCAAACAAGTTAACCGGAAGGTAAAGGAATTAATGCATTTTACTGTACATACACATCCCATGTGCAGGCGCGTGAACGTACAATGGATACCAATACTATTTTTATAGTTGTAGTCCTACATTTATCTTATTCTGAGCCAATAAAGTTTTTTCAAACGGTAAATAGCAGCCGTACGAGTCGTGAGAACTTCGTTGGCGATAGTCTTACCCTTTATTTATCTAATTGTTTACAGAAAATGATCCAGATTTCGATGCCGAAGTGTTTGCGAACGATGCTCCAGTTTGGCTTGTTGATAATGTTCGACTGGTGGCAGGAAATGGTAACTTAATGAAAATGGTTTGTGTAGATTCTACCTCGAAAAACTTTACATAAGATACTTGACTGTATTACTGAAGTCTTTGAAAAATTTACTTTTTACCCTGTCCTGATGGGCTATTCACGTGTTGTATTTGGGAAGAACTCCTGATTGGATTTTTTGATAAATTGAATTCAATCAGTTGATGTGCACAGCTTAAAATATTGAAATCGGTGGTGACCTGATTTACAAGTGAATCGCCCCAAAACTCATCACTTTCAGTTTATTCGTTTTTCCCTGTACCTTGTCAACAAAATGATATAATATTGTAGGTTTCGTATCACTTAGTGACCAAAGTTGTAACAGTATTTGGTGTGAAATGTATTTAGATGAACCCAACGGTGCCGGTCTTATGCCCAATAATAGCGATGGCTCATTGGATAGTTCCGACGATGAAGGGGAGCTACAGAATGTAAACGGTAATGATTGAAAGTGAATGATTAATTTCGTGAATAGACGATAAAAATAATCTTATCGGTGCTTTTATAGAGTGCTGGATTTTTGTTAGTCTACTTTAGATAATTATGTCATAACTCCCTCAGTCATTGACATGATTTTGTATGATTTTGGCCGTGTACAGATGACGAAATTCCACTCCCTGAATATAGGGAGCCGGCCGACGTTGATGGGCCGTTATCTCCCCCTGTACCTCCTGTCGTCTTTGGTAATTCTTATTATATAATAATTCGTTTGCTCCATCATAACCTACGTATTCTCAAGACCCAATTCGGTAAACCTTCTTCGAATGATATCATAATATGATGTCTTAAAAATGATATTATTTTCTATCATTTTCGCTGTGTACAGACGACGAAATTCCACTTCCTCGACTAAGGTACGGTGAAATTGTAAACGTCGTAGATGCGCCATCATCTCCACCTGCACAGCCTATCGCCATTGGTAATTCATATGAGATCATAACTCATTTTTTTCATATTGACACTATACTGGATTCTCCAATATTCCCCCAAGTCTTTGACATGATATTTTATGATTTTGGCCGTGTACAGATGACGAAATTCCACTTCCTGAATACATCGAGCCGGCAGGCATTGATGGGCCCCAATCTCCCCCTGCACCTCCTATCGTCATTGGTAATTCTTATGATATAATAATTCAATGATGCTGAAGTTTGCATCGTCGGAGTGCAACGAAAATAAGTTTTTTTTTTAAACATAAAAATTCAAGTTATCACGGCACATACAGGTTCCAGGTTCCCTAAAAGACCCCAAAATACGTTTTCATAATTTTCGACTACGAGGATACACCCTTACGGGTGGGGGTCGAAATTTCGAATAACCAAATGTAGAACGGTCAATATTTCAAAACTCCAGAATTGGAAATTTCATATAACGAACGATAATTTATTCGAAGTTTTTATTTTCGACAGATCATTGAGTCAAATACCTATTTCATGTAAGAGAGTTACTCAAATGCGCATTTATTCGAAAATATTATATTCAGACGGCCTATACTTTGAATGTGAATAAAAAAGATTCTACCGATGTAGAAAGTTTAGATTTTTGAAATTCAAAATAAAGAGCAGCCATTTTTTTAAAGGCCAGTATATAAAATAGAAATACATCGAGAGATAATATTTCGAATGAGTGAAACGTAGATATTCAAAATAGCGAACGTTCAAAATAGCGAACATTCTAAATAGCGAACGGTCAAAATAGCGAACGGTCAAAATAGCGAACGTTCAAATAGTGAATCTGAAAGAAGCAAGCTACGCTGAAAATGGCATGGAATTAAATTTTTAATCCATTTTATTTATTTTTCCTTGCCTAGCATTAGTTTAAATAAACCCCGTTATGAGGTGAAAGCGGAAAATTGTTATTTTTTAAGCACGTCTGTCTATCCGTGTCAAAAAAATCCCGAACGGTGAATGTAAGTGCAATTAAATTTTCACAGCTTAGTCATCTTGGGAAAATATTATAGATGTGACTATGTTTAGCTCGATAGGTCATTCTGTGGCCGATTTATTCAATAAAAAACTGATGATTCCTTTGCAGCACGGTGGCACCGTAGATCACCTTTTCCATAACCATTTTATGAGTTATTGGCGTAGTTTTCACTTCATTTCCGAACTTTTTGTTGCGTTTGGTATCAATTATATATTTTAGAATCTGAATTAATGCGCAATAATTTGATATCATGAGTAATTTTGTTCGTGGAAATAAACAGAAGTTGAAAAATTGTAATTATTCTGGAGAAAATTTATTATTAAAAAAAGTTACCAGAGTTTCCAGAGTTTCCACGTTCGCTAATTATGGATCTGCACTCAAAATCTGGAAATTCAGAATGGCGGAGCAAAATGCAAAAAATTACTTGGTTGGGATGAAATTTGGTACTCGGGGGCTATTGGGGTCGCTGATTACGAATCTGAGTTCAACGGTTAAAAATTCAAAATAGTACATCTAATATTGCGAACCAAAATGCAAGAAAAATACTTGATAAGGATAAAATTTATTACTTATGAGTTTTTGGGGGTCACCGATTACGAATCTGAGCTCAGCATTCAGAAATTCAAAATGGTCGGTTCGATATGGTGGAAAAAATGAAAAAAAGATTTATTGGGATGAAATTCGCTACTGAAGGGTTTTTGGGGTCGTTGATTACGAATCCTCAATAAAATTCCCAAAATTAAAGATACCAGATATAATACAGCAGACTCAAAGACACCAGAGTACAAAATATCAAGTTCATTAAAGACGAAAAAAAATGATTGCTCTAACACATTACAGGTTCGGTGCGGCAACGTTCTTTGCGTATAAGCTCCTGAGCGAAGTCGAGTACTTATACTAGTTTTATATAAACTGAACTTTGCAAACTAATAACTTTTGAATAGTTGTATTTAAAAATTTTGTGCAAGAGACCTTTTTGCAGAGCGTTAAATTATCTACAAAAATGTGCTATGGCATTATTGATAAGAATCGTCTTTCGCGAGTTATAAAATTGCATATGCCATAAAAAAATTTTTCCACTATTTTAAACTCGGGAAGGTTCCTTAATGCCGGGTTTCTTATCTGGAAGTCGGACTGTATATAAAAAATAAAACCAACATTTTCCTGTAACGTCATTTATATTAATTATTAAAACTTTTTATTACATAAATTTCAAATATTTTTCAACATTCTGCTGGTTGGAATATCCTCTGAGGGGCCTGAGTCGAATCTATCCTACAAATAGGACACCGTCGATTCGTGGCGTCGCTCCAAAGCCTATCGGCGCACTCGGAACAGCAACAGCAATGCCCACACGGCCAATATATATGAGTGGCCCTCACCAAATAACAAATTTTGCACAAGCCTATAAAATAAAATTGTAACAAGGAGTACACAAAGTTAAATATGATAACATGCAATGCGAAATAAGCGCATAGTAATGATGTCGACGTTTCAAGAAATAGGAAAATTAAAGTATCAGAAAGCGACTTGACTACTTGTTTAGTGTTGTGATCACATCCATGAATTGAAATAATGGTCTTCATCCCGAAGATGAAGAATAATTTTAATGGATTCGTTTTTAATTTTTACAGCAACTTACAGCTGTTTACATTTGTTATAATCTATATCAAGTATTTACAAATAGTCACAAATGTTCAGTCAAGTTTATGGACTGAACAGACAGATGTACGGCCGGCCTTTCCGTTCAAGTGCCAGGCTAGCCCAATATATGACTGAATATTAGCGATATTATTTTGTTACTACACGCACTCGAAAACTCTACAGAGCTCATTTATATTATAAAGTAATTTAATATTTACGCCCTCTACTCGCGACTTTAATCATAGTGAAAACGTAAGTTTGAAAAAGTATGTAAACCGTAGTTCCGTCCAGCAATTGACGGATCTGGTAGCCAAAGGCAAGTAACACTACAAATGATCGACCGTGATTAAGCTATTATTTGTTGGCACAAGTAAAAAAATTATTTGAATGGAATATTTAAATTTATAATAAATAGTACTTATTTATAGAAGTACGAACACCATATTTCCCTCCAGCGCTTGGAACCAGCACCAGCAACACCGCGGGTCACGTTCAATCAGAATACAAGCGACCCTATAGATTGCTAACACTTGAAACAGACGCCGGCTTCACCGCGGGCCACGTTGACTCCGAAGAGAAGCGGCCCTACGGATCTGGTGCCAGACGGCAAGGTACACAACGAATGATCGACCGCTATAAAGTTATTATTTGTTGCCACAAGTGAAATAAATATTTGAAATGAATATTCAAATTTTTCATAAAAAGTACTTGTTGATAGAAGAACGAACACCGTAATTCCCTCCAGCGCTTGAAACAAGCACCAGCAACATTACAGGTCACGTTGACTCAGGAGACAAGCGACCCTATGGATTGCTAATACTTAAAGCAGACGCCGGCTTCACCGTGGGCCACATTGACTCCGAAGAGAAGCGGCCCTACGGATCTGGTGCCTGACGGCAAGGTACACTACGAATGATCGACCGCTATAAAGTTATTATTTGTTGCCACAAGTGAAATAAATATTTGAAATGAATATTCAAATTTTTCATAAAAAGTACTTGTTGATAGAAGAACGAACACCGTAATTCCCTCCAGCGCTTGAAACAAGCACCAGCAACATTACAGGTCACGTTGACTCAGGAGACAAGCGACCCTATGGATTGCTAATACTTAAAGCAGACGCCGGCTTCACCGTGGGCCACATTGACTCCGAAGAGAAGCGGCCCTACGGATCTGGTGCCTGACGGCAAGGTACACTACGAATGATCGACCGCTATAAAGTTATTATTTGTTGCCACAAGTGAAATAAATATTTGAATTGAATATTCAAATTTTTCATAAAAAGCACTTGTTCATATAAGTACGAATACCGCAATTCCCTCCAGCGCTTGAAACAAGCACCAGCAACACTACAGGTCACGTTGACTCAGGAGACAAGCGACCCTATAGATTGCTAACACTTGCAACAGACGCCGGCTTCACCGCGGGCCACGTTGACTCCGAAGAGAAGCGGCCCTACGGATCTGGAGTCTGACGACAAGGTACACTACGAATGATCGACCGCTATAAAGCTGTTATTTGTTGGCGCAAGTGAAATAATCATTTCAACTGAATATTCGAATTTATCATAAAGAGTACTTGTAGCCGATTGATTAGTCACATTGAGGCGGTTTTTTCTTATTTCAGCTACAAAAAAGTCTGTCGATTTGCATAAATATTATCTTAAAACGTCGACGTCATTGCCAGTATTAGTCATTCCATATCAATACAATAACTCATAGATAACAATGTGTACCAGTATCATCATCACCAGTAGCATCAATGTGTACCAGTAACCCGTAACATTAACAGCAAAAGAAAGTGTGCTTATGAGATATTACAAAAGTTGTAAGATTCTAAACCAATGTCAATATAATGTTGAGGAAGTCATATAAGCTTTTTAAGATATCAAAGACTGTTTAAGATATTGAAAACAGCACAATGTTGAAGTTGTACATAAGTATTTTCACTTCACACTAAAAAGAACAATCATAATTATGTAAGCATATATGTTAGGGATTCCACAAATTCCAGACACACGTTGAGCGTTTTGATTACCAATTTAACCGAACATTGTGGGAGGGAGCTATTTCTAAGTTTTAATTGTCAGCTTTATTGACTTTATTTGAAGTAAATCAGTATCTTTTCTAACCCAAACCCTTCGCTATCATCCGCGGATACACGTATTTCGCACGCAAATTTTGTTGCGGTCCTTTCCTTCTATAACCGTTCTACCTTTTTTTTTCTTCTCGATATCTCTTTAATTACCGTCTTCAATGAAGAAGTTCAATGTTCAAAACTACTTTGTCAAACTTTCTATCCTACGTCCCCAGAGTGCCTAAATGTTTCATTTTTTTTCTCAATATGTTCTTAGTGTCTTTAATGAACAAGTTCCATGTTATTGTTCTCAACTAATTCCTCAGGAATTCTATCCTAAGTTCCTAGTGCTTTGTACGAAATCAATGCCTTAACCTAACAATAAATCCAACAACTTGACCAAAGACTTAATCATATGGATTCGTTTATTTAACGATTTTTCTCAACGACTTTTCTAAACGTTACAACTCAGATTTTGACTCTGAAATTTTCTTACATGTTAAAATATACAGATCGTTACATCTGCGATTCTCCTGCACTCAGTGATGACGTCATTCCAACCCGTACTAAATGCATGCCAAAATCACATCCGTTACCCTGACGACTATCGTTGCATCGACTATACTCGCTTGTGCTAGATGTAACGTTGTGTGACATAGAATTTATACATCGAGCGTCACGAAACTTTACACACACGAAACGTTACGCTTTTGTCCCAGATCGTACCCACAATCGTTGCAAAACGTTACACACACAAAAAGTTATCTACAAGCGTCACGAAACGTTACACTTTTATCCCAAATCATACCCACAAGCGTCACGAAACGTTACACACAGGAATCGTTACACCTTTGCCCCGAATCATACCCACAATCGTCACGGAATGTTACACACAAGCTTCACGAAACGTTACCCACAGGAACAGTTACACTTCTCTCCCAAATCATACTCACAATCGTCACGAAACGTTACATAAGCGACACTAAAAGTTACACACACGAAACGTTACCTAGAAGCGCCACGAAACGTTACCCACAGGAACCGTTACGCTTTTGTCCCGAATCATACCCACAATTGTCACGAAACGTTACACACGAGCGTCACAAAACGTCAGTCACAAGCGTCACGAAACTTTACACACACGAAACGTTGCACTTTTATCATAAATCATAACCACAGTCACGAAACGGTACACACGTGAAAAGTTACCCACAAGTGTCACGAAACGTTACACACACGAAACGTTGCACTTTTGTCCCAAATCATAACCTCCATCGCCACGAAACGTTACACGCATGTAAAATTACCCACAATACTTTCCAATGATAAAACATTACACTTCACTCCCAAATCATACTCACAATCGTCACGAAACGTTACATAAGCAACACTAAAAGTTACACACACGAAACGTTACCTAGAAGCGCCACGAAACGTTACCCACATGAACCGTTACACTTTTGTCCCGAATCATACCCACAATTGTCACGAAACGTTACACACGAGAGCCACAAAACGTCAGTCACAAGCGTCACGAAACTTTACACACACGAAACGTTGCACTTTTATCACAAATCATAACCACAGTCACGAAACGGTACACACGTGAAAAGTTACCCACAAGTGTCACGAAACGTTACACTTTTGCACCGAATCATACCCACAATAATT
Organism: Rhorus exstirpatorius; assembly: GCA_963564615.1. Classification (NCBI taxonomy): domain Eukaryota; kingdom Metazoa; phylum Arthropoda; class Insecta; order Hymenoptera; family Ichneumonidae; genus Rhorus; species Rhorus exstirpatorius. The sequence continues at coordinate 5,827,651 of OY751315.1, forward strand.
TCCAATGATAAAAAGTTACACTTTTGTACCGAATCATACCCGCAATCGTCACGAAACGTTAAGCACAGGAATCGTTACACTTTTGTCCCTAATCATACCCACAATTGTCGCGGAACGTTACACACGAGCGTCACAAAACGTCAGTCACAAGCGTCACGAAACGTTATACACACGAAACGTTACGCTTTTGTCCTAAATCGTACCCACAATCGTTACGAAAGGTTACACACACAAAAAGTTACCTACAAGCGTTACGAAACGTTACACTTTTATCCCAAATCATACCCACAAGCGTCACGAAACGTTACACACAGGAATCGTTACACCTTTGCCCCGAATCATACCCACAATCGTCACGGAATGTTACACACAAGCTTCACGAAACGTTACCCACAGGAACCGTTACACTTCTCTCCCAAATCATACTCACAATCGTCACGAAACGTTACATAAGCGACACTAAAAGTTACACACACGAAACGTTACCTAGAAGCGCCACGAAACGTTACCCACAGGAACCGTTACACTTTTGTCCCGAATCATACCCACAATTGTCACGAAACGTTACACACTAGCGTCACAAAACGTCAGTCACAAGCGTCACGAAACTTTACACACACGAAACGTTGCACTTTTATCATAAATCATAACCACAGTCACGAAACGGTACACACGTGAAAAGTTACCCACAAGTGTCACGAAACGTTACACTTTTGCACCGAATCATACCCACAATAATTTCCAATGATAAAACGTTACACTTTTGTACCGAATCATACCCGCAATCGTCACGAAACGTTAAACACAGGAATCGTTACACTTTTGTCCCTAATCATACCCACAATTGTCGCGGAACGTTACACACGAGCGTCACAAAACGTCAGTCACAAGCGTCACGAAACGTTATACACACGAAACGTTACGCTTTTGTCCTAAATCGTACCCACAATCGTTACGAAAGGTTACACACACAAAAAGTTACCTACAAGCGTCACGAAACGATACACTTTTATCCCAAATCATACCCACAAGCGTCACGAAACGTTACACACAGGAATCGTTACACCTTTGCCCCGAATCATACCCACAATCGTCACGGAATGATACACACAAGCTTCACGAAACGTTACACACACGAAACGTTGCACTTTTATCCCAAATAATAACCTCCATCGCTACGAAATGTTACACGCATGTAAAATTACCCACAATAGTTTCAAATTATAAAACAATAAATTTCTCTCCAGAATCATACTCACAATCGTCACGAAACGTTACATAAGCGACACTAAAAGTTACACACACAAAACGTTATCCTGAAGCGTCCCGGAAAGTTACACACAAGAAACGTTACCTAGAAGCACCACGAAACGTTACCCACAGGAACCGTTACACTTTTTTCCCGAATCATACCCACAATTGTCACGAAACGTTACACACGAGCGTCACAAAACGTCAGTCACAAGCGTCACGAAACTTTACACACACGAAACGTTGCACTTTTATCACAAATCATAACCACAGTCACGAAACGGTACACACGTGAAAAGTTACCCACAAGTGTCACGAAACGTTACACTTTTGCACCGAATCATACCCACAATCATTTCCAATGATAAAACGTTACACTTTTGTACCGAATCATACCCGCAATCGTCACGAAACGTTACGCACAGCAATCGTTACACCTTTGCCCCGAATCATAACCACCATCGCCACGAAACGTTACACACATGAAAAGTTACCCACAAGCGTCACGAAACGTTACACACGAAGCATTACAACTTTGCCCCAAATCATACCCACAATCATTTCCAATGATAAAACTTTACACTTTTGTCCCGAATCATACCCACAATTGTCACGAAACGTTACTCGCAAGCGTCACGAAACGTTGGCCACACGAAACGTTACACTTTTTTACCAAATAATAATCCCAATCGTCACGAAACGTTACACACAGGAACTGTGACAATTTTGTTCCAAATAATACCCACAATCTTCTCGAAACCTTATACACACGTAATATTACTCATAAGCATCACGAAACGTTACTCACAAGTGTCACAAAACGTTACACTTTTGCACTGAATCATACCCACAATCATTTCCAATGATAAAACGTGACACTTTTGTCCAGAATCATACCCACAATTATTTCTAATGATAAAAAAAATGTTCTTCACGAAGATGACTTCAGGCGTCGTGCGGAAGCTCAAGGAGGCCATTTACACACAATTTTCACGAAACTTTACACACAAGCGTCACGAAATGTTATATTCACACACGAGACGTTGCACTTTTATCACAAATCATAACCACAATCGTCACGAAACGTTACACACGTGAAAAGTTACCCACAAGCGGCACGAAACGTTACACACGAAACGTTACACTTTTGCCCCGAATCATACCCACAATCATTTCCAATGATCAAACGTTACACTTTTGTCCTGAATCATACCCACAATCGTCACGAAACGTTACACACACGAAACTTTACTAACATGCGTCACGAAACGTTACACTTTTGTCCCGAATCACACCCAAAATTATTTCTAATGATTAAAAAAAAGGTTCTTCACGAAGATGACTTCAGGCGTCGTGCGGAAGCTCAAGGAGGCTATTTACAAGTTTTAAATGTCAACTTTTTTACTTCTATTTGAGTGAATAATTGTATTCCCTAACCACCTCTATCATCCGTGCGGGTACAACTATTTCGCTCGTAAAATTTTTTGCTTTGGTGTCCTTGAAAACCTCGCCAACACTTTTTTCGACTGGAATTATGTGGCTTATACATCCTTAATACTCTATTATTGTTCATTGGTCATTACCATAACACTACGGGTAACATTTTCGTCTGATTCGAGTATTTCCATAGAATAATGATGTTTTGAAAGACTATAAATCATGTACGGTGTAGGTAGATGTTTGCTCATTGATTTCAATATATAAGTAAAAACATTCGTCCACTTTATTCATGAAAATCGTATTCCAGAAAAAAAAAGTGATCGAAGTAACCCCACTCTCCTCTACCTCTCATCTACTGTGTCGGAAGCAGTGGAATCGATGAAGTCAAAATGACGAAAAATAGTTTTTTTGCAAAGAGGACTATGACCTAATGTATACAATTTAAAAAAAAGCATCTTTTCAAGCTAGTTAATTAATTAATAATGATGTTGTTACCATTGTCTTCTGCTATCCGCAGTTGGTGCTCCGCTTCCCGCAATCGATTTCCCGCCTCTTCCAAATCTTCACGCAACCTTGCTTCTTCCGTTAAGCGTACTGTATCCTCGCGACGGCGTGCAGTGGCTCTTCTTTTCATTTCTGCAATCAATATTATTATATTTCATGTCTTTCTTCCACTTCCTTGAAGTATACTAACTTGCCACTTGCCTTTTCGCCTTTTATTCCTTTTTTTATTTTTTTCTGTCGCCGGTTCCATGGGAGTATTGGAATGTGCTGCATGCGTACTACGATTTCTGCGCCTCCGCCGCGAGCCCTCTACTCACAGTGTATAATATAAATAATTATAATTTTTTCTATCGTTTCTCGTATTAATTTGAATGATTTTTTTTATAATTGTATCTTAGAACGAGTAATGAATTTTCGTCTACGACTCGAGCACACAAATTTCGCGTACTTTCCTATATTTCTGTTATAATTACCAATGTTGACGGTGGATGGTATTTCGTGGTCAACCACCACCTCCTCATCCAACGTCGCATCATGCAATGGACCAAAGTTTTCTAAAAGATATTTTATAACTGAATTTCCTAATAAGATATTCGGTAAAATTAAAACCTTTGCTTCTACAGTCGGGTTCAAATCAAGTAGCTCTATTTGGTGTTTATCAAACTAGCAACTCTTACCATTGTCGGACTGTATTGTTTCTTCTCCCTCTACAGCTACGAATGGGAATGGTACGTCTGGTAGGACAACCTCATCTACACAACAGAGTTTCATTGAATTAGATTGGATACATAGATTATTTAAGGTTTTTAGCGAAGTTTTATAAAAATTACCGATAGTTTCACGCGGCGGAGGGTGCCACTCTTCCTCGGCGATTTGGATTGGATTCGGACTTGGAAGAGGAATGTCTTCTGAATAGAAAAATTAATACATTGTTCGTAATAATTAGGAAAACGGCTAGTAAACATTTATTAAGTATTGTGTTAAAAAGAATGTAAACGATCACGGTTATGGGCTGGTCGATTTTACAATTATAAATGATGTATTATTACCGATTTGTTCTATACCCTCAACGTCCGAGTCCTCGCTGGACCTGACTGAACTGGCACTCTCTGATTCAGTATCCGAATGGTCTACAACACATCATTGATTGGATAAAACTTTTTTAAATACAAAATCGGGCTGAATTTAGAAAGATCCATGTATTTTCGCTATTGTAGCGAAAAAATGAATGCATGAAAGGTGCTGGTACAAATTTGTATCCAAAAAGGAAAAAAAAATCCAGAACTTAGCATGCGTCCATTCTACAACGAACCATGCACTTTCTATTACCATTTTCAACCGTCTCTGCCGCTACTTCCGCATTGTCCAGGAGCCAATGGGGCCGATCTTGGGCGAATAATTCTTGCTCGTAATCTGGATCACGATCTGCTCAAGAATGAAATAAATCAATTACAATCGAGTGGAAGTTTTCGAACAGTTTACAATATATAATCAGCTATAGCAGAAAATGCCCCGATGAAACCATAGAATAAATGCTGATGGGCTATTGCACTATACATGAGAACATGAGGTGGGTCAAACTACTTATATAATCCTACAGCTAGGGCAACGGTTCAACAAACTATATTTTTCTTCAAAAAATAATAAGTTGCAGACCCAGCTTGTAATAATACAAATTAAAACATTTTACCTAACGGAGCTATCACTGGCGGTGCATCGAGTGCGTCCTCTACATTATCTTCCTGTTCTTGCATTTGCTGAGCGATCAACAGATCGACGTTCCCTTTCAGCGAAGCGGCTTTTTCCAAAAATTCTTCTGCAGTAATCTCCAACATGTGAAGTTCCCGCCATGCTAAACAAAATATTTATTAGCGTACTATTATTCCTCAAACATAATTATTTAACGTATTGCTCCTAGTAAGCTAGTAAACACGTTCAAATCTTGGAGTAGGAGGTTACATGTAGGATACATATACCCATGAATACGAACTAGATCTGCATTGACAACATCGCGTAATTAGAGATTTTCGGTTGATTACATGGCTACAGTCTAAGAATTAATATCATGAAAAAGCCACATAACATTTATTTTTGAATAAAAATTCCTAAATTAAAATAAAAGATTTATTCAACAATATAATTGTAGAAAGCTAACCTTTAATTAGTTGTTGCTGCTTGAATACAGTTGCATATCGGGCATGTCTGCTAATTTGACCATTATTTAGGAGACGACGGATATCTGCCCGAACGTCAGATTGTAACTTGAGAAGCTTGCCTGTCAACGAAAATATAATGTATATCACCGACCGAATGCCCTACTTACATTCCCATGTACAATCAGAATAGATAGTTACAAAGAAAATCCCAAGGCCCGGGCCGATTCTCCATCCGATGTCCCAGTCTCGAATGATACGACTCGATAATATTGTTTGTGCGCCTACCAAGCCCAAACACACTAAAACCCTGCGGTTTGACGGTTTGCAGCCAATAACGAGTATAGTAAGCGTTAAACTGATTGAATCGTCTAATCACATGTGCAGACGAATTATTGATAAGAATTCTGTACTGTTCTTCAATCAACTCGGCGGGCAAGTATGCCAATGCTAAGATTTTTTTAAAGAATCCTTTAGCGTCAGCGTCTCGTTGGATGAAATTTTGCAGACCAAAAATTTTGGCTTTCCGATAAATCGCCTAAAAATATATAAAATAGTTAAAAAAAAAAAAATAGTGTATACCCGTATTGCGTATGAACAGGAAAGAATATTGACATATTTTTGGATCTTCCTGAAAAAAAATATTGGTCGGGGTAACTACCCCTAAACGCTGTTTATCGTGCATGTATGCGAAAAATGGTCGAATTCAAGTCTAAAAATCTGAAAAAATGTATATTGCGTATCAACACGAAAGAATATTGACTTGTTTATGGATTTCCCAAAAAAAAAATATTGGTTGGGGTAACTACCCCTAAACGCTGTTTATCTTGCGTGTATGCGAAAAATGGTCAAATTCAAGTATAAAAATTTTTAAAAAATGTATATTGCGCATACACGCAAGATAAACAGCGTTCAAGGGTAGTTGCCCGGCCAATATTTTTTTTCGGGAAGATCCAAAAACAATTCAATATTCAATATTTCGAGTTCATACGCAATATACAATTTCTTCAGATTTTTAGACTTGAATTTGATCATTTTTTGCATACGCGCAAGATAAACAACGTTTATCTTGTAACAGGGGTAGTTACCCTGGCCAATATTTTTTTTCGGGAAGATCCAAAAACACATCAATATTCTATCGTGTTCATACGCAATATACATTTTTCCAGATTTTTAGACTTGAATTTGACAATTTTTCGCGTACAGGCAAGATAAACAGCGTTCAGTGGTAGTTACCCCGGCCAATATTTTTTTTTCGGAAAGGTCCAAAACAAGTCAATATTCTCTCATGTTCATACGCAATATACATTTTTTCAGATTTTTAGACTCGAATTTGACCATTTTTCGCATACACGCAAGATAAACAGCGTTCAGGGGTAGTTACCCCGGCCAATATTTTTTTTTCGGAAAGGTCCAAAACAAGTCAATATTCTCTCATGTTCATACGCAATCTACATTTTTTCAGATTTTTATACTCGAATTTGACCATTTTTCGCATACACGCAAGATAAACAGCGTTCAGGAGTAGTTACCCCGGCCAATTTTTTTTTTTTTTTTTGAGAAAATCCAAAAACACGTACATTTTATTTTGTGTTCATATGCAATATATTTTTTTCTGATTTCTTTTCTTGAATTTGACCATTTTTGGCATAAATGTCATAATATTTAGGGGTGGCTCACACCCCCTTTTTTTTTAACGAGAACATTACATTTTTCGTTTCTCATTATGCGAAAACTTTTCGAGTTGAACGGGTTAAAAAATATTATGTTCTTGTGGGTGAAACCACCAAATCGACCCTTGAAATGCCTTACTTTGGAGGGTGGATTCACCCCCTTAAAGTGTTTAAAGGCAGATAAAAAAAAAATACGTGTCGCTTAGTTTTCGATGTACTACAACATATATGAGTTAGATCAAAATAGTAGAGATCGACCTGGGATACCTTCCTTGTAAGTATATATGAATGATTCCATACAAACTCACCAGTTTCAGACCTGACCCTCCCTAAATTGGAAAATACCTACTTATTTCTATAGTGCTAGGTGTTTAAATAAAAATAGTTTAAAGGATTTTTCTATTCGGCAAAAACTCAGCCGGATATTTACGAGTATCCTTTTTCAACAGGAATTTTTCAATAATTTTTTTCATTGATTTCGTTGGTTTCCTACCAAAAAAATCGTACAACAAAATATACTCGTTTCTCTTCACATTCCATGAAAAATTGTATGAAAATTTTTTGTAAACTCAGCTTCAGTGATAAAAGTAATAGAAAAACACTACAATTTGATTTCATTCAAATGCCATAATTCCTTCAGTTGAAACTTATAGAGAATATTTTGTGGACAATAACATATATTTTGAACGCTATCAGAAAGCGGGTGAACCAAATCTTCATAGTAAATATATGGCTCATTCCACCATTCCTCGAACAGCGTTTCGGGTTCAAAATTTTGTTTCCTTTGCCATTCTCACATCTTATTGTATGTTATAAGAAGTGATGATTTGCACAAGTATAGCCTCGTTACTCTATAGGCTTTTGAGAAAAAAAATATTTAGTATTTCCATGTTTAGGAAAACTAACTTTGTTACATCATTGCTCTGACCTTACGACCAGTAAAAAAAATTTTTTGAATACAGTGTTCTACGTCAAAAAGTCAAAATTTTCTGGGGGTAGTATCTACCCCACAAAAACGTGTTGAAATAAAACAATCTGTGTTTTGAAAGCGAGCTCCGGAAAAAAAGTGTTTTTAAATTTTTTCTCCTAAAAGCTTATGTAATCTTCTGTTGATGAAAAAATCTACAGAGTGGGATGAGCAGATGATCATTATTGAATAAATTATGCAATTTGACATAGTAAAGGTCATATAATAATGCTAGCTACAACCAGTAGTTTCCGAGACATGAATTTTATGAATACATGAATTGTGGAAAAAATGTCCAATATAAGAAAAATCATATCTCGGAACATATTAGCAGTAGCTGAAATAACTATAGGACTTTTCTTAGGTAAATTGGATTTAGTTTTGGAAAAAAATATATGTTTCAGAAAAAACCTAAAAAAAAATTGTATAATTTATTCGATGATGATTATCTGCTCATCCCACTCTGTAGATTTTTTCAACTACAGAAAATGACACAACCTTTCGGAGAAAAAATTAAAAAAAAATTTTTTTACAGTGCTCGCCTTCAATACACAGATTTTTTTTAAATTTAAACACGTTTTTGTGGGGTAGATGGGGAAACCCAGGAGAAAACTGATATTTTTTTCTGAAAATTTGGACTTTTTTACGTAGAAAAATATATTTAAAATTTATTTTTAACTGGTCGTAAGGTCTGAACAATGATGTAACAAAGTTATTTTTCCTAAACATGGAAATTAAGGAGGCTATAATTTTGCAAATCCTCACTTATAACATGAAATAAGATGTGAGAATGGAAAAGGAATCAAATTTTTAAACCCGAAATACTGTTCGAGGAATGGTGGAATGAGCCATATATAAAGCAATTATTGGAACCAGTATTTTCTCTAATTATTCATTCATTGATTCAGTCAGGTGTGATGTTAAACAAATTATCAGTACATAGATAAAATTTAAATCACCAATAAAACTCTTCTTAAAAAAAACATTATTGCAAAAGGAAATTATAAGACATTTTTAGTTATTTGCAGTTACATTTTTTTTAATAATAACTATATTTGATAGAACGAATAAAATAATTTCGATGTTGAATTTATCGGTGTACCATAATAATAAAAAATGAAAAATTAATGTGGAAAACACAATTTGGTTCCCTATAACAATCTGGAGCGGTGTTTCAATTTTATACGCTTAGGATTAATGCATTCCAGAATAAACAAAAATTATTTTCAAACATTTTTTTTAACTGCATAATTTTATTTGTTTATAAATAAATCGGTAACATGAAATAAAATTAATGAATCAGCGTAGCACTCTTTCTCGATTTCATGAGTGGTACTGTCTGAAGCACAACATTACTGTCAAATCAATAATCACGTAGAATATACATTTGTTTAGTCGATAAAATATTTCGCGTAAAATGAACAATTATTAATATTATAAAGTTCATGATAATTTAATGCAATACCAACTCTTTATCTATCATGGACTATTTTTATTAAATCATATAAAAAACGAAACAAAATTGTTATTGGAAATTATTTTACAAAAAACTTTAGAAAACAAGAAGAGAAAAAACCAACTACTCATTTTTGAAGTATGGAACTAGATGAAATGTGTATAATTTTTTATGCACAACGTCACAGTATAAGAATAAAATTTATTATATGAACATGAATCATGATTTATTTATAAACAAACAAAAATGTCCAGTTGAAAAATATGTTTCTGAAGAATTTTCGTTTATTCTTGAGTGTTAATCTTAAGGATACAAAATTTGAACTCCGCTCCAGATCGTTATGGGCATCCAAGTCGTTTTTTTTTTCAAATTAATTTTTAATTTTTTTATTATTATGTAAGACAGATAGATCCAACATTGAAACTATTTTATTCGTTCCATGAAATATAATTCTTATTTTTAAAAAATATCACTGGTGAGTTTGAATGGAATCATTCATACGGATATAAATCAGAATAAACATACGCGATCGTAGTGGGTGTTGCAACCCGTACTGTGTGCCGTCGTAAATACTCCGGTTACAGCATTTCGCAATCCACGTTCAAAATCACTCATTACGAGGATTATATTTCGTGACGGTATCACGCTGTCTTTCATGTATTGCAATATTGCAGTATACGCGGCCTGCGTTTTCTGACTCATGATCACCCATACAAATGGGAAACCCTATAAAGCGGAAGGATGAAATTGGTAGAAAGACGATAAGTTATAATTTAACAGCTATTAACTAACTAAATTCTTACGTGGTTCAATTTAATGCCCATGACTGTGAGCAGCTGGTAGGCTCCTGCGATTCGTGGCCTCGATTTAAACGTCGCGTCGATCAAAAGTTTTGTCACGTTGTTCATTTCCTCACGAACAAAATTTTCATCAAATAATAACGCGTGATGAGCACCATTCTCGTCAATAATTAATTTAACGGAAAGTCGACCGGTATCATATTCTAAATTAATCGCGTTTTCTGCATCTGCAAGTCGGTCGACGAATTCCGGAATACTTGCTGGACAGGCCGGATAACGTCGCCTTCTACATTTCTTCATAAAGCTTCGGAGGCTTTGAAACGATCTCAATTCGGCCGCTTCCGAATGTCTAGATGCATAAATAAATCAGTAATGATACTGCTAGGAAAAGTAGGCAAATTCATTCTTTTCCAAAAATGATAAAAATCTTTCGATGTCAACATTGTTAACCATGTTTTAGCGTAGACTTTTATTTTTCTTCTTTTTTTAAAAATACTACTACAAACTTGAAAGTAAATGAGATAATTTAAAATAAAAAATGTCCACCCTTAAATTATGTTCGAGTCTGAAAATATCGATCATAGGGTAAAAATGGTAAAAACCAAAGTTGTAGGAAATGAAATTCTCTACCTTATTATTTATTAGCACTTTTACGATAAACTTGATTACAAATGAGATTATTGAAAAAAAAACCGTTTTTCACTCGTATTTGCAGGCTAACTCTGAAAACATCGATCGTAAAATAAAAATGATAATTATCAAACTTATGGGGAATTGAATTTTCCACAACTTTGGTCCTTATCATTTTCAGTCAAAAGTTAAAAATAAGTGAGTTATTTGAAAAACAAAAAATAACTCTTCAAATCAAGATGGCGGTGAACGCAATGAGGATATTTTCTCGAAAATCGAGATTTATACACTACCTCCCCCCCCCCCCCCCGCAAGTATAAAAAAAGAAAATCGCTTCCTTCAATTTTTTCCACATAAAATCCTATTTTGACTAGTGCGGTGCCGTTTTAACGAGCAGCTGTATGCAAAAATCCAGTGATAACTTACACGGCTGCCAACGAGTCGTACAGAGTCTTCAACCGGTACCAATGAAGCGAAAGACTTTCTGACAACGCCTGTTTGAATCGCGCGATTAGCTCTTGGCTGTTGTCCGGTACGCAAAATTCCGAATGCGCATGTAAGTCGTGAATTATCCCGTTAACTATTTTTGCCGTGCCGTGACAAATTGTTTTTTTTTGACAGCGCAAATAACTGTGGAATAAAGTCCAATTAAAATAGTTCATTTGACTTCTTTGCCTTCAGTATTTCACTAAAAAATCATGGAAGTATTGAAACAAAATTTGATGACGTAAAAATCATAGTAATTAAGCTGATAACAGTATTTATAAATTTTGATTTCAGACCGAAAAGTTAAAAAAGTGTTAATTGATAAATATTTCCATACATTCCATCCATTAAGCGTTCCTAAAAGCCTTATTACTTCAAACAGAAAATTCGATGATGTTAAAGTTTGCATCGTTGGAGTGCAACGAAAATGGGTTTTTTTTTTAAACAAATAAATTCAAGTTTTTACGGCACAAACAGGTTCCAGGTTCCTTAAAAGACCCCAAAATACGTTTTCATAATTTTCGACTACGAGGATCCACCCTTACGGGAGGGGTGAAATTTCAAAAAAATAGTATCTCGGGCTGAGTAAATTAGCTCCCCGTTTTTATCGTCGTTATAGGCTCTGGGAATCGAAAAAAGACCATAAAAAAAGTTTAAACGATTTAAATTCTCCGGAACACACCCCTACAAGGGGGTGAAATTTCGGAAAAATAGTATCTCGGGCTGAGTAAATTAGGTCCCCGTTTTTATCGTCGTTATAGGCTCTGGAAATCGAAAAAAGACAATTAAAAAAGTTTCAACTATTTAAATTCTCCGGAACACACCCCTACGAGGGGGTTAAATTTCAAAAAATTAGTATCTCAGGCTGCGTAAATTAGGTCCCCGTTTTTATCGTCATTATAATCTCTAGGACTCTAAAAGACATCATAAAACAAGTTTTAACGATTTTAATTCTCCGGAACACCCCCTTACGAGGGGTGAAATTTCGAAAAAATTGTATCTCGGGCTGAGTAAATTAGGTCGCCGTTTTTATCGTCGTTATAAGCTCTCTGACTCGAAAAGTGACCTTAAAAAAAATTTCGATGCTTTTAATTCTCCGGAACACCCCCCTACGAGGGGGTGAAATTTCGAAAAATTGTGTGTGGTGTGTTTCGGAGAATTAAAATCGTTGAAACTTTTTTAAGGTCTCTTTTAGAGTCGGAGAGCCTATAACGACGATAAAAACGGGGACCTAATTTACTCAGCTCGAGATACTATTTTTTCGAAATTTTACCCTCTCGTATGGGTGTGTTCCGGAAAATGAAAATCGTTGAAACTTTTTTTGTGATGTCTTTTAGGGTCATAGAGATTATAACGACGATAAAAACGGGGACCTCATTTACACAGCATGAGATATGATTTTTTCTAAATTTCACCCCCTCGTAGGGGTGTGTTCCGGAAAATTGAAATCGTTGAAACTTTTTTTGTGGTTTTTTTTTAGAGTCCTAGAGTTTATAGCAACGATAAAAACGGGGACCTAATTTACGCAGCCCGATACTATTTTTTCGAAATTTCACCCCCTCGTAAGGGTTTGTTCCGGAGAATTAAAATCTTCGAAACGTTCTTTGTAGTCTCTTTTAGAGTCCCAGAGCCTATAACGACGATAAAAACGGGGACCTAATTTACTCAACCCGAGATACTATTTTTTCGAAATTTTACCCCCTCGTAAGGGTGTGTTCCGGAGAATTAAAATCGTTGAAACTTTTTTTATGGTCTCTTTCCGTGTCCTTGAGCCTATAACGACGATAAAAACGGGCACCCAATTTACGGAGCACGAGATACGATTTTTTCAAAATTTCACCCCCTCGTAGGGGTGTGTTTCGGAGAATTAATATATTTGAAACTTTTTTTATGGTCTCTTTTCGAGTCCCAGTGTCTATAACGACGATAAAAACGGGGACCTAATTTACTCAGCCGTAGATACTATTTTTTCAACATTTCACCCCCTCGTAGGGGTGTGTTCCGGAGAATGAAAATCGTCGAAACTTTTTCCATGGTCTCTTTCTGAGTCTCAGGGCCTATAACGACGATAAAAACGGGGACCTAATTTACACAGCACGCGATATGATTTTTTCGAAATTTCACCCCCTTGTAGGGGTGTGTTCCGGAGAATTAAAATCGTTGAAACTTTTTTAGGGTCTCTTTTCGAATCCCAAAGCCTGTAACGGCGATAAAAACGGGGACCTAATTTACGCAGCACGAGATACGATTTTTTCGAAATTTCATCCCCCCCGTAAGGGTGGATCCCCATAGGCGAAAATTATGAAAACGCATTTTGGGGTCTTTTAGCGAACCTGAAATCTAAATATGCCGCCAAAACTTTAAATTTATTATTTTTTTTTATTACCTATTTTTCGTTGCACTCCAATGATGCAAACTTTAGCATCATAAAATTCGTAGCTCTGTGGCTTTGTCACCATCTAAGTTTTTTTCATATTTAGTCCAGTGAGATTCGATATATAATTGACCAAGTGCTATTCTTTCCATGTACACAGTATTGCTGATTTTCTTGTAGGTACATTTGATCTCAACAAATAACCTCCTAATACGATTTTTTCAAAACTTAACCCCCATGTAAGGGTGGGTTCCTGAGAATGTAAAGAGCTTTAACTTTTTTTTAAGGTCTCTTTCGAAGCTCAAGACCCTATAACGACGATAAAAACGGAGACCTAATTTTTACAGCACGAGATACGATTTTTCAGATGTTTCACCCCTTCGTAAGGGTGTGTTCCTGGAAATTTAAATCGCTCAAACTTGTTTTGCGGTCTGTTTTAAAGCTCCAGAGCCTATAACGACGATAAAAACCGAGACCTAATTCACCCAGCTCGAGGTACGATTTTTTTCGAAAATTTACCCCCCGTAAGGGTGGGTTTCTGAGAATTCAAATCGCCTGAACTTTTTTCGGGGTCTTCTTTGATGCATCGGAGCCCATAATGACGATAAAAACGGGGACCTAATTCACGCAGCTCGAGATACGATTTTTTCGAAAATACACCCCCCGTAAGGGTGAGATCCTGAGAATTTAAATCGCCTAAACTTTTTTTGAGGTCTTCTTCATGGCCCCAGAGCCTGTAACAACGATAAAAACGGGGACCTATTTCACGCAGCTTGAGATACGATTTTTTCGAAACTTTACCCCCATGTGAGGGTGGGTTCCTGAGAATGTAAAGAGCTTTAACTTTTCTTAGGGTCTCTTTCGAAGCTCCAGACCCTATAACGACGATAAAAACAGAGACCTAATTTTTGCAGCACGAGATACGATTTTTCAGATGTTTCACCCATTCGTAAGGGTGTGTTCCTGGAAATTTAAATCGCTCAAACTTGTTTTGTGGTATGTTTTGAAGCTCCAGAGCCTATAACGACGATAAAAACGGGGACCTAATTCACGCAGCTCGAGATACGATTTTTTCGAATATTCACCCCCTCGTAAGGGTGGACCCTCGTAGTAAAAAATTACTAAAATGCATTTCGACTCTTTTCAGGGTACCTGTAGCCTATATACGCAATAAAATCTTTAAAATCATTATTTTCGAAAAACTCTCATTTTTGTTGCACTCTAACGATGCAAACTTCAACATTATTCATAAATTCGATGGATAGGGGATGAAAAAATTCAAACTGAAATGCGGCGAATCTTCTACTTAATGTAAAATTGTAATATTTTGACAAAAAATTTTTTTTTAACTATTTTATAACTATGTAATTCAACTATGTAATTTTATAACTATTTCAGGTGTGGCCCGTTGGAAAAACAAAAAAAATGTATCTTAAATTCGCTAAAAAGAAAAAAAATCAAAATTTAAATGCGGAGAATCTTCTACTCAACCTAAAATTCTCATCTTTTGGCATACTTTTTTTTCACCTAAACTAATTATTTAAGGTGTGGTCCGTTGTAAAGTCGAAAAATTATCATTATAATTTCGATAAAAAAAAAAAAAAAAAAATTAAAATCAAAATGCAGAGAATCTTTCACTCAACTTAAAATTCTCATCTTTTGACATATATTTTTTTTCACCTAAATTAACCATTTTAGGTATGGCCCATTGGAAAATCGATTTTTGTTTGAATCTTTATGAATTCGATATAAAGGGACAAAAAATTCAAAATTAAATGCGGCAAATTTTCCACTGAACCTAAAATTCTCATCTTTGGACATAAATTGTTTTTCCACCTAAACTAACTATTTAAGGTGTAGCCAGTTGGAAAATCGTTTTTTTTAAATCTTCACCAATTCGATAGAAATGAAAAAAAAAATGAAATTCAAACGAGGCGTATCTTCCACTCAATCTGAAATTCTCATATTATGACATAAGTATTTTTCAACCTAAACTATTTCAGGTGTGACCCGTTGGAAAATCGAAAAATTTTCATCATAAATTCTATATAAAGGAAAAAAAATTAATATTCAAATGCGGCGAATCTTCCACTCAACCTAAAATTCTCATCTTTTGACGTACATTTTTTTCATGCATAAACTAATTATTTTAGGTGTGGCCCGTTGTAAAATCGAACTTTTTTTTTATTGAAACACTCTAATATATCCATTTATTAGGGTGGTCCTTGTTTGGGTCAAAATTTTATTTTATCGCTCCCATGGGCTTAAATGTATTTAAATATATTTTTTAAAAAGCAGCCGAAGGCCCAGCCTAGTAGATAAATTCTAAGTACCTCCCCAAATCTGTTTAATTTCACCATTTGATTAGAATACGATTTTCGGCACTTTTTAGCTTATATTTGTTTTCTTCCGCAGTATTGCACCGAAAAATTTAACACTTCGCTCATTTTTCACTTATTGTAGTAGGTCTTCGATGCAAGCTTAAAAATTTCTCTAGTGATCGAATTGCACAGTGAATCGGCAAGTTGAGATTAAAAGCTTCAACAAAGTTCATAATAACTCGGAAACTATGTGAGATACGATGATAATAAACATAACTTTTTTTGTAGAAAATTAAATTCTCTGCATAAAATATTGAATAAGATTTTTTCTTTTTTTCCAAAGTTTTAGAAATATTTGAAACAATCAAGCGGGCAACTACATATTCTTCTCTTCAAATAGAAATTTCGTTAAGAAGTATTGGTCGAGACTTTCCCCGAGTTCTGGAATTTTAATATTGTAATCATGTACGATTTTGGTACATAAGAGTTCATTTTTGTTTCCTATCGTATAATTTTACATTAATACAAAAGTTTTTGATTATTTGAAAATGCACCAATATATTATTCGTTCGTTCCATTAACAAGACTGAAAAAGTTATTCCTCATTTATTTCCTTGAATAAAAAATTTTCCCTAACTTTAAAAACTTATTGAAAATAATTTACATTTCATCATTGTAATTTTTTTTACTTCGTAAATGATCAAATACTTTCGTAATAATGTAAAATTATACAAAAGGAAACAAAAAATAATTCTTACGGACCTAAAACTGTACATGATTACAATATTAAAATTTGAGAACTTTAGGAAAGTCTCGACTAAGATTTCTTAACGAATTTTCTATTTCAAGAAAAGAAAATGTAGTTGCCAGCTTCATTTTTAAAAATATATGAAAAACTTAGGAAGAAAGGAAAAAATGTTATCGAAACTTTTTTGTAGAGAATGTAATTTTTTACAAAAAAGATCATTTGCATTATCGTCGTATCTCACACAGTTTTCGAGTTAGTACGAACTCCGCTGAAGCTTTTAATTAAAAAGCTATCTCAACTTGTCGATTCACCGTGGAATTGAATAACAGGAAATATTTTAAAACTGGCATCGAAGACCTACTACAATAAGTGAAAAATGTGCAAAGTTTTATATTTTTCGGTGCAATACTACGGAAGGAAAAAAATATAAGCTATAAATTGCGAAAAATCGTATGTTCATCGAATGGTAAAATTCGATAGCTTTGGAAAGGTAATTAGAATTGATCAACAAGGCTGGGCCTTCGGTTAAATTTTTAAAAATGTTTTAGAGACATTTAAGCCCATGGGGGCGATAAAATAAAATTTGGACCCAAATAAGGACCACCCTAATATATGGGGGATTCCAAGCAGATTCATCTAGGCCATGGCCCTGATCATTTTAGAATCTTCTGATTTTTCCCCTCTGATTAACCACACCCTAAAAAAGACAAAAAAACTTTTTGAAATTTTTTTTTCAAACAAATATTTTTTTCCACTCCATTAAAATTATCTCAAAAACGCCATTATTTTTCTTTTAATTGGGTGAATCGACTGAGCTTAAACGATAATTTTAAGACCAAAATGGGAGTGGGACTCTTGCTTTTTACCTTTTCTTCAAAGGAATGTACATAATAAATGTCAATAATTTCAACGAAGTTGTGATTATTTTGCCTTTTTTCTCAAAATATATTATAAATAAATAATAATACGTCATAACTGTTTTCGAAATCTATTTCTTACGAAATTTTTTTTTTCAAGTAGATTTTTTTAATACATTATTTAAATTATCTCAAAAACGCCATTTTTTTTTTAAATTGGAAGAATTCACTTATTTCAAACGATTATTTTAAGACCAGAAAAAGAGTAGGACTCCTGTTTTTTCGTTTTTTTTTTAAAGGAATGTAAATAATGAACGTCGATCATTTCAACGCAATATTGCGTTAATAAAAATAGAAAAAACAGGAGTCCTACTCCGATTATGGTCTTAAAATCATCGTTTGCGATCAGTGAATTCCCCTAATTAAAAAAACAATAATAATAATAATAATGGCGTTTTTGAAATAATTTGAATAGTGTATAAAAAAATCTTCTTGAAAAAAATAGTTAAAAGAAAAACTTTATTTCAAATTTTTTTTTTTTTTGCTACTTCATAAGGAATAGCCTTCGTGAACAGTTCTGACGTAGAATAATCCATTTATGACAGATTTTGAGAAAAAAAGCAAAGTAATCATAATTTGTGTTTAAATTATTGACATTTTTTATTTACATCCCCCGAAAAAAATAGAAAAAACAGGAGTCCTACTCATATTTTCGTCTTAAAATTATCGTTTGAGATCAGTGAATTCAGTCAATTAAAAAAAAAAATGGCAAATAAATTACTTGAGGCAGCTGCAAAAAAATTCAGAGTACTAAAATAAAAAAAAAAGATCATGATTGTATTGAATACTTTCTGCTATGGGAGCAAAAAAAAAATTTCACGTCGCGATTTTTAACAAAAAGCAGAAAAAAATCGAAAAGACGCTTCAGCATACATAAATAATTTTTTTATCCAAAATTTTTGGAAAATTACTTTTTTTTTATGAAATGGCGTTTTTCGATGGAGCACCAAGAAAAAAAAGTATCGATTTTTTTGAATCACCCTAATAAATGAACGATCGAAAAACTGAAGACGTTTCGTTTGACTTACATGGTTCTTCCGTCGCGAGATGTTCCACTTTTTTGATATACTCTTCCGTCTTTGATTTTGTCGGTCAAATCTATTCGAGACTGTCGTCCTCTACGTCTCCCAGGCATATTTGAATTGTCAATGGGATCGCACAAATCTCACACAAAAAAAAATAAATCACACAAAACACCACACAAGAACACACAAAAAAACCAAACACAATGTGAACGAATATAAAATACAATACTGAAAGTAAACTCGAAATAAATGATGAAAAAAACTAGTCCGAGAATGAAAATATACAAAGAACCAATGAAATGAAAATTGAGAAACGTAATATTTCAACACAAACGGAAATAGATTGAAGACGATTTGCTATGTACGCGAGATACTCGTAATGGCGATGTGATGAGACTGTCGATAGGAAAAAAATTATTGAGGATTCAGGTTGTCAATGAAAAACATAAGCTCAACGAATATTTGAAACACATTTTACGAGTTTCAGGTAGCCACGGGTACCGACTCTCTTGTTTCATACATGCCCCGTTCACCGCGTGCTCCGCCGCGTCGTTTCCGCTAACGCCATAACACCTACTGGATAAAAAAATATGAAAAATGTTCGAGACGGTGCACATAATAAGGACCTGAGTTGTTGGGATTGCAGCATCGCTCGTTTTTGTGAAAAAAATAAATAAAAATAAAAACCGTTACAAATCGCATTTTACCCCGTTTTTGACACTTTCATGGCTTACGATGCCAAAACGGTGACAGTGAGGACAAAAATGTATAGAACCAATTATGTAGAGCATAAAAGTTCCTATAAAAAAAATCAGCGATATCACCAATCTACCTATTACAGTTTAGCTGTGAGAGCGAGCCACAAAAAAGCTCGAAAATGCTCGATTTGCACGAAAACTCAAAAAACTCACTTTAGTTGCTCAATTCAGTTTGCCCATGATAATTTGTGTGAAAAAATCCAACGATTTTTTTTCATGCAATAAAACAGTTCAAAGAAGAGATTGCATATTGCAAAAAATTTTTTTTTCGAAAGTTCAATTTTTGATGGACATATATGTTGGTCGTTTTTTTCATAATTTACTTTTTTTTCGTAAAACGGGCGTAACTTTCGCCATAATTGTCGGAGAACGTGCAATTCTTTGGAGCCTCGTCGTCTTTTTATGCTTTAAAAATTTGTTTTACTGACATGTCGCCGTATGTGCAACCGCAGCGCCACTATTTGCAAGTAAACAAACACCATAATGTTTCGGACCGTTTTTAACAATGAATTTTTTTTTTACATGTTTTTGTTTCAAAATTTAACGATTCTGTTTGAAGAGTGTCTCAAATTTTTTTTTTCTCTCAACGCAACTAATGTTGTTAAATTGTCATTAACAATTAGAATAAATTAACATTTTTCAACTTTGATTGGATGTGATTTTTTTGTTTATTTTTCACTTTGTGAATTTCACCATTTCAAAAATTACAAAAAATGTGTTAATGTCGAAATGAATTTTTACAATAACAATATGAGTTTATAACAATTTTTTAATAAACTTGAAACGAGTTTTTCAATTACTAGTTCCGCGCTACAAGATGGTATTTTATATTTTTTTTTTTCCCATTATTTATACCATTTGTCAATAACAATTTTGTTAGAAAAAAATGTTCAATAATGATTTTTTTTGTTCTTGTAGTGATACCAAGCTTATATTACCAAAAAAAAATCGTAAAAAAAATTCCAAAATTCACAAATATTTTCAGGTGGAAATGTATTTCATTTTTTGCATGGTTTTGAAATTATTCGCTAATAATCGGTAAAATCCGTTCAAATACGAAGATAAAAAATTATGCTTGCACATTAGGATTTTTTTACGAGTTCTCTTTTCGTGATATAAGCTTGGTATCACTACAAGACCGAAAAAAAATCATTATTGAACATTTTTTTCTGAAAAAATTTTTATTAACAAAAAAATCGGGGTAAAAAAAATTAAAAATACCATGTTGTAACGCGGAAAAAATCATTGAAAAACCCGTTTAAAGTTTTTTAAAAAATGGTTATAAACATAATATATTGTTATTGCAAAAATCCATTTCGGCATTAACACATTTTTTGTAATTTTTGAAGTGGTTAAATTTACAAAGGGAAAAATAAACGAAAAAATCACACGCAATCAAAGTTGGAAAATTTTAATTTACTCTAATTGTTAATAACCATTTAACAACAATGGTTGCGTTGAGAGAAAAAAATTGTGAGACACTCTTCAAACAGAATCGTTAAATCTTCCAACAAAAATATGCTCAAAAAAAAATTGTTTCTTGTTAAAAACGGTCTGAAACATAATGGCGTTTGTTTACTTGCAAATAACGGCTCTGCGTTTGCACATCCGGCGACATGTCAAAAGTTCGAATTTTCAGAGCATCAAAAGACGAAGAGGCTCAAAAAAATTCTACGTTCTCCCCCAATTAGGGCGAAAATTACGCCTGTTTTACGAAAAAATTTAAATTATGAAAAAAACGAGCAACCGTCAAAAATTTAAATTACGAGAAAAAAATTTTTACGACATGAAATCTTTTCTTTTAACTGTTCTATTGCATGAAAAAATAGTCGGATTTATTTGTACAGATTATCATGGGCAAACTGAATTGAGCAACTACAGTGAGTTTTTGAAGTTTTCATGGAAATCGAGCATTTTCGAGCCTTTTTTTGGGTCGCGCTCACCGCTAAACTAAAATGGATAGATAGGTGCCGTTGCTGATTTTTTAATAGGAAATTTTATGCTCTACAAGATTGGTTAGATACATTTTTATCTTCACTGTCACCGTTTTGGCAGCGTAAGCCATGAAGGTGTTAAAAACGGGGAAAAATGCGGTTTTTAAAAGGTTTTTTTTTGCAAAAACGAGCGGTGGTGCAATCCCAACAACTCCAGTCCTTATTATGTGCACTGTCCCGAACATTTTCCATATTTTTTCATACAGCAATTAATTAGTAGAATTTAAAATCACTATTCGACTGGCCTATCTTTTTCACTGGTGAACGCAATACAACGCAAAAGCGTCTATGTGAAGTCTCATACGTATTGGATATTAAATGTAATATGTTATCTTTATCATAATAAGAAACTTATTGCGACAAAACTAGGTGCAAACAGCAAAATGGGGTGCGTATTGTAAAGGTCCCTGTTGATAAAAGCATTATGATGTGGATGAAACTACCAAATGACATTTCCGTCATCGGTGAACGGTGTATTTAATACATATTACTCTTCTATCAAAAACGGGGATAGGTTGACAATTGTAGAATTTCACTTACCTGTAGAAACTCTAATTATTAATTCTCCATTACCTTTTTCAACTGATAACACTACCGACGTTTTCAGCTTCATTTTGAATAGTTGATTTCTTCAAATTTTGAGATAAATCTTTCAATATAGCATAATATATGAAAAGCTTAATTAATATTAAACACGCGAGAATAAATGCAAGCATGAATTTTGAGCATTTATATCGTAAGCCTTAAGCGATTCAGGAAACACGTTGGACAAACGTCAGGAGCACCTTAAAAGTACTTTTCACATTTGTTTGTACTTATTTTTTAACGAAGCAAACACATCTCATATCTATCAGCACACAAACATTATATACATTGGAACATCATTTGACGGTGGTCGTGTGTAGACATGACGATGTGCGCGAATACCGGCGTTACAGTGAAGATATTCGATTTATTGAAAATACAATAATAATCCGTTACGGAGGGCAAACGAGTTATAAACGACGAAAGGAAATATTTGAGGATGTAAATGGTATACAAGAATTCATAACATAGGTAAAAATTATTATTAAAATAAAATTGTATCATGCTGCTTACTTATTTTTTGGTCGGGTCTCTTAATTTTTTATTCCATTATCGAAATGATAAAATGGCTTCATAGAATGATCGTATCAGTTGCTCCTTTGATTAGTAAAAAGTTTCGACTGGTTTACAAATTACAATTTTGTTGTATCGAATTTTTTTCATAGACGAAATATGGATTAATAATGTATGTTCCACTTACCTGATTAGATTATCTCCCGTCTCACGTATAACACTGCATCACCGAATTTCTATGCTAAAAAAAATAAGATCGAGTCGTTTCAACCCTTACGTGAAGAATTGCAAGGTATGTCAGATACGTTAGAAGTGTACACAGACAATTATATGGTAAATTGAATTTTCTAACGTAAAACTGCTCGACGATGTACGTGTATTCATGCCGGATAGCTTCCAAAGTGAAACAATAGATATATCAAAGAGGTTTGCTATATCTTCCTTTTGGAATTTCCGAAAACAGCATTTTAGTGAAAATTGTAGCATCGATAAGGCATTAGTAAAAAAAAATTTTACTTTTAAAATGCCTTGAAGTACATAGATGTGTTAGGGCGGTTGAAAATTTATTTTTTCAAACATTTCGTTCTTCATCGGGACTGTGATGCTTTTTTTCATTGAAAAAAACACAATGTACATTTTGTGGCCTGTTTTAATTATAATTATTATTTATAATTATTATTTTAGTCTAAAGCCCTAGTCCAATCATTTCAACCGTGGTGCTGACCTATTTCGATTACAAGTCACATCAATAATAATGATAGTCATCGCCCAACAAGGATTCGGTTCTTTTACTCTAACCGTCTTTGGGGTCCCCTCGACCACTTCTCTCTGTCAGTTGTGTCGACATATTTCAAGAAATGCTAGTTTTCATAGTTTTTATCAATTATGAAAAAAAAAACTTCGCACTCAAATTCGTGACATAATTTTTAATCTATGGGAAAATCGACTCTCAGACAGAATTAATCATCAGTAGTATAATTTCAAGCAACCAGAAGTGGAATAAATTTCAACATGCCCTATCCAGTCAAAAATCTGGATGTCCTAGGACGTCCTAGATTTAGAATGGACGTCCAGATTTTTGACTGGGTAGTGTATTACTGCCGATCGAGTAATACTAGTAATAATAGGAATCATCATAAGAATAAGAATATCAGTAATAATTGTTTTCATTATCACAACTATCATCATAATAATTAGAATAAGAATAATTATTATTATTATTTATATCATTATTATTATTAATATTAATACTATAATAATAATTATCTCACACGAAGAGGAAGAACGTTTTACACGAAAATAATTTCTGGTTCATTTTCGTTCATGCTCATGAATCAGAAATGACTCACAAATTTTAAACAAAAATTGTCTAAAATTTTTACTAAGACGTCGATTTTTTCCAAAACTTTTCCGTTGAAGTATGAACTACAATTTATCAAAAAAATTATTCAATGATGAAAAACCCTTCCTTTGATATCAATTGAATATTTTTGAATCATAATTAATTGTTTTTAAAGATAATCATTTTTCTTCTTTAGGAAATATATTTCCGTATTTTTCAACGTTTTAATTTCTTTATTCACATTCGTAATTCAAATGTTATGGATTACGCATATAGCTCAGCTGTCACATATATTCGCTTTCTCCGAATAAACGTATCGTGAAACCTCAAAATCAATCTCGATCGCGATCTGTCAAAGATATCTCAGCTGTCACATTCGCTTCTGCTGAAAAAACGCACCGGGAAACCTCAAAATTACGCTTGATCACGATCTGTCATTTCAATCTGTCGCTTGAATGTGTCATCTATACGAGATCGCGACCACTGCTCTAACGATCGTCACTTGGCCAGGGCCGTAAAAAAAAGGTGCCATGCCCTCTCAAAATTGTCAGACCAGGCATTAATGCCCTTGATAAGAAAGGCCTTGGGAAACCCTGTCCCATCTAGCCGTAAACGATATTCCTTTGAATGACCCCCAGCGCCATCTGTCAGCTTTATTCTGAGGCGCAACTAATGTATTCCTCGTTAACAAGTGTTCGCTATTTTGACCGTTCGCTTTTTTGGCCTTTCGCTATTTTAACCAATCGTCTTTTTGGCCCTTCGCTTTAATGAATTCGAAATGGTAACCCGTTGTAATATTTGCCATTCGGAAATTTGACGTCTTGAATTGTTAGGTAGGCTTATAAAGTTAATTCGATGTTATAACTTTTGATATTTTGTCACATCTGATATTCATTTTCGCTATAAATTAATTGCGACATATTTATGTTCGTAATTTTCATTGACTAACTTTATAGACTATCGAAGATTGACCTATCTATTTTCGAGCGTCTCTTAATTTGTTTATTCGATATTTTGGTCCTTCTGAATATTGATCGATCGAATTTTTCACCCTCACCCACCCTTACGGGAGGGGTGAAATTTCGAAAAATCGTATTTCGTGCTCTGTAAATTACGTCCTCGTTTTTATCGTCGTTATAGGCTCTGGGACTCCAAAAGAGTCCACAAAAAAAGTTTGAGCGATTTCAATTCTCCGGAACACACCCTTACGAGGGGGTGAAACTTCGGAAAAATAGTATCTCGGGCTGAGTAAATTAGGTCCCCTTTTTTATCATCGTTATAGGCTTTGGGACTTGAAAAGAGACCATGAAAAAAGTTTCAACGATTTTAATTCTCCGGAACACACCCCTACGAAGGGGTGAAATTTTGAAAAAATCGTATCTCGGGCTGCGTAAATTAGGTCCCCGTTTTTATCGTCGTTATAGGCTGTGGGACTCTAAAAGAGTCCACAAAAAAAGTTTGAGCCATTCTAATTTTCCGGAACACATCCTTTACGAGGAGAAATTTATAAAAAATAGTATCTCGGGCTGCGTAAATTATTAGGTCCCCGTTTTTATCGTCGTTTTAGGCTTTGGAACTCTAAAAGAGACCACAAAAAAAGTTTCAACCATTTTAATTCTCCGGAACACATCCTAACGAGGGGGTGAAATTTCTAAAAAATAGTATCTCGGGCTGAGTAAATTAGGTCCCCGTTGTTATCGTCGTTATAGGATCTGGGACTCTAAAAGAGACCATAATTTACGCAGCCCGAGATACGATTATTTTGAAAGTTCACCCCCTCGTAAGTGTGTTTTCCGGAGAATTAAAATCGCTCAAACTTTTTTTGTTGTCTCTTTTCGATTCCCAGAGCCTATAACGACGATAAAAACGGAGACCTAATTTACGCAGCACGAGATACGATTTTTTCGAAATCACCCCCCCCCCCCCCCCCCCCCCCCCCCGTAAGAGTGGATCCCCGTAGACGAAAATTATGAAAACGTATTTTGGGGGGTCTTTTAGGGAACTAAATATGCCGCCAAAACTTGAAATTTATTATTTTTTTTATGACCTATTTTTCGTTGCACTCCAACGATGCAAACTTTAGCATCATATAATTCATTCGCTCCATCATTACCTACGTATTCTTACAAGACTCAATTTAGTAACCCTTCTTCAAATGATGCTATATGATGTCTTACAAATAGAATGATTTTATATTAATTTTACCGTGTACAGACAACGAAATTCCACTTCCTCGACGAAGATACAATGAGTTTGTAAACGTGGTAGACGCACCACCATCTTCGCCTGCACCGCCTATCGCCATTGGTAATTCGTATGGGATGATAATTTTTTTTTTGATAATGACATTAAACCGGGTTCTTCAATACTCCCCCAATCTTTTACATGATTTTGTATGATTTTATATGATATTTGCCGTTTACAGATGACGTTCAAGTCTCTGAAAACATGGAGCCTGCAGACATTAACGGGCTACCACCTCCCCCTACGCCGCCTATCGTGTCTGGTAATTTTTATGAGATATTAATTCGTGAAAATACAATATTATTTTTGTAATGAAAGATCATGCTGTTAAAATAGGTTTGTATTCAGTACATTCAATTTTATAGAAATAAAGAACCAATGATCTGGTTACTAACTCATTACCCACTTGTTATAGGGCGCCGCCGAAGGAACCGGCAGAAAAAAAAACAAGCTGTACGTGAACCAGTGGTTCCGGCCGAAACGGCGTCCACAGTACAGCAAAAGCGGAATAAGAGAAGACTAGGTTAAAGATTTTCAAAATAACTTTATTCCCCAAATAAAAGTATTAATTGAACAATTATTATTATTATTATTATTATTATTCCGAATTGCAGAAATGAGAAAAATGTCTATTGCGCGCCAGCGAGAATGGCAGCAGCTGAGAAATGAGGCGGCGGAGGCAGCAATCCTCCGTACAGAAACGGCGCGACTGCAGGCGCAACTGTCAGAAGCGCAGGAGCAAATACTGGTGGCAAATGAGAGTGGTAATAACATCATTCCTCATTTAATCAGTGCCATAACAGTTAAAATGTTATTATTTAATTGTAAAAGGTGGTAGATATGAACTTCGGTAGACATCCGTGCCAATATCACATCACAAAATAATTTCAAATCTTTTATTTTTTTCTGGAATATCGAAGTGGTTAGGCTAGCACGTAGTGGAGCCTATTAAATCTATGAAAATCAATATTGCAGAACGGAATAGATCGAGAATAAATTCTGTAAAATATGGTATTTTAATTGGAAAATGACACTCGTATAATTGAATGCAGACGTACCACGTTGAGAAGCAATGTACGCATCAATGCTTACTTAAGTTCATGTCATCGCACTGACGTTCTATTTTTCTGTCGCATACTTCATGATTTGTTGTAATGATGTTATTACGAATAATTTACGCTGATGTGCATAATGACTTCGACGTTCATAAAATTTTTGTCTTGTGTATGATACTATCATATAATACTACTTATAGTTAGAAGTATGTTAGCAGCCTCGGTAACGTAATCTGCAAGATTCCGATCGTTCGTATTTTTCAGTGGCCACATGACCATAAAATTTCGAAATTGAATTAGAATCAGTCTACTGATGACTCGAGAGAAGTTGAGGTGAATTCAAACAGCTATAAGATATGAATCAGAAACGAATGGTCCGTTTTCGGGTGTAATGCGTGTAGGTAAACAAAAATTAGGATTAGTCTTGAAAATAGTTTTCCACTACGAGGTAGCGGTAGCATAATTTTTATGCAGATGCTGAATCATGGACTGACTCACTCGTGGACTGAGGTGACACTGGTACTTGTTTCAAGTGCAGGGGGGAAAATCGACGTTCGTGTTTCTTCGGAAACGATAAATGCAAATATTCGTCGCGAATCTTTTCACCGTGCCCGTTTTTGTTCGTAAAACCAAAATTAATTTTTTGAAAGTAGAAGTTGATTCTTCCGTTGTTCACGAGCGACTGTAGAGTACCATGCCGTCAGGCAGCAGCGCCGTACGTCCGCTTCTCTCCGGAGTTAACGTGGACTGAGGTGACGCCGGCACTTGTTTCAAGTGCTGGGGGGAAAACCGACGTTCGTGTTTCTTCGGAAGCGATAAATGTAAATATTCGTCGCGAATCTTTTTACCGCGCCTGTTTTTGTTGTTAAAACCAAAATTAATTTTTTGAAAGTAGAAGTTGATTCTTCCGTTGTTCACGAGCGACGGTAGAGTACCATGCCGTCAGGCAGCAGCGCCGTACGTCCGCTTCTCTCCGGAGTTAACGTGGACTGAGGTGACGCCGGCACTTGTTTCAAGTGCTGGGGGGAAAACCGACGTTCGTGTTTCTTCGGAAGCGATAAATGGAAATATTCGTCGCGAATCTTTTTACCGCGCCCGTTTTTGTTGTTAAAACCAAAATTAATTTTTTGAAAGTAGAAGTTGATTCTTCCGTTGTTCACGAGCGACTGTAGAGTACCATGCCATCAGGCAGCAGCGCCGTACGTCCGCTTCTCTCCGGAGTTAACGTGGACTGAGGTGACGCCGGCACTTGTTTCAAGTGCTGGGGGGAAAACCGACGTTCGTGTTTCTTCGGAAGCGATAAATGTAAATATTCGTCGCGAATCTATTCACCGTGCCCGTTTTTGTTGTTAAAACCAAAATTAATTTTTTGCAAGTAGAAGTTGGTTCTTCCGCTCCGCTCCGAAGCTAACGTGGACTGAGATGACACCGGCACTTGTTTCAAGTACTGAGGGAAAAACTGACGTTTGTGTTCCGTCAGAATTGCGCACATGTATTCACCACGAATTTTAACACCATGCTATCATGTAGGAATCGAAGCAAAATTGTTATTATCAATATTATTATTATCATTAGAATTTTTGTAGCGAAGCTTCTGAACGCATGTTTAGGATAGGGATCTAACTCAATAGAAGTGAAACGTCACGTCACATCAAGGAAGTACGGACGGAAGTTTGAACGATCTTTATTGTGGGTTGGTGATAGACTACATTATAGCTTTAGACAGGGGAGGAAGAAAAGAAGACAAATCGATAAAGGTAGTAGATAGAATCGAATCTGACCACCTACCAATAATGTGGGGTATGCCGGAAGAGAAGTAGAAAGAGGAGAACATGCAGAAGAGGAAGAGGAAATATAAGAAAGCATAAAGTTAATATGGGATGAATAAGGAAAGGCTGAAAAATTTGTGGAAGAATTACAGAAGGAAAAATAATTAAAAAGCGGAAAAGAATAGTGGGAGGGGGTAAAAGAAAAGATAATGATAGCCGCTGAGAAAGCAGGCTTAAGGGAAGTATGTAAAAAGAGGAGAGGGAGAGGACTGCCAAGATGGTTCAACGAAGAATGTAAAGAACAGAGAAGGGTAGTTTGGGCAAGGTTAAAAGCATTCACGAAACAAATAAGCAGGGAGAAGAAGCAAGAACTCGAAGGAGAAAGGAGAAAATTTAAAAAGACTTATAAGGAGGCAGAATAAAAATGGAGAAACAAGATTTGGGAGGAGGTCGGAAAAGCCAAAAATATGCCACGATGGTGGAAAGCAATTATCAAATTTAAGAACAAAAAAATGGAGCATTAGAGTGGAAAATAACGAAGGAACAGTTGAAGGAAAATTTCGAAAAATTATTGAATGGGGAGGGGAAGCAAGACGGGGGAGCAGAATGGGGAGGAGAGATATGATGAAGAGAAGAACAAGAAAAAAGTGAGGAAGAAAGGGAGAACAAAAAGGAATTTTATGAGGAGCTCAATAAGAAAGAATTGGAGGAGACAATGAGGAAAATGGGAAACGAAAAAGTGGCTGGAGAGGACGGGATTGCTGCGGAATTCATTAAGGCTCTACCGGAAGAGTAGAGAGAGAAACTGAGAAAGGCATTAAATAAAATATGGTGGGGAGGGAAATTTGTGAAAGGATGGGAAACGGCAAGAATTGTGCCAATTTACAAAGAGGGGAAGAAGGACAAAGCAGAAAATTATACAGGAGTATCATTATTGGATGTAGGATATAAACTGTTGACCAAGATGATGACGGAAAGGTTAAGCAAATGGATAGAAGAAAACAACAGGGTAAGGCAAAGTCAGGCAGGATTCAGGAAAGGGAGAGGCACAAGATATCATCTATTTACATTGAATGCCGTAATCAATAAGAAATTGAAAACGAAAGGAGGGAGGCTCTATGTCGCATTCGTAGATTTTAGAGCTGCATTCGATGGAGTATGCCGGGAAAGAATGATCAGGTAATTGAAGGAGAAAGGAATAGAAGGAAGAATGCTGGAAACAATAAAAGAAATCTACAAGGAAACAAAAGCAGAGGTACAAGCACATGGGAAAATCAGCAAAACCTTTAAAACAATGCGAGGGGTAAGGCAAGGGTGTGCGCTAAGCGCGATATTGTTCAATTTATATGTAGACGATTTAGAGCATATGTGGGATAGGAGAAATGAGGGAGGAATTGTGATAGGAAAGGAAAAGATTTTCGCGATAAAATATGCGGATGATGTAGCGGAAATAGCGGAGACAGGAGAAGGTCTAAAAAGTATATTAAAGGATCTTTAGAAATGGGCACATGAAAACAAGATGGAAATAAATGCTAGGAAAACAAAGCTAATGATTTTCAGAAATGGAGGAAGAGCCAAAAAGGAAGAGAAATAGGAAATTGAAGGAGAGAAAATACAGATAGTAAAGGAATTCAAATATCTGAGATATTGGTTTTCAAATAAAAATATGTGCTGGACACATGTGAAAAAAATGGCTGGGAAAACGCAAACAGCCACGAATGCGGTGTGGGGAATCTGGAGAAGGGCAGGGAGAAATTTAGAAGAGGAGAGCTCTATCTGCTGGACGCGATAGTTAAAGCCGGAGCAATGTATGGAGTGGAAATATGGGGGATGGGTGATATAAAAATGTTTGAAAGGATTCAGAGTAGGTATTTTAAGATGGCATCAGGGGCGGACAGAACAACACCGATGTATATATATGGAGAAGAAAATTGGTAGTGCCAACGATGGAGTATTTAATTAGGGAAAGAGCGCTAAGGTACATCGGAGAGGTAATAACGATGGAGGAGACAAGATGGCCATTTGCTTGATTTGCTTGATGGAGGACATAAGGGCAATCATAAACGGGGATCCATCAAAATGGGGGAGAAATTTAGTTAACATTTCAAAAGACTTGGAAATAGAAGAAGTGATAATGATGATAAGGGAACACAGAGAGGTGGAAAGTATAGACAAAAGAATAAAAGATGGGCTGGAGTGCTTAAAGAATGAAATTTTAAGGAAGGGAGAGGAAAAAATAAAGAAATCTACGTATGATCCTATGTACAAGCACATCATTGAGAATGAGGATATGCCATGGAAATATTGGTCTGAGGAAGGGTTCGATGGGAGGGACAAAGAGATGTGGGCAAGGTTAAGATGCGGTAACGTAGGAAAAGCAGAAAAGAAAGGAGAGAAGGATTGGAAGTGTAGAATATGTACAGAATAAGACGAGACGGTGGAGCACCTGTTAATATGTAAAAAAAGGTAGGGAAACCGTAACGGAGAAAGCAAGAAAGTATGCAGAGGAATCGATGGAAGGAATTGGCGATAAAGGGAGCATTAAATTGGCGACAAAGGGCGAATTGGAATGCGCGATAAAAGGAGAGATGATCAATATGCTGTGTGGTAAAATTCAAAAAGGGATGTGTGTTTACTATAGGGAAATCGAGACATGGCTAAAATTTCAGGACAATCAATGATGGAGGCATTAAAAAATCCGAAAATAAGTTAATGGATGAATCACTTTAACAAGTATTGAGAAGCCAAGAACTTTTATCACAAACAAACTCCGATCTTCTCTCACCAATGTATTAGTATAGTACTCAAACATTTCGTAATGTCTGGCATGGACCGAACATGTGTTGTCTTAAACTGAATTTTATTTCAAACTGCATTAAGCTTCTTGTTAATCAATAGTACCTACTAATTCGCGCTTGGAATGTCGAAGTCATTAAGCTAATAAGTTGGCGAAATATCATCATCCTCAATTACGTGTACTCCTTGCTACTGTTTTATTTTATAGCGATGTGCCTCATTTGTCGGGGAAATGCTGCCACCCACGCATATATAGACTGCGGGCACCTACTTTCGTGTGCCGATTGCGCCACGCAATTATGGGATACGGCGGAAGACGGAAGGCGTGCTTGTCCTTTGTGCAGGAAACGCGCAAACCAGCCGCCGCAACGAATTTGGCTGGCTGCAGAATAATGTTTTTAAAAATAATTTTTGTGCAATTTTATAAAGTATCTTAATAAAAAAAACCAAAGAATATCGACACACAAAAAACATAAAAACATTTTTTGTCTAGTGAAATGTTTGTTGTGTTGTATTGTCACTGTTTTTCACCCTCTTCCACGCTGAAAATTTACAATGAAAAAATCGAAATGAGACACGAAAAAATTAGATTTCCACTGAAAAGGCTCCTGTGATTTTTTTAACACTTACTTTTTGTCTCGAGTGTGACTATATCGGTACGTGAGTCGAAAAGTATGACACCTCAGATTAATGCCCGAAACTATGACACCTCCGGTTAAATTTAAATGGATGTGTCATAGTTTCGGATATTAATCTGAGGTGTCATACTTTTCGGTTCACGTACTGATATACGCTTGGCATCTTCGCTTCAATTACGGTTTGTGGTGCCTCAAACCATCGAATTCACCTATAAACGGATCCACCCCTCCTCACATTTTCGCCCTCATATCCCGAAAAACACTATTCAAACAGGGTGGCGAAAATTAGGAACCAAAATATTACATTATGTAACAAGGAAGTAAAGTTGAAGGAAGTTTCGCGGGTGGGTTCTTTGCTCGAACGAAGCGAGAGCGGTAATCACCTGAGGGAATAATCGACTTTTATTCCTGTGTTACATATTATAGTACTTGATGTACCTACTCAACTCTGGCCAGATGACTTTTTGTATAAAAAATCACCATCATTTTTATTTTATGTGAAAGTGTTATCATTATATTGGTCTAAAAATTATATCATTGGAAGCTTATAATACTACAAAAAGAAATAGTTAAAAATTGAGAATGAAGAGAGCAAATCGATAAAACTGAGAAACTCATTTGCGGGAAACAAGAGCTTCTTTCACGGCCATGCGGGTAAAAAGTATAAAAGAGAATCACATGCTACTTCCGTCCCTCTTTTCAGGTAAAAAAGTAAACATACGCGTTGAATCGGGGAAACCTGAGTTACTTTACTGTACCTACCTGTAAGCATTCTACATACTTTGGTAACTGACCAAAGTTTTCAAATTTCCAATTTTCCGAAGCCGAATTAAGCTTGTGAAAATTATCATACACCATAAAAAATGCGATTATACAGGCAAAAGGGCGTATAATTATTTTTTTCTCACAATTTGCTCTATAAATGATCAAAATGTGTGATTAAATACAAATTAAGTGTTTCAAAACATAAAGGCAAAAGGTTGTACGATAGGCAGATACAACCTTTTCAACAAGTACATTAAAAAAAAATGTTTATAACAGAAGGTCGTAACTACAATTTTGTTTTCTGCAATCGTTCTTAAAACCATTGGATCGCATGAATAAAAATCTGCAAAAATTCAGAAATCTGAGGAAAATCTTAGAAAAATTCTAGAAGATAAAACTAAAGGTCATAACCGCTAATTTTTCGTTCTTTAGTAAGCGCTCTAAAGACTACTGAAATGTATGAATAATTAAAAGTAACAAAGTTACACAACTAGGATGCCGATTTTCTGAACCACGACTATCCAAATCTTCAATTATCGAAATATTAGGAATAATAACTTTCAGCGGTTACCATCTTATGAAATTATCGTGGTACATCATTTTTGCATATACTCATTGAGACCAAAAGGTCGAATCTACCAGCTATTATTACGACCTTTTCCTTTTAGTTCATTAATTTATACTCAGCCCCAAAAAATTAGAAAATATTCAAAAATAATTAAAGCATATTTGTAATTTTCTGAGTGTTAAAAGGCATATTCGAAATACTATTTGTCGCTATTTTGATCTTTCGAAATTTTGGTCTTTCGAGATTTTGGTCTTTCGTAATATTTTATTTCGTAAATACTGGCATTCAACTGTATAGCTATCTGAATTTCGCTCATTTGGAGTACGAATTATGTAAAAACATATTTTCGAATATATGAACGTTCAGAAAAGTAACCATCAGCTCAAACGGTCCATCAAATAAGTGATATTTCAAAAAAAGAATATTAAATTATTTCAGTTCTTTTTTTTTTTTTTTTTGCATGTTTGAAATTCGAAATACTGGTCCATCTAATTTGTGGTATGTCGAAATTTTGACCCCCACCCGATAATTCCCTGCTGGATTGAGACTGATTAACATTGCATCTTGTTCTAGCCATATAAATACTTAGCGCTAGCGCTAGCCTTCTGAGCGAATTTACTCATTTACTTAAATTGCAGCGCCATCAAAAATCGATGCCCCTTACGGCACAAAAACATGCACGATGAGGCATCAAGATATCAAGATATCAAGATCTCACCACATATGTATATAAGCATTCCAAATGCTCTTATTGTTTCAATGTAACATTATATAGCGAGACTCTGATCAAATTTTTTAGCGCTAGCCTTCTGAGCGAGTTTACTCATTTACTTAAATTGCAGCGCCATCAAAAATCGATGCCCCTTGCGACACAAAAATATGCATGATGAGGTATCAAGATATCAAGATATCAAGATTTCAAGATCTCGCCACAAATGTATATAAGCATTCCAAATGCTCTTATTGTTTCAATGTAACATGATATAGTGAGACTCTGGTCAAATTTTTTAAACAGCGACTTCTTCGAAAAGCGCAACGAAGCGGAGATCGCTTAGCTTTGATATGCATTTTAAAACTTAATATCATTTTTCAAAAAATATACTTTTAAAAACGAGAAATAATTAGGTGGTCTAAATAATTTTCATAAGTCTTAATGGGTCTTGAGGCCTAAATATATTAAAATTATATTACTATAAAGAGCATGAAGTACGAAAACACATTAAATGAAGAATAAGGAGAGATTCGCAGCAATGAGCAAAGAAGGCATGCAGTCTGCTGATGCTCCGCTGATGGTGCGTTTCACGCACCTCGAGAAATCGAGAAATCTCGTAGTGTTATACCCGAATACTCGGTGTACATCGAAAAATATAAAAAAAAGCCCCGCTATTGCTGCGATAGAAAGATTCGAGGCATGGAAAAAGATATGCATCAGAAAAGAGAGAGAGAAAGAGAGAGCTAGCGAATATTCGCACAAAGAGGAGAGCTCGATAACTATGCTCGTGATCTCAGCCGTACCTCTTTGCTAACCCTCGAGCTCATATCTCTGTCCAATATTTTTTTCTTCAAGTCCGATCAAATTTTCATACATACCTCTAAAAGGTCTTATATCATTTTCATGAATCATTGTGATATTGATACTCGGTTTTCGTCAAAACAAAGTAAACTTTGGCGTGCGCAAACTAGCTGTCATCCTCTATTCCAAAGAATATGACTTATGGATTTGGCTTGCAAATTTTTTATAAAATATTATTCTTATGCATATGCTGCTCTTCGAAAGAAAGGGTTGTATATATATGCTGAACTACGGTGCTCGCGAAAGACGCGAAATAAAAAAGATGCTGTATGGGCTAAACAGACAGTCGTGTCTCCGGGGCTCAGTTTACTCTTATATTAATTACAAAGGGGCTCATTTACACGGACCACGTGCATTTTTGCGGGCCATGCATTTCTTGACAATCGCACCTTTAATACAGCCACAGAATCTTCTCTGCTGCTGTATATTATAGTACGTAGACTTCAGTCGCCATTAAGTAGGCAAAGAATTCAGATCGCGAGCGAGAAATTTTATTTCAAATTAAAAAAAAAAAAAAATGTATCCGCGATACAAAGAGGCCATTCCATCGGGCGCGTTTTGGTGTCGTGTGGTGGGGGTGCTGAGCGAACAGTTCATAGCCATACGTACCGCCGAAATGGTGGATACGTATGAGCAATTGGCCCAGTTGTTGTGCGATTTTTATATCGCACAACAAAAAGGCGCTCGTATGACGGCCAATGATGTGGTGGCGGGCGCGTCATGCGTTGCACGGTGCGACGCGATAATGTTACGCGGGGAGATAATTTCTTCCGATGACGCCGGATTCACGGAGGTACGCCTTATCGACGAGGGGCACAGAGAATATTTCGAGGTCGCGGACCTATGCCAGCCGGAACCGTTGTTCGCCATGCTACCACCCCAGTGCGTGGTATGTTGATTGATGGGTCTGGCTGGCGTGGACAACGCAGGCATCATCACCCTTTTGGAGAACCTGTGTCTCGGCGAGCCCCTCATGGAGGCTCGCATGGTGTACCGTAGTCACGATACACCATGTATACGCCTGCGGGGCCCTGATCGTCGGGATGTAGGGGGCATTTTGATAGATGCCCTCGGTGACAACATACCCTACGATCGGGGGTACCCCGATGAAGGGTTCGCCGAGGACGGAGAGGGTGGTGACGCGTAGCGCGTCCACTTGTGTGTGTGTGTGTGAAGAAAAAAGAAAAGAAATAATAGAAGGCAAAAATAGGAACGAAAATTGACTAGGCAATGACTAGGCTTTATCTAGTAGCCAGGATTTTAGCCGGGATTTGAAAATTGCCAAGGACGCTGACTCGCGAATATCAATCGGCAGCGAGTTCCAGATAGTGGGGCCCGTTATGGCAAAAGCCTGTCTACAGGCTTCAGTACGGTGAGGTGGTACTACAAGGGCCCTAGGGTGCCTTGTGGATCGAGTAGGTTGGTGCGCAATCAGAAGCTCACTAAGGATCGGGGGGGCTGTACCCCTCATGGCCCGATATACTGCGCACGCGACGCCAAATTCTCGATGTGCACTGACAGAAAGCCAGCTGAGTTGACGCCTGTAGAGGGTGATGGAGGCATCACGGGGAAGGTTAAAAATATAGCGGATCCCCTTATTGACCAGACGCTGGAGTTTCAGGTCGTTGACCGTCCCGGCCCCAAGCAGCACCGTAGAGCAGTAGTGGATGTGCGGGAGCAGCAGCGCAGTGACTAGAGTAACGCGAAGTCCCTGGTCCGTATAATTCCGAAGATGCCAGAGGTTATACATAACTCCGTTTCCTCTCGAGGTGATGCTGGCAACATGATCCTTGAACGATAGCTTGGAATCACGAACAACGCCGAGGTTTCTCACCGAGGTGACAAAGGGAACGGTGATATGACCATCACCCAATGCAGGGAGATCGTTGACGTCAATCTGATTGATCAATCGACTATTGCCAAGTATTATGGCTTTAGTCTTGAGAAGGTTTAGACACAGCTGGTTCCTTGAAGCCCAGTTTCGGATTCGGGCAATATCCTCGTTCAACTGCGAGATGCAGGTCGAAATGTCCTGCGGCGAGCAACTGGCGTAAATTTGCAGGTCATCTGCGTAAAGCAGGCGCCTGGCAAACTGGATGTCGGAGCCAATGTCGTTGATGAAGAGCGAGAAAAGGAGAGGGCCAAGTACAGATCCTTGCGGCACACCCATGTCAGTACCCAGCCATTCGGTAAGGGAACCGTCGTCCCTCTTGACCGCCTGCTGTCTGCCCGAGAGGTAGGAGCGCAGCCAGTCCAGCGACTCAGCGGAAAAGCCGATACTCCACAGCTTACGAAGCAGTAGCTCGTGAGAGACCGTATTAAACGCCTTGGAAAAATCGAAGAGGATGAGCAGGGTGACCCGCCTGCCGTCCATGCCGACTCTGACATCGTTGAGTAGCCTGAGGAGCGCCGTCTCCGTACTGTGTCCGCTGCGAAAACCGCACTGGTAGGGGTCCAACAGATTGTGCCGCTTTATGTAATCGGTGATCCTTTTGTGGATCAGATGCTCCATGGCCTTGCCGAGGGTTGCGAGCAGCGAGATAGGTCGATAGTCACCGACACCAGAAGGTGAGGCCACCTTAGGTATCGGCACGATGACCGCTTTCGTCCAGGGCCTGGGGAAATAGCGGTCGACGATGGATCTGTTAAACAGATTAACGAGGAATCCGAGAAGCACGCTGAGCACCGGGACAAGCATGCGTCGAGAGAGGCCGTCCGCGCCCTGGGCGTTGGAGCGAGAAGCCAGTAGAGCACCCTCCACTTCTGCCGGGGAAACACAGCCAAATACGAGGGAAGGACGATCAAGAGCAGCAAGTGGAGTGCCAGCAGCGAAAACGTTGCTCTGAGAGCGGCGGTGCTGCGAGGTGGAGACTCGGGCGAAAGCAGAATTGAGGTCCTCCGGCTGCACCGTGAGCCGAGAACAACGGCGTTCCCTGGACAGCCCCAAGATGCGCAGCTCACGCCACGTGGCATCGGGGGACAGGCCAACGAGACGAGACCTGTAAAAACCAACTCACGCTGCCAGAAGCTGCGGGGACAACGAATCGCGGGCAAGTCTGTACGAGGCGAGGTTCCCCGATGTCCTACACCGACGAAAGCGCTGATAAAGTGTCCGAACAAGCCACATCGATGCTCTGAGCTCAAGCGTAAGCCACGGGGCGTGCTTCTGGGAATTCACGCGGATGTTGGAGGACGGAGCCACTTGGTCAAGAGTAGCAAAGAACTGCCCGTAGAACGCGTCTAAAAGCGCATCAATGTGGGGCGCGTTGAGTCCGAGGGACTCCCAGTCCACAGCAGCGAAAACTCCACGAGCCTCAGGGGTCGATAGTCGTCCCAGTCGTCGGGAGACAATAGTCTTGGCAGCAGGCCTTATACGATGAATCCTGATGGCAGCATGGATTAGGTGGTGTCCCGCAGCCAGAGGGGTGTCAGATTTGCCCCAAGAGGCGATATCGTCCGACTCATCGACCATACAGAGGTCTAGCCAAGTTTCCGCCGAGCCAGCCGAGTGGGTAAAGCCGTGATCGACCAGCTTGAGCGAATGATCGACAAGTAGGCCTCTAATGTACTGGGCATCGTAGCTGCTACCCAGCTGATCAGCGTTGAAATCGCCCATGATGACCTTGTGGCTGTAGGACTCCATCGCAGCTCCGAGCTCCCCTCCAAGGTCGAGCGGGTCAGTAAACCCGACATGAGGCGGGCGATAGACCACCGCCACAAAGATCGGCGAGGACCCAGGGCAGCAGAGTTCGCACATGAGGAACTCGATAGATCCTGGTCCAGTACACGTAGACTGAGCGATGATCTTGGAGGTGAAGGTCTCGTGGACGTAGAGAGCGACTCCCCCTCCATGGACGTTACGATCACTTCGAATAACAGAATGATCCGACAACGGGACGAGTGAGTCGAGAATCGGGGGAGCTAGCCAGGTTTCAGTCATGGCAACGACATGGAAGGTGGGAGACGAGTCCAGAAAAGTCTTCAGGCGGTCAAGGTGCGATCGCAAAGAGTTGGCGTTGAGACAGTAGAAGGAGAAGTCGGTGGCGACGGTGGGAGACGAGTGCGTAGGCGTGACGAGCTATTCTTGACTCTCCTGACGTTCAGGGTCAGGATAGAGAGCGATCAGCTTCGAAATGTCCTCGGGTACGTTAATGGTGTGCGTAACACCATCGTCGGTCTTCTTGGCAAGAATCGTGTGATTCCTACACCACACGCGACGGAAACCGGCTCCCCTGAGCGCTCTCTTAGCCGACATATATACTTGCAATATTTTTGCGGGTAACAGCTCGTTGATATCGATGACGAAATCTTCAGGAGGAGGAGCATAGTCAACTCCAGCGAGACAGTCGTTACCCAGCGTAGAGAACCGCAGGAGACCGCGTTTACGCTTAGCCGAGAGAAGGCGAATGGCCAAGCTCGTTGACTTGCACACCATCGCGATCGTAGCCTTGGAAGGTGACGCAGGGGGGGCTGTAGTTGAAGTGGAGGTAGATGCAGAGGCAGAGGACCGGCGTGCTTCCCCAGATGCTGCCTTTCTCAGGAGACGGGCACCCACGAGGTCTCCCGCGATGGTTTTTACCCCGAGGGTGGAGGCAATTGCCGATGCAACTCCCAGTAGAATAGGCTCTTCGACCACGTCGAAGGTGAAGCCAGATATGGTGATCTCTCTGAAATTGCTCTGCCTTGAGAGAGCTCTCTGCACGTGCTCAGCGGTTGCATTGGTGGCGGCAGCAAGTCTGGAGAGTTCATGAGTGACGTGCGAGCCAGTAGCGGAGCTCAAGGGGGCAAGCTGTTCAACACGAGACTCGAGTCGCCTCAGAGACTCCTTAAGCTCACGATTTTCCCTGGCGAGATTCTCCGTCTGTTGGGACAGGGAGTCAGTCACGTTAGACAGCCTGTCGGTGGTGGCTCTTTGTGATGCCAGATCAGAACTGACAATATTGAGGGTCGAACGGATACCAGGGATATCGTCCAAGACCGCCTTGTACCCTGTCAGCGTTACGTTGATTGCCGCTATCCCCTCCATGACGTTCTCAATCGAATGCGCCTGGCGAGTTCTCGGTGGCGGTGCCAAAATTTTATTTGGGGGCTTCAGCATAGCGTCCTCAGCATCTCCCACTCTATCCCTCTTCCGGGAGGAATGGGACCCTTCCGAGCACGTGGATGAACTAGCTCTGGATCCCGTAGGCGACGGAGGCCCAGACATATCGATAAGAGTGAGCAGAGACGATTTAAAAGTACCGCGCGCCTAATCACAGCTGACCCGACGAGAACCAAGGCAAGCCTTAGTAGCGCCTGATGTATGGCAATCCACCCGACGAGGCTCCCACGCGCGCGGCCTTACAGTCGGGGGTGAGAGGG
The DNA here is from genome assembly GCA_963564615.1 of Rhorus exstirpatorius. Taxonomy (NCBI): domain Eukaryota; kingdom Metazoa; phylum Arthropoda; class Insecta; order Hymenoptera; family Ichneumonidae; genus Rhorus; species Rhorus exstirpatorius. The sequence continues at coordinate 5,868,357 of OY751315.1, forward strand.
GGCACAGTATACGTACGTCACAGCGGTCGACGAAGACTCACGAAACGCGCACTCGCGACGCCCCACCACACCGAAACACGACTATAGTGTACTGTCAACTGTTATCGCGCCAACACAAGCGTACCAGTCACCCACACACGAAAACCAGAGTCACGCGGTTCACACACACAGAGTCTACGCAAGCCGGCTCGCGCTCGATGACTAATGGCCGCACCGATACGAATGAGTCCGAGAAAAATTCGACGGGCTTTAAATGCACAAAAATGCCACAAAGAGACACCGACACAGCTATCCAGGCCAAGACGTAAGACCCTAGCACGAGCACCACACAATAGTCCCTGATTCTACTAAAAAAAGTCTAGCACTGAGGGAGAAACTGGACTTTTAACGGAGCACGAAACCAGATACGTCTGACCTGCTCAAGAGAGAGAGAGAGAGAAAGAGAGAGAATATTGATAATAATAAAAATAAATATTAATAATAATAATAATAATAATAATAATAATGATAATCGGACCACTATGGCGAGCCCTCAGAACTCTTCCCCACCACCTCTCCCCACCATTACCCCCACCACGCTCGGAAAGAGGCTCCAGCGCGGGGGAAAGTGGAGGGGATAGGAGTGGGGATAGGAGTGGGGGTCGCCAGAGTGGTCCATATACTACTAGTGCGTAAACTATTTTGCAACATTTTGCTAAAATTAAGTGCATGTAAAATTCGACAATCATTGGTCAAGATTTTATTCGTCTTTGAATTGACGAATAAGAGATAAAATTTCTGTGGAATAACGGGATACTGAATTTCGAGAAATTAGATAGAATAAAATTGGTCTCAGCAGTTCAGAGTATTTGAGTTTGTTTCGTAATTAAAACGTTCAAAATCTTAAAAGGCGTTTCTGTAAAATAAAAAATGTCAAAATGACATGGATGTTTTTCTCGCCACCTAAAAGAACTACCAGGTCGCAAGCTAGAAATAACAAAGAGAATATGGATAATCTGGAAAATTTAATTTAATCCGGAGCAAAGGAGCGGGGGGTACTAGCATTATTCCAAACCCGAGCGCGAAGACAAAAGAGACGAATTCAAATCCTCACTTATCTACGCCCAGGGGTTCACCTTTCGGAAGGGGTAGAGGGTCACGAGTCGCGACTCCAAACCCGAGAGAAACTAATCGATCGCAATAAATAGAAACTTTACTCGAAAATCTGTCAATGAATATACAATCGATGAATATGAAATTTGATTCTATAGTAACGCGCGTTAGAACTCTAGAAGGACAATTCGAAGATTGCTCGCACCCTAACTTCGCGTCTGAGGGAGGAGGAGAGAGACAAAATACGTCTCAGGAGAATCAAAATTCAGGCAGGACAATTGAACAACGACCGCGAGAAAGAATATTAAATCCCTCCGGAGCTTTCTCGCAATATCGTCAACAAAATCTACCCAGAAATATCAACGCCGGATCGTCAAATAATTTTTCCCGAAATGAACTACCACAGACACAACAAAATTCAATTTCGTTAAACACTGAAAATCCTAGATCGACGAATCAGAGAAATTCTCAAGCCGAACCGTCTCGGTCGTCCCGCGTCAACCAACGGGAAGAAAATTTTCATTTTGTAGATAACAGAAATTCAAATTTGCCAAGGTCATTAGAGATTAGCGAGGGAAATGAAAACCCTCCGATCGATGAGATCAATCGACGAAGAAATCCGTCGAGTAAGATTTGAGCCGGTAAATTCCAGAAATCGTTTTTTAAATAATGCAAGACAAAATTCACGATCAGGAAGACTAACAGATTGGGAATTAGAGAGAATGAATCGTCAATTCAGGGAAGAAACAGACGAATTTAGCCGTCGCGAAAATTTTATCCCCAGCTATCGTAGACAACGCCTCGTAACACCGAGAAGTGGAGCGTTAACACCATTTAGCGACGATACTAGTGACGATGACCATCCTTCACAAATGTATCTACCCGGACTTACCAGGGACAATCACCCGACAAGTAGGCCGAGTAGAAGAGAGTATTACTCACCACGCAAAAGCGAACGAGAACTTTAGTCGGCATTTAAAATCGGACGTATTGTCAATAATTGGAAAATCACATTTCCGAAAACGGAAAAAGACCCCGACCAATTTTTGTTAATTCTCGAGGATCAGCTGAATGTAAGCGGAATAGATAAGAATCTATTTATTCCTTGTTTATCGGCAATCTTTGAAGGGTCTTATAAATCGTAGTATATCATGAATAAACAGAATTGGCATACGTGGAAAGATTTTGTACGCGCTTTTCGTTTTCAGTGGGGAGTGAAAAAAGAAGATGGCGACTTATTTTGCGAAGTCCGAGATTTAAAATTTGAGAAAGGGGAAAAGTTTGCCGAATTTGCCTGTCGAGCTCGCGTAATCTTTGAGCGTATGCGACACCCTCCATCCTTCCGAGCGCAAATAAAGCAGATATTGACCAAGTTCAATCCGCGACTAACGTTCGAGATATTGAATTTGCCAATATACGATTATGATGCATTTCTGCACTGTGTAAATGAAAGAAGCTATCTCTATCAAAGATCAGTTGAATCTCAAAGGGAACCGCGAAACAGATCAGTCAAAACGGGGTTAAATTTCGTACAGAACCTTAGCGAAGACGAAGACGATATACAATCTCACGAAAGCAGCAACGATGAGGAATTCCCGACAGATTTGAATGCTTATCAATCAAACTCAAAACGTGTCGACAAGATGGGATCGAATAATTCGAAAACACTTGTGCGACAGTGACTCGAAAGTAATCTTTCGCGTTTCGAGAAAGAAAACTAAAATGTGACAAACCCTAACAAAATTCAAATCCCTGAAACCTCGAAAGAAAATCAATCGAGGGGAGTGAGTAATCGATCCGCGTTTGACGCAAGCAAAATGTTCTGCTTCAATTGCGGAGAGATCGGACACAGCACGCGTTCTTGCATAGCCCCGCGCCAAACAGTTTGTTTCATTTGTCGGAAAATAGGGCATACCAACGAAAATTGTCAATCGCGTCAGGGAAATGACCAGGCCCGGCAGTAATCGAGCCTCAGGTTACCACCACAAAGGGCATGGAAGGGGAAAATTCTTCGGAATTTAGAATCGATGAAATAAAATCTCTTGATAGAAACAAAGATACCGAACCGTGTTGCTCTCGAAGCGAAGGATTTGAACCCAAGAATTTACAGTCAAGATTAGACGTGATAACCTCGGCCTGCGAATCGGAAATGTCAGACGATGAAGTAAATTCCATCGAGACAAATTTTCCCGACACAAATTGCGACGGGAAAATTCAATTGTCAACACTCTCGACCGACAAAATACCGGACGCGACCGACAAAGAAACGATTGACGATTACATAGAAATCGAAAAATTGAAAGAATGGAAACCTATCGGTTTACCACCACAGATTATTCACGGTTTATCCCAACGACGAGTTATTTGCACGAATGGCGGCATTGCTGAACCAAAAAAGGTAATTAGAATACCAGCGGAAATAAATATTTTTGGCGAAAAAATTTGGGGAATATTGGACAGTGGTAGCGAAAGATCGTATTTAAACAAACGTACATACGAACGAGTAAAAAAATTTCAGGTTAAAGAACTCGCTGACGACGTGACCTCGAAGAACGGAGTTCGTCTCGGAGACAAATCAGTAGTAAAGACAGAAGGAGGTACGTGCTTTGTAATTGGCATAGGAGACATTTACGGTCCACAGTGGCTTAGTATACTTCCAGAATTGTCAAATGACGTAATTCTTGGAATGGACTTTTGGTTAACCTTCAAGGTCAAAGTAAATCTATATACATAAACGTGGACATTCGACGGAAGCAATTATTCGTATCCATTATTACATCACCGTGCAAGTCTAACTGAATTAAAAATTTTGACAACCGACGAAACGGACAAGTTGAAAAATTTTCTTGATATTGAATTTAAGAAATTAGATACAGAATGCACCGGAGTGACAGATTTAATTACTCACGTCATCGAATTAACTGATACGACACCCCATCGACAAAAACCGTTTCGACGGAGCGAAATAGTCCGCGAATTTATTGGCAAAGAAGTAGATTGTCTACTCAAAAAGGGTTACATCATGTGGAGTAATAGCAATTGGGCTTGCTCACCGGTTGTAGCACCAAAAGCAAACGGGGGGTTACGATTTTGTATCGACTATCGTCCAGTTAATCGTCAAACCGCCAAGCCTGCATATCCTTTGCAACACATGAAATCTATTTTGTCTCAATTACATGAGGCCAAAATAATCTCGACCTTGGATATGAGCGAGGCTTTCCATCAGATTCCTATGGATCCTGAAAGCCGTAAATACACCGCGTTCGTTGTCGAGGGAAAAGGTCTGTTAGAATGGGTTAGAATGCCGTACGGATTAACGGGGGCCCCTTCTACTTTTCAATGCCTCATGGATAAATTGAAACGAAGAATCAAAGATTTAATTGTCGAAAGAAATCTGCCCAGTAAATGGATAGACCAAGTATTCGCGTATTTAGACGACTGGATTATTGTCAGTCAGGACCTTGACGAACATTAAGGTTTGTTGTCTCTATTGTTTGAAGTACTACGGGAAGCTAAGTTGAAAATTAATCGTGAGAAAAGTAGCTTTGCTTGCAAAGAAGTTGAATTCCTCGGTTATATTGTTGACGAGTTTGGCATGAGACCGAACCCGGAGAAAGTACAACCGATTCTTGATTTCCCGGTGCCGAAAGATAGGACACAACTGAGACAGTTCAACGGCCTGGTCAATTGGTATCACTGACGTTTAAAAAATATCGCGAGGGTACAGGGCCCCTTAAATAAATTAACAAGCCCAAAAGTCCCAGGGAAGTGGACAGAGATCGAACAAAATTCTTTTGACGGAGTAAAAATCGCATTGACCAACGCACCGCGTCTTTGTACCCCAATACCGGGACAACTATTCATTCTTTATACAGACGCCAGTGACTTCGGTCTTGGAGCAGTGCTAGTTCAACAGGGTTTTGACAATAATGAAGAAAATTTGATACAAGTTTTGAGTCGACCATTAAGGGGGGCGGAATTGCACTTCACGACGACAGGAAAAAAATGTTTATCAGTTGTATGGGCAGTTCAGAAGCTTAGATGCTATCTTAAAGGGATGCCATTCAAGGTCGTCACTGATCACCAGGCGCTCCAATGGTTGCACGGAATAAAAAACCCGGTAGGTAGGTTAGCTAGGTAAGCGATTTACCTATTACAACATAACATGACAGTCGAGTACAGACGAGGTACCATGAATGAAGCCCCAGATGCACTTTCACGGATGCACGACATAGACGTCGATCCATCGGGATGGGAAGACCTTATCGAACAAAAAATAAAAGAAAAAAATCAGTTAATGACGATCCGCGACAAAGATTGGTATGAGACCAATCGCGAACTAGTTGTCAAACATCCCGATAGATTTCCCGAGTGGAAAGTCGAGAACGACGAACTTTATTATTATAGACCGGATTTCGGGAAAATGTTGATTGACGATGAGCACCCATGGAAAAGGGTTGTCAGGTCGAGTGAGGTTCTGCAGACCCTCAAGGAAAATCATGAGCCGCCCCAAGCCGGACATTTAAGAGGGGATAACACATACGATCGCATACGATGGCAGTATTATTGGCCAGGTATGTCGCAGGACGTAAAATCCTTTGCCGAAAATTGCGAGATTTTCCTCAAAGTCAAATTCAATCAAAATCCGATAAAAGGCGTGTTAACAACAAGGCCTTTGATTAAACCGTGGGCGCAATTATCAGTAGATACTGTAGAACCCCTCACGCGATCGAAAAAGGGGAACGTTTACATTATCGTCGTACTAGACTTATATACGAAATTCGTTGACTTATTCCCAGTCCACCAACAAAATGGTAAGACCGTTGTAAAAATATTGGGCACCGTATTTGACAAATGGGGAACAATTCCAGAATCAATTGTTACTGACAATCGAACTGAATACATTAACAGAGATGTCAAAGCTTTCTTGACAGCGCATAGAGTTAACCATTTAACGACCCCATTAACTCATCCACAAGCAAATCCGGTAGAACGCGTAAACAGAACAATAAAACCTATGATAGCCGCGTCTATAAAAAATCAGAATGAATGGGACGAAAATTTATCGAAATTGCAACTTGCATATAATACAGTGCCGCACTCGGGCAGCAGAGTCTCCCCATTCTATTTGAATTATGCGCGCGAGGCAAATGTGTGTTCACGCGAACGGGTTATCGAAAATAAAACGGCCATAACAGACGAACTGGTAGGAAATTGGGTAAAGAGACTGGAAAGTTTCGACGAATTGCGACACAAAGTTGAGGGAAAATTGAAATTTCATTCGGAAAAACGCCTCGCGAAAACAAACTCAAGTATTGATCAGCAAGTAATCTTGAAACCCGGTATGGAAGTCTATTATCCAAACAAAAAATTGAGTAATAAAGCCGAAGGTTATTCCGCTAAATTAGCACATCGTTTTGTTGGACCAGTGATTCTTCATAGACTACTCGGACCAATGATAGTCGAATTAGTAGACAAAGATACTCAAAAGATTATTGGAAAATATTATGTAACAGATTTGAAATTTCCTAGACGTAGCCTACGTAATTGCCGACGTTCTCCCGTAGATTGTCAAAACCAAGGTCAATCGCCGTAGTAATAACAACCGCCGCAGCATCGACAAAAAAATAATGTCGGACACCCTTGAAAGCCTTCTCAAGGAGCAGGAGCAACTTGACAAACAACGAAAAGCTTTGCTGTCGCGAATGGAGCAACTACGAGACAAGGAAGCAGTAAGACTGGCTTCTACTCCAGTCAATCCTCCAGCCGAGATTCCAGAAGACTACGCATCAACATCGTCCACGGATTCAAGCACATCGGGAGTAACCACTATTTTCCTCGGAAAATTGAGCAAGCTGTCAACCAGTGACGATGGTAGTTCATGTTCATCGACAGCGCCTGTTGACAACTCCCCAAAAGAAGACGTCGAACTGGATTCGGAAGCAAAGCGGCTGCTACGCGAAATTCGCAGTCGGCCTCCTCTGAAGCTGAGATTGACAAAACCACAACGAATCTCTCAGCAGCACATTGATGCCGAAAACTTCAAGCGAAGACGCGTACCGACGGGACCACAGTCACGCCCTGCCATGACTAAGGACGGGAAACCGGCGAGGAGCACCGACGACCCCAACGCTGTCGTCGCTCCCTCAGTGAAGGTAAAACCGCTACCACTGGGGAAAGCGCCTACGTTCGAAAAGGTCCTCGCAGATCTCAATGTCGTCGAGCTCGCCAACCTGAAAGGAGAAGCCCAGCCTCTTTATTTCACCGACTGTCGAATCATTAGTCAAGTATTGCTAAAAGACTTGATTAATAAAAGAGCCGAACATCTTGTCAGTCGGAAGGAATCGACCAAAGTTGACTGTGGCACCCAAACTTTCGTCAGCCACGTGGGAAAACAACATGTAGTCGGGTTCGTCAACTGCCGGTCAGCAGAACATCATTTCAAACACTGCAGCCTTCCATATCGACCAGGCTTTTGTCAAATGTGCGAAGCTGACGGGTTCAACACGACAGATTGCATATATCCACACGGCATCGAGCATAAGTACGCGCTGGACCGATGCGTCGGATGTGGAAGAGACTCGAGTCTGTATTGCCCAGAGTGTCCGGGTTGTAACATTAGATACGGGGATATCGTCGACTGGCTCAAGTTGAATTATGCCACCTGGCCCACGTCACTTATTCCGGAGGACCATCGTTACTTGGTCAACGAAGGCGTCGAGGTCCTGAAGTGCGAAGGGAAGGCCGACTTCAGAGATCCCGCGGACCATGCCAACAAAGGTCGACAATATCTGATCCGGGAGAATGCACTAGCTTCGGTCACCGAGCTAGCCAACCCCGACGCCAAGACCGCCCTCGCCTTGTCAAAAGAAAAGCGACAGCTCGCTATCAAGGCCATCTATGGACGACAATCCAAAAGGACCCTCGCTCAACTCATGATCGAGAAACCCAAGCTAAGTGCTGGAGAAGAAGTACGTCTAATCACCCCGACGAAATATCAGAAGGAGTGAAGGATGTCATCAAACAAAGATCGACAACTACGTGCCATCTCGTCATAAATTTCTTTCCTTATGTTTAATTATTTTGTCAACATTATATATGCTAAGATTTCGTTACTTATTTGTCTTTGCACAATTACTATTTTCTTTTAATGTCAATATTTCAACACGACGGAACCGTGCAAGTTATATTTTAGTTAGCATAATATGTCAAAATCCAGTAGGAATTATTTATCTTTGTTTTCACATCAATGCGTTGCGAATTCTGTGTTTTGACCAATGCGAATTCCTATTAAGGTTATGAAGTTGCACAATCGACCGAATTATAAAAGTCAACCCCACTCGTGTGTTTTATGTATGTCTTGTCTAGACCAAACCTACCCCAAAATTATTCCGACCGTTTCAGAAAGCCTTTCCCGAAGAAATTGCAAAGGAATTATATTTCGTAAAGCTATGGCAGGGGCAGTGTTTGGGAGGAAATATAAATTTTCAGAAATCAATTTGGCCGCACTGTCGAGTGGTACGAACGTTTCGCCGATGACGTCAAGGTTCGAGGGAGGAGTGTGTCAGGAAAACCCTGTCGATAATAATTTCCTCGACGCCATCGATCCATATCGCTAAAATATACGTAAGATCCGGGCGAGCGCTGGTAAGAATAGTTGACGACGGTGTACTGTAAGATTAATTTGACAACACTGCGTGGCGAACATATAAAAGGAATAGCCCCGCACGAGAAAGCGTTAGACTTGTCTCTCCCGTGTTTCGCTGGTCGAATAATTTGAGTTATAGAGCCTCGTAGGCTGTCTCTCTCTCTCTCTCTCCGTCTGTGTGAGAAGAGCAGTCACGAGTATTATATACTTTGTAGACCGTTTTAAGAACTCTCTCCGTCTGTAGAGAGTAGTCAAATAATTTTCTATACTATCGTACCCCGAGGTTCGTTGCATTGTCTAACGCAGGACCTCGGGTGGTCAGTCTATATTTTTGTCAATCGTGACGTAACGAAACCGCAGAATAAAATCCGTCTTGGATCGTCTATTGAAATTATACGTAAAATTTTCAAACCTATTGTGATTCGTGTCAGTCGTCAGATAGGCCATATTACCGACAACGTTATAAACGTAAGTAAATAAAATTTGTATCTCTGTACACTGCTTCTGCATTCTTTGCAATTTTCTTTGGTCCTCAACGTTACCCGCCCGAGCGGTCTCAGCTCAGTCGTTCTTCCTGTTTAATTAAATTTTGAATCGAATTCGGTTTGTCAGTTTGCCGAAAACTGACTGGCGCCCAACCAAGCTTTCATAAAGCATTAATATTTTGTCGTATTTGACCTATGAGCCCCGCCAGCCGACGGACCACGGCCGCGGCGGGTGAAGGAAAAGTGTCCTGTCTCAATATTTCGTTACTCGTACAATAAAGTAACGTCGTTACCGACCTTTACTACAAAAAAGTAACGATTTCGGTAACGGCGTTACTTGTAACGCGTTACTTCTGAACCCTGATTTTATTGTATTATTAATAGTATCTTGCTCTATTTTGCGTTCCTTCTTTTTGTCCTTTATTTCCTTTTTGTTTTAATTCCTTTTTTCATTTCGTTTTAATTCTTTTGATTCCTCCTCTAATCACGCCTCTTTTTTCTTTTTTTATCTAGAGTTACTCTCGTGTGCTGACAGGGCGGTCGCCGTGGCGGGGAGCGTGGCTCCCGCAATTCATCGCGGCGGCGAAGGGGGTGCGCGCATGGAGGCGTCGGCTCCGTGCCCATCATATCAAATCATAGAGGGAGGACCCCTTCTCTAGGGAGTGCGACGAGTGGGACCCTGAGGGAGGCCCTTACGACCTTTTATGTTTGGGGTTCCTTTTTAATGAGGCCCAGCTTCCCCCGAGCTACCCATCGGCTGGTTGGAGTATATTGACTCCCTCGGATTTTGAACAATGTATTTGCTTGCATATTATAAAATAAATTTATTTTTTTATTTTTTTTTTTTTTCTTTTGAAAAAAATAAATTTTTCTGGAAATTTAAATTTCTTGTGTCTTGCGTTTTGTTTTCGCGTACCTTTCCCATTATTTACATGAGTTTCCTTTTCTCTATTTTATTTTTTTTAATCATTATTATTATTCTTATTTTTATTTATTTTCAATTTATTTTTAAAATTATGCTGTTTAGCTTTTTAATTACTACATTTCTTCTTCTTTCTTTTTAAATTTTATACCTGAACGTTGTCATATATATATTTTTATTTTACAAAGTTTTTTTTTTTTTTTTATTTGAAATTTCTACGTACGGCTTACCTTATTTACGCACGACTCCCTCGGATTTTGAACAATGTATTTGCTTGCATATTATAAAATAAATTTATTGTCACGTCCTGGGTGAGAACGATAGGGTATAAATAGAAATAGGGGTGCCTCTTGTTTCGGCCGGAATGCGCCGGTCGGGGATAGAGGCTCGCGGTAATGAAAGTGGTAAATTTTTACTTACTTTTTGGGCGTAGCGGGTTTTTATTCCAACGTGATAATTTCTTCGTTGTCGTCGGAGTCCGCGCTGTCGGAGTCTGCGCCTAACGTTGACACGTCGCTGACACTATCTCTATGGGGCCGGTGAACGGGTCCCGGGAGAATCGGGTCGGGGAGAACGTACGGGGCCGTTCCCTCGGGAATTCTAAATATCGTGGCTATTCCCACAGGGCGCTCCTTGACACTCGGTGATCCGAGAGGAAAATCGGATTTCGTTGAAGGGCCCTGTAGGGGTTGGGCCACAATTTTTACTGCCGTTTCAGCAACCGGTACAATAACCCGTACTTCACCGTTTTGTTGGGTCTGTACGTTACTTCCGCCCACAGAATGTCGTTCGATAAGAGCGAGGCGCTTTAATTTTTTATCCTTGCCACCGCGGCGTTTACCCATATAAATCTAAATAAAAAAAGATTTGGTGATCCCTCTTCGAGTGAGTCCTAACTCTCGGGTAGAACTCTCATATGGTAGGGTTGGAACCTCCACCCCAGTGCGTGCATCTAGTGCACGGTTTTGTGGTTAGCTGGTTAGAGTACAGAGCGTGCATCTGGCGCACAGGGCTGTACCCGGAGAGAGGAATAAGTAACTACGTGAGCATGTGCATCTAGCGCACTATGCTGTAGTTAGAGAGAGAGTTAGAAAAGTAACTACGTGAGCATGTGCATCTAGCGCACTATGCTGTAGTTAGAGAGAGAGAGGTAGAAAAGTAACTACGTGAGCATGTGCATCTAGCGCACTATGCTGTAGTTAGAGAGAGTGAGAAAAGTAACTACTCAGGCATGTGCATCTAGCGCAGTATGCTGTAGTTAGAGAGAGAGGTAGAAAAGTAACTACGTGAGCATGTGCATCTAGCGCACTATGCTGTAGTTAGAGAGAGAGTTAGAAAAGTAACTACGTGAGCATGTGCATCTAGCGCACTATGCTGTAGTTAGAGAGAGAGGTGTTGGAAATACGTGGATTTCGATGGGAGTTCCGCTCGAGAATGTAGACAGCTCGAAGTTCGGTTTGTTCAATTTCCCCCTTCTATTTAATGCCGCTGGTGCACAAATGAAACGCGAATGCGTTTTATTTTTCTTTGGTTTTCCGATTATTTATTTTTCTTTTTTATGTTTTCTTACACTGGTTTTGCCGGGACTACCGTGCTACCGATTCTTATGTTGAAAAAGTATAGTATTTTAACTTAGAATGAATTTGAATGATTCGCGACGGGCTATAGCTTTGAGTGATCTCGGGTGATCAGGCTCGAAGTTCGACTGACTTGTCCTTAATTCGCGATGGTCATTATATAGGCCCTTATCCTATTGTCGCGTAAAGTGGGAGACGTCGGCGCGTGAGGGAAGAGTTTCTCTCACACCTCGACATTCTGCTGACGGTAATCTCCAGACGCATTTCCAGTTATGACGACTGGTGATATGAAAAATCAGCGTCGAGACATCGATACTCTCTAGACGAAATGCCGACTATTGTTGGTGCCGGGATATCGATATTCTCGAGGCATGATTGTAGTTTAAGTGATATGAAAAATCAGCGTCGAGACATCGATACTCTTCGGACGGAATTCCGATTATTGTTAATGCCGGTACATCGATATTCTCGAGGCACAACTTTTGCTTATGTTTAGGCTCGTCCCTAGGCGATAAGCGCGGTCATCTTGTGCGAGCCGGCAAGACGCTGATTCTCACCGGCTTCCAACATCTGTGGGAGGTCGGTGATAACGCGTGACATACGCCGGTTCGTCACTCACGCGCCTTCTCCCCGTGACGAGCTTCGTTAATTCGTTAAAGACTGAAATTTCGTATGTATGCTCGCAGGCATATTTCGTGCTTGGCGGGAGAACTCCGGCAATGAGGGTCGCCCCTGGTCATTCGTGTTTTTCCCGTGAATAAATGAGAGATTAAATATTTCTACTGCGGATCATACGGATCCGGTTCTATGTTTGATTAATGGTTCATATAAAATAAATTTTTAATTTTTATCTGCTTTTACGACCCAGGACGTTACATTATTTATTTTTTATTTTTTTCTTTTGAAAAAAATGAATTTTTCTGGAAATTTAAATTTCTTGTGTCTTGCGTTTTGTTTTCGCGTACCTTTCCCATTATTTATATGAGTTTCCTTTTATCTATTTTATTGATTTTTATCATTATTATTATTCTTATTTTTATTTATTTTCAATTTATTTTTAAAATGATGCTGTTTAGCTTTTTAATTACTCTATTTCTTCTTCTTTTTTTTTTTAATTTTATACCTGAACGTTGTCATATATATATTTTTATTTTACAAAGTTTTTTTATTTTTTATTTTAAATTTCCACGTACGGCTTAATACGGTTCACGTGCACGCGGATGCGCTTGCGTCCGCGGCCGATAGTGTAGTTTACGTCCGTACCCAGATAGAAACATTTAGCTCATATTGGCATCATATGTAGATCATCTATGAGGCACAGGAAGGCTCACAGCTATGCGTCGCTTATGAGTGCTCACCTTCAAGTAATATTTGCATCACATGATGATTCACAATAACACATCCAAATGAAGCAAAGTTGTTCTCATTCGAGTATGCATGCAGCGAATTCATGAGCACTAGCAAAATCGGCTCACCAATATCCAAAAATAAGTGAGTGCATATTAGGCTCATATGAGCGTCACGGCGTGACGTAATATGTTGTGCTCATATGGAGCTCATATGAACGTCACGGCGTGAGGAAATTGTAGTGCTCATATGGGGCTCATATTGGCGTCACGGCGTGACGCTAAAATAGGCGTTGGCCAGAACCTGGCCCGTTTTCCATTTTTCTGGCCAGTTTTTAATTCAAAATATAAACAAAAACGAATTATATCCATATTTTATCGTTGTTATAGGTCATACAAGAGTTATACTGAAAAAAAAAAAAAAAATTTCAAGGTTTTTTCGAGAGAATTTCTTTCTCCTCGACGTGGGCTCGAACCTGCGACCTACCGACCTACCTACCTATCCTACCTATCTACCTAACACGCTACCCACTCGGCTATCGACTGTTTGTGAACTTTGGAAATTCATACGATGTATTTGACACGCCAGAGAACACTTGATCAGTTGTATGTTGGGGAGCTACCACCAGAAAAGAAAAGATAGTGAATTATAATGAAAATCGTGTCTAGAAAATTTATCTTTCAGGTGGTGTAGGTTCTCGTCATAATAATAATAGCAATAATAATTACAATAATAAGAACCACAAAATGTATAATGATAATAACAATACAATAACGCGATGAAATATATATATTTCATCGCGTTTACCGCGACGATGCGTGGACGCGATGATGCAAGACAATAATGGGTGGGAATGGACACTGTCCATTCCCACCCATTCCATCCATTATGGACAATGGACCGTGTAGACTCGTGGCGACACGTAAGACGGTGAAAAAGGCTACTGCAAAAGAACTCATATCGCCGTCATATGGCGCTCATGGGATGTATCACTGAAAAACAAGCATATCGCCGTCATATTGCGCTCATCGAATGTATCACTGAGAAACATGCATATCGCCGTCATATTGTGCTCATCAAATGTATCACTGAGAAACGTGCATATCGCCGTCATATTGCTTGCATAGCATGTCTACTACCAGTGCTAACCCAGTGAATACACCAATAAAAATCATTGCATGACTTCTATATGACGTCAATCTGCAAATATTCATTGTCGAATTCAAATTTGCCATCTCATGAGTTCATCTTGTAGTCAGCGGATGATGCATTTTGAAACGACAAATTTAAGTCACGATGTATCTCAAATTCGTAATACTATATGAGCTCATGAAATGTCTTCATAAACGTACACGAAATTGCGTTCATGTTGAGTACAATTCATGAGTACAATTGATGCTACCATAGTGAATACACGCCGAAATGTCTACACATGACTTCAATATGACGTAAAATCTGCGAATATTATTTGCGGACACTTGAGCACAGCGATATGAGTTCGACGTGCTCTAAGCGTATGATGCATTTGTAAACGACATATTGAGATCAAAATGTTTTGTAAATTCACGATACTAAATGAGTCCATGGCTTTGCATCACAACATGTCGTCAATATGCTGTGAAATTTCCTTCATCGATTGTATGCACGACATGATAATCATGACTTTCTATCTGGGTATCTTTGCTTTATACTGTATATGGCCCCGTCCACTTGGGGTTCAGTTTAGCAGACCTCCCGCGGTGTACGGTGGGGTCCAACAGTAATACTTTTTCTCCTGGCCGGTATTCTACCTTACCGGCGGTTGGATCGTATCTTTTCTTTGCCTTTTCTTTTTTACCCTTTAATTGTTCTTTCGCCACTTCCCATGTGGCCCGTAATCTTTCTCGTAGCTCGGCTACGTAGTCGTCGTAATTGTACGTTTGGCGCGATGGCTGTTTCAGAGCCGTCGGTAATTCGGCTGCTTTTCCGTATACCAACTCATACGGCGTATAACCTGTCCTTGTATGTGGGGTGGTATTATACGTAAACATTGCGTATGGTAGCCACTCGTCCCAATCCCGTTGATCTTCCCTCATATAAATTTTCAAATATTCTGCCATAGTTCTGTGCGTTCTTTCTAGCGCTCCGTTTGACTGCGGGTGATATGCGCTAGTTTGAATTTTCATTATGCCTAATAGTTGGCACATTTTCTTAAATGTTTCACTTAAAAAATTCCTTCCTTGACCCGTAAGTATTTCTTTCGGTGTGCCGTATTTGCAAATGATTTTTGTGACTAATTTTTTCGCTACTTCACGAGCTTCTTGTGTTTGTATAGGTATTGCAGCGCTGTATTTTGTAAGTAGGTCTTGAAAAGTGAGTATGTATTTGTGTCGATGATCTGTCTCAAGAGGTCCTACTATGTCGACTGCACATTTTTCAAAAGCTCGTGTGGGGGTGTCTGTAATTATCATTGGTGCTGTTTTAGTTCTCGTTACCTTGTTTCGCTGGCATTTGTCGCATGCTGCAACATAATCTTCTATTTCTTTTCTCATCCCGGCCCAGTTGTATTTTTGTCTTATTCGTTCTGTCATTCTTTTTGCTCCGGGGTGCCCGCCGAGTGGGGCGTCATAATATTCTTTGAATATAACGTCTTTCTCTTTCCCGCTTGGGTATTCCTGATTTGCTTCGCTGTTTTCTGTCTCGTCATCACTCGAGTCTGTGTCTGTCTCACTCTTTCGCAGCGCTTCTCCCTCTTCCGTGTCTCTCACTTCGGTCTCGCTCGGACCCTGTGCGTGTGTGTTGGGAAGGTTTGCGTCAGCCTCGGGCTGCTTCCTCGGCTGTCCTCGCTGTCAAGGGGCCATAATAAACGAAATAACTGAACATAAAAAAAAAGTTCACCCTTAAACTAAGTATAAGTTCGAAAATATTGATCCTAGGGTAAAAATGGTAATAACCAAAGTTGAAGGAAATAAAATTTCCTACGCGATTATTCACTATTATTTTTACGATAAACTTGATAATAAACGAAATAACTGAACATAAAAAAAAGTTCACCCCTAAATTAAGTATAAGTCCGAAAATATTGATCCTGGGGTAAAAATGGTAATAACCGAAGTTGAAGGAAATTTCCTACGTGATTATTTATTACCATTTTTA
This sequence comes from Rhorus exstirpatorius, assembly GCA_963564615.1. Taxonomy (NCBI): domain Eukaryota; kingdom Metazoa; phylum Arthropoda; class Insecta; order Hymenoptera; family Ichneumonidae; genus Rhorus; species Rhorus exstirpatorius. Next base: position 5,884,563 of record OY751315.1, read on the forward strand.
CGATAAACTTGATAATAAACGAGATAATTAATAAAAAACGTTTTTTACTTCTATTAGCAGTGTAACTCTATAAATAACGATCCTTGGGTAAAAAGTATAATTACCAAACTTGTGGGGAATTACATTTTCCACAACTTTAGATATTATCATTTTCACTCTAAGGTTTCAAAAAAGGGAGTTATTAGAAAACCAAAAAATCCCTCTTTAAATCAAGATGGCGGCAAACGCACTGAGGGGATATTCCCGAAAATCGAGATTTACACTACCAACCCCCCCCCCCCCCCTCCAAGTATAAAAAAAGAAAATCGCGTCTCGGAATTAATTCCAGGTGAACCGAATTTTAGACCCATATCGACTGGACTACCAGCTGTTCGGCGTCATCGTCCGCCTCACCGGGTGTGGGTCGGGGCTGGGGAGAGGTCTTCCTTGGGCGTCCTCCTTCGCACTTCGCGATGTTTCCACCGTGCTCTACCTCGCTACTCTTTTTCTTCATCAGCATGGTTGTATAAATTCTGTTAAGGGCATCGGCGTTTGTGTTTTTCTTTCCTGCTTTGTACTCGATGCTATAGTCGTACTCTTCTAATTTTATGCGCCATCTCATAAGCCTTGACCCTGGATCCTTTACGTTAAAAAGCCAGGTGAGTGGTTTATGATCTGTGACTATCGTGAACTTTGTGCCATATATATATGGTTTGAATTGTGTCACTGCCCAAACTATTGCCAACATTCCTTTTTCCGTAGTAGAATAATTTTTTTCAGCTTTATTTAATGTTTGACTGGCGTAGCATATCGGTAAATCTTCTCCGATTTGTCCTTGTGCTAAAATTGCTCCGATTGCTTTGTCTGATGCATCCGTCGTGATTACGAATGGCTTCTCGAAATCTGGATATTGTAGTATGTAGTATGGGTGCGGTACTGAGAGCTTCTTGCAGTTTTTCGAATACCTGCTGACATTTTTCTGTCCAGCCGTATTTTGTTTCTTTTTTCGTTAGCTCTGTTAATGGCTTTGCTATTTTTGAAAAATCTTGAATGAACTTTCTATAATATCCCGCTAATTCCAAAAACGATTGTTTCCCTTTTAAATTTTTTGGTACAGGAAATTCCTGTACACCTTTTTTTTCCGGGTCTGGCTTGACTCCGATTTCTGTTATAATGTATCGCAGGTATTGTGTCCCTTTTTGTAGGAATTGGCATTTTTTCGGCTGTTAGACGGATCAACGCCACAAATACATACTTACTTTTCAAGGCCTACTCACTAAATATAGCGCTGCAATACCTATACAAACACAAGAAGCTCGTGAAGTCGCGAAAAAATTAGTCACGGAAATCATTTGCAAATACGGCACACCGAAAGAAATACTTTCTGACCAAGGAAAAAATTTTCCAAGCGAAACATTTAAAGAAATGTGCCAACTATTTTGCATACAAAAAGTTCAGAATAGCGCATATCACCCGCAGTCAAACGGAGCGCTAGAAAGAACGCACAGAACTATGGCGGAATATTAAAAAAATTATATAAGGAAAGATCAACGGGATTGGGATGAGTGGCTACCATACGCAATGATTACATACAATACCTCTCCACATACAGCGACAGGTTATACGCCGTATGAGCTGGTATACGGAAAAGCAGCCGAATTACCGACGGCTCTGAAACAGCCACCACGCCAAACGTACAATTACGACGACTACGTAGCCGAGCTACGAGAAATATTACGAGCCACTTGGAAAGTGGCACAAGAACAATTAAAAGATAAAAAAGAAAAAGTGAAGAAACGTTACGATGCGACCACCGGTAAAACAGAATAGCGGCAAGGAGAAAAAATATTATTGATGGACCCCACCGTACGCCGCGGGAGGTCCACCAAGGTGATCCCTATGTGGGCGGGACCATGTACAGTAAAAAGTAAAGATACAGACGTAAACTACCCTATCGGCCACGGACAGTAGATATACAATTAATAAAGAAATCGCTTCTGGACCAAATGTTGGCGCGGGGGTGAAGGGGTGAGAGGGGAAGCCGAGAGGGGGAGCCGAGGGGATGACGTCATCCTTCTAGAAGCTTCGATAAAAAAAAAAAAAAAACACGAGTTCTGGATCAAGGGCGAGGGAGTGAAGGGGCGAGAGGGGGAAGCCGAGAGGGGGAGCTGAGGGGATGACGTCATCCTTCTAGAATATTCTAGAAGCTTCGAGAAAGATGACGTCATCCTTCTCGAATATTCTGGAAGTTTCGAATAATAATAATAATAATCTACGCAGTTACTCTACGCAGTTACGATGACGTCATCCCTTTAGAATATTCTGGAAGCTTCGAGAAGGTTGACGACATCTTTCTCGAATATTCAGGAGCATTCGATCTCGAATACAAATGGTGGGGGTATGTTCTATAAAATCCGATTTTTTGCATCATAATTAATCAGTTCACTCGGAACACTCGCGTATCGCAGATATCTATGCAAATAGAAAAAACAGTTACAATGGAAATCATTTTGGACGTGCAAGGTTTCAAGAAGCCTGTCAATCAATTTGTAGTAAAGGAGCTGGCAGCGATCAAAATTCGACCGAATGAAAACGATTACAAAGAGTTTGCTTGCTGATTGTTTCAATCACCTTTTGAATGGGATAACTTACCCCCTAAATATAAAAGTGAAAATCTATGGTGCCATCGCAACTGCCATGGTATTTCATGGAACGTTGGTGAATTACCGTACAATGAGCTGGAAGATGTTTTTGATGTTATATTGAAGAAGGTAGGATTAATTTACGTGAAAGGGTGCGAAAAAAAGCAGTCGATCGCTGATATTATAGGATATTCAATACCGATCGTAAACTTGGAAGACTTTGGATGTCCAGCATTGCGAGAGTTAAAAGTAGTGACATGTTGGTATCATAAATTTCATGCAAGGGTTGGCCGCTACAACTGCGCCTTTGAAAACGTGCAGCGTTTAAGAAAATGGTTTTGGAGAATTGCGCAGAAACTCCATCGTCGGTGTAAAAAACATTGCTAAAAAATAAAAAATACTCATTTCAAGTCCAATCGAAAAAATGATAGGGCGTAATAAGAATTTTTTAATAACGATCTCGAAACGGAGGGTGGGGGAGAAGAGCTATATAAAAGAGACTTCTCCGACCGACCAGTCAGTCGTCATGGACGAATTATCACCGAACGAAGAGCAGCATTTGCTTTCAATTCCGCCATACGTCAGCAGTTACGATGAAGTTGTCGAGAGACATTTCGGGGATGTTGCACCGGAAAATATTTAAGATTTCATCTGTGACTTATTTGACTTCGAAAAACATGTCAAAACTTTGAAGTGTGACAAAAAGTGTAATACCGAAGATCGAATATCGTGTTCCGAGTGCAACGTCATGCGTGATTCAATCGATGTTATTGATAAACACGTTAAGGGGGGAAACCGGTTTATGAGGTCGAAATTTTGCTGTTTTTCATGATTTTTTTTAACCAGGAAGGAATAATCACAAATTGTTTAAACTTGGAGGATATTTTATTTATGTTTTCAAGTACACTTTAAACAATTTTCAAACGATTTCCGCCGGAAATAGTGGAGTTACCGCCTGCAGTCCATGGGCGATTGCCATCCGAGCATTTGGCTGGCGTACATCCCTGACGTCGCAATTTTTATCTGTAATCATCAGGATTTTTTTTTTCATTAAAAACATATTTTCTAAGAATATGAACCTAATTCGGGGATTATATTGTTATTAAAAGTATATGTTTTCATGCAAGAAAGATGAAAAAATATAGTATAAAAACATGACATTGTGTTCAAACACCTCAAAAACATGCAATTTTCAATTTGTTTGATAAAAATTAGGTTCATATTCTTAGAAAATATGTTTTTAATGAAAAAAAAAATCCTGATGATTACAGATAAAAATTGCGACGTCAGGGATGTACGCCAGCCAAATGCTCGGATAGCAATCGCCCATGGACTGCAAGCGATAACTCCACTATTTCCGGCGAAAATCGTTTGAAAATTTTTTAAAGTGTACTCGAAAACATAAATAAAATATCCTCCAAGTTTAAACAATTTGTGATTATTCCTTCCTGGTTAAAAAAAATCATGAAAAACAGCAAAATTTCGACCTCATAAACCGGTTTCCCCCCTTAAGGATTTATATCACTTTGTCGGCTATTTGAGCATGAAATTGTTCCAACTTAAACGTGAAATACAGGCGAACGAGTATGTATTTTTCGAGGATGAACCTGTTAACCTTGTAATAGATCATACTCAAAATCTATACGATCTTGTGAAAAAAATGAAAGAATTTGTAACGATTTGTAAGGAAAGGAATAATATAAATAAATAAAATACTCTCGAAAATATACTATATTTTTGTTTATTTAAAAAACCAATACATCATAGTTTTAAGCGAAAATTATACTAATTTCTTAACATTACCACTAATTGGGTTGTATTCAACGATTCGATCATGCAAAATCAAACAATACGCCGATGTTTGAGGTGGGAAAGGATTCGGTGACTCGGATTCCAAGCGAATATCAACTGGTCCCGATTTCAAAAATTCGTTTTGTTTCGAACAATCGATAACAATTAATGGCGCGTATTTGAGGAAATCGGTTTTACTCAACAACGCACAATGGGACAGAATCCCAAAAAGCTGGCCAAAACCTCGAAAAGCGAGGTTTCATTTCGGGTTTTTCTTGTTGCGGAATGTGAAGTAGGGGTATCGAGGGTCCCCAAACAACCGGTCTCTAGGCGCAGGTATATTTCTGGTCCCTGCAGGATCAGTTCGAATGTGACCGTTACGCGAGTCTCATCGAAGTACCGAATCTGACGCGTGCCATACACTACAGAAAACCCACGATATAATGGTGATAAATAACGCAATCGGAAAAGTATAAAATGGATTCTCTTCGTGAAGGTATGTAGAATCGAATACAATTTATAGAATTGCAAAATTTTTACTATGAAAAGAGTTATTCGTTTTGAATTGAGGATGTTTTTTTGGAAAAACACAAACGAAAAGTAAACTTTCAGGCAGACATAACTTTATAGCTCGTCCTCGCTCCTTCTTTGGAATATTTTTTATTAAATTGCTTATATCCTAACGAAAAAAAAGCGAGGTCGCTGAACTTGCGCATTTTTGCGCGAACGAAGATATGATTTTTTTTCTGAAGCCGTGCAAATTTTGACGTGGTATTTTGGTACAAGGGGGTTTTCAGGGTCGCTGATTTACACATTATTTCTTAAAGTAGTTCTATCGTGGTAGCTAATCCATAAGATTGAAATTTTTTTTTTAACATCTTTAATTTTAATATATTTATTCATTTCGTGAAACGTCAATGCCCCTTATCGACCTAATTACGGAAAAATTAATACTTGAAAATGCCAATTTCTCAAGGCAAATTTGCTTCGGCATATAGAAGAACCGATTTCCGGTCACTTTAAAACGATATATCTTATGGAAAATCGAAGAGATTCTTACCAAAAACGAGATTTATGTTCATCAAACACGTAAAAATCTAACAGGCCTAAAAAAAATTATTGTCGACCAATTTTTTAAGCTATACTGATTTTAATTCGAGCATCCGGGTAGTGATACACAACTTATGGCATAATGTTGTGACGGTGAAAAAATGTGGCAACGTGATATCGAAACGAAAGCGGTATTTGACAAGTCGAACACCACAGTTCCGCACCTAACCTCTCCACGTCAACGTCAACAGAGCGGGCGAGAGAGTGAGAGGGCACGAGAATCAAAAGAGAAAGAAAACGCAACGTTGCCACACGTAAATATCATACGAGATCTAGTAATACTTGAGTCGTTGGAGTTACTATTTTACTAATTAGATAATTATTTATAATAAACCGTTGATTAATTGTATTCACCTGGGTAAGCTTATTTAATATTTATTAATTTTAACCCATATATCCAATATTTTTAGGAAACATCATTTAGACATTTATAGCTAATTGACTAGTCTGCAGCGATAGAACTACCTTAACTTCTGTCATTAAAAGTTATTTTTTGAGGATGAATAAACATATCTCTTCAATAAATAATTGTGTACATCGAATAAAACATAGTAAAATATGTCACAATATAGTAGTGTCACAGTATAGTGAGATCTCTTGTTTTCGCTCGCTCTTTATTGTATTCACGGGCTAGTTTCGGCTCCGAGGGATATAATCCCATATTATTCACTGATTTCAGGAACTGCAGACGTTAGAGAAGAATTGACAAGGAAAGAGATATTCCGCATAATTAAGAATTCGATCGCTTCCCAAACTGTGGACGAGGCAGCTCTCGTTCTTGAAGCGCACGTCTCGTGCCAATTGGGCTATGCATTCTTCATGACTGAAGAAGTGAAAAAAAAATGTCTCATGTATTCTAAAAACTACGTGATATGTGGAAAAAAAGCCTACCGGAAGGACGAGAGGTTATTCGAGAAGAATGCGGAATGGTTGAGCATTCAATTCATCTTATCTCAGGACGGATCTTCTCAAAGTACTCCGGAGTCTTTCGGATAGTAGTGGCAGATCAAAACGGCAAAAAACAGAAAAACTGCGCGAAAAATATAGTCCAGAAGAACTCGCCTTTGCTACGCAAATGAGCCTCCGTGCAAGCGGTAAGGTTCACGCTGCGCAGGTATTGGAGAACGTTACAATGGGGAGTCCCTCCAAAGCATCATCTTACCTGTCGTCTTCGAACACCGTTAGAGAAAGAACATTGACGCATGAAGAAGCATTGTCGGTCTTTGTAGAAGGTAGATTTTCGAAAAATCAATATTCAGTGACGAGAGCAGGCTGCAAATTAGCTAATAGTCGAGCTTATCCACCATATAACGTACTTCGAGAAGTTAAAAATTCTTGTTATCCACCGATAAAAACAATTACATACACAGAGAAACGAGCAGCCGTAGAACTTCAAGCATTATTAGACCTTACAGTGAAACGAATCGTTTTAGTGCAAGAAAGTGCCATTCAAAATATATCAAACGTTGATTTGGGTAAAATGACTCTTATTTGTGAGTGGGGTTGTGATGGATTTTCGGGTCACAGCGAATATAAGAAAAAATTCACTGGTGATGTTGGCACATTTACAGACACGAGTATTTTCTTTACCTCATTAGTTCCACTGCAACTTTTAAGTATAAATGAACAAAACGAAAAATATGTTGTCTGGCAAAACCCTGCGCCTTCTTCTCCGCGATACTGTAGACCGATAAAAATAGAATTTCTGAAAGAAACTGCGGATACAACGAAAGCCGAAATTCATTATGTACAAGATCAAGTTGAAAATCTTGTTCCATTTTTAGACATGGTTAAGGGAAAATGTATAAAAGTAAATTATAACCTTGCCTTGACCATGGGAGACGGGAAAGTGTGTAATGCAGTGGCGGACAATGCAGCGACTCAACGCTGCTATCTTTGCAAAGCTACATCAAAAGATTTTAATGACCTCGATAAAATGTTGAAGCTCGAAGTTATCGATGATTATTTGAGCTTAGGTCTTTCTTCGTTGCATTCATGGATACGATGCTTTGAATGTTGTCTGCACTTATCTTATAAATTAGATATTTAAAAATGGCAAGCGCGAACTCCGGAAGATAAAACGATTGTTCAGAATCGAAAAAAGGCCACTCAGGAATCTTTCAAGAAAAATTCAAGCCTTATTGTTGACCAGCCGAAGCCAGGGTTTGGGAGCTCGAATGATGGCAACACTGCTCGTCGCTTTTTCGAAAACGTTACAATTTCAGCTGAAATTACTGGCGTAGACATTCGTTTAATCATAAGATTCCACTCTATTTTACAAGCGATTTCGTCAGGTCGTACAATTGATACTCCGAGATTTAGGGATTATGCTTGGAAAAGTGCGAAATTATTTGTGGAATTGTACTCATGGTACTACATGCCACCATCGATCCATAAACTGCTTATTCATGGTCCGCAAATCATTGCTTCGGCTTTACTGCCAATCGGTCAGATGTCTGAGGAAGCACAGGAAACGTGCCACAAATATATAAAAAATTTTGCCAGGATTTATCGCGCAAAAGCAGCCATTCTTTTGCAATGCAAGATGTATTTTGCCGTCTGTTAATTAACTCCGACCCATACATTTCAAGTGTACGAAAACTACCGAAAAAGAAAAAAAAAAAGGTCGCTTGCAGCTCTACATTTAACTGTACCAGATGACACGGACACTGAAGACGACCCTGACGTGTCCACTATATATACCAATAGTGAATTTCATGATAGTGAATCTGACTAGATTAATACAATGTATATGTAGTGTACAAATTAAAAAAAAAACATTTTCTTATCTAATTTTCATGTTTAATTCATTTGTACCTAGTTCCCCGCCAGAATCTTTCTGATTCTTATACAGTGCCGATGTAATTACGATTAAAATATTTTGTTCGTTTAAAGCCAAACATCTTATCCGTGATTAGCGCAATGTAAAACCCTCAAATACAAAAATTTACCGAAAAAAAAGAATTTTATAAGATACTCGGTCGCCATATTGGATCCGCCATTTTTTTGGCGAAAAATGATATTAGATTCGTTATCAGTGACCCCGAAAACCCCCAGATACATAATTTTACTGAAAAATAAGAATTTTATAAGATACTCGTTTGCCATATTAAATTCGCCATTTTTTTGGCCAAAACTGATATTGGATTCGTTATCAGCGACCCCAAAAACCCCCGAGTATAACATTTCAAGACCGTTAGACAACGTTTTTAGGTTTTGGCCACCTTTTTGGGATTCTGTCCCACTGTGCGACGCCGGCTTCACGGAGGTACGCCTCATCGACGAGGAGCACACTGAATATTCCGAGGTCGCGGACCTATACGAGCCGGAACCGTTGTTCGTCATGCTACCACCCCAGTGTGTGGTATGTCGATTGATGGGCCTGGCTGGCGTGGACGACGATAACATCATGACCCTTTTGGAAGACCGGTGCCTCAGTGAACACATCATGGTGGCTCGCATGGTGTACTGTAGTCACGATACACCATGTATACGCCTGCGGGGCCCTGATCGTTGGGATGTAGGGGGCATTTTGATAGATGCCCTCGGTGGCAACATACCCTACGATTAGGGGTACCCCGATGAAGGGTTCGCCGAGGAGGAAGAGGGTGGTGATGCATAGCGAGTCCGCTTGTGTGTGTGTGCGTGTGCGTGTGCATGTGTGTGTGCCTGTACGTGTGCGTGTGCGTGTGCATGTGCGTGTGCGTGTGCGTGTGCGTGTGCGTGTGCATGTGCGTGTGCGTGTGCGTGGGCGTGGGCGTGTGCGTAGGCGTGAGCGTGCGCGCGCGTGCGTGCGTGCGTGCGTGCGTGCGTGCGTGTGTGTGTGCCTTTCAGTGCATCGGCTGTAGGCGTCGTCGGAGCGGCGTAAGGATCTCCCCAATAGAAACGTAAGTTTTTCATATTTATTAATAAATAAAAAATGAAAAATAAAAAAATAGCAAATAAAGAGAAAACAGTATGGATTGTTATTATTCAAATAATGATAATAATCGGACCACTCTGGCGAACCCTTAGAACTCTTTTCCCCCCACCGCCTCTTCCCACCACGACCCCCGTCACGCTCGGAAAGAGGCTCCGACGTGGGGGAGCAAGTGGAGGGGATAGGAGCGGAGGTTGCCAGATTGGTCCATATACTACTTATATCAGAGATGAGTAGGGAGATCAACAGCGCTCGGGTTTTTTTGATACTGAGGTTTTGATACCTGGCGTTGACGTGACACCTAGGCGGTCAAACGCCGAACTGGTCTCATTTTTCGTGAGATTCACTTGAAGTCGCGCTGCATGTTGGTGGTTGTCAACCGCACAGTTTCGCCAGAGATCATCTCGCGTTTCGCTTTCGCGAATCCAGTCCCTGCTGTCCTGACGAAACTTTTTCCTCAGATGATTTTTTTTCAGCTTATATGTATTAATTAATAAAAATATGTAAATTGGAACGTGTTTTTTTTCCTAAATTAACCGAATTTGGATCCGAATTGTCAAAGGTTCCTTAGCGAGCTCGATGAATATATGAGCCGTTCGCTCAAAGAATGACCTAAGTCACTTTAGGTCGTTTTTGGGAATTAGTTACCAGTGCGTAGGGATGAGTCCTGAAAGTATGTTTGCTAAGTTTCGTAACATTTCGGCCATTATTGACCTTTTTGTGATTGGTTGGAACAGCGCGTCTAGAGTATTGTCGTTGTTAGTCCTCACCGCGCGGCTGCGTCCCTAGTCTCGCGCTCCAGCTGTTGATGTGCGTTGTGGTACCCGCGCGGTACGTGATAATATCGTTTGCTCTCTTCTGTCACTAATATATTCGTGACAGAAATCGGAATTCGGAAACTTAAGATAGCGGATCCAATATGGCGGGCCAAAATTGCAAAAAGTCCTTTGACGGAAGTGAAAGTCGGTACTCAGGGGTTTCCAGGGTCGCTGATAACGAATCTGCACTCGAAATTTAAGAATTCAAGATGGCGGATCCGATATGGTGGACCAAAAATACAAAAAGTTGTGCAACGTCAGTGAAAGTTGGTACTCGGGGTACCTGATACGAATCAGTACTCAAAATTTGGAAATTGAAATAGTGGGCGTAGAATGCGAAAAGTGGTTCGATAAAAGTAAAAGTTAGTACTCGGAGGTTGATGTAGTCCCTGACTACGAATTCACGGTCAGACTTCGGGAATGCAAGATGGTGGATCTAACATGGCGACTTGCATGCGAAAAACAATGCTTATCTAGCGTAAGATCAGTACATAGATATTTCTGGAGCCATTGATTGTAAATTGCATGTAACACGGCCGATGCAGACCTGAGAAACCGTTTATTCAAGGTCAATTTTTATACTAGAGTACGATATACAAACGTACTGCATATACGATTTAGGAAATGGAAACCTCAATTTTCTCCAAAAAGTACCGATCTCAGTCAAATCCAGAGACACACGAACGAGGACATGTCGGTTGATGTCTCCGTTTCTAATTTTTTTTTGAATTTTTTAATTTTTTGTCGTTTAAAAAATTTTTTTTTCGTTTTATGTTATTTTTTTGTTTGTTTTTTTTGTTTTTTTTTTAATTTTGAGTGCTTATTCGTTATTAGCGACCCTGAAAACCCCTGATTACCAACTTTTATTTTCGTCAAACGACCTTTTGCATTTTTGGTCCACCATATTGGATCTCCCATCTTTAATTTTAAAATTTTGAGTGCATATTCGTTATTAGCGACCCCGAAATCCCCTGATTACCAACTTTTATTTTCGTCAAACGACCTTTGGCATTTTTGGTCCACCATATTGGATCCGCCATCTTGAATTTTAAAATTTTGAGTGGATATTCGTTGTCAGCGACCCCGAAAACCCCCGAGTACCAACTTTTACTTTCGTCAGAGGACTTATTGTATTTTTGGTCCGCCATATTGGATCCGCCATCTTGAATTTGCTAACTTCGAGTGCGGATTCGTTATCAGCGACCCCGAAAACCCCCGAGTACAAAGTTTCAAGTCGATTACACGTAAAGAAAAATGTGTGCTTGAAAGGGTTAAGTAGTTCGCCGAAAAAACGACCTAAATCATTTTGTATTAATTATACATTTCAGTGTTGTTAAAATGTATTTAACAACGATTTTATGGTCTTGAATCTTTATTCAGGAGTGTGTCTTTGAAGTAAAATTCAAAAAATTATACATTTTTACACCTAACAATTTGCCATACAATGCTGAATCTTTAAATCGCTTTTTCTCAAAACGACCAAATTAAACTTAGGTCATTCTTTGAGCGAACGGCTCATATATATATATATATATATATATATATATATATATATATATATATATATAGATATAATACGAGCATAGCCGACAGATTATTATTCTTATTCTATTTCGATTTCGTGCAGTAGGTACAGTGTATTTTTTTCGTACGAGTGCTTAAACGTATGTGAAAAAAACGGAGACACGATTATATTTTGATTAAAAAAAATATTTGAACATTTAGAAAAAAACAAAAATTAGACTCGGGCTCGAACCTCGGTTCTTCAGTACCTCAGGGGTGGACGATACCCACTCGACCAAACAACAATTTAGAATAATAAGGAACGTTGAAAGTATATATTCATCGAGCTCGCCTAGGAACCTTTGACCATTCGGATCCAAATTCGGTTAATTTAGGAAAAAAACACGTTCCAATTTACATATTTTTATTAATTAATCCATATAAGTTGACAAAAAATCATCTGAGGAAAAAGTTTCGTCAGGACAGCAGGGACTGGATTCGCGAAAGCGAAGCGCGAGATGATCTCTGGCGAAACTGTGCGGTTGACAACCACCAACATGCAGCGCGACTTCAAGTCGATCTCACGAAAAATGAGACCAGTTCAGCGTTTGACCGCCTGGGTGTCACGTCGACGCCAGGTATCAAGAAAACCCGAGCGCTGTTGATCTCCCTACTCATCTCTGCTTATATGTAGTAATGTGCGGAATCTGCAATACTGTCAATAAAGTGATAGTGAAACTGATGTTGGAAATCGCTGGTTCGCAAGTGCCAGATGGGTCTTGCGACACGTTACACTTATTTGAAATTTGTAAGCTATGAATATTAATCGAATCAGCTTACCGCATATTGTATAAATATATTACAGAATGAATGTATAATGATAAGCCCGTCAAGGAGCCTGATAATCTGATGCAGCAACAAAGACTTGACAGCGTCGTCTTTCGCTAGAAATTGTGAATTTTAAAGATGAGACTTGTGATAATTTCATTGTGTAAAACAGAAACATGTTTTTATTGTAAATCAGCTGCTTTTTATCAACATGAGTGATTAGGTTCAACTAGAATGACATATATTGGATCATCACAGGTAATCGATGAGTCGCTCAATAATATAACAAATTTGGGCTCGTACAGAGAAGAAAGGCCTATGAGATTGAATTGAACAGCATAGGTTTCATTCCTTGCCCCAAGAAGTAACTTCTAGGAGTTTGAACTGAATTCGTCATCCGGATGTACGCCTCTTTCCTTGTGAGTTGTACAATTTTTCCACTGGTGATAACTTGTAATGGCCATAAATACACTCCAATATCAACTACTATTCGTCATGAATCTTCACAGAACAAAATACAGCCTTTCCCATTCACTTTTTGCTTCTTAGGAATTGTTCCAACAAAAATTCATTCAATCGCGTTTATCTCGGAATTGTATTTTTGGGTATTCAAAAAATCTCCTGCGCATAAGTTTTAGTCTGATCACTTTTCCCTTTGAAACACATAGTCTAGGGCACATTATCTTCAAGTGTGTGGAAGGAATTTGGCGTTGTGTCAATAGAACTCATTGTCTGGTACATAATGTACGACAAATTATAATTTCAAAAATACCTCTGCATTGGTAATAGCTTGAATAGCCAAATAAAGTCTATTAGAAAATTCCTTCCACAAATTTTTAGATTATATATGTGTGAGGAACGAATTTCAACCCTCTGCGATAACACTGTATGCGCAGGGAACGTTTTTAATAAGTATACTTTAGAATTATAAAAATAGCCATAACTCACAAAATATTTGACCTATACACCCTGAGTTTTGGTCAGTTTCTAGTTTAAAAGTTTCATAAAAAATGTCAACATTTGAAAAATATCCATATACCAACAAAAAAATTCCAATTTCAGTACTGTCCCCCCTTAAGAAATTGCATCACGGTCACGTAGGTACAACGAAAATGCAAGCAAGAGCACGGCAAATCATGTATTGGCCAGGCATCAATAAAGAAATTGAGTCCATAACGAAACAATATGTAACATGCGCGACTTGTGACATATCTAAAACGAAGGAACCATTGCTTTCTCACCCGATACCACAGTTGCCTTTTCAAAAAGTAGGTGTCGACGTTGCCGAACATGAAGGAAAAAATTATCTCGTCGTTGTAGATTATTATTCTAAATGGATATAAAATCTGTTTTCTCAATTCACGGAATCCCGAAAAAAAACTAGTTGCTGACAATGTGCCATTTGATTCATACGAATTTAAAGACTTTTCAAACGAATGGGAATTTTAATTAGCTACGAGCAGTCCAATTGATACACAGTCCAATGGCATGGCTGAAAAAGCAGTGGGTAACTTTAAGAAATTACTGAAAAAATGTAAGCGTAGTAATCAAAATTTGCAACTAGCTTTACTGGCATATCGAAGTGTTACGTCCTGACCCTCGATTTTTCTCATCTCGGCCAAGAAAAGCGCGGCTTTCCCTTTAACACGTTATTCGAGATAAAATCGGAATTGGCCAGGTTATTGCCCTGTTTTGAGCCTAACCTTGCGGAAAATTGCTCAGGATGGGCGGAGAGTGCATAATTTGGTAACAATGGCAAATTAAAATAAAATCTCACGAACAAAACTCTTTAATTTTCGCGAGATACATCGGAAAAGACTAATAAATTGTAATTCGGCAAAATCGGACAAATAAACTCGTAATATAAAGGGACAAAAATGGTATGATCACATTAAATAAATTCTGAATAAAACGGGAACTAAACTGTTACTGACGCGGAAGAAAATAAACTACAGGGCCATCCTCAAGATAAGTCTCCTGGGGTTTATCCGCGCAAACTGCAAGGACAAACGAAATTATCGCGAACACTAAAATGACCCCTACTACAACGACAGCTATCTTTAATTCGAAAAGGTCCATGGTCGATTGACAACCCTTACAAAAACAAAAATCAACACAGAATTTACTCAACCACGACTCGATTGAATTTTTAATCACTCAAAGAAATTCAAAAATCTCCGAAAATGAATTTAACCACGGATAATACACAAAAAAACACTATTGATCCATTAGTTTCCGGAACAAAACGTGAATGACTCAAATGAATTAAACTCGCACATATTTCACTGAATTTACAAACATGAGCACTTCCTAGGAGAAAATAAATTCACACGAAAAATAATCCTACAATCGATTGAAACACGAACGGGTTTTTCGGAATAATTTACTGGGAACATTGAAATAATCTAATTGCACAAACCAAAAATAAAGATAATTTTAGAGAACGTTAAATAAATCGGACAAAGAATGGAATTGAAACATGAGAAAAATAAAATTGGCAAAATAATTTTGGTCAGACACTTTTCACAAAACTGAAGTTAAATTGACATATCTCTTCACAAAACGGAATTTAACACAAGAATCTGAACTCCATAAAACTGAATTTAACACCAAAAATCTGAATCTAAAACGACAAAATAACGCGAAAAGGGAAAACAACGACGAAAATATTTCATAGACCTTCAACGGTGAGTAACCCGGTAGTTTCGGTTACGGGACTCGAGCCGTCATGGGGTGTCGACCGGGGTCGGAGACACCGCGCAACACGAACGAAGATATACTGACACATGCGAGAAAACATATTGAGATACTTACTACTTCGATGATTATGAGAACAAAGCGAGGTGTAAGGCCGGCAAAAATTGAATGATGACGACGATGGAACGATTGACCACGAGGTTGAACGTAATGGAAAATTTGTGGTAGGGCGAAAACAGTGTCCAACAAAACAAAATGTTCACACGAGAAAAAAAATATATTTTGCTCTTTAAAACACAAGGTCCAGCGAAAAGAAATGAAATGTCTGTTCACAACAAAATAGGAATAAAAATATTGTCCGCAAAAATAAAATGGTTCGCAAAAATAAAATATTGTCCGCAAAAATAAAATTGTTCGCAAAAATAAAGTTGTTCGGTATTGAAATCGGTTGAATAAAATAAAATAAAATAAACTTGAGATACTGTGTCAAAAATGATGAAAAGTATATAAAGAAAAATAATTGACGCGACGAACAGCGATTCGGCTTAGGAATTTCTCCGGACTTTCTGAACCTTCTGACATACCGCGACTTAAAACTAAGATCTACTCTGGCCTCCGACTGCCAGCGATTCGTTACTTAAAATTTTCTTCCGACTCTGACGAACATTCCGCCTACTTAAGATTTCTCCCGATCATAACGAACAACCCGCGGGCTCATTACCCGGTCTTATATAGGGTCCTCTAGGATGGCTTAGTTTCGGCGGTGGGGAGGTACGCCCTTAGACGCCTTAGACGCTCCAGGCTCCTCCGCCGCCTCCACCTCGCATCCCCGATGATCCCCTGGAATCTATATAATCGAAAATTTATACTTATGATTAACACGAATTCATCCGTATAATATAATATTCACTCCTGCATTCCTTTATAATAATTATTTCATTATTACCTAATAATCAGAAAACGAATTTTCTCATACATACGCCATCTTTTCATGAAGACGCTCATTCTGTCTCTCTCATACTTACATATTTCGTATTTACTTTCTCACTCACTCTATCCCTCGTTTTCGAGGTACCACACAGTGGAGGAGTAAACCCCTCTTCTTCATTCTGGTCACTCTCTCCTTCTCATCCCTCCATGCTTGCATTTGACTTCTCCTACGGGCCACGCGTTGACCCGTCATAGGCTCTCGATGTCACACACACATACATACACATCCATTCGTCTTTTCCCATTCGTACTCTCGTTCGGTGACAACTTCTCCTCTGTTTCTCTGTATCTTTCTCGCTCTGGATTTCGTTCGATCTTTCCTCTCATTCTATTCATTCCTATTTCTTTTTAATCATTTACCATGCGGAGGTTCGGATGCAATGGTGTATGTCATGCTATTTCTTTTGGATTGGAATTAATTATTTCTAATAATTATACGAAAGAAAATTATTTTAGCGTATCCAAACTACTCAAAATTTTCATAATTATTAACCAGTTATTCAGATTCTACATTTGTTACAACAATTGAAAATTCTATCTATATACTCCGGATCCTATGCAATTTTATAATTCCGGCTTATCATTTCTCTTACTTGTCATTGCAGGAAAGATCTATCTTCATGCTCACGCAACAATCACACATACTCGTAATTATTATAGGAAAAGGATTCGTTCACAATTTTCATTTCCACATAAACCTTTACCCATGCATTACGAAATCTCCTGAAATCTTTGAATTTGGTCGTTGTTAATTAAAAAGGAAAACGTTAATTAAATAATGCGCTTGCTACACTTTTGGAGTCTTTGTTGGATTCGATGCCGAATTTTGGTGTCGCCCCTCCTTCGTAGGCGAGAGCTTGGATTCGTATGTCGATGGGACATACGCCTTCTGAATCCCAAGACTTGGGACAAAGCGCTGCTTGCTCTCTTTCTTTGGCTATAGACTCGGCGTTCTCTTCGTGCAGCATAAACATTCAGTGCTCATGAAATTGGAGTCCAATAACAGTCCAAGCATAAACAGATATTCTTAAAAGTTTGTTTAATTTTGGTCGTCGATGATTGGGTGTTTCGTCGAAATCTTTCTTCCATCGAGTCTCCTCGACTCCACCACTGCGTTAATTTATCGATCACGTGCAGAGCTCATGTAGACCGCCCATGAGAATTATCCGATGACTTTTTCCAGACGCCGTTCCCAAAAAGTCGTAACAAGGCTAAAATCTCCCATAATTTCGGAGCAAGGAAAAAAGAAAAACAACAAAGATTCAAAGAAAAATTCACATCTCTTCGACCAATTTCGATTCATGGAAATCCCGACCTAGTTTAAAATAAAATTGAACATTTAAATGCAATAATCTATAATCTAACGCCACCTTTACCATCACCGATGACCTGACCCAGGTACCCATGCTCATTCTTGATTTTACATTTTTACATCCGTTCACTCACGTACTTTCGGGAATTCAGTTCATAAAGTCTTCATTCGGGGATAAGGAAAAAGAGGATCACCGGTCACTTAGCTTTAGATGAGGCATACACGCTCTGTCTCTCCTGCTTTCCTTCTCACACACACCCAAAGAGACCGCCTGTGGTTCTCACGAAGGCAAAGACTTTGCACTCAGCCTGTATTAGTGTCCCATGCACATTGCTTTTCGTTGTGCACAAAGGCCCACCACTTCTGAGTAATCTGATGCCATGGCCAAAGATTTCTTCAGCATCGACGGATGTTTTTCTTCACGCCCGACGATGGACGTTTTGTTATAAAGAGCTGCGATATCGACGCCGCCATGGCGTCACCTCTCGATAATTTATGCTCACTTGAGGCCATATTCGTGTCGACGAAGACAGCCCGAACTATCCGAGTTCTCCAAAGAAAAAAAACGTTTCTCTCGTATGACCGGGTCCCTTTCCTCGTATTGAATTTTATTGAGAATTACAAGATATAAGTAATCTCAAATCGATGCAAAAGTCCCGAAAGTCGCGGGACGTAACAGAAGCAATCATGTGGCTGGCATGCCGTATTCGCCAGCAGAACTGTCAATGAATAGACAATTGCGAACATTAATACCTGTATATAAAAACAATCTTGAACCTGTTACACACGGGTTTATTTATCCCGTGGTAACTTGTTATTATTATTATTTTATTCGCTGAAATCAAAGGCCCCGGCGAATGGATTCTCTGTCTTATTTAAGGTGGTTCTTGCAAAGAGATCAAATCTAGATAGACTGATAAAAATACGACAAACATAAAGGTTGAGGTTCCTATAGTATGCTTGCAAAGTTTTAGATTCTTTCACCGTTTGGTTCCGGAGATATCTGCCAGTAAACTTTTTCAATTTAACACCGTGGATATAGGCCCCAAAGTGACAAACAAAGCTAGAGTCCTTACTCGTATCAAATTCTAATACTTAAAAACTAGATGAGCGGACGAAACTTTGCTGGATCGATGCAATAAACATTATTGAATATTCTGATGAAATTTCAAATTTATTTACCGTACTGTTATAATTAAAAAACGTCATATTTTAGCCTCGGGAGCAGACCGATTCTCGCTCGTTTCATGCGTGCCCGCTCACCGCGCTCCGCCGCGCCTACGTTCCCGCTTATTCCCCGCCGCCGGTCGCGCAAGAACTACTTTAAGCTGGGTAGCACCTCACCTTGTATATAGTTGTAGTTGGCGATGATCAGATGAGCTGTGATGCAATGAAGGAGTACAGGTGGTTTCACACGAATGTATTTATTCAAGAACACAGATCGATCAGTCACTTTTACAATAATAGCTTGAGTTGGTACAAAGGTTAAATGTTATACTCTATGATACACTGACGCGCAATGCCGCTAAGGTAATTGGCACGAACAATTATATCACAGAGGAAGTGAAGCGCCGCTAAGGTGATCCTTCACTTAATGAGTTCTTATACACTTGTCTAAAAAAGGGTTTGAGAAGATCACGTCAATCACGCTCGCGAGAACCTAAGTACGCGAACGGACTTGCCGCTAAGGAACGGGATCTCTCTACCGATTGCTAAGAGCGTCGTATTAGGACTAATTTGATAATATGTCGAGAGAACCCTCGTTAGCTTTGGGTGTCCGGCTACAATCCAGATAGAACATTGACATCTAATATACGTATATACGACGTCGCCATCGACGTCTGTAAGACGTATTTAGTACGTATACTGAAGAGCTAAATGTCCGGCTAATATCTGTATATTTGACGTATATAAGACGTCGAAAATACATAAAAAATGACGTATATAAGACGTCGTAAATACATCAAATCTACGCACAGCACAATAATATTTAAAAAAAACATAAACAAAAACGAAGAACATTACTGGCGGTTCCATACGCATTGTGTCGTTGTTATAGGTCATAGAAGAGTTACACTGAAAAAAAAATTAATTCTGCACGGATTTCTCGATAGAATTTTATTCTGCTTCGACGGGGACTCGAACCTGCGACCTACCTACTTATCCTACCTATCTTTCTAACACACGCTACCCACTACGCTATCGACTGTTTATGAACTTTGGTAATTCATATCATGTATTTGACACGCCAGAGAACACATGATCAGTTGTATGTTAGGAGCTACTCAAGGGATGGTGGTGGTCGCGTCTTCAACCCATTTTTAGTATAACCATGTCATTTTTTGAAGAAATTACAAAATTGAACGTGGTGAATCCAATATGGTGCATCCAAAATTCGAAAAATTCCATAACTTGTCTGATTCACTCTAACTATAGTCTTCCCAAAGAGAGATAGAACATAGCCCCTCTATTTTCTGTCTCACTCACAAGGAAGGTATCCCAGGTCGATCTCTCCGATTTTGATCTCACTCATATATGTTGTAGTACATTGAAAACTAAGCGACACGTATTTTTTTTTATCTGCCATTAAACACTTTAAGGGGGTGAAACCACCCTCCAAAGTAAGGCATGTCAAGGGGCCATTTGGCAGTTTCACCCACAAGGACATAATATTTTTTAACCAATCCAACTGCAAAAGTTTTCTCATAATGAGAAACGCAAAATGTAATTTTCTCGATAAAAAAAAAAAAAAAAAAACAAGGGGGTGAGCCACCCCTAAATATTATTACATTAATGCCAAAAATGGGCAAATTCAAGTAAAAAAATCTGAAAAAAATATATATTACGTATGAACACAAAATTAAATTGACGTGTTTTTGGATTTTCCCGAAAAAAAAAATTGGCCGGGGTAACTACCCCTGAATGCTGTTTATCTTGCGTTTATGCGAAAAATCGTCAAATTCAAGTTTAAAAATCTGAAAAAATGTACATTGGGTATAAACACGAAATAATATTTCCTTGTTTTTGGATCTTCCCGAAAAAAAATATTGGCTGGGGTAACTACCCCTAAACGCTGTTTATCTTGCCTGTACGTGAAAAATGGTCAAATTCAAGTCTAAAAATCTGAAAAGAATGTATATTGCATATGAGCACGAAAGAATATTGCCTTATTTTTGGATCTTCCCGAAAAAAAATATTGGCCGGGGTAACTACTCCTGAACGCTGTTTATCTTGCGTGTATGCGAAAAATGGTCAAATTCAAGTCTAAAAATCTGAAAAAAATGTATATTGCATATAAACTCGAAATAATAATGACTTGTTTTGGATTTTCCCGAAAAAAAATATTGGCCGGGGTAACTACCCCTGAACGATGTTTATCTCGCGTGTATGTGAAAAATAGTCAAATCAACTCTAAATATCTGAAAAAAATACATATATATTGCGTATGAACCCAAAGGAAATTCGACGTGTCTTTGGTTTTTCCCGAAAAAAAATATTGGCCCGTGTAACTACCCCTAAATGCATTGAATTTTCAACGTTTTTTTGTTTTCAGTTTTCAGATTCAGTATTTTGTATAAAATTAAATTCCTCACGAACACCTTTGAAACGTGTACGTAGAGTAAAAACCGCCTGAATGAATTTTGTTCAACGGGGGTAGTTGCCCCAGCCAATATTTTTTTTTCGGGAAGATCCAAAACAAGTCAATATTATTTCGTTTTCATACGCAATATACATTTTTTCAGACTTTTAGACTTGAATTTGACGATTTTTCGCATACACGCAAGATAAACAGCGTTCAGGGGTAGTTACCCCGGCCAATATTTTTTTTCGGGAAGATCCAAAAACAAGGCAATATTCTTTCATGTTCATATGCAATATACTTTTTTTTTCAGATTTTTAGACTTCAATTTGAGGATTTTTCGCATACACGCAAGATAAACAGCGTTCAGGGGTAGTTACCCCGGCCAATATTTTTTTTCGGGAAGATCCAAAAACAAGGCAATATTCTTTCGTGTTCATACGCAATATACATTTTTTCAGATTTTTAAACTTGAATTTGACGATTTTTCGCATACACGCAAGATAAACAGCATTCAGGGGTAGTTACCCCGGCCAATTTTTTTTTTTCGGGAAAATCCAAAAACACGTCAATTTAATTTTGTGTTCATACGTAATATATATTTTTTTCAGATTTTTTTACTTGAATTTGCCCATTTTTGGCATTAATGTAATAATATTTAGGGGTGGCTCACCCCCTTGTTTTTTTTTTTTTTTTTATCGAGAAAATTACATTTTGCGTTTCTCATTATGAGAAAACTTTTGCAGTTGGATTGGTTAAAAAATATTATGTCCTTGTGGGTGAAACTGCCAAATGGCCCCTTGACATGCCTTACTTTGCAGGGTGGTTTCACCCCCTTAAAGTGTTTAATGGCAGATAAAAAAAAATACGTGTCGCTTAGTTTTCAATGTACTACAATATATATGAGTTAGATCAAAATCGGAGAGATCGACCTGGGATACCTTCCTTGTCAGTTCTGCTGCCATCACGTTTAGGACGGTAGACGGAGTCCATACATATACTATATATATTGTCACGGCCTTTTTAACGTGGCCGGACGATAATCAGGCGCACCTGATCTTCGTTGGGAACAAATTCAAAAAAAAACGAGATGAAACAAGAACATAAAAAAAAATAGACAAATTTCAATTTATTCAAAAAGAATAGGAAATATAATGTATGTTGTTGGGCGCCAGTCGTCACTCGGACGACGATTCTCGATACAAAAAAAACGGGGTACACGCAATGGAGATTAAATGAAAAAAAAAAGAAAAAAAAAGGAAAACTGTATTACTAGTCGGGAATCCTCAGGGCTAAGTTTACCGGCTCGCAGGCCTCTTAATTATTGCCCGTGTCGGGCTATCGTCAACGGCGATATGAATCGAACTCAAAAGGGGGAAAAAGCACTATTACGCAATTACCGACGATTCTATTGGAACGGGGGATCGCGATGCGTCACCACACGCACGAACTTATACAAAACCAAATGGGGGAAATTTTCGTAGACAAAAAACCAATATTGGCGGAAATCACAAGAATGAGTAAAATTATATAAACAGGAAAACTCACGCTTCTCGCCGAATGATGCTCGGTAAGCCGAGTCCACGTGTCGCGATTTGCCGGTGGCTATCGCTTGCGTACAAGAGAAAAACCTCGCTTCTGTGGATCTCGCTTAATCTTTTTCGGTGCAACGAACGGTTTGCCGAAGCGCTCGATGCTGGACCACGATATCTCGTGGCTCGTGAGTATTACTCTCTCTCTCTCTCTCTCTCTTTCACTCTGTACAGGGATTCTTTTATCTTTTAAAAATGGCTCGATACAATGCTACGTTTTCTCTATGCCAGGGCTCATGTCGAAGTGATTCTTCTTCGTCGTCTCTCTGCTCGTGGGACTTCGGAAAAAGGGTAATTTGGGGGGAAAGGGCATGCGCGATGGAAAATTGGGTCATAGGGGGATAGAGGATCGATAGATTATTGGTTATTCGGGAGCTGACGTCACGACCGCGTTGCGCAGGACAGCAGATCGATAATCGATGATCCGTGCTGTGCTGCCCTCGGCGACCCGTGACGCAACTCCCGCTCTCCTGGCTGATGACTATACCCGGACGACGACGAGGGTCCTCTCTCTCGGCAATGATTGGCCGTTGGTGGCACACAGGGCCGGCGATGCTCTCTGTATTCTTTTCTGGCACCACGATTCCTCGCCTCGCACGGGATAATTCGACACGAGGGAGTTCACGGGTGCCAGACGATGTTCCTGGTGACGGTTGAGGTGAGGGCCACGATCTCGCCCGAACCCGTCGTTTTTATCCAGGGTTCGCTTGATTACGCGGGGAATTCCCTCACCCGCCGTCACCTTGCTGTTATCTTCATGTCTGTCCCTGTGGCCACGGCGATGGTGTTGGCTTGCCTCCTGGCTCGTCGTCCGGGTCTCTGGTGATATATTTTTCCCGATCCTGGGACGGCCGTTTGATGGCGAGGGGTTACGTGTGGCAGAGGGGAAGGGGGGAAGGGTATTCGAGGGTCAATGGCATGGGAGAGGGATCAGCTGTGCTGGCTCGTAGGCTATGGATATGGGACGATGTTGGCAGTGGAAGGGGAGAGAGACGACGCTTGACGACGATGAGGCATTATATGTGAATTTTGCTGCTTATAATTATTTCCTTAAATTTAATGTACATGGGGACGGTTTGCGTGTGGTGACGGACTTCGACGGGCATTATGGCTGATAAATGTGACGCCGTGTCACAATATATATATATATATATATATATATATATATATATATATATATATATATATATGGGTTCATGATCTCAATTCGGTATACGTATATTTTACGTATATTATACAATAAGCATTTGACATCAAATTATATACATATATTATATGTATAAGGAACATCTACTTGACGATAGAAACGAAGCGAAAACTGCATTGCTGTCAAAATCACGTATTGTATACGTATATTGAACGTGTGTTTTTCAACAATATATCTCCGTGGAATTTTGTACATTTCATATACGTATAATATTCGTTCACTATCTTTCGGTTGTAATTCCCGGATCTGAAGCTATAATTGTATATATATATATATATATCTATAAATATTCAATGTACGTATGTACATTAAATATATATATGTTTATGCTTCAGATCCGGAAATTACAACCGAAAGATAATGAACGAATATTATACGTATATGAGATGTACAAAATTCCACGGAGATATATTGTTGAAAAACACACGTCCAATATACGTATATAATACGTGGTTTGACAGGAATGCAGTTGGCTTCGTTTCTATCGTCAAGTAGATGTTCCTCACACATATAATATATGTATATAATTGGATGTCAAATGCTTATTGTATAATATACGTAAAATATACGTATATAAAATTCTTTCACAACATCAGTTAAATAGCACCACAATATACACTCAATATATGTATAATATACGTATAATATAAGTCTATCATAGACGTATACATATGATATACACTACCGTCCATAAGTATGGGGACACTCGCCCCAGATCCAAGCCACACAAGAAGTTGTATCGCTCTTTGAAAAATAAAGATATCTCAATTTCTCAAGCGGCGTTCTCAAAAGGACATATTTATCTTCATTTACCTTTTTTGGAAAAATTTTTGCGATTTTTTTTGAGCTCGGTACGCCCTTTGAAAGATGGTCATTTTTTGGCTTTTTTGGAGGGTGGAAATTTTCCCGCATATCTCGTAAAAAAAAATTTTCAACTTTTCTTCCAAGAAAAACATGAAGCGGGGAGTACAACCTTCAATTTCATTTTTTGGAAAATTTTTTACGATTTTTTTTCGCAAAGATATTCAACTTTTTGCAACAAACGACCATATTTATAAGGGGTAGTCTCACTCTGAAACAACTGGGTTTTCGTAAAATTACTAGGAGGGTAAAAAGTTGCATACAATCATTTTGGATGTATCAAATTTTTTTCAGAATTAAAAAAACAAATTCGAAAAATAAAATTTTTTCAAAAATTAAAAAAATTTTTGTTTTAAAATTTTTTCTTAAATCGACGAAATATTTTTTTTATCGTGAAAAATCGGGTCTCTTACCTTATCTACACGGCTTTTTCATCGAAAAAGCCACCTTTCGCTGTGATTACAGCTTTGACGAGACGTGGCATCCGCTCGACGTTCGAAACAAATGTAAACAAAACGATGAAAAAACGATGAAGACGATGAAAAAGCCGTGTAGATCAGGTAAGAGACCCGATTTTTCACGATAAAAAAAATATTTCGTTGATTTAAATAAAAATTAAAAAAAATTTTTTTTTTTAATTTTTGAAAAAATTTTTTTTTTTCGAATTTGTGTTTTTAATTCTGAAAACAATGTGATACATCGAAAATGATTGTATGCAACTTTTTATCCTCTCAGTAATTTTACGAAAACCCAGTAGTTTCAGAGTGAGACTACCCCTTATAAATATGGTCGTTTTTTGCAAAAAGTTGAATATCTTTGCGAAAAAAAATCGTAAAAAATTTTCCAAAAAATGAAATTGAAGGTTGTACTCCCCGCTTCAAGTTTTTCTTGGAAGAAAAGTTGAAAAAATTGTTTTACGAGATATGCGGGAAAATTTCCACCCTCCAAAAAAAGCCAAAAAATGACCATCTTTCAAAGTGCGTACCGGGCTAAAAAAAAATCGCAAAAATTTTTCCAAAAAAGGTAAATGAAGCTAAATATGTCTTTTTTAGAACGCCGCTTGGGAATTTGAGATATCTTCATTTTTCGAAGAGCGATACAAGTTCTTGTGTGGCTCGGATCTGGGGCGAGTGTCCCCATACTTATGGACGGTAGTGTACATATATACCTAAAATATACGCATATTATACGTCAGTGGTCTATCTGGGAAGGGTCTCGTGGCGGTGGATTGAAAAATCATCGATGAATGTAGGTCTCGATGATTTACGAAATCTGGTAATGCAAGGGACCCAATAATCCAGGTCATATGTGATGCAAGGGATCGAATAATCTAGGTGATTTGGTAAGGTAGCATGAGTCAAAAGACGTAAAGGGGAATCTGCTGACGCGCGGTTTGCTCGAGTTTCCAGAGAGTGACTGTCGCAAGAGTCGGCGTACTCTCTGGAATCTGATGACTCTGTTGTGTTGCAATGAGCGCGGGTAGCAATACCTCGGTTCGTCACAAACAATAGGTAATACCAAATGTAAAAGAAATGTTGACTAAAAATCAAAGAAAACAAAAACAGCAGCATGACGAAACTGCTAAGTTATACAATGAATTTGATATAGGTCAAAAAGTTTATGTAAAAACCCAAAAAATCTGGGAACCAGCAATAATTGTAGAAAAACATTCTGCTCCTAGATCTTTCATTATAGAGCAAGATGGAAGACTACTATAGTATGAGAGCCCACGACCAAGATTTTCGTCTCATCGCACCAAGGATAAAACCATATAGAATCAATAGTTTAGATCACTCTGAGCCAAAAAATGCGATTTTCTGAAATTTTGCGGCTTGCGTCTGACCTGAGCGCATTTTCAAAAATGTCATAAAATTTAGCCGACTCGTATCATAGCAAAACGTCTGATTGGCGGAATGTAGTTAGATGATAGCCCTAAGATACCGGAAATACGGTTTTCAGACAAAAATAGCGTTGCGCCTGCTCAGGAAACTATAAAAAAAAAAATTGAGACAAAAAATAAACCATAAGACCGTGTCTCAAAATCATTTTTATAGGTTAATTAGGGTTAATTGATGCGAAATAACCAATTTTCGGACAAAAATCTACTTGCCAGATATTTTGAGAGCATTTAAGAAATGTAATAAAAGTTTACCGGTCGGTATTATCGCAAAATGTCTCAAAACTATTCGACATGATAAAATGAGTTGCCCAGATGTATAGTAAACCGATATCAGACAAATTGAGTATTGCACGGGCCCTATAACACGATTTTTCGATAGTAAAAAAAAAAGAATCATATTTATACGTAGTAAAGTCTCCGTAATAAATTGCACCCCTCAAATTCTGCGATGTTGATTGAAGAAAAGGTTACCATCAACCTTTGAACTGAAGTTAAAAGACTTTTAAAATAAAATTCACAAAATAAAACAGGGATCAGAAGGTCGAACTTGCTGAGGTCCTGAGATGCGAAAATCCATTAATTTTACGTTTTCGCGCAATCCGTGTTCAACACCCTTTAATAGACGGAACGAAATATCTATCAAATACAAGATCTATCCTTGCAAAATCATACTTGCATACAATGTGCAAAGGTTTCTTCGACAGATCTCCAAATGTTTGCGGTACATCGTTCATCGTGTTTAACCCTAGAACTCACAACCGAGATGCGTTCGCACCCCTCGCCAACTTTAAACTACGTTTCTGGAGCTAATGAGCGATTTTACTGACTGGGGTCTGAACCATAATTCAATTTAAAAGTTTAGGAGTGGTGTCAGGTAGGTTGCGGCTTTAGTTGATCGCTGGCCATAACGTAGTTCACCTCTTAACTGAGCGTGGGGTATATACGCACCCCGGTTGTGAGTTGGCGTTCGACTTTCGTGGTGGTGAGCTAATTCTATATTTTATATTAAATTCAATATCTTTGATATATAATTGCATAATTCAAGGATAATAGTTGACAAATATTATTTACGCTTAAAGAAAAAAAATTCACAGACAATGTCGTGACAATACAATTTGCGCTTCGTATCGGAGGTTCCCGATGTTCTTCGACAAAGAGAAACGGATGAAGCAGCGTCAGTCTATTCGATTTTTTTGTACGGAATTAAAATGAAAAAATACATAAAATAAAATTTTTTCATTGACTTTTACCATTTTTCAATTTTTGAAATTTCAAAATTGTCAATAGTCGAAATAATTATACTTTTTTAAGCGAACATAGCAATAGTAATTTTGTTCAGATAGTGTAAAGTGTCTTCTTCAAAACCCCGCTTGAAATTTGAAAATCGGTGAAGCATTGAAAAACTACAAATTTTTATTCAAAAAATGATGTTTTGCTCATTTTTTCCGTTTGTCAGTCTTTAAATGGATTTTTCACTAACTAAATGTTAATCAAATCAAATTTGTCATACACCATTCTCTTCCTTATGAAAAAACGAACAAATTCATGTATGATAAAATCCATTTATCCCCGTGAGGTCGGCTTTATGAGCAAGAAACGCGTTGGGTGCATACAGCGTGACCATTATAATGTGGACAGTTTTTTTTTTTTGAGAGTTTTGGGAAAGATTTGGGAGGTATCGGGGTATTTCGGGTGCGGTTTTTGAATTGTTTTTAAAGCCCGATTTGAAAAAAAATACGGTGTGAATGTGATAGTTATAATTTTCACAGCAGAAAAATGGTTAAGACGAAAAATAATGTCGAGTTGATTTTCATTTTTGAAACATGAAGATTATTTAATTCAGAATACAAAGCGCTGGTGGAAAAATTTTTTGACGCAGATCGCATGAAGAAAAAAAATGTAAAAAGTTGCATTTTAATGCGTTTTTATTCGAAAAGGTGGAATTGAACTGTGCCGCGTGAAGTTGCATCACATAAGCTCTGCCTTGGCTCACGGCTATTGAAGCTTATGTCACTTGGCCCAAAATGACGGTTGAACGAAATGACAGAGAGAAAAGTATTTTCAGCTATCCCTCTTGCACCCATTCCAAGCCGTAGTGTTTGAAAAATAATGTTAAAAATATGAAAAAATAAAAAAAAAACTGTGATATTATTTGAAAAAGTGAAAATGGGATGAAAAGTGAAATAATAGTATTGAGAGAAAGCGTAAAAAGTGGAAAAAAGTTTTACAAATATTAAAAGTGTAGACGGATAAATTGAAAACAATATTTTCTGAGAAATTTCGAAACTTTTTCATTAACTTTTAGAATTTCGAAAAAATTGATAAAAATATCAACATTTGATACAATTTTGATGTTTTTTTTTCTATGTCTAGCTCGCGCAAGTTAAAACATATGCTAAATTTGTTCGAGAGTATCATCTGGGGATAGTTTGTATTCTTGTTGGACAGAAATTCCGCAGGTTACCAGCTGCAAACGTTAATTTAATACAACCGTTTACCGCTTTTTTTAAAACTTTTTCACTTGGCGCCAAATTTAAAATTGTTCAACATTTTCGCAGCTCAAGTTGGCTTTTACCGTTCAGTACTGTTATTAGCAGTTGCTTAGCTTGACTTTTTGTATACTTTGGCTCTGTACAAGTTGTACACTTGCCATTTCCTGAGAAATTCAAAACGTTCAAGCCATCTAGCATTTACCTTTGAATTTAGGAATCCTCAGAGTGCGACCACCCGAAAAATAGCCGATTTTTGCTATTTTTTTTTTTAAGGTGGATAGGATGAGCTAATTGGTCTAATTTTTTTTTTTAATTGAAGCACCGATAAAGAATACAAAATTTATTTTTAAAAATTTCTTTATTCATTGTTTAACATTTTTTTATGGCCGTGTCTATTCGCACACCACTGTGCCCCGAATGTGTCCGCAAGTGTGCCCCGAGTGTGCCCCGAGTGTGTCATTACGACCTTTCGGGACACGCGAGTTGCAAGCATTGGTGTGTCCCCAAGCGTGTATTTTCCTGCGAACCTTTCGGGACACACAAGATGTAGAAACACTTTGACACGTTATGAAATATATTTTAGTCAAAAATTCTTAATTATGCTAAAACAGAAATCATCGTAGCACCAAAATATAACGAATTTTTATCGTACAAAATAAATGGGTTCATAGGACACAAAGAATCAACATTTACATATTTCCAGTGGGTAATACATCGCTCGTATATGTACGAGGTACGACGGAGAGTATAGTATTTTTTGGGATCTTTAATATGACAGGGATCCAAAAAAGTACTATTATTTCCGTTGTACCTGTACAAATAGGAAATAAGCACGCGATGCTGCTGATATTAGAGCGAAACGTTCGCATTATTGAAACTTTGACGGGGTATTATGTGGACGTGAATCTAACCTGTATTAACTATTGCAGCTTGCAGCGGCAGCAGTCCTTTCCGAATGGGCGCTCGATGCGTCGCACCGTGTCCCTCCTCGTCACTCATCGCTCGAGAGCGAGAGTGTCGTGTGAGGTCGCGTTTGCAAATAGCGCTACTGCGCTGGGCTGCACGTGCCGCGATATTTAATTAGTGGATTGTAGTATAACGGACATATTGCGCGTTTCCGTTGTATAAAACAGCCGGTTGAAGCACAAATGACAGACATCCGGAGTACTGCGTGCCTCCGATGCAATAAAAACTAAACGTTAACATCTGGATTAATCGTACAACTTTCCGATTAACTCAATTGTTTTTCGGAAAGTCGTTTTCACTTGTTTTTCCATACGGTTCAGATTTTCAGGAAGGGTACCGTGTGCCTTCTGAGTACGCAGTGTAGCCCCAGTGTGTCCAAAGTGTCCCTGATGGACAGTGTAGCAGAAACGGTTGCAGAAAGCAGAAGCAGCTTCATGGCGACCATCTACCACTCGAACGGCGGGTGGTTGCCATAATACCGCTCCACTATCTGTCCCGTGTCTATCAGGGGTGTAGTTTGCCTGGCGTGTGTCCGGAGGGTGAAGTTTGCCTGGCGTGTGTCCGGAGTGTGAAGTTTGTCTGGCGTGTGTCTAAATTGTTCCTGATAGACAGTGTGGCAGAAATGGTCGCAAAAAACAGTATAATGGCGACCATCTTGCATTCGAGCGGCAGATGGTTGCCATAATAGTGCTTTCTGCCTCGTGTCTATCCGGGGTCGTACTTTCCCTGACGTGTATCCGGAGTGTGTATAGTTTGCCTAGCGTGTGTTCTGAGTGTGTAGTTTGTTCGGCCTGTGTCGGAAGTGAGCGCAGATTGCCAGGTGTGTGTCCAGAGTGTGCAGTTTGCCTGGTGTGTGTCCGGAGTGTGTAGTTTGCCTGGCGTGTGTCTGTAGTGAGTTTATTTTGCCTGGCGGGTTTGAAAAGTGTCCCTGATAGACACTGTGGTAGAAATGGTCGAAAAAACGGTATAATGGGCGACCATCTTCCACCCGAGCGGCAGGTGGTTGCCATAATAGTGCTTTCTGCCTCGTGTCTATCCGGGGTGTACTTTCCCTGACGTGTATCCGGAGTGTGTATAGTTTGCCTAGCGTGTGTCCTGAGTGTGTAGTTTGTTCGGCCTGTCTCCGAAGTCAGTGCAGATTGCCTGGCGTGTGTCCGGAGTGTAAAGTTTGCCTGGCGTGTGTCTAAATTGTCCCTGATAGACACTGTGGCAGAAATGGTCGCAAAAAACAGTATAATGGCGACCATCTTCCACTCGAGCGGCAGATGGTTGCCATAATAGTGCTTTCTGCCTCGTGTCTATCCGGGGTCGTACTTTCCCTGACGTGTATCCGGAGTGTGTATAGTTTGCCTGGCGTGAGTTCTGAGTGGGTAGTTTGTTCGGCCTGTGTCGGAAGTGAGCGCAGATTGCCTGGTGTGTGTCCAGAGTGTGCAGTTTGCCTGGTGTGTGTCCGGAGTGTGTAGTTTGCCTGGCGTGTGTCCGTAGTGAGTTTAGTTTGCCTGGCGGGTTTGCAAAGTGTCCCCGATAGACACTGTGGTAGAAATGGTCGCAAAAAACAGTATAATGGCGACCATCTTCTACTCGAGCGGCAGGTAGTTGCCATAATACTGCTTTCTGCCTCGTATCTATCAGAGGGTGAGGTGTGTCCGGAGTGTGTAGTTTGCCCGGCGTGTGTCCGTAGTGAGTTTAGTTTGCCTGGCGGGTTTGCAAAGTGTCCCTGATAGACACTGTGGTAGAAATGGTCGAAAAAACAGTATAATGGCGACGATCTCCCACCCGAGCGGCAGGTGGTTGCCATAATAGTGCTTTCTGCCTCGTGTCTATCCGGGGTGTACTTTCCCTGACGTGTATCCGGAGTGTGTATAGTTTGCCTAGCGTGTGTCCTGAGTGTGTAGTTTGTTCGGCCTGTCTCCGAAGTCAGTGCAGATTGCCTGGCGTGTGTCCGGAGTGTAAAGTTTGCCTGGCGTGGTCTAAATTGTTCCTGATAGACACTGTGGCAGAAATGGTCGCAAAAAACAGTATAATGGCGACCATCTTCCACTCGAGCGGCAGATGGTTGCCATAATAGTGCTTTCTGCCTTGTGTCTATCCGGGGTGTACTTTCCCTGACGTGTATCCGGAGTGTGTATAGTTTGCCTAGCGTGTGTCCTGAGTGTGTCGTTTGTTCGGACTTTGTCCGAAATGAGTGCAGATTGCCTGCCGTGTGTCCGGAGTGTGAAGTTTGCTTAGCGTGTGTCCTGAGTGTGTAGTTTGTTCGGCCTGTGTCCGAAGTGAGTGCAGATTGCCTAGTGTGTGTCCGGAGTGTGCACTTTGCCTGGTGTGTGTGTGTGTGTCCGGAGTGTGTAGTTTGCCTGGCGTA
Organism: Rhorus exstirpatorius; assembly: GCA_963564615.1. Classification (NCBI taxonomy): domain Eukaryota; kingdom Metazoa; phylum Arthropoda; class Insecta; order Hymenoptera; family Ichneumonidae; genus Rhorus; species Rhorus exstirpatorius. The sequence continues at coordinate 5,917,109 of OY751315.1, forward strand.
TGTCGTGAGTCGTCTTTGCTGTGTCATCACTGCTTATTTCCTCGCGTATACATCGATTTTCATCTATTTAATTATGTATAGCCATATCACTTTTTTTCTAACTTTGCGGTGATTTACAAAAAGAAAATCATCCGCATAATATTTGCATAGATAAGATCCCACCCACCCAATGGAGAAAATATCAGAGGAAAGATCAGGGCAACTAAATTACGGGTACTACGAATCGGTGAGTAGAGAAATCATGCAACAAATGAATAGTTTTATTGTATTTGATTTATTGTACAGCACCAGAGAATATGTAATAACTATTATACTATTATTGTATAACTTTGGAATCACTTCACGGTTTTTTTTAAATAATGTGCACAACTATACCATTTCCGTATTTTTCTAACCGATAAATTATTTAAAACAATAAAACCTACAGGTTTATTGCCCTCGCTTTAGTGCCATGTATTACTAATAAATTTAGACACAAATTTCTAAACAATCTTAATCCTGAAATAACTTCCTGATTTTTTCTCTTATTGCTTTTTTAGGCAATAAAATGTACTGTTAGATCGTATTTTATCGATATTAATCTTGAAATCGATTTTCGATTTTTTTTAAGAGAATAAACCGCATCGGTTCATTGCCTTCGTTTAATTTTCGTACAACACTAATAAATAATTGCAAAAGAAAATAATAAAATATGAATCTTTAAATCACTGATTTTTTACATTTAATTTTTTTTTTGGACGAATAGGTGCATGGTTTTATTATCTGTGTTTTTTTTTGTACCACACTAATAAATTGTTTGAAAAAATAAAAAATTATATAAATCTTGAGATTATTTTTAGTTTTTCTTAGCGATGGTTTTGGCAACTTCGGCAAAACCAGTTATCACGTGCCGGAGCTTTTTTCAACCCCGCGCATTTAAAGTGGGCCCAGCGAAGGCATGCGTCGCACAATATACAGGCCTGAGTTGCTTCTGTTTTACATACGTAATAACTGTAACAATTGTCGGTTTTCCCCTCGCTTACAGCTTTGGTTAAAGCGGAAAAGGCATCTTTTTCGAAATATTTTTTTGGCACATTTAATTTTACGGATTCATCGATAAATGAGTCCACCAAATGCGTGAGTTGCTCATTTATGTCATTTAGTGTCACGATATGTTCTCCGTTTAGGGCATGGAACTCGACTTCGCTGTCCAAATTCATCCATCTCAACATGTCTTTCGCCTGATTGCTCTCAGATTTCGTTGCGAATGCAGTAATATTCTTTTTACGTTCAGACGATCTGATATGCGTTATCAAGTATCTGGACGGGTGGCCTTTGATCTTCACAGGTGTTGGCATTACCACATTAGAGATATTGCCGTTTTTATCCACCACTGTTTTATCGCCATCAGTAACGGTCACAGGAGCGTCGAGTGAAATATTGTTCATTTTTATTTGTACATCATCAACGATCGGGTCATGATGAGATGATGAATATTCGTATTTATTAGTGTCACGCAGGATTGATGTCGAGGTCTCTTGACTGTTATCATCTACCACGCTTATTCGAATTTCACGACCTTCGAGCAAAAAATTGCTGAGAGCCTTCATCTGCTCCAAAATTTCGTCGTAGTCATTTCCCGACGTCAAGCTGGCAGTGCTCACAATATCGCTCGCTACTTCGGACAGTTCCTTCCGCTTCGCGAAAACGGTTGTTTGTCGTTTCCGAATTGTTTTACAGATGATCGGCTCCAAACCAGTATCATCTATCGCGTTTCTTTCTGTTAAAGTTTCACGACGATAACGTTGATTACTTTCACCGACGTACGACTTCGTCCATCTTTGATTGCATAAATCCGGTGCAAAAAGTGGGAGATTAAATCGAAGACGAACCGCGAAAATGTGCCTGCAGGGTAAAAATGACCCCACCCATTTAGCGCATAGGCATGATACGTCAGAAACCTTCAAGTGCAATACCCCAGATCTGTTAACACATTCTCTCGTCGGTTCCTCGATTGATTTAAAAATAGTTATGTACTTGGAGGCGTCGATCTCTTTCTTGACTTTCTTATAAGCATTTAGCATTAAGCACTGCATATACTGTTTTTCGTCTTCAGTAATTTCGAAAACAACGGGCGTCTTGAGAAAGTTGCTTGCGATTTTAACATTTACCTCGTAGTTATGCGACCTCGACCATTGAAAAAATCTCTTCACAAAATCACAAAGAGTGCTATTCTTTGGAACGACTTGTTTTATTTTATTCTTGATCGATTCGAGTCTATTATTCGTATAGTTTTCCATGTTTCCCGAATTCATGCTAAACTCCGTCCATTCAAATCTGATTGGGTGCCAGTTGTCATTAAAATATTGAACAATTACTGGTGGGACTTTGGTACAAAAGTTAGCGTAAAGTTCGTCGTATTCAGCCTCCGATTTGCTATACACCATTTTTTCAAGTTCTCTGAGCGCGTATTCTTTCTCAGCTTTCGTTATTTTCATACTCTCGGTAGAGATTGAACGACGGAAGCTTCTAAGCGTATGGAATCGACATATGTATAAGGGAATTCCAGGAAACACGACTTTTACCACGTTACGCTCGAGGTGATCCTTATCTGCCATGAAGCATCGTATACGTCCACAAGCATCCCGGTTCATATCTTTGAATGTAGTCAATAGCCATTCGAAAGTAGCGCGGTTCTCGCTTGCCAAGAAGCCAACGCCAACAATATCAGTTAAGCTAGCCGAATTTTGCAGGATAAAGAGCATCAGGGTTAGTCGCTGGGAAAAAAGGCCATACGTGCCATCTAGTGAAACAAGTTCTGGGTAAGACGACATCGACTCTCGCATATCCTCGGTTGAGAAATACAGACCTCGGAATATACCATTCTCGTGCAGGACTCGAACGGTTGCACCTGTAATGATAATCATAGCACCTGCATTCATTCAATATAGATTCAATTTATTGTTTTAATATTTATTACTTCAATTTGATTTGCAATAATTACATGCAACATGTCTAGGGGAATTGGGGGGGGGGGGGGTAAACGATGACTAATTCCAAGTAAAATTTCTAATTTGTTTCGACTATTTACGAATTTTAGCTCGTATTTATTATTCGTTTTAAAATAATTAACAATTTCAGCTGTAATTCGTAAAAGGCTCGATAGAAATCACGAATTACAATTGCGATTATCACGTTATTTTGTTATGAATGACAATTCCAATCACTAATTCCTATTGTGTCCAAGACACTTACAGACACTCGTGGCGCAAATTGTAGGGACTCTCACAGCCCTCTTTAGAAACTGCATACACTCATATGTTACTCGCGGATATGCACACACTCATATACAATTTAGGGCCCAATATTCGGTATAACTCTTTCTATTATATACTGTGAATTCTGTTACGCGAGGTACGTAAGGTACATTCGGTTATTATATGTAGTACAGTCAAGTAAGATCTCTGTTTTCCCTTAACTCGCAAACATTACCGCCATTCGCTTATCTCGGTTTTACAGTCGAGTAGAACACTTAGAGTTCGGAATGTATGCGTTCAGCACCTTTAAAGAGATTTCACGCAAAGTTAAAAAATTGAGAAAATCACGTGATATCGGATATGTTTTCACATAGAGTATATATCACAGTAGCAAAATATCAAGATCGTTGACTGGCCAGTTTTATAAATATATTTTTTTTAAATCTTGGAAATATTCCATTCACATAATTTATTCACACAATTTTATCACACGGGTTGTTCAACACAAATCGTAAAAATTGTTACAATTTATTCAACATGGAACAATTTTATTCCAGAACACGTTTTTTTTCAATAATCTTTGGAGGAATTTAATTTTTTCAATTACGAACATACAAACAGTTACGGCAAATTTACAGAAAAATGGTTTGTATAAAAATAGATCAGTCGTTATTATAATTCATGAAGATTAATCATTTTTCCGATTATTTAATGGACAATTTTTTTTTTACTTTCGTTTAATAACTTTTCGGCTTCAACTATTGTTGAAACTTAATATATTTGGTGTCTCGTTTTTATTTTTTATTTTTTATCATTTTGAGTTCCAGTATAATGTACATTATTTTTAGTTTTGGATGGGAAAGTAAATTCAAAATATTGTTAATCAACTAAAAATTTAGTATCACTCGTATTACTTACCATATTCTGTCTGTAGCAACTCGACAGCTTTGACAAGGGAATCATCGTCTTTACCCCTGAGTTGTTGTTTCATATTCTGTATATCTTTCAGTATCACGTACTTGTTCTTCTCTATAGCGAGTGTATCCTGAAGTATTTTATTGTTGCAGTGCATTCCCAATGATTTTTGTACTTCGGCTTTCGATGTTGGAGAGAGACGTCTGTTTTCGGGTATCATGTGATGATATTCCTATGACATTAAAATTTTTGTAGTACGTAAAAACGTTGAGAAATAAGAGCGTGCAGAGCAGAAAGTTGCACGTCATTTTCTCATTATTTACCAAGCTCTTTTACTAAGCTCTTCTCATTTACTAAGCTCTTTTCCTCTCCTATGAGAAAGCTAAAGTTTCAAAACCCTCTTGCTCGTACAGCGAGCTTCGTGAGCCAAATAAAATGATGAAAATTCAATGGGCAAGTTCCAATTTACACGGTTTTTTAAATTATTATTAGTTGTTATTATTACAACTCGTCAAATCATATGTATCAGGAAAATCTAAACCAGCCATCTGTGGCAGGTCGAGTATCTTTAAATGTCAAACATAGTATGTGTATCTTAGACTTGTCATGATATTCGTGAATTAGATTCACTTTCTTTATGACCAAAGTTTGACGATCCCGACTTATATAAAGTTGTATGAGTGCAGAACATCCTCGTTTAAATGTGCTGTGAAAAAATGGCATACGAATGGGTTAAATTTTTTTTAAATAATGAATAAACGTATATCACAAGTCATATCACAATAAAAAAACGCCTCCAGCGAAAAAAAATTGGACCAGTACATTTTTAAGTGTTTTTTCCCACACAAAAAGCATTGATATCATTATCCGGTCAAGTCATCGTCACTATTGAAAATAATGATGAAAAATGTTCTTACATTATACTTTCTTTCACTTAAAATATACCAATTATGAAAAGTTGTCAAATGAATTGAAATCTCACGAAAAGTTATGAACGAAATTCAAACCTTATAGCTGGGGTTTCATCAACATGAACAACAACTTTAAAGTACATCCTTACAAAAAGTTGTCAAATCAATCAAATATAAGTATACTTACTTATATTTCGTTCTTGTATTTTAATTTGACATTTGATTTATTTGACAACTTTTTGTAAGGATATACTTTAAAGTTGTTGTTCATGTTGATGAAACCCCCGCCATAAGGTTTGAATTTAGTTCATAACTTTTCGTGAGATTTCAATTCATTTGACAACTTTTCACAATTGGTATATTGTAAGTGAAAGAGAGTATAATGTAAGAACATTTTTTATCATTATTTTCAATAGTGACGATGACTTGGCCGCATAATGATATCAATGCTTTTTGTGCGGGGAAAACACTTAAAAATGTACTCGTCTAATTTTTTTCGCCGGAGGCATTTTTTATTGTGATATCGTGTCTTTTTTCAAAGTAATTTTGTTTTGTTAAATCTTTCGCGAGGATCTTTTTCTCATGAAAACAAATTATATATATGGGACATTCCACGTCAACTCAGCCACCCCGTTTTTTATATTGTCTCGAAAAAATTATTCAGTATGGGCATTTCAAAGGACAATATATCCATGACATTTTACCAAAATTTCATCCCCCCACTATTGTTGGTTCTCGAGATAATGACTAATGAAGTCTCAATTTTGTAAAAATCATAACTTCGTAACTACTGATCGGATTTAAACGATTAAAAAAAAAAATCTTTTTTATTTTTTTTGCTCTTTTCGAAAAAAAATATGTCATCATCGGATAAAAGCTCATTAGACATTTTTCGGAGTAAATTAACAAAAAACAATTTTTCCCTCTTCACTGATGCCTTGTTCCATTTTGAAAAAATCCTGCGGAGTTGTGTATTGCCTCTCTCTATCAGAAAAAAAAATACTGAGTAGAATTCCGATTGGCCCTTTCGTGAAAAAAAAAAAAAAATCGAAAAATTTCCCCGAAAACCATCTAATGAACTTTTCTCCAATGACGGCATATTTTTTTTTCAAAAAGGGCAAAAAAAAAAAGATTCGTTATTTAATCGTGAAAATCCGATCAGCCGTTACGAAGTTATGATTTTTACAAAATGGAGAATTTATTAATCATTATATCGAGAACCAACAATAGTGTGGGGATGAAATTTTGATAAAATGTCATGGATATATTGTACTTTGAAATGCCTATACTGAATAATTTTTTCGAGACAAAAAAAAACGGGGTGGCTGATGAGTTAACGTGGAATACGACACGTCAACGCAGCCACGTCAACTCAGCCACTCCGTTTTTTTTTTGGTCTCGAAAAAATTATTCAGTATGGGCATTTCAAAGTACAATATATCCATGAAATTTTACCAAAATTTCGTCCCCCCACTATTGTTGGTTCTCGAGATAATGATTAATAAATTCTCAATTTTGTGAAAATCATAACTTCGTAACGGCTGATCGGATTTTAACGACTAAAAAAACAATCTTTTTTATTTTTTTCGTTCTTTTTGAAAAAAAATATGCCGTCATTGGAGAAAAGTTCATTAGACAGTTTTCGGGGAAATTTTTCGATTTTTTTTTTTTTTCCACGAAAGGGCCAATCGGAATTCTACTCAGTATTTTTTTTTCTGATAGAGGGAGGCAATACGCAACTCCGCAGGATTTTTTCAAAATGGAACAAGGCATCAGTGAAGAGGGAAAAATTGTTTTTTGTTAATTTACTCCGAAAATTGTCTAATGAGCTTTTATCCGATGATAACATATTTTTTTTCGAAAAGGGCAAAAAAAATAAAAAAGATTCTTTTTTTAATCGTTTAAATCCGATCAGTAGTTACGAAGTTATGATTTTTACAAAATTGAGACTTCATCAATCATTATCTCAAGAACCAACAATAGTGGGGGGGATGAAATTTTGGTAAAATGTCATGGATATATTGTCCTTTGAAATATCCATACTGAATAATTTTTTCGAGACAATAAAAAAAACAGGGTGGCTGAGTTGACGTGGAATGCGACATATATATATGAAGCATTCTCCACCATACCAGCCACTTTTTTGCGACTCTCTCCGAAATTTTAGAAACTTTGCCAGTTTGTAAAACCAGTTAAGGTAGTATGTCCGCGACCGGCGGCGTGGAATAAGGGGAGCGTAGGCACGGCGAAGCGCGGTGAGCGAGCACGCATGAAACAAGAGAGTCGGACCGCTCAGACTCGCGCGTACCTCTTTCACTTACAATATCTCAAAAACTAAATCGTATATCTTCCTGAATTTTTTTCACATTAATCGTGACATCCCTATCTAGCTTCTTCCCGTTTTTCATCAACTTTTTATTTTTAGTTTTGAGGGTAGAATTAATAACTAACTCTTCGTGCATGCATGGCGCATATGTTACGTGTAAATCAAGCCAACTTTGAGTGTAAATATCTCGGGTTCGGGATGGTTAAGCTTATTTAAATTGTACAGATGTTCGGATAACATATTAAATAATCTCTATGCCAAATTTCGACTATTTCATAATTCAACTATCCTGTGGAGGTACTATCTTAAGAGTCTTTGAGTGAATTATTTTAGATTTTTCAATAACCGTTTTGGAAATACTATATTTTTTGAAGTAGAAATATCTCTAAAAATATAGGTCGCAGAAAAAAAGTGATTCAAGGTAAAAGATGTAGTTTTTCATAATTTTTTCAATGAAATCCATGTCATAATTTTATCATCCCTGTAAACTAAATTTTTCAATGAAAAATTTAATTTTTTTTTAAATTTAAGAAACACCACTTTTGTTTTGCTGCAAAATTTACTCAACCTTTCGGCACACGTGTAGATTCGGTAAAAAAAAATCTCCAGAATAGGACCGTCAGGGGTTCTGGACTTAAAAAAAAAAACGAATCGTGTGAAATTGTATAGAACTGAGAATTACCCTGCAGAAAATGTTTTATTCTAAGAAAACTATCGATTATTTTGTGTTGACACTGAAAACATACGTTATGATTATCCATTAATTTGTTCTACAATGCATAACCAAGGTAGGCAATGCGCGTGGACGGAGTTGGCTCGGGAATAGATACTTCGTCGACTCTCGGCGGGAAAATGTACTTGTTCCGAGACTCTACCGAGTCTCTCGATAAGAGAAAGGTCCGAATTCATTCATTGATTAGCGCGTACCCTTATATTTTTGCAAAGAAGATTGAAGCTTATAACAATTATCATAACATTTGATTTCTGTCATTAACGAAATAATCAACAAATGTGATTGTACTAAATAGGAATCCATAAGATTCCATAGACCCAATTCGAAATTCCTGTAGAAATCCATATGGATTAATATAGGATTTTTAGGTAGATTCATCAATGGATTTCTACCTGGAAATTTTTAGTAGGGTAACTTGTATGATGTGATACCTGCTGCTTCGAATTCCAGTTGCTTCCGACTGCGATGCACGGCCAAATTTACAATCGTAACGGATTGCTTGATATTTCAAGCTATAGTTGACGTTCCCGATTAGCTTCGCAACTTTGAGTGTCTTACTCGTGCCAATCGTAAATACCTGCTTTTCCTTCTTTTCGTACATCGCCAGAATTCCTTGGAACTCTTCGATGCTGGTGAACTGTTCTCCTAACCGAATCTCCTTCGACTTTGTCGTCATCTTTTATCAAACAATATACCAGTACGAGGAGCTCGGCGCCAACTGTCAAGCAGTACGGACGCGTTTGGATATCGAGTGCTGCTGATACAAATATAATAAATATATATATTGCCACCTAAATTCATACACTAGAAATCGCTTAACTGCCCGTTTTAGGGCGGATAGGAGAGGGAAATCGGGCAGTTAACCGTCTCCCACACGTCTGTCCGTGTGGCGGAGAAAGAGCTGGAGGGTGCAGTTAAGGATGTTCCTCTGTTTGTTTGCGGGACGAGTCGTCCGAGGGGGGTCCCTATGCTTATACACAGGCAGTGCTCAGTGGTGCCAACGTCAAATCCTCACTCATCTCGACCAGTTAATTTATTTTCTCGAAATCGAAATTAGAACTTTGAAGTTTCGTTTCAATGCTATTCGATAGTAAGTGGCATTAATAACAACGTATAAAAATTATAGTAATATACTCCTGTGAGTTTTTGAAATATAAACGTTTATGTCGCAAAAAAAAAATTAAAAATTTACGTTTTCCCAGCTTCAACTCCAAACGCTGTCCAAACTATTCAAGATAGAGAAAATTTCCCAATAAGATTTTTGTAGAGAATTAAATTTTCTATAAAAAAGTCCGCGACGGTTTCCATTAAAAGTTAATAGCGGATGAGTGAGAGGTGTCCGAAGTGGCGTGACGATAAAGTGTGATTTTTGTAAAATCGCAGAATAATAGACCCACTAGATGTTAAATTACACATCACCACGTTAACATTGAATTAAAAATGCATAAAAATTCATACGTTAACTGGGCACAACGAGAAAGCCATTACCACCCAAAAAACTTTATTTATAACTAAATTCAAATAAAGCCACCTACTTGAAATGGTTTTTTTTTTAAATTATTTTTACAACTGTGGACACCTCCCACGCCTCAATAATTAACTTTAGATATATGCCATCGCGGACTTTTTTGTAGAGAATTTAGTTACCTATAAAATGATTTATGAGCAATTTTCCTCTATTATGTATAGTTTGAGCAGCGTTTAGAGTTGAAGCACAAAAAGAGCGAAATTTTTATTGTTTCTATTTTTCCCTTGCCAAAATGTATAGAGGGATAATAACGCACATTTTATGAGTTATTATTTATGCCATATACTATGAAAAGACGCTAAAAAAATTCCAGGATTTTATTCTGAAAAAAAGGCTGATTCGACAAGTTGAGTTCGGCAACATTGTCCATCGCGTTTAAAATCGACAGCGAACGCCTGTTTTTTTTCAACATTTTTAAACATATTACATTTAATTACTCAACGAAAATTCTCCTAATTAAGGTGAGCTTTCGCACACGGTTTTATTATATATAGATCTAGGTCATTTAATTTTTAAAAGGCGCTGGCATTTCAAGTTCGTGAATTACAGAACGATTGGAACCTGTTTTTCGTGTGCGCCCATGAGAACGCATGTTAAATAATGTTTTTTTAAACATTTAATATCTCGACAACGAGGCTCCTAATCTCATTGAATCTTTGCACACACGTTTTGGGGATAAACACTAACAGGCTGTAAAAATTTCAAGTCGATGACATTAAATCGATATAACAGAGGAACATCCTTGCAGCGTACCTACATCTATCCTCGGGAGGTCAATAATACAACGCATTTTTACAAAAATGGTCGCCTAGAATGGTGCCTATTACTCCTAAACGAGATTCAGGCCCATGATGAAAATTTTATACCATAATGTATACTGATGCAAAAACATTCTGTGAAAATTTCAGCAAAATCAATGGTGGCATACTTGTCGAAAAAAGAGAATAAAAAATATTAAAAAAAAAAATGTGGTTGATTTATAAAATTTAAAAAAATTATTATCAAAAAAACGAATCATAATGAAAACTTTTTTGTACGTTAAAGATTCTTCTATGACAAAAAGTATCCCAGATATTCTCATTTAAGACGACGAAAATGTTAATTTTCAGCCAGAATCGATGCTGTATCATTTTTAAAACGGTTGACCCAAAATTTGAAAAAAATCACAGATACTTGTACCGACCAATGCTTAATTATTATAGAGTTTGAGAATTTCCGCAGAGGGTCAGACCATGTTTAGGAATTGTAGAACTTGCGAAAATGATCTTTTTCGAAATATTCTCTCAATTTTAACACTGTGCAATTCTACAGAAATTCCCTGCCCATAACGTGGCACGTTCATCGAAATTAGTATAACGTAAAAATTTTTAAACGTGCGGACAATTTGCCCGGCGGCTGTGCTACGTTAAAACTATGAGTTATTGGCTATTAAATAAATTAAATGAAACCGTGCCGTAAAATGTCAGCGAAAAGACTTTCGTATAGAAAAGTAAATGCGATCATTATGTTTCTGAAAAATTGTACTAACATACTGTGACGGTACGACCATCCGAGCGACATATCAAGCGCACGGAAGGCCGGAACGTCGCAGTAAGGACCGCCTATTTATCCGGCCCCGGATAAAGGCGGGCAAATCCCGCAGACAACCGAAGGAACCTCCTAATTACGCGGGGCTAACTCTCTCTCGGTACCTCTCATCAGAGAGAGTACGGGGGGAGAGAGCGCGCTAGGACCCGAGTAAGGAGAGTGAGTATGTAAGGAGCGCGCGAGCACAAGAAACCGACGTAAACCGGATAAAACTGGATATGATGAATCACCACTCTAATTTCCAGATTTATCCATATACGCAAATTCCCCGAAATTATAACCGAAAACAATTCGGAGAATATCGCGACGCTCTTCACCAAAAATCCCACTCAATACTGACCAGCCAATCAGATCATTGCGCTGGTCAGTACACGAAATCATATTTAACAACGAGACGAGCAAGACTCGCTCTCATTAAGCAGTCATCTCTTGTGAGCACTACACGTGGCAGACTTTACTCTGCCACAATTCTCGACATCTTTACCACTCTTGAAGCCCGGAGAGACCCGACGTCTCATCGAGGACTTCAAGGCACACCCGACCACAACGCGATCTCCATCGTGTCTCCAATCTCGAATCGTCTTTTTAAAGACGATTCGAATCGACCACTGAATCGTCTTTTTAAAGACGATTGACGAACGAACCGTGTGAAGCCCCAGTGATTGCCGCTGGAAGTTGGATCACGGCAAGAGGTAAATTGTGTTGGAAACCCGTCATATAAAACAGTCAGCGCACTCTTAGAGTGCGCACGCTCAATAATACTTTCACTAATACGCGGCGACGTCTACCCACGCATTCTCGGCAAGACAGCGTGATTAACAAAGCATCACCCTCGCCTCGACGTGACGACGCGACAAACACCAAACGAACCAACCAGACTTGTCCTATCCTGGATAATTAAATGTGCGACCCATCTAACGAACTCGTTAATTCATTCAAACTTAGATTCTTTCCTTTCGCTAACATTACCTTCTCGAAAACAAACCTTTAGGCTTCCCCTTTTGGCCAACGTCTCCGTCGTATTGCAAAGCGACAATTCACAAATAAAAGAACACTCAAATTTAAACTCCTTACGTGTTACTCTCGCTTCTCGAGAGTAAAACAAAAGAGCTGAATTCCGCCTCACGGAATTGAGACAATTTGGACCCAAAATCCATTTTTCAATGGCCGATGATGAAGGGTCAACCAACGCGCAGCACTCATGCTCATAGTCGTGGTTAGCACTCTGAGGCCATCTCGAAAAACACATAAAAATTCATGGGCCTTCTGCCCATTTCAAACATAAAATAAAATTCTTATTCCCAGCTGTTCCTTTCGAGTCTGTACTCGTACTCTGCATACGGTCAAACACCGACACGTAAACACAAAATCTAAAAATAAATTCGTCGCTCGCCTCACGAGCGACAACAATCGAGAGAGAACGATAGTCACGGGAGTTGCCTCGCGCGACTGTCCGTTCTCAAAACTCGATAATGTCACAATACATGTGTTCGGTGTCTTTAAAATTTTGAAATTCTTACGCTTTTATCATTTGTGTATGTATAAATGGTTAACACTTGTAACGGCCCCGTCCTATAGCCTAAAAAACTCTTATCCTTTCCCACGCAAACTCATCAACTTCACTCTCGCCATCAGTCCACTCTCACGCTCAAATCCCACATATCAGCTAAACCCAATACTTCTTTCCGGTCAGACATAATCGTCAGCACCTTAGCTTCAGTCTGCCCTTGGTCCCACGGGCCTTGTCCCTCCGTCTTAGCGACATCCCCTCCACTCTCACTAAGTCCTCTCCTTCCTCCAGCTCATTAGCACTTCAGTTCTTCATCAACCATCAATCAATCGAGACGTGCACTCCCAAACATTCTAATTTACCAATAAACCATCAAGCTAAAGTATCTCGAGTTCAACTTCATTTCTATCTCACTTAACCCGTTCGACCATCACAAATTGGTGTCAGAAGTTCGATCCATCAACACGCGCACAACCCAAATTTTTTTTATTTATCACCGAAAATCCATCGAAAATAATCGGAAGTGAATATACGGAACGTGGAAGTGAAAAAAAAATATTACCCGGAAACATCGAACGACAACTGAGGCATACGACACGGTACATCCAACGATATTCGAAAAATACAAAGGAAATAACTGAAAGGAAGGAAGGAAGGAATAAAAAGAAAATATCAACCACGAAAAAAGGGAGAGCAGTGGCTTAGTGGGTGAGGCTCTGGGTTCGCACGCAGCGGACCCGGGTTCGAGCCCCACGGCCGACACCGATGGAATTTATTCTATGTGTTTAATCTGCAAACCCGGTGGTTCGGATCCCACCAAAACAAATGCCCAAAAACACCTTTCTGTGATGGGTGGGTGGTCGGGGTACGGCTCTGGAGGACTCCCGCAGCGGTTCTTATCGCTCGGAAGGTGACCGCTTAGCCGTGCACTGACTTACCCACTGAATCACAGTAAAGGAGGAGCTCGCTTAGGTCTTCTCTGGAGTCCGCGCTTGAGTTTACTCGCGCGGCCACCAGGGGGGAACTAGGGAGACTCCGACCTGTATCGGCGGAAGGTTTTCTGCAGTTTTCCTCCGTCCTCGGCGAATGCGATACAGGATAAAATGGTGAAGGAGCGATGCGGCTGCAGACGTATGATCGCGAGGAGGAGTAGGTTGTGATAATAATGGTCGGAGCAGGCGGTTGATGGTCGGAAAGAATACGAAATCACCACCCTTGTAAGAACCCCCCAGAGGGGGTGTGCAAGTAAAACTCGACATTATTATTATCAACCACGAAAAACCTCTAAAATCTAATGAAAATCGCAATTCTTCTTATAGCGGCAATGTAAGTAACGTTAAATATTTCAAAATCCATTATAACATAAAATTTCCACGAATACGAAAAAGAAAAAATTTTTTTTTTGTGTGCCTAAGCGAGCCCTTGTGACGCATGAGCGTATACCGCTGGCCTTTGTCACACCGATACGGCTCAATACACGCATATTCTCGAGCGACACAGTCACTCCATTCATTCTTTTCTTTATCGCGCTCTCGCTCTAACACCAACGCTTGACCATTCTCGCTCTCACTGGGCAACAAAGACCCACCGCTCAACTCCAATAGACACTATTAACCATTGTACTCGTTCAAGAAACCCAGTTATTCACCGCTTTCCTAATTCATAATTTTCTTTGGAACCCTTAATTAAAAGAAAAGACCAGGACGTCGAATCATTCAACACAAAATTTAAAAAAAAAAAAAAAAAAAAAAAAAAAAAAAAAAAAAAATTTCTCTCCCCTTCGGTTGCCACCCGAATTAAGATAATACAAATAAGTAATTTAATTCAAACGAATTCAATAAAATCCACATTTCACAACTAATAGGAAAGGAAATATTTTTTTTCTTATTTTGTACAAAGGAAAACCTTTTTTTCTACAAAATTGATCCAACTCGCCTGCCACGACGTAAGAGCTTACGTCAAAAATTTGACAAATACATTTTTTAACCTTAATACCGATAATAAAGAACCAGACGCGATGGCAAACAGCGGTGTTACCTTTCGCGATGTATATAACGCAATCCCGATATTCGACGGCAAAAATATACCAGTTGACCATTTTATTAAAGCATGCAAGAGAGCAGCAAAAGTATTGCCGGAAAGCGAACACGAGAGACTACTCATTATGATACAGTATAAATTAAACGGAACAGCCCTCGATTTTGCAGAAACAAAAACTCACGAAACATTGACAGAATTCCTTAACGATCTTAGGGACAATTTTAGCGCCCCAATTGAATTACTCGACCTCGAATTGGAATTAAAAGCAATTTCGCAAAATTATAACGAATTAGTTCCAGAATACGCGACAAGAATGCGAGTAATTTTAAAACGAATAATAGAAAGGTTAGAGGAATGTTACACTCGAGAAAGCGAAAAAGAATATCTCAAGAGTAGAATAGCAGAATTGAAAAAATCAGTGACACGAGCCTTCGTAAGAGGCCTTTTTGACAAGATAGGAAGCTTTTTGATGAATCAAAACATCCAGTCTCTCGAACAAGCGATAAAAGAAGCAAGCAACATCGAGCAAGAACTCTTAAAACGAAAGACAGTAAATCAAAATCGAGCCACTCGAGAAAATACCCAAACTGAATACACCGAGACAGCGAAAGTACATTTCGTCGAAACCCAACAGGAAACCACCCAAAAATACTGCGAATTCCACCAAACAAACGGTCATTCCACCGCGGAATGTTTCACGATAAAGGAAATAAGAGAAAGTCGTAGCAGAAGACCCAGAGATTCATTCCGCCAAAATTCACCAAATTTCCAAAGCAGGTATCGCAGCGATTCGCGCGACCGCCAACAAAATTTTCAAAATAAATATCGCAGCGACTCGCGCGACCGTCAACAAAATTTCCAGAACAGGTACCGCAGCGACTCGCGCGACCATCAACAAAATTTCCAATACAGATATCGCGATGACTCACGCGACAGACAAAATTTTCAAAATAGATATCGCGACAACTCACGTGACAGACAAAAATTCCAAAATAGATACCGCGACAACTCACGCGACGGACAGAATTTTCAGAACAGATATCGCAGCGATTCGCGCGATAGACAACAAAACTACTTCCGAAACAACTCACGCGACAGACAATACAATAGCCCACGAGACGACTCATACGATTACCAAAGTAACCCAGGAAGCAGATCCCGCGACAACTCTCGCGACAGGTATAGCAATAACTCACAAAGGCGACGTAGCGAAAGCAAGGACAGATTTACTGACCACATTCACGAACTCGCAAGAGCCTTAGCAGAATTACAGCAGTCAAAAAACGCGAGTTCAACTCCGCGGGACAGCGCGACGCGGAGCGAGCCGCAAGAGCGCCCAATACAGAACCAGTAAACGATAAAACCCTAGAAAAACGTAAAGCAATAATATCACTCGGAAAAGCGGAAAAACGTCGACCACCGACGATAATAATAAACTCTATCGACTTACACGAACATTCAGCTCGATTCCTTGTCGACACCGGTGCAGAGATAAATTTAATTAAACAAAAAGCAGTCGGAAATAACACAAACGTAAACCCTCTCATTATGGACGAATTGACGGGAATCACGAAAAATACGATTTTTACAACCGGTATGTGCATTATTAGAATAAAAAACATTTCAGTTAAATTCTACATAATCGGTAACGAAGTACCAATTGCAGAAGACGCCGTTTTGGGCGACGAATTCTTTCAAAAAACCCCAGCCGACATTTTATACACAAAATCATGCATATCATTCGGAGATATCACAATACCCTTCGAAACTTATGAAACCGTAACGATACCGGCCCGATCAAAATCAACAATTTACGTCAGAATAGCAAATCCAGACCTCCTAGAAGGATACATCCCAAGAATGGACGCAGGAGAAGGTTTATTTATCGGTGACGCACTAGTGACAAATAACAAAGGTATCGCGTACCTAAGAGCGATAAATACAAACGAACGCAAAATACACTTTAGGGTACCGACAGTAGAGTTACAACCGATCGACGGAATATCGGAGCCACCGATCGCCCTCAGAAAACACGATTTACACGACGAACAACGCGCATCAATTGGTGCAGCAGTAGTAAGTGAGGAAAACAGATTTAACCAGCTTAGACCACTCTTACATTTGGAAGGCTTAAGTAACGACGAGCAAGCCCACGTGCTCCGTCTAGCTTCAGAATACTCTCACTTATTTTGCTTACCAGGAGAACGGTTAGGTCACACGACGATGGCAAAACACGAAATTTTTATAACCGACGATAAACCAATCAACACGAAACAATATCGATTCCCACAAGTACATAAAGACGAAATACAGAAGCAAGTAAACGATCTCCTAGAAAAAGACATAATACAACCATCATTATCACCATATAACTCCCCAGTCTGGATCGTGCCTAAGAAAGCCGATCACGACGGAAACAAGCGATGGCGTATGGTTATCGATTTTAGGAAGCTTAACGAGAAAACGACACCAGACGCGTACCCGTTACCGAATATTATCGACATCATCGATCAACTGGGAAAATCCCGTTATTATTCGGTATTGGATTTGGCATCCGGCTTCCATCAAATTGAAATGCACCCACGAGACAAACCGAAAACGGCTTTTTCCACGCCGAACGGTCATTACGAGTTTAACCGAATGCCGTTTGGACTGAAAAATGCGCCGGCAACCTTTCAAAGGTTAATGGACATAGCGTTGTCGGGACTCCAGGGTACTGACCTTTTTGTATATCTCGATGACATAGTCATTTACGCTACCGATCTGGAAGAACACGAACGGAAATTCCGCAGACTGGCGAAGAGATTGACGTACGCAGGACTCACATTACAGACAGACAAATGTTTATTTCTACAAAAGCAGGTTGAATATTTAGGGCACGTCATCGGCGAAAAAGGCTCACAACCCAGACCAGGATTAATTCAAGCAATAAAAGACTTCCCTGTCCCAAATAATAAAAAGAATATCACACAGTTTCACGCACTAGCGAATTATTACAGACGCTTTATAAAAGATTTCGCAACAATTGCTATCCCGTTAACCAAACAATTAAAGCCATCGGAGAAATTCAAGTGGACAGAAGAATGCCAACAAGCATTCGACTGCCTCAAACAAAAATTAACAGAGCAACCTATTTTGCGTTACCCAGATCACAAAAAACAATTTATGCTCACAACGGACGCATCGGACTTTGCGATTGGTGCCGTCCTCAGTCAAGAACACGAAAAATTTGATCACCCTGTTGCATTTTACTCCCGAACCCTCTCAAAAACGGAAATAGTATACGACGCAATGCGTAAAGAACTCTTAGCGGTAGTCAACGCAATTAAACACTTTAGACACTATTTATACGGACATCACTTCATCTTAGTAACAGATAACAGAGCACTCACATATTTAGTAAAAAAGCCAGACCCACCGCAACAGCTACAACGTTGGCAGGCAGTCCTCAACGATTACGATTACGAAATCCACCACAAACCAGGGAAACTTAACGTCGTCGCCGACGCACTATCGCGGAACCCAATAAAAATTCTCCCAGTCAGACCCCGAGAACAATCATCGGAAGAATCGGAAAACGAAGTAAAAAGGCCAAGAATATCGCACAAACAAACGATTCGAACAAACGTAATCGATCATCATCATCGGATCAGTCCTCCGGCAACCCAGCACCGAACAAGATAATATTCCTACCGGAAGAAACCGAAGAATCCGAAGACATCGACACGGACACAGATCAAGAAATGACATCAGACAATCAAGAACGGATTGAAGGGAGTGCACGACCCAAAATCAATCAAAAAATCGACGACAACAACTACGATTCGTCAATGTCAGAAGAAGAACCGATCGAAACCATAAAAATTGAACAGGAACCGACCCGGCAAACTTCAAGGGATAACCCACAGGAAAACAAAGTGGAAAAAGATGCAACGAAATGTTACGAAAAAAAAGATAAAAAAGAAAACATAGAAAGCTCAACGCAGCAAGAAGAAAACACAAAAAGCTCAACGCAGCAAGAAGAAAACACAAAAAGCTCAACACAGCAACGAGAAGAAAACGATAAAAGCTCAACGCAGCAAGAAAAAAATACAAAAAGCTCAACGCAGCAGGAAATAAAAGATGCGAGCCCCGAGCCGCCACCCCGGATCCCTATCGGCGCTAGTGACCGCTTTGGAAGACCCAGAGCCACAAGCAGCGATAACACTGCTACTCACAATACTCACGGAGGACCCGGAGTCGTGAGAAACAGTGAACCATACGACGAAATGGCAAACAAAACCGAACATGAGACGGCAACGAAAGAGGAAGAGGTCGCAAAAAAGGAGGTTGTCCCAAACTTTCGATCACCAACACATCACGAAAGCGACGGAAAATGCGCGAAGCAACCGGACGCGCAACCCAACTTCAGGTCACCACCACCACCAAGGGACTTGAAAGAAGAAGAAGAACGGACATCACCAGCTAATGTGGAAAAACGGCTCCAATCGGAACCCCAAACATCGTACTCCACACGTCCAACTTCTTCATGGGAACCGGAACCAAGTACGTCGAAACAGGCTAAATACAAGGACATCGAACCAACCTTCCGATCTCCATCGGAGATACAAACGGTCCCAACACCAACCACCAAACGCAGACCAGGTAGACCACGGAAGAGACCTCCTTCGCAACTATCATCACCGGTCATAGTACGCAAGCCCGGTAGACCACGGAAAAAACCACCCTCCTCATTACCATCACGAGTTGCTAAACGCAGACCAGGCAGACCGCGGAAAAATCCATCGCCTGAGCCAGCAACACGGAAAAGTCCCATACACCCGGACACACCGTCCTCAACCGATAGCGATCCCGATGACCGCGAAACAGACACAACGTTCATACCACCTCAATATCACAGAAATCGGTTGACGATAACTGGCCCACAATGAACAACTAGAAGCAGAGCAATAAGGGAAGAAGTAACAACGGAACCCGACTTGGCATCAGAACAAACAGACGCCACTGACTACGACGAACTCTCCGATCAAAACCAGAATGAAACATCACATGTCGTAGCACAAGTAGAGGAATTGCCTGCCCTCCCACCTAAAGGGTCAAGCCAACCAGCCGACGTAAACGGGTCTCCCCAACAAGAGGAGGAAAAACGAACGGAACCACGGTCTGAAATAAATATACCAACGCCCAGCAAAAATAAGCGTAACAGCGAGCCTGGCGACAGACCACTAGGACATCAGGACGAACAGTCTTTGCAAAATGAGAGCACAACTGCGAGGGAGAACATTATAATAAAACAACAAAACATCTTGTCACAAAAAGACAACATAGCGTTCTTCTTAGCAGCTGATTGCGCCATAAACACCATGGTTTCGAAAACATTAATCGAAAAAGGAAAAATCAAACAGGAGGAACTTCAGAAAAGTAAACCACGAGTTGGAGAAATCGTCATTACAAAGCAGGGAGAAAACTATTATATTTCCATGATCTGCAAAGAAAGATCAACAGACGACTCTAACTTACACACGATTCAGAAATGTCTAAAAACACTCTTACAGACATTACACAGAAACAATATAGACTCCTGCGCACTCTCGAAAGACCCCGGAATTATCGACACATTCATGTGGACCAACATAAAAACATTCTTAAAAACACACACGCATGGCTTAGGAATAACAATCACTCTCTGTGAAGGGCTCATCTCTGTTCCACCACCAGCCAATAGACAATCCATCATCAAAGAATTCCACGCCTCAACAATCGGCGGACACAAGGG
The DNA here is from genome assembly GCA_963564615.1 of Rhorus exstirpatorius. NCBI lineage: Eukaryota > Metazoa > Arthropoda > Insecta > Hymenoptera > Ichneumonidae > Rhorus > Rhorus exstirpatorius. The sequence goes on from OY751315.1 coordinate 5,937,671, forward strand.
AATCGCAAAAACTCAACAGCGAATACGTTCCCAGTACTATTGGAAAAACATGAAAAACGACATCCAAGAAGCAATCAAATATTGTTATGACTGCCAAAAGAACAAGCTGGTTCGTGTTGAAGATCGTGCCCCCATGATCATCACAGATTCCCCAGCCAAAGCATTCGATAAAATCGCGATTGACATAGTTGGACCACTACCAAAGACAAAGAAAGGACATGAATACATACTAACAATTATCGACTTATTCAGCAGGTTCAGTGTCGCTATACCGCTAATACAAATAACGTCATTAGACATTGCCAAAGCATTGTGTAAAGATTTCATCACGATATTCGGTGCCCCACGCGCAATCTTGTCAGATCAAGGCGCAAACTTTATGTCAGACGTTTTCAAGAAATTTGCAAACCTTTTCCAAATTAAACAGTACAGAACTTCAGCATATCACCCACAGTCAAATGGTGTACTAGAGCGTAGTCATCAAGGTCTAGTGGAATACATAAAACATTTCCGAAACAATGAACGCGATTGGGAAGACCTAATATCATTCGCGACACTATCATACAACACCAGCGTCCACGAAAGTACGGGTTACACGCCTTACGAACTAGTTTTCGGACACCCGGCTACCTTACCATCGGAATTCCCGCCAGTGGAAACATTAGTGACATTCGACGACTACATGACTACACTGAATAAAAACTTAAAGGACGTCCAACAGTTGGCCTTGCGGAAACAACAAAAAATTAAAGAACGAACTAAACGGTACTACGACAGGAAAACAAAAACGCCAAAATTTCAAGTAGGACAGCTAGCATTTTTGATAAAGGAACCAAAAAAAGGAAAGCTCGACGCAAACTACAGCGGACCATTTAAAATCTTAGAAATCACTGAAAACAATAACGTCAAATTACAAATAGACGATAGCAAAACAAAAATAGTACACGTAGGTAAAATAAAACCGGCATATGTTGCAGATGCCAAGCTCGCGCCTCAAGCGACGGCGACACCGTAAGAGTCACGCAATTCTCACAGAACCCAGGGATGCACTCGCAACTACTGGGCACTCTCCGGTCGTCTCATACAACCTGGAAGCTCGTCACATTCATAACCACTGACGGACTATCAACCAGACGGCTACAGATAAAAGAAAACCTAGACCAGATGTTCAAATACTGCCACGCGCTCAAAACAATGTGCCTCGCCAAAGGACAATTAGCAGTAATAAAAAACCGATTAGAAAAAGTACAAAAGAACGGACAATTGTTAGAAGGGCTAATACCATCATCGAACCTCACTAGCAGCCGCAAAAGACGAGCACCATTCGAATTCATCGGAAAAATTAACAAAATACTTTTTGGAACAATGGACATCGACGACGCCAATAGAATAAATGGACAAATAGAAGCACTCACAAACAACTCGTTAGAACTAGCAGAAATAGTTTATAATCAGACACACATTGTAAGAGCAGGTCTCGACACGACACGCAAACAAGTAACATCTCTAGCGAAAGCATTAGACAAAGAAATACGAAACATTAACTTCAACACCAACAAGATCCAAAGCGCTACAGAAATAATACGACACGATCAAAAAACCACACTCTATTTAACAGAAATTGAAGAAGCCCTTACAGAACTAGAAATCGATACGGAAGGATTAATCAACGCAATCCTTTTTGCGAAATCCGGACAAATACACCCACAGTTACTATCAGCAAAAACAATCCTACACAGCGCGGAGACCATCACGAAATCCTCCCCAATCACCGAATTTCCAATACCACTAGAAATAAAATATATTCCCGAGTTAATGACCTCAACGAAATTAACAGTCTTCCACAACGGAGAGAAACTGATTTATGTTATAAAAATCCCACTATTAGATCCGACACACTACAAATTATACCAACATTTGCCTGTCCCAGTGCGTCAGGCTGCGTCAGCCTCGCGCTTCGCGTTTATTAAACCATCGGTGCAGTACACGGCTATTGCCGAGAATTTCGAAAATTTTTTCAGTTTCAATGATATAGAGGAGTGCAGTTTGGCGGTCTCGAGGTATATATGTGGTCAGGTTAATCCCATAGAACTTGTAGGCGATGAGGCCGGATGCGAGGTTCAAATGCTAACTAACCCGCAATTCAGTAACCTCGAAATTTGCGACATTAAACTCAAAACACTGAGACGAACCTACTGGTCCAGAATTCGCAACACCAATACGTGGCTATACGCGGCTCCCGGGATCGAAAGCCTATACGTCATCTGCGACAATCACGAGACACAGATAAAAACAATAGAGAATTCGGGTATCGTTCAACTGAACCCAGCATGCCAAGCGAAAACAAAAACAGTCAAGCTGATATCGTCAAGCGAAATAACGTCGTATACACAGGTCAACCAAACGCACACACTAGTACTCAATATTACCGAAATGATCGTAAAATCAATAAAAGCATTCGAACTCTGGAACATTACAGAAGTATTAATAGAAACAGAAAAGTTCACGCAACTAGTAGAACCAAACAATATCGATAATGATTTAGAAAAGAATGAAATAGCATTGAAAACCGTTATTGCAAAAGCTCAGGAAATAACAAAAACACACTACATAAAGAACAGATTATCAGTCCTAGAGAACATACTAAAATATTTGGGCATCTCGACCGGTTCAGCTCTCCTATTCGCAGCGATCGGTTGGAAATTCTCAATGTTCGGAAAAATATCGAAATTATATAAACTCGTATCATGTGTAGCCAATCAAACAAATAACGCGACCCCACGTCAGACGAACAACCAAATGCAAGAATACCCCGTGCAAACTTATCGACCACCCATACAATTTATCGAAACCATCCCCATACAAGCAAGCCCTCGTCGCGAAATTACAGTCTCAACAGAAGAACTCTCAGAAATGGAGCCTAGATCACCCCGCGCCATTACATACCATAGACGAGCCCTACCGTAAAAGAAACCCTAATAACACGTACATATACACCCATATCACAACCACGCTATACCATAACACCGTACGGTTTATCTTTTAATCGCATGACACGCTTGCTTCGCATAAATCACAAAACAGCAATAAAACACATAGCACCCGAAATATGTTCACACCCACTCACAGACAAACATCAGTCACCATGGAGTCAACCAAACCAACACCAACGGTCAAATGCCCGCTATGTAAGAAGAACGGAAATGTCAACCGCCTAAAGGAGCACATCAACACCTGCAGTTGGCAGTTAGCAAAAGAGGCTAGAACATCGAAGCTCAGGTTCATGATATGCCCATTATGCGACGGTCGCTACCCACCGTCACGCCTTATGGATCATGTAGACCTGTGCACCAGCTACTGGGTGAAGATTGGAAGGTGGCCCAAAGGCGAAATAACGGCAACAACAATGATAACAACGTCATCAAACACCCATACAACAAAAGCAGCGAACACACACACCACAAAAACAACAAACACGCATACCACAGAAACAACAACGACCAAAAAAATAAAGACTCTGACCCTGGTCCCCTACGACGACTCGGAAGACGAAGACGACCAGGACATGACGATAAGCACCACAAAAACCACAACGACAACCCCCCCACCCCGACCACGGACGCAAACACCGACAAGGAAAACAAAGACGCTGACAACACCAACACGACGACAACACGAAAAAAAAGTGACGATACCGAGAAAGAGCAACCTGTTACCAATTAACGAGGACAACGAAGACGAGGACAGAAAGACAAGAGACGAAAACAAGACACCGGACTCCTACGCAGAGCAGCAGAAAAGACAAGGAGCAATCTCAAAAAAACCTCCCGCAACAACAGCAGACGGAGCGAAAGAACCGACACATATACCATGGAAATCAATCAGAACGCACCTCCTCACAATCGGCGACGGAAAACACGCGACGAGATATACCCAGACGGAACCACGGACAGAACAACAGTTAGACAGGTACGTACTGAACAGAATCATGACGTACGACCTCGAAAAACTCCAGGAACTGAGACTTGACATAGAACATATGATTTTCAAAGAATTACACCCACCGGAACGACTACTGGAATAACGGACAGGTACAGAAACGGAACACACACGACAACACGAACACACACACGCTTTGCTGTCCGCTTCACTCATAACAAAGAAGTCCGTAAATAAATGTATACATGCACACTTATATTTGTAATCATAGAAGTAAATATCGCAACTAACATAGGGATAAGGGTATACGAATACGCCGTTAGCGTAACTAACACACACATTTTTCTTCTCTTCTTCCCCCGTTATTATAAACAAGTACGAAAATATAATAAATAAATCAAAACATTACTATACAAAAAGGGTGTACTGCTCAATCGTCGCAAGGACCAAAAGAACCAAATCACCTGGATCCCGGCTAACATACCCCTCACACCACTAACCCTAAAGCTAACCAGAAATTAGACTGTTTCAGGAAAATCATCAACCAAACGAACGACAAGCAACGATAATTAAAAATCGGAAGTACCATAACAATTAAACGGAAAAACTCTAGCACAGAGGGAAACAAAGACAAAAAAAGAATCATGAGCAGTTATTTTTGCACAATACATACAACTATTTTTTTACGAATGCCCTACGGACCACCCCCCTTTCCCAACATAACATACCACCCCCTACTAACACGAAAACTAACGAACTTAGCCAGTTTCAGATCCCAGCACTTCGGAAAACTCAGGGGAATCCACAGTCGAGCAGATAAACATACCCGCGGATGCGATATAAATCATTGGGCAAGAGAAAAATCCACACGATAATGACCAAACCACGACCCGAAGCCACCCGGCAGGAGAAGAACAAAAATACTTACTCACAAACGGAAACCATTCACAAAAATTTAACGAACACGTTCTTTCTCATTTCATTATATAGAATCAACTTTCATTATATAGAATCAGAACATTAAAATATTATTGTAAAACGAATTATTGTATATCACGATGCGGAGCATCGTTTTGTAAGAGGGGGAGTGTAACGGCCCCGTCCTATAGCCTAAAAAACTCTTATCTTTTCCCACGCAAACTCATCAACTTCACTCTCGCCATCAGTCCACTCTCACGCTCAAATCCCACATATCAGCTAAACCCAATACTTCTTTCCGGTCAGACATAATCGTCAGCACCTTAGCTTCAGTCTGCCCTTGGTCCCACGGGCCTTGTCCCTCCGTCTTAGCGACATCCCCTCCACTCTCACTAAGTCCTCTCCTTCCTCCAGCTCATTAGCACTTCAGTTCTTCATCAACCATCAATCAATCCAGACGTGCACTCCCAAACATTCTAATTTACCAATAAACCATCAAGCTAAAGTATCTCGAGTTCAACTTCATTTCTATCTCACTTAACCCGTTCGACCATCACACACTTACCCGAAATACTTTCCATTCACTGAATAACTGATAATTAATTCGTAAAGTTATCGACGATAATCGCAAAGAACTATAGGAGAGAGCTATGAGAAATTCTGCGATTGTTGGAAGACCTTCGATCGTAAAGATCGACGCTTCGTGCTTCGTTCTCTTGGATAAAGAACGCTATAAGTATTCACCGCGCCCACGTATGCCTAATTCACAACGCGCACGATGAGCGACGAGCGATGAGCGATATCCAATGAGAGAGCTCTGCTCGGGGGGTCGCGACGGATGTAACGTTCGGAAAAGCAAAGCTCTCATTGGATATCGCTCATCGCACGTGGTGTGAATCCGGCAGTACACTCATGCGCTCGTGGTATTCGGATGCTCACGAAGCGATGCGCTAACTGGTGGTAAGTATTAGAACCATTTATAAGAGAGCGAGGGCGTCAGTGAATCAAAAACCCTCTTTCCAGACCACGTGACAGGCTGCGATGAGCGCCACCAACGGTCCTGAGCATCGTGGATACGCATGCATCGTATGCGTATACCACATTTTTTATTTTCTCCAAGACTGTTGATATTTTAGAACAAATCGGGTATTCAGACAAATGTTTCGGAAAAAAATTATATTTTCATGTACGACGAATAAACGTATGAAAACCTAATTTGCTTTTGGCTAAAATATTTAAGAGTCATCGAGCACACGTGACCAACTCGGAATCGAGGGTAGCGCCTCTTGCGGAAAAATTTGAAAAAAATGCATGTCGAGGTTAGCGCCGCTTGCGGCAGATATGTCAACTAATGCATTCAGCGAAAAGTGACGGTTGTCGATGGTATCGTTCCATGAGATGTGGTGGTACCTTGGCGAGCGGAGTGATGGCAGCTGTAGGCGTGCCGGGAACCAGCGATGGTTCTGAGGGTGTTCCGGGTTGAGGTTTACTCGGCTTGAGTAAATTCCCGTGCACTTATACGAGTTTATCGTTTCTCTTTATCATATATATTTCTCCTCCCATGCCTTGTTCAATGCGGTAGGGCCCGCTCCAGACTGGAGAGAAACCGGCGTGATACCCTTCAGCGGCATTTGAGACGGAATGGTTTTTTTGTTATACCATGTTGCCTGGTTTATATCGTGCGGAGCCGTCCGTAAGCGGTGCATAGATCCTCTGATATGTTTGCTGAGACTCATTAATTTTGTGGAAACGATTTTCCCGTTCTTCATATGCGACCTTATCTGGAAACGTCCAGTCTCCCGGTTGCTGTAATGTTTTTCCGAGGAGAGCCTCACTCGGTGTAAATCTGGGAGCCTGTGATGGCTTGGGAGCGATGAAGTGAGCAGCCGTACGGTTAGGCGTACTCGAAAACCCTTTAGTTGAGTCTCGGTGATCACTTGGAGTCTGGTAGAATGATGCTTTGATGATAGTGGGCGCCACTGGGTGTTTCGGCACTCCCAGAAGTGCGGTACATTTTATTTAATTTCGTAGACGTTGTTTCAATCTATTCGGAGATTTTTTCCTTTTCTTCTTGGATGACATCATCGTCTGGCTTAGTCGATGTTGTCTGATCATGTGGTTCTTTGATGGATGTCCAGCTAGCATTTGGCTTGGTAGAGGGTCGTAGATAGGTGGAATTCTCGATGAATCCTTGAGCCCCACGTTGGGCGCCAAATTGTCGCGTCAGACAATGGTGAGGAGATTATGATAGTGTATTTTCGTTAGGCATGGTTGTCGGCTCGGTAGGTTCGTTCGGGTATGAAGAGTTCTTGGATGAGTTGCGAGTCGTTGAGTTGGCCGTGGTCCGGCGGCGGTGGCGTTTCCCCGCTCGTTGAGGTATGCACGCGGCGTGTGCGGGAAAAATGACCGCTGAGTGGTAAGGAGCGAGAAACTTCGCTGCCGAAACGGAGCAGGAATTTCGCTACCCTTTGCAGGGAGCAAGATTTCCGCTACCGGCAAGCAGCGAGAGTAACCGCTACCTGGTTAGAGGTGCAGGAAAAAAACTGGGTAGTAAAATGCTTTGAGAGGTTTTATTTCTCATAGACTTATTTGAACTTCAGATTGGATACAGATATTTTTTATCGCTTAAATTTAAGTCATTTCGGTGGATAGTTTGTTTGTGAGAACGATCTCGAGAATATGCGCGATATCTCGGTGGATTTCGTAACTAAATTGGCATGTTAAATAACAATCTTCTTTTGTTTAAGATTGGGAGTGATCGAGTAGACCATGATTTTGTGATAGCTCGTATGTAAGAACGATCTCGAGAATATGCGCAGCATCTCGGCCGATCTCGTAACTAAATTAACGTGTTAAATAGAGCGATCGTCTTTTGTTCAAGATTGGGAGTGATCGAGTAGACCATGATTGAACTTTCGTGTGACGGCTGATCTCCCGTGTTTTGTTTTTAAAACCTCGCGCGCGTCAGCTGATCTTGATCTGAGATATAGATATACATGCCATCGAAGTTTGGTCATGTTACCGCTGACGGGGATATAGGGGTAATGTGACCTGTACGGTAGATATACATAGGGGGAAATCAGCGTAGTAAAAGATTTTACCATTTTTCCTATACAGAAGGAGCTTCCTTTCGTAAGAGAAAGGGAAAGTGTGCGAGCGCTAATGGCTGGCACACAACAGACTAATAGGGTAAAACGCTATGGCGTATGCTAAAATTTGCAAAATTTAATGCACGCACATAATTGTTCGAAAATTTCAACATTTTTTTAAATCTGAAGCCCTTGAGAGATTTTCATCCAAATACCAATTATCCTTGTCCCTGAGACAAGGATAATTAATTAAATAATAGCCCGCGATAGCACCAAAGTTTGCGAAAGTTGGAGTGCACACGCACATTTTTTTTAATTTTTTAAAATCTTATGTAAAAAGATTAGGCTCGATAGCGTCAAATTTTTGAAATTTAGAGCACACATACATTTTTCGAAAATTTAAAAATTTTGGAATAACTGCTAAAATCAATTCGAATTATCCTTGCTCCACAGACGATTTATGTAAAAAGCGAAATTTGCGAAAGTTAGAACACATGCATCCACTTTTCGAGTCATCCTTATCGTACAGACTATCAATGCAAAAATAAGTGTAGGCCCGATAGCTTTAAATTTACGAAAGTTAGAGCGCGGACACTGATACTATCACACACATCGCAAACGGACATTTTTTCTGAATGTGTTTTGTCGATTTTTTGGGAAATTTTGAACGTGATGGTATGAAAATCTCGAAATAAAAATTTCTCGAAAACAAAGCTTCCTCTAGGAGAAAAAAAGATACCCCGGCTGAAAAATAGAAGCTCGATCAAAATAATTTTATTTTTATTTTTAAAATTATGGAAAAAAATGTTGAAAAATTATAACATTTATAACCTTTAAAACATTGACAAAAATTAATTCATATAAACGTGCCTCAAAAATAGAATAAAATAATTTAAATAATAATAATAATTATTATTATTATTAATTAATAGTTATCAAATAATTAGTTAATAGAAAAACATCCGTCACAGCGCTGTGAATAACAATAGTTTGTTATTGAAATATAGCTCAGATGCTCCGTCATACGCGGCCCAAGCATTGCATATATCGCTCAGCTGTCAGCTCGTCAGCTGTTGTGATGCGAATCCCTGAATCCGTGCATCGAGAGAAAACTCGGGCCACCGCCGCTACAGCGTGTGTCTGTAGCACGACAACCGTGTATTTCTGTAGCCTGTAGCACGGAAACAGCGCGGATACAGGCGTTCGCGCTTGGGATCCTCTCTCTCTCTCTCTCTCTCTCTCTCTCTCTCTCTCTCTCTCTGTGAGTACTGACGGTTGTGTGTTATCTCTGCTCCCTCTTCTGTTCGAGTTTTCTCTGCGGCTTTGTGCCTCCAGGCCGTTTTGTTTCAGTGTAGAGCGAGCCTTAGTAACGCTTTTCATCTTGAGCTGTTGGGTATGCATTTGGGCACCCGCATTGTTGTGATATCTCGATGAAAAGTGCATGTGCGTCTCGGGTAACCTCTAGCTGGACGGACTGGTCCATCCTGCCCCACGTCTGTTGCTGCCGTTACCGCGCTTGCGCCCTTCTCCTTTTTGCTGCTGCGCATGGACGACTTGCATCAGCTGGCTGTTGTGTCTCATCTGCTGTTATTGCTGCCACGCCTGCGCTCCTCGCTGCCACTATCACGCTTGCGCTTCTCTCCACCTCGTTGCTGCGCATGGGTATTTTCTCGTGCTTTTGCGCTTGCGCTTATTGTGCTGACTGTACTACGCTTGCGCCTCTCTCCATCTCGTTGCTGCGCATGGGTATTTTCTCCTCGGCTGTTCATTTCCTACCTTATCGACTGCTGACAAGGAAGGTCTCGCTTACATCGTTGTGGGCCAGTTGATACCCATCATCTTTCGCGATCGTAAGGCTCGTCTTTAATTACGGGCGAGATGGCATCCCGTTGTGGTTTATGCAACTACTTCGTCCCAAAAATTGAGGCTGTCATCTGCTCAGGGGATTGCGGGTCGATCTTTCACGGTAAATGTGCGGAGGGTAAATACGAGATTGTTTCGTCCGGCACTGGCGGGAAAATGAGCACCCGTTGTGACTCGTGCTTGAACAACCGTTCGATGTTGACCCCTCGTATGCCCCCAAATACGAAGTCGTCCTCGGATCCGCCAACACTTCAGGATCTCATGGAGCTGCTCAAACAAATGGCAACTCAAAATCAGCAAATAGCATCTCAGAATCAGCACGCACACTCTCAAATGGGGACGCAGCTGCAGGTTATTCAGGAAACTCTAGCGGGCGTCGAGCTAAAAATCTCGGTCCTGAGTGCTGACGTCGCTAGACTCGCAACTTCGCATTTGGTCATGGAAACACGTATCTCGACGCTTGAGGATAAGACGCAAGTGGGGCTCGACACGTTGCAAAGGGAAAACTGTGCCCTAAAAGAACATATTGTTAAACTGTCTAATCGTGTGGCCAAAATGGAGTCGAGGGACAAATCAAATGAGTTAACGATTGCAGGTCTCCCTGAAACCGAACGGGAGTCTGCTCGGGATCTTGTTCACTCAGTGTGCAGTGCCATCCGGGTTGAGCTGCCTTCCGTTTCCCTATTAGACGCTTTCCGTCTTAGGTCGTCTCAATCTGGCAAGCATGCAAAAATCTTGGTGAAGCTTGCGAGCGGTCACCTGTGTGAGCAGGTTATCTCCGCCGCGCGGAAGCTCAGCCCGGGTCTCACTGCTGCCGATGTTGACGCCTCGTTCGAGCCAGCCCGGGTCTTCGTAAATCGTAATCTGCCAGGGCCCCTCTATACTCTGCTCAAAGCCACTCGTGACTGGGCCAAAGCAAAACCTGACATCAGTTCTGTTCGAGTCAGAGATGGGGTTATCCATCTCAGTTCACGTGGAAGCCCAGAACCTACTATTATACGTGATATGGCGGACCTTGAGCGACAGAAGGAAATGGCTGGGTCATCCCCCTCCTCTTCGAGTTGACGCTTGGGAGACTCCTCTTAGCTTTGCGCTGCGCAAAGCGGAGAGGAGCCTGTTTCGAGGTTTTCTCCTACTTCTTGGGACTCCTACTTGAGTTTCGAGGTTTTCTCCCTGCCTCCATGGGACTTGTAATGCATACTTCTTCCTCGCTAAATAAGGTTGATTCTCCCCTCCACTTGCCCCTCCTGCTATCTGGGTACAATAAGCCAGGCCCATCTATCACTCTTCGTATTTCTATCCTTGTATACTGTGCGTATTATTGATCTGGGTTGCCGCACATTGTACCTTTTTTTCGCCTGTATGTTTTCGCGCTGGTATTGTTTGCTTATATTGTTTTTGCGCTGATTTTTGTTACATATTGCGCATATTTATTCTATGGTATGTCAGTGTGTGGTACGATGAAGGTGATGCTCTGGGATGTCGCTCTTATGCGCGTCTCTCTTGTTTTGTACGGCTTTTGCATTGGCATGTTGCATAATTTTCGCGAACTTCAATCTTCTGGTATGTCAGTTCGTAGTAAATGTAGCACTAAGTTTAAGTTAAATAGTTTACTGTTAAGTTCCCTCCTATGTTTCTGCTCCGTACATAGTAATTATTGTTAAAAATCTTATAACTGTAAGGAATCTCTGTGATTTTGTATATAATATGCGTGCTCTCATGGGCTAACCCCCAGAGCCAAGAAATAAACACTCAACACTCTCTCTCTCTTTCATTGCAGGCCATGACCTGATTGAGTTACGGTATGAGTTTAACGCACCAACCATCAGTGACAAGATTATTACTCGTCGCAATTATAAACATTTTGATGGAGCTGCTTATCTGGATTCGCTCACTTCGAATGTTCTATCTCACCAGTTGACGATAATTCAAGAAAATACTCCGATAGTAAATATTGATTGTTTTTCTGATCGCCTTTGTAATTCGATTCTACTTGAGTTGAACAACCATGCACCCGTTCAATCTATCACTGTCAATAAACCGCACACGCCCTGGCTCTCTGCTGATCTTAAACTTCGTATTAAAAAACGTAATTGTCTTTACAAGCAAGCGAGACGTTCAGGCAGTGTGTTGGCGTTTGCTGTATACAGGCTGTTCAGAGACGAGTTGGCACAAGACTTAAAGCACGCTAAGAATAACTACCTCTTGCAAAAACTTAATGGTATAACTGACTCTTCGAAATTGTGGAAGGAGTTAGCCAATCTGGGACTCGTCAAACCCAATCAGTCATCCCCGCTCAACTTCTTCACGCCAAATGAGTTGAATTCCTTTTTTGCGGGCATTTCCAATGCTGCACCAACGTGTGACTGGGAAGAATTCATTTCTGCCTCTACACATATTCCGGCAGCTCAAGTTATGTTTGAGTTTTCGCCTGTCACCTCTGAGTATGTCTCTACATTGATCATGTCTACCACTTCTATTTCTTATGGGGCTGGCCCGGATGGTATTTCTCTCTTCTCGATACACAAATCTCTGCCGCTACTAGGTAATCTGTTTACATCTCTTTTTAACCACTCTTTAACACTTGCTTACTTCCCTTCATCTTGGAAGCGAGCATTCATACGTCCGTTACTAAAGATTAATCCACCTCTCTCTGTGTCAGACACTCGACCGACCGCAAACTTGTGTGAACTCTCCAAGATCCTTGAAAAAATAGTGCACAACCAAATTACTCTCTTCCTAGAACAAAACAATTTATTGGACCAGCGTCAGTCTGGTTACAGAAGGGGCTATAGCACGCAAACAGTGTTGCTGCGTATTTGTGAGGATGTCAGGCGTGGAGTCGATGATCGGCGATTAACTATCCTAATCTTATTCGACTTCAGTAAGGCGTTCGATACAGTATCTCATTTTCGCTTACTTATAAAACTTCGTAAATTGGGGTTCTCATCCAACGTACTTAGATGGCTCTTTTCGTATTTAACGGGCAGGACCCAATCCGTGGTAGACAACAATGGTGGCTGCTCAGACTGGCTAAGTACTTCATCGGGAGTGCCCCAAGGCTCAGTACTTGGACCGCTCTTGTTTTCCCTCTTCATGAATGATATTGGTAGCTATCTTAAATATTCACAATATATGATATTTGCTGATGACACCCAAATTTACCTAAGCTGTTTGCCTTCAGAGATTAATGCCGGAATTGCCAAGATTACACACGACGTTGAGGTTATTGCTCGATATGCAAATACTAATGGTCTTAAACTCAACCTAAAAAAATCTAAAGTCCTCATTCAGGGTAGTGGCGCACACATTGGCCGGCTTGATTTGGATAGTTTGGCACCTATCACCGTAGATGGCGAAACACTTCCCTATGTCGACAAGGTGCGTAATCTTGGCGTGATCATGTCTTCCAACCTGTCTTGGTGCAGTCACGTTCTTTCAATTTCAAAGCGAGTCCATTTTTCGCTCTATAAACTTAAATTTCACAGAAACGCTCTCTCACGTGAACTCAGAATCACCTTGGTTGTCTCGCTCATATTTCCGATTTTAGATTACTGCTGTTTGGTTTACAATGATGTGACGGGAGAACAAGACATGTCACTACAGAGGCTCATAAATTGCGGTATTAGGTTTATTTTCAACTTGAGGCGCGATGAACACATCTCTCCTTACCGTAGGCAACTGGGCTGGCTCACCGTCAGATCGAGGAGACTATACTTTCTCGGAACCACTACTTATAACATCTTGCAGGGAAATTCTCCGGCTTACTTAAGAGAACTTTTTATTAGATCTCAACAATCCGAGCGTCCCTCGCGCCGCCAAGTTCCGTTGGTCTTTCATACACCGGCGTATCGTACATCGACTTATCGCAATTCCTTCTCACTTTCCGCAATTTATTTCTGGCACTCCCTTCCTATTGAAGTCACCTCGTCTTTGACTGTCGAGATTTTGAAGAGTCGCCTTTTTGCCTACATCTTTGCTCGTGATATTGATATGTCAACTTGAAATTTATTTTAATAGCATTTAGCTTTGGTCCATGCCGGCTAAGCTCTGAACAGTCGCTGACCTTTAGCGTCGAACTGATTAGTCCAATTATTTCTAAATTAATATTAGGTTAGTTAAGTCTACCATATTCTATCAATATGTGATTTATTGTTAAGTTTATTGTCAGAATTAATTTCATTAGTGCGTTACTTTAAACATATTGTCTGAATTGATTTCATTAGTGCGTTACTTTTTTTTTTTTTTTTTATCAAAATTGTTTAAAAATTAATTGTATTGTAATTGTTTGCCTAACGGTTTACCAAGGCATAAATATATATCAATCAATCAATCAATCTCTCTTTCTCGCTCGCAACACAACACGCACGTGGCGCGCCACACACACCGCGCACACACACACACACACGCACGCACGCACGCACGCACGCACGCACGCACGCACGCACGCACGCACGCACGCACGCACGCACGCACGCACACACACATATGGAACGCTTCGAACCGTGACCTTGAAGCCGGACCATATATAATATATCAATCGAAAAATGATGAATTCGCGAATATTTGCATTTCAGTATTGCATTGTACAATACTGCTGTATTGTTTATTGACAGTATTTCGGTAAGAATGCCTAAAAAATTCGAAGATTACTTTTATTGACTTTACATCAACGAACCAATATTCTACACGAATATTCGGTCAAAGAGTAAAAAAATTTTTTATCTCAGGGCTCAATTTGCGCTTACGCCATCACTGCTGCTTTTCCGCTCATACCGACAACCGTGACTAGCGAACCTAGCATTAGTAGCCGGAACTGTGAAATACATAGCATGTACTGTCATATAGCCGTGAGTACGGACTTGGCGTCTCCGATACAATATTCGAAATGATCACTTCGTTTCTCATCGAAATAGGTTGGAAATATTTTTAAAAAGTGCAGTGAAGTGGCGAGCAGTACGCTCTGGTCCGATAGAGAGTGGCAGATGTGCGTGGAATTAATAATAAAATGAACTTGTCAGCTGGTGAGAAAAGCGTCGTGGCAAACGACAAGCACCTCGAGTTTTCGATAATTTATTGTGCCTCGAAAAAAAAAATTCCACGGAGCAGAGGACCAGAGCGTATATTTTACAAGTCGAACTAATTTATCTGTTATGTTTAATTGTGGAATACTATTGTATTTTCGGCTACACTTCGAATATAAACATCTAGGGAATTTTTAGTTCGTTTATTGCCACTTGGCGCTTCGTATGCCCTCGCTCGATGACTCTTAAATTTTTTGTTTCGTAAAAATAAGGAAACGTGATTGTTACCAGCGGAGCTCTTTTTGACCTGCGCGAAGAGTGCGAGAGAGATACCGCCATTCGTATCATTGCAAAATGAATTGCCATACATTTGTATTAAAATTGCAATAAATATTTGTGATTCAATTAAACTTAACCAAATGTATCTTAAATTTACCAAACATGCGCCGTAAACCCTAGCGTATTGAGCGATCGCATAAAACCACCTTGGAAACCACCTAAAATCGACGGTGTTTTTGTGCCAAATTTATACCAACCAAACCACCGCGGAGACCACTGTCCCAGGGGTCCCAATATTTCGAGTGGAGCTTACGGCAAAGTGGATTTCAAAATAACGACTGGCAAAACCACCGTTAAACGAGCACTGACCCTCGAGCAGTCGTTTAATGGTCGTTTTAACGGTTGCCATTTGTACAAACCACCATGCCGTAAGTTCCGTTAAAAAAAAGTGGGACCGTCGGGACCATGGTTTCCACAGTGGTTTAGTCTGTATAAATTTGGCACAAAAACACCGTCGCTCTTATTGTGTTTTGTATGGTCGCACAGACTGCTAGGGAAGTTATTTTATTTGTAAATTTACTGCACATTATTAGAAATTGGCACAACAGTTTGTCGCTCGTTCAACGCTCGTCGAGATAAGGCCCTACTCGAGCATGCCATGATGAGGACCTATAAAGGTTCGCCCTAACGCAACTGACTCGAGCTCACCCGAAAAAGGCGCTGGCCCTAATAAAGTCCTATATATATGTCGTGAAATAAAAAGGCTTGCCCAAGGTCATCTCGTGTGGAAAGTAGTCTCACAAGCCCATAGAACAATTTTCATTTTTGAACTATACATGGATCTGAGAAATGTTATTGTTAACTAAAGTGCACCAAGTAAATTGATTACATGTATATTATATTTTTTCTACACCATATCATATCCTGTTCACACTTTCAATATTCCACACATGAATTTTATAATTTCAATGCTCGTAGTTCTTATAAAACCCATTCGTTAATTAATAATTAAACTACTTTTTTTCGATGTACTCTATAAATTTGAACCAGTGAATAGTCACTGATGCCTCCAGGTATAAGTATACCACTGTAAATCAGTGAAAAGTCACTGATTGAAATAGTGAAATTCACTGGTGAGATCAGTGATAATCGCAATGATTGAATCAGTGAAAATAATTGATTCTCAAATATTTCTAATACGGATTCTTTAGGAAAGGAAAATATGGAAAATACGACATATTTTTGTTTTGCCAAACCCAAAATATCGAGGATATTAATCTAACGCGGCCAGATTGATCTGTGTGATTTATGAAGAACGATGCTCGTTTATGCTCATCGAGCCCGTTTGGGTACTCTCAGCCATGCGGTTTAGATTTGGGTCCATTTACAATAATTCATAAAGTTTATCAACTCTGGTTCATTAATCATATTATGTTTATTTGATTAGTTCGCATTTCGAACATGATTTACACAAGAACCGAGCAGAACCGAGAGACTTATAGCGTTTTCAGCTGGTCAAAAAAGTGTACACTCAGTGCGCACGCTAGCACTGAGCGAGTTTTTAGTGCACACCATCAGTACTCCGGCGCGGTGTACAGGGGCGTATTCAATAATCCTGCCACCCTAGGCTATAGCTTAGTTACCCTAGTGGTAAATCCGCCCCTGGCGGTGTAATTCGCAGCACGAGCTCGCTACACTTTCTGCACCGGTGGGAAAAGTGTTGCACTGCCGTGCCAGTAGAACAAACTACACCAAAAATGTGCTGATCAATCGTAGTACCAGTTGAACACGCTACACTGCACCAGTGTCACACTCGGTGTACACTTTTGTGACCAGCTGAAAACGCTATTATTAAAATAAGGTTAGGGTCTATGGCGCATGCGCCACGTCAGAGTAAAGGAGAGATGGAAGCGGCAGGCAGCCGAGTGACCATGAACCAACTGGCCACAACGTCAACTGTACACCACACGGATAGCAAATTTATGAATGTATGTATGCATACATTGATAAATTTGCTATCCGTGTGGTGTACAGTTGACGCTGTGGCCAGTTGGTTCGTGGTCACTCGGGTGCCTGCCGATGGAAGCTACTATTCTCTCTGTCGCACCGGAAAAAAATAACCTAGCGGAAACCTGGCGGTGTGAATTGAAATTAAAAATCGAGCACACGTGACCAACTCAGAATCGAGGGTAGTGCCTCTCGCGGAAAAATTTGAAAAAACTGCATGTCGAAGTTAGCGCTGCTTGCGGCAGATATGTCAACCAATGCATTTAGCAAAAAGTTACGGATGTCGATAGGGTAGGATGTAAATGTTACAGTGGCGGCGCATGTTTCATGAAGGGCCCCGATCGCCCCCATTGACCCTCAAAGCTTATTTTATCTCAGGGCTCACTTTACACTTACGCCATCACTGCTGCTTCTCCGCGCTTACCGACAACCGTGACTAGCAAACCTAGCGTTAGTAACCGGAACTGTGAAATACATAGCATGTATTGTCATATAGCCGTGAGCACGGACTTGGCGTCTCCGATACTATGAGTACGTTTACACGACGCTCTTATTCTGGTGTTACGAAAACCTGCGTAGTTAAAGCAGGAGTTGAAGTGCGTATAAACGGGTCCTAACACCCGCTTTAGGGCATAAAGTGGATGTTAGATACCGTGTAAACGCCTGGTTTAACTATACCGGTTTTCGTAACACCGGAATTAGAGCGTCGTGTAAACGTACTCTATATTCGAAATGATTACTTCATTCATCAACGAAATAGGGTGGAAATATTTTTTAAAAGTGCAGTGAAGTGGCGAGCGGTACGCTCTGGTCCGATAAAGAGTGGCAGATGTGCGTGAAATTAATAATAAAATGAACTTGTCAGTTGGTGAGAAAAGCGTCGTGGCAAACGACAATCGCCTTGAGCTTTCGATAATTTATTGTGCCTCGAAAAAAAAAATTCCACGGAGCAGAGGACCAGACCGTATATTTTACAAGTCGAACAAATTTATCTGTTATCTTTAATTGTAGAATACTATTGTATTTTCGGCTACATTTCGAATATAATCATCTAGGAAATTCTTAGTTGGCTTATTGGCCACTTGGCGCTTCGTATGCCCTCGCTTGACGACTCTGGGAGCTTTCCAGCTAGGAGACACAGAGTGACACAGTGTTACACGGTCGAACACAGTGTTTTGGTGCTTGTTGGAACGCTTTGAGGTTTTGAATTCAGTCACTAGAGCCCGCTCATGCAGTTACGCAAAATCTAGGGATACTGGGAGCACTGCAGGAAAATTAAGAAGAACAAAAAATTTGTCAAGCACGTATTAATTGTATCATTGCATCTAT
This sequence comes from Rhorus exstirpatorius, assembly GCA_963564615.1. Taxonomy (NCBI): domain Eukaryota; kingdom Metazoa; phylum Arthropoda; class Insecta; order Hymenoptera; family Ichneumonidae; genus Rhorus; species Rhorus exstirpatorius. The sequence continues at coordinate 5,956,119 of OY751315.1, forward strand.
ATAATAAGTAAAAAATAAACAATCAATTCATAAAGAAAATTGCAATTTCGGAAGCGATATAACGGTGAGTTTCGTGACATTTATTAAATATTCACTGAATATTCAACCACAATAAAGACGATAAGATTAGTTTTTAATAATAATAATAATGGCCAAAAGTTAGCAATACATTTTTTAAACAAAACATTGCTTAACAAATTTTTAGGGAATGTTTTTTTTGTCATGTGAAATGAATTCGTTGATTTTTCTGACTACACATGAATTTTTTTTAAATTTTCCTACCATTTTGAAATTTTGGTTTTTGGTAATTTGTAAAGGTTGTATTTACGAAACTATTCGTTCAATGCACTACAAACTTCTTAATTGTATTATACAACGTTTTTACGAAAACATGTCCAAAATTTACGAATTTTCCTTCATTTTTCAAAATTAAAAATGTTTTGAAAAGCGAAATTCCAAAAAGATAAGACATTTTTTTTTAATTCACGTGTAGTAAGAAAAATCAACGAATTCATTTTACGTGTTAAAAAAAACTTTCCCTAAAAATTTGTTAAGCAATGTTTGTTAAGCAAACTTGATCTTTGCCTCAAGAAACGCTCCGACGCCGGTGGTGGGCCCAATACCACGCCTCGAAAATCAAATCTCCAACTAAAAAATTGGCAGCAATGAGTCGACACAGTGTCCAACCATGCTCCGTAGCTGTGTCCGGCTGTGTCGCTCTGTGTCATTGTTGGAAAGCACCGGGTTCGACACTGTGTCACTCTGTGTCGCTCTGTGTCGTTGCTGGAAAGCTCCCTCTAATGGCCGGTTTCTTCACCTCTGGTTATGTTCCGGTTAGAGTTATCCACCAGATATCCTATGGGCCGTATTCACAGTCGAGTCTTAAAATGTAAGCTCACCTTAAGGTGATCTTGAGATCGCGTTTCGATTCACAGACGCATCTTGAGGTTGCCTTAAGGCAGAACTCAAATCTCTACCTTACCCAAGATAGAACTGATTCACAGACGATTCTTGAGCTCATCTTAAGGCGATCTTACTGCGTTAAGATTCACAGTCGATTCTGAGATGTCTTAAATGCCAACATAACCTCACTATTTGAGCAAAGCAGACGACGTTTTTCAAGTCGACGTTTTAGAGGACTTAAGACGATCTCAGAAACGTTTCGCAATAAAAAGTAGCGTGCTGCAGGACAAATCTTTGCAAATAATTTTTTAAGTGCGGTTTCAATTGTTTGCGGCAATTTGAAATATTGTACGGTAGAAATATCGAAGTGACTGGTGTAAAGAAAATTATTTATAAGATTTGAACTATTTCGCGAAAAAGACGCTAGTGTGGTTGAACGTTTATGTGCTGTTTTGGTGAATTTTTAATATTATTATTTGATCCACAATGGATTTTCCTAACGACACCCAATAAACACAGTAATATTGCAGCAATGTAACGGCAACATAACCGAATATTACAAGTGATATTACCTGGATGTTACATGTAAATTGCATGTAACTTGCCATTTCCGACTCAGCAATATAACATGTTATGTAACGTGTTATATACCCGGTATGTAATAGTTATATTACAAGGTGATGTAACAAAAGTCATAAAAGTTATATAAATGCAATATTCTAAAATAATATGATGAAATATAAGATTATTATTAAATAATTTTTGCATTTCATCATCTTATTTTGTCATTTTTATAGGTTATAGAAGAGTTACACTGGAAAAAAAAAAGAATCCTGCACGGATTTCTCGATAGGATTTTATTGTCTTCGACGGGGATTCGAACCTGCGACCTTCGTATCTATCCTACCTATCTACCTAACACGCTACCCACTACGCTATCGACTGTTTATGAACTCTGATAATTCATATCATGTATTTGACACGCCGGAGAATTCTTGATCAGTTGTATGTTGGGAGCTACATGCCATAATATTATATGCATATGTTATTTCATATCAGGACATAAATAATCATATTATGATTATACAAACACATTAAACAATATATTTAACATTTGAAATGTATGTACATGATACTGCTTTAAAAATGAAAATTTGAATAGGGTCCAAAATGCTTTTGATTTTTTCATCCGTTACATGTTGATATGATGAATGTTAGTTATATACAGATATAATGCTACAACGCATTATAACGTTCACATAACCTGCACGTTACGAATGTTATATAAAAAATGGTACAAACATGTTGCGTAAACGTTACAAATCTTAGTTATACAGCTGTAACGCTAAAACGCGTTCATAACCTTCACATCACATGCTTATAACGAATGTTATATAAATGTCGTTACAAGTACGTTATGTCAATGTTACAAATGTCAGTTATACAACTGTAACGGAACAACACTTTGTAACGTTCACATAACCTGCACATTACGAATGTTATATAAAAAGTGTTATAAGCCTGTTCTGTAAACGTTATAAATTTGAGTTATAAAACTGTAATGCAACAACGTTATATAACATTTACATTGCCTGCATATTACCAATAATATATAACATATTATTCTCACGTTACGTAGCAGTTACATCACACAGCTATTGCATTGTGACAATTACATGTAACTTCCATGTTATATTACTGTAATGAAACGTGTTCACTGGGCATTGACATTATAAACATTGACGGTATTGACGATTTTGTGATAGAGAACAACGCGCGCATTCCCAGGCGATATGTGCGTGATGGTTCTAATCCATTTGAGTGTTACAATGAACAAGAATTCAAGAGGCGATACCGATTTAGCAAAGATGTCATCAAATTCGGAATACTGCCCCTGATTGAAGTCGGTCTAGCCAAACCAAGTAACCGAGGTTTACCTATTCCTCCAGTGTTTCAGCTACTCGTAGCACTCCGATTTTATGCCACCGCAAGCTTTCAGGTGAGTTGGAATTTTTTTCATGAATGTCTCATTTATGACCACTATCATCGCTATTACTTAAATAATAATTAATACATATATGCAATTCTTCTTGAAGCTTCTTCTTGGAGATAGTACACCAGTGTCTCAGCCAACAGTGTCGAGAATCGTTTTTCGAGTCAGCACACTTTTGGCTAGTTTATTGGGAGAGCAAATAAAAATGCCAAATAATGCCGAAGCACGTCTAGAAAATCGACGCCTGTTTCAAAGGATTGGTTATGGGGATGGAGCAATTGGAATCCCTTGCGTCGATGGTGCTATCGATTGTACACACATTCGATTGGTTCATACGAGGTTTCACAATATAGGTGAAGTATTCAGAAACAGGAAGGGATACTTCTCCTTGAATGTACAGGCAAGTATTTTTTATTCATCGTTAACGTTGAGAGGCCTACAAATTCATAAAATAAAATGATGACTTGATAATTTGGACTTTTATTCTCGACAGACTGTCGTTGGACCTCGAATGGAATTTTTGGACATTGTGCCAGAATGGCCTGGCAGTGCTCATGACAGCCGAATATTGCAGAACTCCAGAATTTATGCAAGGTATTTTCAAGGCACACTTGATGGACTACTTATTGGTGACGCCAGATACCCTTGCTTGCCTTTCTTGATGACGCCGATACAAAATCCTGAAACTCCTGAGCGGGAAAGGTGAGTTTCAAACTCTTACATAATACGTTAAAAAAGCCAAAAAATAATTACAAAACGGGTGTTTTTGATTGGGAAGAGTTCGAATAATAACAAGAATGACGAAATAGTATTTGAAATAAATTTATAATTTACAATAATAATATTCTGGGTGTATCGTCTGTAATTTTTAGAATTTATGAAAAAATGTATAAGTTTCATTGGCAGCAAAAAATGTTTATGCCGTTGCTGAAAAGATACTAATTCCTAATTGTTCTCTTTCAGATACAATATTATACACATACGAACGAGGCAAATCGTCGAAAGAACGTATGGTGTGTGGAAACGTCGATTTCCATGCTTGTCGAGAGGGCTAACGACGAAGCTCGTCTGCTCGACGGCAATCGTCGTGGCTTGTGCTATGCTACACAACCTAGCTTTGCGGTTCAACGATGTTTTGCCGGAAGAAGAGGAGCCCGATGCGGTCCAAGAAATTCCTGTGAACGCACCTGACTGGCAGCCTATGGACGGGCATGTTGCTAGAAATGCTCTAATCACAAGAATGTTTCGCTGAGCGGCTAAACGGTTCCAATTTTGTATATGTTACATTCCACGATTAAAAAAAGAATCTTTTTTATTTTTTTTGCCCGTTTCGAAAAAAAAAAAAAATATATGTTATCATCGGATAAAAGCTCATTAGACAGTTTTCGGGGTAAATTAACAAAAAACAATTTTTCCCTCTTCACTGATGCCCTGTTCGATTTTGAAAAAATCCTGCGGAGTTGCGTATTACCCCCCCCTCTATCAGGAAAAAAAATAGTAAGTGGAATTCCAATTGGCCCTTTTGTAGAAAAAAAACGAAGAATTTTCCCGAAAACTGTCTAATGAGCTTTTCTCCAATGACGGCATATTTTTTTTCGAAAAGGGGGTAAAAAATAAAAAAAGATTCTTTGATGATGAGTTGGCGTGGAATGCGACACATCAATTCAGCGAGAGGGCACCGATCCTACACATTCTTTCCTACACATAATATTTATTTTTATTGATTATTCTTAGCCGTTTTGCCTTATTCATTAACCCACTAGGGCCCAGGGAATTTCGAAGCCTCCCGCATACTCTCTTTCAGGTTCAGGAATTTAAAAAAATATACGTTATGAATCTGTGTATATATATTTATATTTTTTTCATTATATTTATATATATTTTTATTATATTTGTATTTTTTAAATTATATTTGTACTTTTCTTGTATTATATTACATAATAAACGAAATGAACTTAAATAACATAATAAACTTCAACTTTTCATTGGTTTTTTTCTTTCGTCAACAGTAGTTCTGCTAACTCCGCCCGTGCTTTTGCAGCTCTCAAATCAAATGCACTTTTTGCCTTCGCTGTTTCGTGCAACTCCTCTTCTTGGCGTTTTTTCAACCAGAAAATCTCCATTTCCTGCCGCATAATCGATTGCAATCGTCGAACTTTCAATTCTTTTTCTTTCTCTTCCAAGTCATTTCTTGTGCTCTTCCTCTTCAATTTTCGTACAATTACATCGGGTTGGCTGACTTGAGATGCTGGTACATCATTTACCTCTTGAACGGGCGATTCAATTACTTCTATTGAATAACGTTGCGGGTCCTCAGATAGCTCGTGCGTTGTTTCTTCGTCCGAAATTTCGTCTCCAGATAGCTCGTGCGTTTTTTCTTCGTCCAAGATTTCGCGAAGAACTTCGTTTATATCATCACCGATTATTTGATTTTTTCGCCCTGAAATGTCAATATTTTCATATTTCATAAATTATTTGATCAAATACCATAAGGGAGAAGAGCCATGTAAACGTGCATTATTTTTCAAGATTTTTTTGTAAAGAAATGAAATACTTTATCGAATCGATATAAAGCACATCTGAAATTATACAATATAAGTTTATTGAGAATATTTTTCAGAATAAAATATTTCAAAATCGCAGCACCACAGCTGCTGGAAGTAGATTTGTGCCGTGCAGGTCTCAAACCTTAACTGAAGTCGAAAATCAAATTTTTCTTGTTAAAATACATTAATATGTTGGTTTTAAAGCGTAATGATGTATTTTAGCAATAAAAATTCGATTTTTTTTATTTTAGTTGAGATTTGAGACCTGTCGGCTGCACGGCGAAAATATACTTCCATCAGTTGTGGGCTGTAATTTTGAAATATTTTATTCTACAAAATATTGTCAACGTACTTATATTGTATATTTTGAGATGTGCTTTATATCAATTTAATAAAGTATTCCATTTCTTTACAAAAAAATCTTGAAAAATAACGTACGTTTACATGACTCCCTCCCCCTCCCTAAATATTTTTGAATCTTTCAATTAAATGTTCTTACGTTCCAGAGTATTTTCATCAAGACTTGATGAAAACATAGCAGGCGCTGTCGTCATCAAATGTGGCACAATCAGGCTAATTTCTGGATCAACACTGGCTGAGTCGGATGGTGGACCACCACCCGTCAAAAAACGACTCTGTTTTTCTTTTGTTAAAGCGTCTCGCTGAGTTTGTTTCAAATTAGTCCACAGTTTTTTCAACTGCTTCACACATCTCTGAAACATTAAAAAACTTTAATCAGCTTAATTTAAAAAAAAATACATTGAAGATTAGCGACTGTTTCTTAAAGTAGTTCTTGCGCGACCCGCAGCGTGGAATAAGCAGGAACGTAGGCGCGGCGGAGCACGCTAAGCGGGCACGCATGAAACAAGCGAGAATCGGTCTGCTCCCGGGGGTACAAAATGACGTTTTTTAAGTATAACGGCACGGTAAATAAATTTGAAATTTCATCAGAATATTCAATAATGTTTATTGCATCGATCCAGCAAAGTTTCGTCCGCTCATCTAGTTTTTAAGTATTAGAATTTGATAAGAGTAAGCACTCTAGCTTCGTTTGTCTATTTGGGGCCTATACCCATGGTGTTAAATTGAAAAAGTTTACGAGCAGATATCTCCGGAACCAAACGGTGAAAAAATCTAAAACTTTGCAAGCATACTATAGGAACCTCAACCTTTACGTTTGCCATATTTTTACCTTTGGAAGCCTTTTTATAACCTTTTTATTGGTCCCTTTGGAAGCCGAAAAAATTGGCGATTTTGTTGAATTTTTTTTTATAGAAAGAATTTTTTTTTCCCCAAACTTGGTGAAATATTTGAGGGTACTTTCAAGACGAAAGTACATTTTTTTATTATAAAAAAAATGACCGAGATGTTTTACTAGGTCTGGAGCAGGTCGACCAAGCACTTCCTAATTGGTGTACGTAAAAATTATTCAACCGATTTGAATTAAATTTGGTACATGACAGCATAACATCACTCTCTTATATGTGAATGGGTTTGTTCTCGTTGCCTACACTTTCTACACTTTTCTTACACTTTTTACGCTCGCCCAATAAGAGGTGTACATTTCTAGTGAAAAGTATAAAATCTGGTAAAAGTTCAGAAAGTGTAGGCAACGAGAACAAACCAAATATCAGAAAAATGGGAAAAAATAAAAATTGCAAAAATTATACAGGTTTACAATGAAAATTGCGATTTTTCATGAAATTTTTTCGTATATCGGCCATTAATTTTTATTTTTCAATAAAAAAATACACTTTGATCTTCAAAGTACCCTCAAATATTTCACCAAGTTTGAGGGTAAAAAATCAATATAAAAAAAAATCGACTAAATCGTGAATTTTATTTGGCTTCCAAAGGGACCTTCCCCCTTTTAATCTTCCTGAGTTGAAAACGTTATTGCAGAGCTTTTTGCCAATTTATTCTATTAAAAATATATATAAATACAGCGATATTTTCTTACCTGCTCTGTAACAATTGATGACGAGTTATACTGTTCAACAATTGCTTTCCAGGCTTCTTCTTTGTCTTGAAGACTCGACGCAGAACTCTTTTTGTTTTCAACTATGTGCGAATATTTTTGAAGAATTTTCAGAAAAAACTGTTTTTCCGTCGCATTATAGTTTCGACTCTTGCACTTGGTAGCCATTTCTTCTAATAATGGTATCGGAATAGTATGGTAAAGAAATATTTAGGTGCACAATATCCAAAACGACCGGCGTAAACAAAAAGACAAACGATTCACCGCCAAGCATGTACCATGTATTTAGAGCATGGTTTATCGAATTTCAGTAGAGCTAAAACGACACGAGATTCTGTGACAGATAAACGAGCTTTCTGATTGGCTGTTCTAACGGAATAATTCCGGAAAGACCCGAATCTCGTGTAAGATCGTCTCAAGCATTGCCTTAACTAAGACGGTCTTAAATGAAATAAGCAAATGCTTGGGACCAAGTTCTTACGTGAGGTGATCTTACTTTACGACTGTGAATACGCAAGGTCTCAAGACTGTCTTAGCGGTTTAAGACGATCTTACGTAAGGCTATCTTAAGAACAGTCTTAAGACTCGACTGTGAATACGGCTCTATATGACCGTGGGCAAAACGCATGCATGGACATGGAAAATGGAAACTAATCATAAGTCATAAGTAGTTGATACAACGTGACGCACAGTGACGCAGTTCCACGGTCTCGCCAGTTTTATACATTTGTGTGTCGATTTCTAATTTTTTAACGTATCGGTCAACTTTAAAAACCGCGCAGAAGATACAATATACAGGTAGGTGAAATTTCACTACATTATAAACACGTGCTGAAAAATGGAAATCTTGCGGGCATGCTTGGCTTCTATGCATCTAACATAACCTCAATTTCGGTAATATTCGTCGTAAATCTCGGCTTAAAGTTTAGTATTAGTTAATTCTGGATTAATTAATTGTGGAAGACTAGTAGTCCTGAGATGTTTTCCGTTAGAAAAAATTTTTCCAGTCATTCACGAGCTTCGAAAAAAAAGCTGAAACGATTAACGAATATATAATCTTAAACCCAAATGAAAAACTTATCCGTGTAATTTGATCATTTTTGTTCAAACTCAGCGCATTGTCATAGCTATCACTTCTTTCGATTCACTCTCACATTTCCGACTGTGGCACTGGGCTGTGTTATGAAGGCGCGCGTCATGCTGCGCGTGCTAACACCCAAATCAGTGTCGCGTCTCACAATCACATATTAGAACGTGGTATAGCCAAGTTAGTGAAGTATTGAACCCGGTATTAGATGAATTCTAAAAATATAGTTGTCGAATATTAGTTTGCACCAATATTTAACTAATTTTTAGTTTGGTTGCTTAAAATTCGCAACGATTCTTGAATTATTACCGGATTTTTTTAACTGCCTTACAGCAACGCGTCACCCATTTAGCCGTTGGAAATAGCTGAAATTTGTTGTACCCGGACTTCATTTGAGGATTTACCATTATTCGAAGGTTAGTTTTCATTTTTTTTCAATTCGCAATTTTTTAAAGTTAGTCCGGCACGCTGTAAATATTTTCAAGGTTAGTTCGGCACGTGGTGTATATTTCTAAGGTTCGTTCACATAGACAGAATTTGCGTCTTGAGCAACAAATTCTTATGGAGGGATTCTTTTTTTATATCTGGCCAATATTAAGAGTTACAGCAACGGAAGTAGAAAAATAAAAAGATCTTTTTGTTTCATGTGAAGAGACTTACAGTGCCAATATCTAAAGTATGGATTCGCAGATGTCGGTATAAATGATGTATTTCGACCTTTGTGTATAACAAAAAAAAATTAACTTAACAAATAAAAATTTAACAAAAAAAATTTAACAATAGTATATTGTTTACCGAGCGAGAAAACGGTCGTTTGTACGCCGAGTATGCAGTTGAGCACTGCGGCGAAGCCGAGGCGTTCTCAACTTCATATAAGGCGCAAACGACTTTTTTCTCCGAAGTGAACATACTGTTTTCTACAACAGCGGAGCGAAAACAGCGTTTCCAGTTTCCATCCACAAGCGAGAACCGGAAATCAACTGGTTTCCATTCTCGTTTGCGGATGGAAACTCGCTGTCTTCGCTCCGCTGTTGTATTTTTACCCAACTATGATGAAATTACCATATTCCATCCCTGCAACGCGGGAGGAAAGTGATCAATTTTTTACCAGAGGGAAGAAATATAATTTTGCGCGCAAAATCATTTTTACTCCTTCTGATCAAATATTAATTACTTTTCACCCGCGTTGCAGGAATGGAACATGGCCATTTTATTAGTCTGGTAAAAAGTATTATATGCCACACGGGAGGAGCCGATTTTCTCTCTAGTAGCATAATGTACTATTCTCAATACAAGTGTTAGGCGGTATGCGTGTACAAGTGTGAAGATGCAACACAAGCCCAGAGGCGAGTCGAAGGGAAGCCGAGGTCAGCTATACAGCGAGTGTTGTGTATTTACACAAGTTAGCGCATTGCCATCTGCGATGCGTCTATCGAACACTATTTTTTGCACCTGCATCGGAAGTTTTTATGCACCGTCTTCAGGCACTTACAGAGTCTTTGAAGGGAGTTCTAACCATACGAGAGTTAACATTGAGTTTTTGAAAAAACTTGGCAATTCAATAGATTTATGTAATTCAATCACCAGATTAAAATTTCGTATCGATTCACGGGATTGTTTATGAGATATAAGCAAATATGGCTTGGCTCATTTTACACGTATTTTTATGGAGGATAATGGACGAGAGTTGAAGTTATTAATTAAATTTGTAACGAAGTGACATTGAAATTTTTTTGAAATTTTTTTAAGCAGTAGAAGCAAATCTAATAATAATGCATAGAGATATTTCAGAATTATTCACTACTTCTATGATATTGGGAAAAATATTTAAAAAATAATTTATAAATGTCTGAGGTTGTATGTAGCTGTGTATTTTTCCATTACTATATCCCTCTTCCTATCCTTGTATTCCGCACAGTACCTGGATTTACTAATTATATTCCAGTCGTTCTGGATTTTCTGGTCCGTCTTGATTTTGACTCCTCGTTTAATTCTTTTTTCCAAATCCCCTACATTGCCATTTCTTATTATTTCCCACGTTTCTCCTTCCCCCACCTCTGCCATGGCTGCCTCTAACTCTTTTCCCCATTGTGTTGTGTTCCCGTTCCTGATTCCTCTAACTTCTTCTTTTAAGCACTTTTTTGGCCATTTTTCATCACTCATTTTCATAACATCCTTCATATATTGTGCTGCTCTTTTCCATAAGTCTATAACAACTCCTCTACATCACGCTTCTCTTCTCCATATGTAGCCCGGTGTATTTCTTCTCAAGCCCATAGCCATTTTTACATACCGTGCCTGCAACTTTTCTATTCGCTCTCTTCTCTTCCATCCCCAAATTTCCACGCCGTACAGCATCCTACTCTTGACTATCGCCTGCACTAACAGCAATCTTCTCTTCAGGCTGCTAATCTTTGCCCGTTTGAAAATTCCCCTCGCATCGTTCATTGCTTTTTTTATTTTCCCCTCTATCAACCGTAAGTGTTTCTCGAAAGTATTTCCTGTTGAAAACCAAACCCCCAGATACATACTTATATTCTTTAACTATTTCTAAATTTTAGTTTTTGTACTTCTATGTTTTTTCTCTCTTTTTGTTCCCCCCCCCCTTTTTAAAATCAAAATTTTTGTTTTATTTATATTAAGTGTGAGATCGTTTTTGTCGACATATTTTTTGAATGACTCGGGTAGTGCTTCTCTACTGATTTGCGGAGTTTCGTCAAAATCTTAAATACCCTTTGAAAATCCTAGGACAAAGCAGGGCATTGAGATTAGGGTGGCCGTTCGGCCACCTGTTTACAAGTTTTTTTACCTTCCGCCTCTCGAATGCATCCAAAATAAATATAAAAAAATACCCTCAAAATCTCAGGTCTTTATGTCAATTTTAAAGCGCGCCCCAAGGGTCGTACTTTTTCACATAAGGATGACATGGGTTTTTATCAAAAATTAAGGATGGATTTTTTGTCATTCGTTTTACTTTCACAAAAAAGATTTTATGAGCAAAAAAACGTTCAAATAGTGCTTGCAATTGTACACAACCACTATGCCAATAAATGTTTTCATAATGCTGAATAAATTTATTACTTTTTCAGATGTCGGATAAGGCAAATAAATACGTGAAAGGTGGTACCTTCAAGAGCTATCATGATTTTTTCGAAGGCCTGAAGGAATTCCAGCCAAAGGAAACATTCACGATATAGACGAGCAAACTTTTTCATAAGGAGCATCCGTTGGCGGCTTCACTGAAGTACAAAACACTATATTTCAAGTGTAAACGAGGGGGCACTTTCGAGAGTAGAAGTGAAGGGCATCGCGAAACGACATAAGTATGGGATGTAGATATGTGATGATTGAGGATCTATGTTAGGTACTATGGTGTGTCATTGCACAACTAAAGCGTCCAAGCCGCGAATATTGCATCTAAAGGCTAACTAAAAGGAATTTAGTATCCACCGAGGCTAAAAAGAAGTATGAGTATGCTGCAAGTTAAAAAATATAGCATAGAAATTGACGTTTAAAAATTTTTTTTACTTTAAATTCAGTTATGATATGGGACTTACACTTTTCCTGACAAAAACTGTTAAAAATATAATTAAAAAAAAAAATAAAAGCCATATATTTATCGTATCGAGGATAAAGAAACATATTTAGAATGATTGAAAGTATATCTAAATTTCAGTGTCATATTAAATGTGTGTGTGTGTGTGTGTGTGTGTGTGTGTGTGTGTGTGTGTGTGTGTGTGTGTGTGTGTGTGTGCGTGCGTGCGTGCGTGCGTGCGTGCGTGCGTGCGTGCGTGCGTGCGTGCGCGTGCGCGTGCGCGTGCGCGTGCGCGTGCGCGTGTGCGGATGTGTGTGTGTGTGTGTGTGCGCGGGTGTGTGTGCGTGTGCGTGTGCGGATGTGTGTGTGTGTGTGTGTGCGCGGGTGTGTGTGCCTGTGTGCGTGGATTTTAAAAGTCATTTAAGGAGTTTCGGTACAGACCGGCGATGGGGAATAAGCGGAAACGACGGTGCGGTGGCGCGCGGTGAGCGGGGCATACATAAAACAAAAGAGAGTCTGACCGTTCATGTGCTATACCCGTGGATAGTGAGCTTACTTTTTGGCTTGTAACTAATAAACCAGATGGAAGAACCTATTCAAATTTGTTGACAGTCATATTAAAGATCTAATAAAGATCTGACATAAATTTTATGCGGGTGGTAGTATTTTAATGAAATTGACAGCTCAAACAAATATTGCTCCCATTTACTCTCGTGTATGAGCCGAATTTTCGAAAATTATTTTTATAAAAACGACATGGAGGATCAATTTGAGCAGTTCACGTTTTATATATTTGTCACTTATTAAAAAAAAAATTGAGTTGATGGCAGCATATTTTCAATAGGTGTATCGAAACTCTTTATCTCGTAATAACTCTCAAAATGTTTTTTCAAGCGCCCCAGCTACATAACATATTCAGTCATTCTTCTCAAATTAGACACCCCTCATATGAAGGCATCTAAATAGAGTCATCCTTTTCAAATTTAACACTTCTTATATAGCGGAATCTAAATAGTTGTCATTCTTTTTAAATTGGACACTCCTTATATGGAGGTATATCTACACAGTCATCCGTTTCAAAGCAGACACTCCTTATATGGACGTCTCTCAGCGGTCATTTTTATGACACCTTTTATATTGGCTTCCAGAATAGTGTTTTCGAAAAAATAATAAGGTTCCCCCCTAGTGGGAAAAGCAACCGGTGTAAAATAACCCGACAAGCAACCGCGTAGACAACGGTTGCTTCGTGCAAAAAAGCAACTGCAAAAGTATGCAGTCGCTTACGGTTGCTTGTGCAGTTGCTGGTAGTTGCCTTAAGTTTAGTCAAGCTCAACAGAGAACTGGGATTTTTTAATTTCTTACTTTGCAAAAATTTTTTGTCCGTAGAATCTTCAGGTACTGAGAAGACCTGGGATTTTTTTCTCTACCTACTCTACGGACAAAAAAAATTATTCTTTCGACTCTACGTACGGACAAAAAAGATTCTTCTTTTGACTCTACGGACAACAAAGATTTTTCTTTCGACTCTACGGACAACGAAGATTCTTTTTTTGACTCTACGGACAAAAAATTTTTGCCAAATAAGAAATAAAAAAATTAAAAATTATAAAAAAATGATTTCTCATTTTGCAAAACTTTTCTGTCCATAGAGTCTAAAAAAGAATCTTTTTTGTCCGCAGAGTCCGTATAGAAAAAAATCTTAATTCTCCGTTGAGTTCAAGCTCAACGGAGAAATAAACCACCGCATGATGGTTTGCTCGCGGTTATCTGGATTATTCTGTTGCAAGATAACAACGAGCAGCTGCATGAGCAACCACCATAAACTAGCAACCGCAAGCAACTGCATACTTTTTGCAGTTGCTTTTTTGCACAAAACAACCGGTTGTCTGCCCAGTTGGTTGGGGCCGTTGCTTTTTCCGCTAGGGTAATGACAACTGACGTAGAGAAATTAAAATTTATCCATCAAATATCATGGTAACATTTGTGATTTTCCAATTTATGAACAAGTTATAACGTTTTTTTACTTTATAAATTACAGCTCTGTACAAGTCGGTTGTAATGCCTTCGTGAACTTTAAAGCAGACGTGGGTGATCAGTGTTTATGGATCACTAAAATTAATCCAACTCACGAGCATAAATCGTATGAGGTGAGTTCTTGATGGTCTTTATTCATATTTATCTACCTACATTTAAATCAAAGACTATATATTCCTAAATACAGAACTAATCACCACAATACACAAAATATAGCTACGGTACATTTCATCTATACATGGGGAATTCTAAGTGAAATCTAGAAGTCGTTTTCCTCAGGTCGTCAGATCCTTGCATTACTTTTTTGTTTCGGCTTTTCTTCCACTTCAAAAAAAGCCCAATTTTCAAAAAGAATTTTTCCGCTAATCTTTAGGTTGCTCGACGATTATTTCTATGAAAAACAGGAAAAAATAGTAGAGAAACCATTTCTAAAATTCTGAAATTTTTTTCCACAGATTCTGGGTCATAAATAAGTAATATTTATCATGATCAGGGAGTGGGATGCAGCTGCCTTATATTTTTTATTTTTTTTTAATTTCTAAAATAAAAAAAAACTTATAATGGTGCTTATAGGAGTAAAAAAAACGAAAAATAAAACATGTCTTGGAGAATTTTTATATTTTGCTTATTTTCCAAAATAAATGAGAAAAACCCTTTTTTCAATTGAAAAAAAAATCAATATACCAAAATTGATGAGGAAAAAATTATTTTTGTCCTGAAAACTCATAGGATATGACGAATGTGTGCGAATATTTGCTAGCCGTAAGTCTCAACGTCTTTTCTATACTAGTTCTGATTTCAACGAAACACTTATGATTTTTTTCCAATTATAATTTAGATTTTCCGCTTTCAAGGAGCCGTGTTCGTTCACAAGCCGGGTATGTAATGCAACTAAGAACAGGAAATATTTTCTGCGTTTATCTAGACAACTAGTGTATATGTAACCAAAATGCGAACCCGCAGTAAAAAAGAATGCTCGCGTATGTTGTCAAATGTAAATAACCACTAAAATGCCTCCGGCGAAAAAAAATTGGGCAAATAAATTTTAATTCTTTTTCCCTACACAAAAAGCATTCATATCATCATACGACTAAGTCATCCTCACTATTCAAAATAATGATGAAATTTGTACTAACTGTAAATAAGAAGTTGTCAAATAAATTCAAATCTCACAAAAAGTTATCGAATAAATTTAAACCCTAGGGTGGGTTTCATCAACACGAACAAAAACTTTAAAATCCATCTTCACAAATAGTTGTCAAATAAATCCAATCATCCAAAGCACATATCACCCACTATATGTAGGTTGGTTATATTATTGTTGTTATTATCAAATTATTTTCATAATAATTATTAAAATATTACTAATTATTTATAACTTTTAATTCTTTTATGATTATATAACTACACCGTTTTAACGGTACACGGAGAT
Organism: Rhorus exstirpatorius; assembly: GCA_963564615.1. Classification (NCBI taxonomy): domain Eukaryota; kingdom Metazoa; phylum Arthropoda; class Insecta; order Hymenoptera; family Ichneumonidae; genus Rhorus; species Rhorus exstirpatorius. The sequence continues at coordinate 5,971,627 of OY751315.1, forward strand.
GGAAAGGAATTTGAGGTGTCTAGATGAAATAAAAAAATTAAAACACAAAAACGAAATAATATACCCAAACCCAAACCCAAACCTCGCACTCGGCAAAAATCACGCACTTTCCTCCCTAGTAGCATAATGTACTATTATACACCTCAGGGAAATAAACCGTGGTTTTTGGCCCTGCTCCAGCAGGGAAAACCACTTTATTTCCCTTGGTGTATAAAATATCGTATTCACTACAGGGCAAAAAGTTTTTTTTTACTCATGCGATTGTATCCCGAGGCGAAGCCGAGTCCCTTTATTTGCTCAATTTTTAAAGCCCTTTTCCATGCTTTAAAACGGTCAATTGTCTCAACGCGGCGAATATTTTGCAGGGTGCATGATTGCATGCAATCATGCAAATAAGAGTGTGTGAATTACACTTTGCGAAATGCATTTGACATGGAGGGCATATTTTTACAAAAATTGTATTGCAATTGATCAAATCCATATGAACACGTATTAACTGACTGCTCTTATTCCTCCTCTTTCTGTCTTTACTTTCGGCCACTAGATGTCATGTCTCCCTATGTTGGATCCCAATCAAATTAGATTTTTTCTACAACACGTGCATTGAAAGCTCGTTTTTTTACCCTCTAAAGCGGGATAATTCTTTTTGAGTCAGGATTCAATTCGTTAATTTTTTTTGTCCGTAGATAAAAATGCTGGTCAAAAATTAAAAAAATTATGCGAGAGTTTAGAGTGTCGCCGCGCGTGGTGACACTCTGAACTAGAGGACAATTATTTTTATTTTTGACCAGCATTTTTGTCCTAGGACAAAAAAAATAACGAAATGAATCCTGGCTCAAAAAGACGTATTTTCCGCTCCGAAATGAGGACAAAAAAGACCCACTTTCCGTGCACGAGTTAGGAAATAGTATATTATTCACTACAGGGCAAAAATTTTTTTTGACGAATATGCGAGGATACAATCGCATGAGTCAAAAAAAACTTTTTGCCCTGTAGTGAATACGATATTTTATACACCAAGGGAAATAAAGTGGTTTTCCCTGCTGGAGCAGGGCAAAAAACCACGGTTTATTTCCCTGAGGTGTATAAAGTCTTTTTTGCCCTGCGCTGTCGTTTGTTTCTCTGTTTTTTCCCTGGTCAAGAAACTGTGACTTTCATCCCGCTTCAGAGGGTAAAAAACACGAGTTTTCAATGCGTGTTGTAGAAAGTAAATTTACTTTTTGATCCGCAAAATTATTTTTCTTCCCTCTGATTTTTCTTCCCCCTGATCAAAAATTGATTACTTGTAGCACGCGCTGCAGCGATGGAACATGACCATTTTATCAGTCGGGTGAAAAGTATTATATGCCACACGGGAGGAGTAGATTTTCAACTCGTGCTCGCGCTGCCCTCGCTTGGGCAGCAAACCTCGCACTTGCCGAAAATCACGCACTTTCTTCCCTAATAGCATAATGTACTATTCCATCGAGGTTAAAATTAAACTTACCTTTACTTTAAAATCGCTGGATCGTCCCATACATCCTAAGAGAGTGAAATCGATCGGCAGCGGAGTCAAAAAAAAGAGAAAGGATGATAGCGAGGACACTTCGATGGATTCGAACGAAGATGCGCAAGATGAAATATTGCCACTCATTCACGAGGATGAAAAACGAAGACAAAATCCACGACGAAAAAAAAAGAACAATGAGCAACAAGAAAACGATAATGAAGAAAAAATGGCAATAATTCGACCTCTTTTCGATAGCTGGGTTAAAATTCTGCTAAACTTACGGAACGACGAGTTCGAAGAAAAAATTGAACAAATCCGCCGAATAATCGCTCCTCGTGATCTCGATTCATCGACTCGAATTAACGTGGAACAGCTCGATATACACGAGCTCAATGTGCACGAGAAAACGTCGGGATTCGACGATTCAGAGTTACCAGATAAAAGCAACGTAATTCAGAAAACTTTCGATTCGTTGGATGACGCTGATTTAATCAGCGCTGCAGATCTTGTCGTTCGTGAATTATCGTTACACGATAACGCCGAACATCCGAAGTGCCGATCATCAAAAAGCCTCGAAGTCGAGGGCGAAGTCAAGGGCGAAGTCGAGAGCGATGTCGGGGGCGAAGTCGAGAAGGCACAATCATCATCCTCGAAAAAAGAGTCAGTTTATGCTCTACCCGATTGTCGATGTGTCATCGATAAAATCGAAACGACGGAAGCGAAAGCTCAAATCATCAAAGATTTCGTCAATACTGTCGCGGACATCGAGCAGCCAAAAGTCACGAAAGCAAGAGGTCGTCCCAAGGGCTCCGTACTCCGAGTAATCGGTGTAAGAAAGAGGGGAAAATGTTTATCATTCGTCGACGCATCGAGCAATTTGAAAGTTGAGAGGATTTTCGGCTGGCTGGGAATAAAAAACGACAGTGTTACAAGCGTGATGTCTGGAGAGCGCATTGTAACGCTGACAGAAATTAACAAGCAGCTCGGACGTTTGGCGGACTCGTTCCTCGACAAATCCGTGAAATCAAATTTAATAAAAAAATATTTTGAGAAAGATGCATTCTCTGCGTTAACCATCGCAGTGAATAAGCTGAAATCAAAAGGATTTTACTCTTGTTACATCTACAAAACCGAAGCAGCGGAGGGTTCTATTTTGTGTGACGCATGCCTTCGATGGGTGCATTTTGAATGCACGGGCTTGAAAAAAGCTCCGGCAAGGGATAATTGGTTTTGCAAAAATTGCCAAATTCATCGATAAAAAAATTAAAGGTACTCTCAAGATTTATATGATATTTCGATATTTTCATATAATCGATTAACGTGATACAACGATAAAACGCAAAAAAAAATTACACGTTCATTTCAAAATTTACATCTCTTTTTTTCGAAATAATTTATCATTGTTGTACAACAATGAAACGGAGGAAATAAACTGGTCCACTTTGTTGTCTTTAAAAAACCTGAAAACGATTTCGAGATCGACGTTGATAATGAACGATCGAACTGTGTATTTTATTGTCGAAAAAACGAGCAAAATGGCGCGTGGTGATTTCAAAATTTAGATTTCTATTTCCTTTCATAATTTATTTTCTACGGGTAAATTTTATTGCCTAAAAAAACGAATAAATGAAAAAATCACATAGTGATTTTGAGATTGAGATTGCTTAAAATTTTTTTTTCTTAATCGTTCATTAGTATAAATGATTTAGAAAAAAAATTCAAAACAACCTCAATCCCGAAATCACTATGTGATTTTTTTCATTTATTCGATATTTAGGCAATAAAATGTACCCTTAGAAAATAAATTATGCAAGGAAAAATAAATATAAATTTTGAAATCACCACGTGCTATTTTGCACCTTTCCGACAATAAAATACACAGTTCGATCGTTCTTTATCAATGTCAATCTCGAAATCGTTTTCAGGTTTGTTTGAGACAATAAAGCGGACCAGTTTATTTCCTTCGTTTTGTTTAGTGTCGTGCAACACTAGTTGGACGACACTAAAACGAGAGCGATAAACCGGTGCGTTTTATTGTCTTGAAAAAAAAATCACGGAAAGTGATTTCGTGATTTACATAATTTATCTCAAATACTTTATCAGAGCTCTACAAATTAATACGGAGACGATAAAGTTGTGCACTTTATTTAAAAAAAAAGCGCAAAGTGATCCCAAAGTTCAGGTATAATATATTATTAATTATCCATTAGTACAATATGTCGATGACGATAAAACTATTCACTCGTTGTACGATTTAATATATTTAATTTTGTACTCACTGATTCGTAGTACCCAAATTGTTTGCCCTGACCTTTCCTCCATGGTGTGGGTGTGATATGACCTATGTAAGTATTTTGTGGCGATTTGCTTTTTTTAAAATGGCCGCACAATTTAAAAACAATTTTTAATTCTCTACTCACCGATTCGTACTACCCGATGTATTTGGTCTGATCGTTGCTCTGATTTTTCACCATTGAGTGGATATGATATATCACTCATGTAAATATTCTATAGGTTATTTGCTTGTTTCATTATGTTGCAAAGTTGGACAACAAGTGTAATAGCTATACATAATTGAATTGATAAAAATCGATGTTTACTCGAGGAAACAAGCAGTGATGACAGAGCAGAGAAGAGTCGAGCCCAAATCGTTTACCCCAACGTTGAGTTGAGACAGACAAATAGAACGGGATCGAAAAACAAGAAAATTGCTTTCCGAAAAAAAATATGAATGATCCAAAAAGTTGTATGTTTATTTAAGAAGGTTTTTAACATATACTTAGGTGCTGCAAGGGGGAACGTACAGCGTGGCGCGGGTGGCGTGCGGACCAGGCTGCGCTCGGCATTTTTTTCACCAAATACGTTTTCATTTTATTGATTTGCCATTACTCACGCTCAATTCTGTTTACAAGTATGATTCACAATTGGCACGGTGAAAAACTTTCTTTATGGGCAAATTATATCTATAAAGGTCTGATATATCGTTTAAGAGGTTCTTAACAACTTCTTAAGGTTGTTATGCTGGTTACTCAGCCAGGGGAAAGGGCGTAGTCGGTGCGCGGTGAGCGCGGGCATGCATCGACAATACAATGTAGCGCCGCTCACGGGCGAGCGGGTCCTTTTTCTCTTTCATTATAAATATTCTAAAAACAATACTGTCAAAAAATCTGAAATTTTTACAGAATATCCAGGTAATGTCTCTTAACACGTATTGAAATTTTTCAGCTCATGAAACCATTTTCTTGGCAGATATTACGTGAATACTGAAAAAATTGGAAGAATTTATATATCATAGGTGCAATAGACCTACGAAACTCATTAACTTTCCGATCTTTTTTTTTCTCAAAAACGGTAGTGTGCATCGTACCCAAGTTTTACAGGAACGTAGGCACAAGGATTATATACATTATGGAAAAATTTGGTCTGCATGGCATCATTTAAAAGTATCGTCATAACGTTAAATGGCGTACGTTTTACTGAGACCGTGATTCTTCCTTTTTTTAAATACGGTTTGAATTTTTCACGGCAAAGCACTAAGGGGATCCGAATTTTTTATTCGAAGCACACTCAGGGCGCACGACCCACCCAGTCGAAAATCTGGCCGTCCTAGGACGTAATATGGACGTCCTAGGACGTCCAGATTTTTGACTGGGCACTCTGGAAGAAAACCAGGCAAATTGCACTTGCGCCGAGCAAACTGCACACTCGGGACACACGCCAGGCAAACTATACACTCCGGACACACCTCACCCTCTGATAGACACGAGGCAAAAAGCAGTATTATGGCAACCACCTGCCGCTCGAGTAAAAGATGGTCACCATTATACTGTTTTTTGCGACCATTTCTACCACAGTGTCTATCAGGGACACTTTGCAAACCCGCCGGGCAAACTAAACTCACTACGGACACACGCCAGGCAAACTACACACTCCGGACACACACCAGGCAAACTGCACACTCTGGACACACACCTGGGAATCTGCGCTCACTTCCGACACAGGCCGAACAAACAACACACTCAGAACACACGCTAGGCAAACTATACACACTCCGGATACACGTCAGGGAAAGTACACCCCGGATAGACACGAGGCAGAAAGCACTATTATGGCAACCACCCGCCGCTCGGGTGGAAGATGGTCGCCATTATACTGTTTTTTTGACCATTTCTACCACAGTGTCTATCAGGGACACTTTGCAAACCCGCCAGGCAAACTAAACTCACTTCGGACACACGCCGGGCAAACTACACGCTCCGGACACACCTCACCCTCTGATAGATACGAGGCAGAAAGCAGTATTATGGCAACTACCTGCCGCTCGAGTGGAAGATGGTCGCCATAATACTGTTTTTTGCGACCTTTTCTACCACAGTGTCTATCAGGGACACTTTGCAAACCCGCCAGGCAAACTAAGCTCACTACGGACACACGCCAGGCAAACTACACACTCCGGACACACACCAGGCAAACTGCACACTCTGGACACACACCAGGCAATCGGCGCTCACTTCCGACACAGGCCGAACAAACTACCCACTCAGAACACACGCCAGGGAAACTATACACACTCCGGATACACGTTAGGGAAAGTACACCTCGGATGGACACGAGGCAGAAAGCAGTATTATGGCAACTACCTGCCGCTCGAGTGGAAGATGGTCGCCATAATACTGTTTTTTGCGACCATTTCTACCACAGTGTCTATCAGGGACACTTTGCAAACCCGCTAGGCAAACTAAGCTCACTACGGACACACGCCAGGCAAACTACACACTCCGGAAACACACTAGGCAAACTGCACACTCTGGACACACACCAGGCAATCAGCGCACACTTCCGACACAGGCCGAACAAACTACCCACTCAGAACACACGCCAGGGAAACTATACACACTCCGGATACACGTTAGGGAAAGTACACCCCGGATAGACACGAGGCAGAAAGCACTATTATGGCAACCATCTGCCGCTCGAGTGGAAGATGGTCGCCATTATACTGTTTTTTGCGACCATTTCTGCCACAGTGTCTATCAGGAACAATTTAGACACACGCCAGGCAAACTTCAGACTCTGGACACACGCCAGGCAATCTGCACTCACTTCGGACACAGGCCGAACAAACTACCCACTCAGAACACGCGCTAGGCAAACTATACACACTCCGGATACACGTCAGGGAAAGTACACCCCGGATAGACACAAGGCAGAAAGCACTATTATGGCAACCACCTGCCGCTCGGGTGGAAGATAGTCGCCATTATACTGTTTTTTGCGAACATTTCTGCTACAGTGTCTATCAGGAACAATTTAGATACACGCCAGGCAAACTTTACACTCCGGACACACGCCAGGCAATCTGCACTCACTTCGGAGACAGGCCGAACAAACTACACACTCAGAACACACGCTAGGCAAACTATACACACTCCGGATACACGTCAGGGAAAGTACACCCCGGATAGACACGCGGCAGAAAGCACTATTATGGCAACCACCCACCGCTCGGGTGGAAGATGGTCGCCATTATACTGTTTTTTCGACCATTTCTACCACAGTGTCTATCAGGGACACTTTGCAAACCCACCAGGCAAACTAAACTCACTTCGGACACACGCCGGGCAAACTACACGCTCCGGACACACCTCACCCTCTGATAGATACGAGGCAAAAAGCAGTATTATGGCAACTACCTGCCGCTCGAGTGGAAGATGGTCGCCATAATACTGTTTTTTGCGACCTTTTCTACCACAGTGTCTATCAGGGACACTTTGCAAACCCGCCAGGCAAACTAAGCTCACTACGGACACACGCCAGGCAAACTACACACTCCGGACACACACCAGGCAAACTGCACACTCTGGACACACACCAGGCAATCGGCGCTCACTTCCGACACAGGCCGAACAAACTACCCACTCAGAACACACGCCAGGGAAACTATACACACTCCGGATACACGTTAAGGAAAGTACACCCCGGATGGACACGAGGCAGAAAGCAGTATTATGGCAACTACCTGCTGCTCGAGTGGAAGATGGTCGCCATAATACTGTTTTTTGCGACCATTTCTACCACAGTGTCTATCAGGGACACTTTGCAAACCCGCTAGGCAAACTAAGCTCACTACGGACACACGCCAGGCAAACTACACACTCCGGAAACACACTAGGCAAACTGCACACTCTGGACACACACCAGGCAATCAGCGCTCACTTCCGACACAGGCCGAACAAACTACCCACTCAGAACACACGCCAGGGAAACTATACACACTCCGGATACACGTTAGGGAAAGTACACCCCGGATAGACACGAGGCAGAAAGCACTATTATGGCAACCATCTGCCGCTCGAGTGGAAGATGGTCGCCATTATACTGTTTTTTGCGACCATTTCTGCCACAGTGTCTATCAGGAACAATTTAGACACACGCCAGGCAAACTTCACACTCTGGACACACGCCAGGCAATCTGCACTCACTTCGGACACAGGCCGAACAAACTACCCACTCAGAACACGCGCTAGGCAAACTATACACACTCCGGATACACGTCAGGGAAAGTACACCCCTGATAGACACAAGGCAGAAAGCACTATTATGGCAACCACCTGCCGCTCGGGTGGAAGATGGTCGCCATTATACTGTTTTTTGCGACTATTTCTGCCACAGTGTCCATCAGGAACTCCATTCGACACACGCCAGGCAAATTTCACACTCCGGACACACGCCAGGAAAACTACGGACTCAGGACACACGCCACGCAAACTGCACACTCCGGACACATACCTGGCAATCTGCACTCACTTCGGACACAGGCCGAACAAACTACACACTCAGGATACACGCCAGGCAACTTCACCCTCCGGACACACGTCACCCCCTGATAGACACAGGACAGAAAGCGGTATCATGACACGGGAGCAAAATGATCATACGGAAAATGTAGACGGGTCAGAAAGCGATATTATGGCAACCACCTGCCGCTCGAGTGGGAGATGGTCGCAATTATACTGTTTTTTGCGACCATTTCTGCCACAGTGACTATCGGGAACAATTTAGACACACGCCAGGCAAACTGCACACTCTGGACACACACCAGGCAATCTGCGCTCACTTCCGACACAGGCCGAACAAACTACACACTCAGAACACACGCTAGGCAAACTATACACACTCCGGATACACGTCAGGGAAAGTACACCCCGGATAGACACGAGGCAGAAAGCACTATTATGGCAACCATCTGCCGCTCGAGTGGAAGATGGTCGCCATTATACTGTTTTTTGCGACCATTTCTGCTACAGTGTCTATCAGGAACAATTTAGATACACGCCAGGCAAACTTTACACTCCGGACACACGCCAGGCAATCTGCACTCACTTCGGAGACAGGCCGAACAAACTACACACTCAGAACACGCGCTAGGCAAACTATACACACTCCGGATACACGTCAGGGAAAGTACACCCCGGATAGACACGAGGCAGAAAGCACTATTATGGCAACCACCTGCCGCTCGGGTGGAAGATGGTCGCCCATTATACCGTTTTTCGACCATTTCTACCACATTGTCTATCAGGGACACTTTGCAAACCCGCCAGGCAAACTGAACTCACTACAGACACACGCCAGGCAAACTACACACTCCGGACACACACCAGGCAAACTGCACACTCTGGACACACACCTGGCAATCTGCGCTCACTTCTGACACAGGCCGAACAAACTACACACTCAGAACACACGCTAGGCAAACTATACACACTCCGGATACACGTCAGGGAAAGTACACCCCGGATAGACACAATGCAGAAAGCACTATTATGGCAACCACCTGCCGCTCAGGTAGAAGATGGTCGCCATTATACTGTTTTTTGACACCATTTCTGCTACTGTGTCCATCAGGAACAATTTAGACACACGCCAGGCAAACTTCACCCTCCAGACACACGCCAGGCAAACTACACCCCATATAGACACGGGACAGATAGCGGAGCGGTATTATGGCAACCACCCGCCGTTCGAGTGGAAGATGGTCGCCATGAAGCTGCTTCTGCTTTCTGCAACCGTTTCTGCTACCATGTCTATCAGGGACACTTTGGACACACTGGGGCTACACTGCGTACTCAGAAGGCACACGGTACCCTTCCTGAAAAACTAAACCGTATGGAAAAACAAGTGAAAACGACTTTCCGAAAAACAATTGAGTTAATCGGAAAGTTGTACGATTAATCCAGATGTTAACGTTTAGTTTTTATTGCATCGGAGGCACGCAGTACTCCGGATGTCTGTCATTTGTGCTTCAACCGGCTGTTTTGTACAACGGAAACGCGCAATATGTCCGTTATACTACAATCCACTAATTAAATATCGCGGCACGTGCAGCCCAGCGCAGTAGCGCTATTTGTAAACGCGACCTCACACGACACTCTCGCTCTCGAGCGATGAGTGACGAGGAGGGACACGGTGCGACGCATCGAGCGCCCATTCGGAAAGCACTGCTGCCGCTGCAAGCTGCAATAGTTAATACAGGTTAGATTCTCGTCCACATAATACCCCGTCAAAGTTTCAATAATGCGAACGTTTCGCTCTAATATCAGCAGCATCGCGTGCTTATTTCCTATTTGTACAGGTATAACGGAAATAATAGTACTTTTTTGGATCCCTGTCATATTAAAGATCCCAAAAAATACTATATTCTCCGTCGTACCTCGTACATATTCGAGCGATGTATTACCCACTGGAAATATGTAAATGTCGAATCTTTGTGTCCTGGGAACCCATTTATTTTGTACGATAAAAATTCGTTATATTTTGGTGCTACGATGATTTCTGTTTTCGCATAATTAAGAATTTTTGACTAAAATATATTTCATAACGTGTCAAAGTGTTTCTACATCTTGTGTGTCCCGAAAGGTTCGCAGGTAAATACACGCTTGGGGACACACCAATGCCTGCAACTCGCGTGTCCCGAAAGGTCGTAATGACACACTCGGGGCAACCTCGGGGCACACTTGCGGACACATTCGCGGCACAGTGGTGTGCGAATAGACACGGCCTTTTTTATCTGCCTAAAATTGCGTAGAAAAAAATGGTGTCCTATGTGGGCCAGGATTGCGACCGGAAATTTCATGTGAAACAAAAAATTCAAAATGATTTATTAATGTGTAAGGAATCCGCTGTTCTTATCGAGGTTTTTTTTTAGTCAAATTTAAAAAAATGGCGGCGTTTCGCCGAAAAAGAGATTTTTTCGATAGTTTTTCGTAAAAAAAAACGATGATTTAAAAAAAAAAGCTTCCATAAACGCATAACGAATGACGTGAAGAATGTTGTGTCAGAAATTCAAACGGATAGGTTGAAAACTCTTCCTTTGAGAGTGGCCACCGTTTTGAAAAACACCATTCCAAGAAAAACGCGCTTAATGTTAAACAATGAATGAAGATATTTTTAAAAATTCATTTTGTATTCTTTATCGGTGTCTCAATTTGTAAAAAAAAAATAGACCGATTAGCTCATCCTATCCACCGTAAAAATAAATTGGCTCTTTTTCGAGCGGTTACGCTGAGACGATCCCTTAATTTTCCAATGAAGACAAACCTTACTCTATGAGAGAGCAAAGTGGATGTAAATCCCGAAATTCAGATCGCCAAATCGCGAATCACGAGTACTTTTTCGTTATAAAATCTGAAATGCATGATAAAATCAGAACCTAGCTTAAAATTATAATATGCGGAGCAAGAATAGATAAAGAGCTCTCTCGGTATAGCTCTACGTTTACATGCCTTGTTCGATGTTTTCGCAGTCAAAATAAATAATAGTAATTATACACTCTTATAGATTTTGATATGCCAAATCGATTGATGCATGTTAAAATCGGAAGTTAATTCTGCTTGGAATTATAACAAGCGGAGAAAAAATGAAGGGCTCTCTTGGTGACTTTTTTTTTCAATTTCTTCTCGAAATTGTCTTCAAATCAGATAATTTTTACATCGACTTTTTGGCATTTATTCTTGACTTGTCAACTTGTTGTTGGCTTGTGGTCGACTTATCGACGACATGTTGTCGACTTTTGGTCGACTAGATGTCGACTTGTTGTCGACTAGATGTCGACTTGTTGTCGATAATGTTTATGTTTATGACGATTTGGGTTTATGTCTATGTCTATTATGATACGTTTTTCATTTTATTTATGTTTATGACGACTTGTTGTCGACTTGTTATCGACTAGTTGTCGATAATGTTTACGTTTATGTTAATGTTGATTCATGTGTATGATTATGTTTATTATGTTATGTATATTGTTAGATATACATTTATGTCGAGTTGTGGTCGACTCGTTGTCGACTTGGCGCCAACTTATTCTTTTTTCTGTTTGATATTCCATGTGCTTGGAGGTCATTTTTGCTAGTCTCATCACGAGACATATCCTCGTTGCGCAGTCAAATTTTGCTCACCTTATCGACTCGGCCAAATTGAAATTGTGACCATTGAAAATAATTTATCGCCCCGATTCTGTAAATACTGTACAAATCAAGAATACTTTTTTCGCACCGGGTCCTACGATTTGAAGGGTCGAAACATAATAAAATAAAGATATACATTAGGCTTTAACGAAACGAGAGAACATTGAGTTCGATTCGACCATACATGTAGCATTGCGGATATCGAGACTAGCATAAGCGGACTGGAAAATTTATTTTTCATGATGCATATGAGAAGTTTGAAAAATTCGAATAACAATCTCTCACCCCCGTCGAATTTCATTGATGCCGCACAATCTGCCACACAATCTCATGAAACTCTGCTTGTGTAGAGGTTTTTATTTTTTCGAAAAAGTGATGAGACTGAACCTAGCCCCCAGCGCTAGCCGCTGCAATCGTAACGGCTAGAACGAACGGCCACTAAGGCATGCGATAATTTCGATCCCTGCCGCTCAGCATTCACAGGCCACGTTCGATGTTTTTGCAGTCAAAATTAATAATAACAGAAATAAGATGTTATAGATTTCGATGCGCAAAATTGAATGACGTAATGTAAAATATGGAGCTGAGTTAATTTATCATGTTTACAAAATGATAAACGAAATAGCTTTCTTTCGCTTTTTCAAGCCCTTGACGTTCACACTCCTCGTTCGATGTTTTTGCAGTTGAATGAATGAAAAAAAAAAAAAATACATTCTTATAGATTTTGGTGCGCTGAATCGAATATCGTAAGTAAAAACGGAAACTAAATTTTATTGTAATTTCAACAAGCGGAGCAAAGGTAATGAGCTTTCTCGGTAATCCCGATTCTCGAAATTGTCTCAAAATAAGATAATATGTCGACTTTTTGCCAATTTTTACTCAGCTTGTCAACTGCTTAATTTTATTTTCAACTTGTTGTCGACTTGTTATCGACTTGTTGTCGACTTGTGGTCGACTTGTTGTCGATTCGTTGTCGACTTGTTGTCGACTTCTTGTCGACTTATGGTCGACTTGTTGTCGACTTGTTGTCGAATTTTTGTCGACTTGTTGCGGCAGTAACAAACATTCATGACTAACCCTGAGAAAAAAAGACGAAAGGACATCCTGCAACTTCTACTGCGCGAGATAAAATCCACGTTTCCGATCGAAGCTTTCGATTCGTATGAACATTCAACTATTCAAAATTGCATATATGAGGCCGATTTCATCTCCACCTATTACGGTATACGAACAAGTAAAAGTGCAGCTCAAGGTAAAGGTAAAAACGTTTTAAAAATCTACGTCGCCCCTTTCAGGAGATGTTATTCGTGTTTTTCTTTTAACAAAAAGTTTAGTTCCTTGCAATGTTTGAATATTGTAATCCCGCATGTGTTAATGGTTTCATCTCTAGAGGGAATTACGAACGTCTACTTGCAGTGCTACGCGTGGTCAAAATTACGATTGAATTTCCAGCATTGCCCAATGTGCGAGATGAAATCAACATTTCCGATTGCACGATTCCATTCTACACAATATTTGACTATTTACGATGCCCTGTCGTGTTTTATTACATCTGCTGTGGCAGTAGCAAACGTCCATGACTAACATCGAGGAAAACGGTCAAAGAACAATCTGAAATTTTCACTGCGCGAGATGAAATCCGCGTTCCTGATTGAACCTTTCGATTCCATTCAATATTTGACTACATCAAAGTGCGTATTTGAGACTGATTTTATCTCCAGCGTTCAGGTGAACGATCGACAAGTAGTGCAGCTGAAGGTGGAGGCAAAATCGTTGTAAACATCGACGTTTCCCCTCGTGTTATTTTAACGAAATGTTGAGTTCCGTTCAATGTTTAAATATTGTAAATCCCGCTCGTGTTAATAGTTTCATCTCCGGAGGGAATTACGAACGCCGACTTGTAGTGCCATGCGTGATCGAAATTACGATCCAAAATTCTGCATTTTTCGCCGTGCGAGATGAAATCAACATTTCCCATTGCACGGTTCCATTCTACGCAACATTTGACTATTTGCTTGTTGTGATTGATCTCATCTGCTGCGGCAGTAGCGAACGGCCATGACTAACCACGAGGAAAACGGTGAAAGGACATTCTGCATTTTCACTGCGGGAGATGAAATCCACGTTCCCGATCAAACCTTTCGATTCGTTTATATATTCGACTACATTAAATTGCATATTTGAGACTGATTTCATCGTTTAAGCGTTTAAGGTGAACGACCGATAAGTAGTACAGATGAAATTTAAGGCAAAATCATTTTAAAAATCTACATGGCCGATCGTGTTTTTTTTTTTAAGCAAACGTTTAGTTTCGTTCAATGTTTAAATAGTTTCAAACCCGCTTGTGTTGATGGTTTCATTTCGAGCGGAAATTACGATCGCCTACTTGTAGAACTACACGTGATCGAAAATACCATCGAATCTTAAGCATTGCCCACTGTGCGAGATGGAATCGACTTTTCCGATGGCACGATTCCATTCTACACAATATTTGACTATTTACGATGCCTTTGTCGTGTATGATTTCATCTGCTGCGGCAGCAGCGAATGTCCATGACTAACCATCAGGAAAACAGCGATAGGACATTCTGCGACTTTCACTGCGTGAGATGAAATCGACATTCCCAGTCGAATCTTTCCATTCGTTTAAATATATGACTACATCAAATTGCATATTCGAGACTTAATTCATGGAACGATCGACAAGTAGTGTAGGTGAAGGTGAAGGCAAAATCATTTTGAGAATCGAAATGACGATCGAACCCCCTGCTTTTCCCACTGTGCGAGATGAAATCAACATTTCCGTTAGCACGATTCCAATCCATCTAACATATGACTATTTACGATGCTCTTGCAGTGTTTCATTTTTTCTGCTGCGGCAGTAGCGAACGTCCATGACTAACCGCGGGGAAAACGGTGAAAGGACAATCTGAATTTTAACTGCGCGAGATTAAATCCACGTTCCCGATAGAACCTTTCGATTCTTTTAAATATTTAGCTACACTAAATTGCATATTTGAGACTGATTTCATCTCCAGCGTTTAAGGTTAACGATCGACAAGGAGTCCAGCTGAAGGTGAAGACAAAATCGTTTCGAAAATCGACGTTTCCCCTCTTGTTATTTTAACGAAATGTTGAGTTCCGTTCAATGATTAAATATTGTAAATCCCGCTCGTGTTAATAGTTTCATCTCCGGAGGAAATTACGAACGCCGACTTGTAGTGCCACGCGTGATCAAGATTACGATCCAATCTTCTGCATTTTTCTCTGTGCGAAATAAAATCAACACTTCCGACTGCACGATTCCATTCTACGCAATATTTGACTTTTTACGATGCCCTTGTTGAGTTTGATTTCATCTGCTGCGGCAGTAGCGAACGTCCATCACTAACCGCGAGGAAAACGGTGAAACGACATTCTGCATTTGCCCTGTGCAAAATGGAATTCACGTTCCCGGTTGAACCTTTTGATTCGTTTCAATATTCGACTCCATCAAATTGCATATTTAAGACGGATTTCATCGCTTAAGCGTGCAAGGTGACCGATCGACAAGTAGTACAGATGAAAGTTAAGGCAAAATCATTTTAAAAATCTACATGGCCGATCGTGTTTTTTTTAAGCAAAGGTTTAGTTTCGTTCAATGTGTAAATAGTTTCAAACCCGCTTGTGTTAATGGTTTTATTTCGAGCGGAAATTATGATCGCCTACTTGTAGAACTACACGTGATCGAAATTACCATCGAATCTTCAGCATAGCCCACTGTGCGAGATGGAATCGATTTTTCCGATGGCACGATTCTATTCTACATTTGACTATTTACGATGCCCTTGTCGTGTTTGATTTCATCTGTTGCGGCAGTAGCGAACATCCATGACTGACCACAAGAAAAACAGCGAAAGGACATTCTGCAACTTTCACTGCGCTAGACGAAATCCACATTTCCGATCGAACCTTACGATTCGTTCAAATATTTGACTGCATCGAATTGCAGATTCGAGACTGATTTTATCTGACGATCGACAAGTAGTGCAGCTAATCGCGCTCTTTTGCCTCCACGTTCAGCTGCACTACTTGTCAATCGTTAGATGAAATTAGTCTCGAATATACAATTTGATGCAGTCAAATATTTAAACGAATCGACAGACTTGACCGGGAACGTGGATTTCATCTCGCGCAGTGAATGTCGCAGAATGTCCTATCACCGTTTTCCTTGCGGCCAGTCGTGGACGTTCGCTGCTGCCGCAACAGATCAAATCAAACACGACAAGGGCATCGTAAATAGTCAAATATTGTGTAGAATGAAATCGTGCAATCGGAAATGTTGATTTTATTTCGCACAGTGGAAAATGCAGAAGATTTGATTGTAATTTCGATTTTCAAAATGATTATGCCTCCACCTTCATCTGCACTACTTGTCAATCGTCAGATGGAATCAGTCTCGAATATGCAATTTGATGCAGTCAAATATTTAAACGAATCGAAAGGTTCAACATGGAACGTGGATTCCATTTCGGGCAGCGAAAATGCAGAATGTCCTTTTACCGTTTTCCTCGAGGTTAGTCATGGACGTTCGCTACTGCTGCAGCAAATAAAATCAAACACATCGAGGGCATCGTAAATAGTCAAATGTTGCGTAGAATGGAATCGTGCAGTCGGGAGTGTTGGTTTTATCTCGCACAGCGGAAAATGCACAAGATTGGATCGTAATTTTGATCACGCGTGGCACTACAAGTCAGCGTTCTTAATTCCCTCCGGAGATGAAACTGTTAACACGAGCGGGATTTACAATATTGAAACATTGAACGGAACTCAACATTTCGTTAAAAAAACAAGAGGGGAAACGTCGATTTTCAAAGCGATTTTGTCTTCACCTTCAGCCGCACTACCTGTCCATCGTTCACCTTGAACGCTGGAGATAAAATCAGTCTGAAATATGCAATTTTATGTAGCTAAATATTTAAACGAATCGAAAGGTTCGATCAGGAACGTGGATCTCATCTTACGCAGTGAAATGCAGATTGTCCTTCCACTGCTTTCTTCGCAGTTAGTCATGGACGTTCGCAACGGCCGCAGCAGATGAAATCAAACACAACAAGAGCATCGTAAATAGTCAAATGTTCGATGGAATGGAATCGTGCTAACGGAAATGTTGATTTTGTAACGTCCTGGGTCGAAATACCCACCTAAATTTGAAATTTTTCATATACGTTCTTTTAATACTTAAATTACAAGAAAACATGAACGACCAGAGGTGATCCCCATTGCCGGAGTTCACCGCCTAACGCACAAAAACTTCAATCTTTTACGAACGAGGCTTGTCACGGGGGAAGGCGCGTGAGTGACGAACCGGCGTATGTCGCACGTTATCACCAAGCTCCCGCAGATGCGGGAAGTTAGTGAAAATCAACGCCTTGCTGGCTCGCACACGATAGCCGCGCTTATCGCCTAGGGACGAGCCTCAACATAAACAACAAGCTTCTTCGTGAGTATCGATATCCCTGCACTGGCAGGAGTCAGAAATCAGTCTGGACAATGTCGATTACACGAAGCTGACATGAAAATCGCCAGCCATAATAACTGGAAATCTGGCGATTGTTGTCTGGCGATTGTCGTCAGCAGGATGTCGAGGCGTGAGAGAAACCCTTCCCTCACGCGCCGACATCTCCCACCTTATGCGACAATAGAATAAGGGCCTATATAATGACGAGCAGTCCGTGAGAAGTCATAAGAAGAAGAAGCAGCAGTCAGTGAGGAGTAGAGAGTAATCAACAGTCAAGAGTTAAGAGTCAGAGTACTCAGTCAGTCGAACAGGTTAACAAAGAACCATCGGAAAAACCGGCGGGTCTACCTCGGGGACCCGACCGCGTGTAAAGCAGCTTAAAACTTAAAAATTGTAAAAATTGTGAAAACTTCTTGTCCGTTTTTCCCAACGGGGTTGGTCAAGGACTATTTTAATAAACGCCGAAATTTACTTGTTGAAATTAAAAAGTGATTCGACAAATTCATTTAAATAACCTGCATCCGCCTGCATCCGCTCATCCAAGGAGGATAGATTCGGCCGGTAAATACGGGAAAGTAATTGATAAAACGTACGAACATACTTCAAGTTGTTCAGTTTCGATTGGGACACCCACCAAAACTCACGTGTTCCCAACGCCTCTTCCCAACTACAGTTCTGTGCGCTAGATGCACGTTCTCTAGTAGTTTCCTCTCATACTCTTTAACTACAGTGCTGTGCGCTAGGTGCACGCGCTTACGTAGTTACTACTCTCTAACTACAGCATAGTGCGCTAGATGCACATGCTCACGTAGTTACTTTTCTAACTCTCTCTCTAACTACAGCATAGTGCGCTAGATGCACATGCTCACGTAGTTACTTTTCTGACTCTCTCTAACTACAGTACTGTGTGCTAGATGCACGTGCCTGAGTAGTTACTTTTCTCACTCTCTCTAACTACAGCATTGTGCGCTAGATGCACATGCTCACGTAGTTACTTATTCCTCTCTCCGGGTACAGCCCTGTGCGCCAGATGCACGCTCTGTACTCTAACCAGCCAACCACAAATCCGTGCACTAGATGCACGCACTGGGGTGGAGGTTCCAACCCCATCGTGTGGAAGTCCCACCCGAAAATAGGACACACTCGAAGGATAACTTTTTCATTCAGACTTTTACGAGCAAACGACGAAGCGGCAAATACGAAAATAATAACGACTCGCTCCAGGGGAGAATTGTTTAAGAGCATGTGAAAGGCGACGGCGAACTCGAACGGGGTCGGCATAGTAGTGTACGGGGCGCGTTACCGCCTAAGCGGACCGCGCCACCGCTAGATGGCTCCACAAAAAAAACAGCTACAAGCGTACGTGACGCCTAAGCGTGTATGCGTGCGTGGATATATTTGTGCCTGCACACAAATGTATTCACACGCGTCGCCGAGAACGTGTACTATATATAGTTTCGGCAACTAACAATACATCGACTCTTTCTCTCTCTCGATCTCTCTCGCTTGCTCGCTCTCTCTTGGAGAATCGACTGTGGGTACGTCAACGAAAATTCGACAAGCCCTGACATATTCATAGTCTGCTCAAAGAGTTTTCGGGCGAGGATACTAGTTTCTCGATCGAATCTCGTCGAAATGAATCGTCGAGCTAACGGTAAGAGAGCATCATCGGTGGAGAGCGTGTATTATTACCGAGCAAAATGAATCTCGGCTAAAATGACTCTCTCAGTTTCTCTCTATCTAGGAGAGTCGATTGCATGTACGCGATCGAAAATGCGACGAGCCCTGACATATTCGAATAGACGAGTTTTCGGACGAGAATATTAGATTCTAGAGCAAATCTCGTCGAAATGAATTGTCCGACTCGTCGAACGATGCTAGAAGAGCATCGTCGATCGAGCGTATTTATCATCGATGAGAACGTGCAATTTCGGCGAAAATGTCTCTCTCTTCTCTCTCACTCTCTCTCTCTCTCTCTCTCTCTCTCTCTCTCTCTCTCTCTCTCTCTCTCTCTCTCTCTCTCTCTCTCTCTCTCTCTCTCTCTCTCTCTCTCTCTCTCTCTGTCTCGCTCTCTCTTGGAGAGTCGATTGTACGTACGCGAGCGAAAATTCGACGAGCCCTGACATATTCAGATAGACGAGATCTCGGCGGAGAATACTAGATTCTCGATCGAGTCTCGTCGAAATAAATTGTCGGACTCGTCGAACGATGCTAAAAGAGCATCGTCGATCGAGCGTGTTTATTGTTGAGAATTGTTCCGTATGTGTCGTGTGAAAGAATGCGAGAGCGCTGATTTGTCGGTCAGGTCGGAGCGAGTGACGAATGAGTGAGCGAGAAGAAAGAGAGAGAGGAAACGCGTGCACGAGTCAGTCGCCATACTGGCAAGCAAGAGAGCACATGTGAAGCAAGAGCATAAGAGATAAGAAACGAAATAAATATCTGTTAATTCGAAGTGGATAAACGTGCATAGTTCTTTTTATCCTTCTCACCATCCCAGTCAACATCTGTTTTAACAGGTTATGGGCCCAGACACCCGTTAACTGTGCAGAGTGAGAAAAAAAAAAGTGACTGTTCGGAAAGTGTAGAGCACGGGACACGAGGTCGGAAAGCGGCAGCCATATTGAACGTTCGTTATACCGGTGTATTCGCACGTGGCCGCGAGGCGAAATTAAATCGAAGATGTCTGACGCGATCTCTACGAAGAACGTCACGAAATTCGACGGAAACGATTTTCAGACGTGGAAGTTTCAGATGAAAATGTTATTTATCGCGAACCGCATATTCGACGTGGTCGATGGAACGCGGCAAAGACCGGGCAACGATGCCACGGCAGCGGATCGGGCCACGTGGGTGGCGGACGATGCGCGCGCGAGTTTCTTATTGGCCTCGACACTCGAGCCGGATCAGTTGCGACCGTTATTAACGTGCAGTTCGGCGAGTGTAATGTGGCAAAGATTAGCTAGTGTGCACGAGCAAAAGTCGGTATCAAACAAACTCTTGCTCATGACGAGACTCTACGAGTACAAAATGGCGCCAGAGGATTCGATGATGCAACACATAGCTAAGGTACAGAACATGGCGGCTCAATTGATCGATCTCGGCGAGGGAGTGTCAGACAGTACAATAATGGCGAAAATTCTCGGGAGTTTAACCGCGAAATACGCAACGTTTCAAACAGCGTGGGACAACGTGCCGTCAAATTTACAGAATCTCGAGAGCTTACAAGAGAGACTTCTGCGGGAAGAGGCGCGATTGTCGGTGAACGATGAAGCTCCGGGAGCTTTTTCGGCAACGAGAAAAGTGAACGAAAATGAAAACGGAAAAGTGAGTTCGCAAGACGTGAAAAAGAAACGAAGCGTGCGCGACAAGTCGAAATTCAAGTGTTTTAACTGTCACGAACACGGACATTTTGCGCGTGATTGTCGAAACAAAAGGCGGGAAAACGGCGACGGTGATATGAGTGGGTCACGTGATTGTGCTTTCGTCGTCGAGCAAACGTGCTCGAGACGCTCGAGCAAAGTCGGTAAAGACGAGACGTACAAAATTTCAGGCAATATCGCGAGTTCAGTGCTTCGAGCCCCCAAAAGCGAATCGTGGATATCAGATAGTGGTGCGTCGCGTCATATTACGTACAGGCGTGAGTGGCTCGGAGAGTATCGTGAAATTGTAGATGGCGGCTCGGTGTCTCTCGGAGACGACAAACAGTGTAAAGTCGTTGGTGAAGGAACAATCGCGATCGAGAAATACGTAGATGGCGCGTGGAGCTCAGCGACAATAGAGAAAGTTCTGTACGTTCCGCACATGAAAAAGAACTGGTCGGAGTGTGCACCTCTCGAGGGTACGATGTGTCGTTCTCGGGTAAACAAATGATCATTAGAAACAATGGTGACGTCATCGCGTGGGGAATCAAACAAGAGAACCAGATCTACAGGATGCTGTTTCGAGTGAAGGGCGCAGAAAAAGAAAACAACGAGGCGAACGTAGCGAAGATGAATTTCCAAATCTGGCATGAGAGATTTGGACATGTGAACGGGTGAGCGCTACGCGAACTGGTGGACAAAAGACTCGTCGAAGGGGTTGAATTGCCGAAAACTGGTGAGGTATTTTGCGAAGATTTTCAATTAAGTAAATCGCACCGGAAAATGTTTAAAAAAGAACGTGTGCGTGCGAGTACCGTACCGGGAGAAGTAATGCACACAGACGTGTGTGGGCCAATGCCCGTCGAGTCACAAGGGGGTTCGCGTTTCAAGGACAACGCCACGAGTTTTCGACATATTTATTTCTTGCGTCATAAGAGCGATGTACTCAGTAGATTTAAAGTGTTTGATAAATTGATCGAAAATAAATTCGGGAGAACGATGCGGGTCCTAAGATCCGATAATGGGCGTGAATTTAGAAATAAAGAGATGGAAAAATATCTCGATTCGCGCGGGATTCAGCGAGAGTACACGGCACCGTATACTCCCGAACAGAACGGGAAAGCGGAACGCGACAATCGTACGTTGATTGAAAGCGCGTGAACGATGTTGCACGCGAAAGGTTTGCCGGAGAAATTATGGGCAGAAGCGTGTAGCACGGCGATCTATTTAATGAATAGAGCGAGTACGTCGAGCGTGCGGAACGGTGCGACGCCGTACAAAATGTGGCTCGGTCAGAAGCCAAACTTGAGTCATTTGCGTATCTTCGGGTCCGAGGCGATCGTAAATACCCCGAAACAGAAAACAACGAAATTCGAGGAACGGGCTAAGAAAATGATACTTGTCGGTTACGATTCGAATTCGACAAATTACCACGTGTATGATCAGACGACGAAAAAAGTTTCGGTTACGCGAAACGTTGTTTTTAATGAAAAAATCGGGAAAATTACGCTGTCAGGGAACAGAGAGTCGGACGATGAAATGATTCTACCAAAGGTGGAAGCAAGGGCAGCTCCAGTACGAGAGGAGTACGACGATCAAGATGGCGAGGAAGACGAGGTGTTCATGCTAGCAAACGAAGACGCGGAAAATGCTCCGCCAGGGTTGGCTGATCAAACACTGGTAGAGAACGCGCGTACATTACGCGATAGAGGGTCCCTGAGGCGACCGTCGCGATACGAATTAAACGTGGCCGAGTTCGAGGTTCTGGAATCTTTCGAGGAAGCGATGCGCAGCAGCGACGTTGATAAATGGGTCGAAGCGATTGGTAAGGAACTGAGAGCTCACGACGAGAATAAAACGTGGACAATAGTGAAAAAAGAACCCGAAATGAAGACAGTCGATTCGAAATGGGTATTTAAAGTCGTAAAGAACGTGAGAGGCGACGTAGTGAAGTTCAAGGCGCGTCTCTGCGCACGTGGCTTTATGCAACGAAGAGGGATTGACTTCACTGAAACGTTCGCTCCGGTCGTACGCTACGACTCGCTGAGGGTGCTGTTGGCCATCGTCGCGGAAAAGGATCTCGAGCTAGCGCAATTCGACGTGGAAACGGCATTCCTTTACGGGAAACTGGATACTGAGGTTTTCATGGAAGTGCCAAAAGGGTTGACAGTGAAACACAGAGACGCGAAAGAGGTCGTTTGTCGACTGGAAAAATCTCTATACGGTCTCAAACAGTCACCTCGCTGTTGGAATCGCGAGTTCAGTGCGTTTTTGAGACAGTTTGAGTTCCGCGAGACCGACGCAGATAAATGTATCTTTGTCGGTAAGGTAGCGTGATCGGTGGTGTACTTAGCGTTGTTCGTGGACGATGGTTTGATTGCGGCTGAGTCGAGAGAGGCTGTAGAGTGTGTTCTCAAGCATCTTGAAGAATCGTTTAGAATTACGATTGGCGATACAAGGCTATTTGTCGGAATGCAGATCGAGCGCGATCGCAAAGAGAGACGTTTGTTCGTTCACCAGAGTGCGTATGCGAAACGTGTGATTGAGAGGTTTGGTATGGGCAGTGCGAAGCCAATGAGTGTACCGGCGAATCCGAGCGTGATTTTACATCCCGTTGTAGAAGGGGAAGAGCAAGCGGAAAACGTGCCGTACAGAGAGGCCGTAGGGTCACTCATGTTTTTGACGACTATATCAAAACCGGACTTAGCGTATGCGGTGAATTCAGTGAGTCGTTTTCTAAACAATCATAACGGTGATCATTGGCGAGCGGTGAAACAAATAATGGCGTATCTGTCCGGTACGATCGAATACGGAATAGAATTTCGAGGCGGTGGAAGCGTGCCGCAGTTGGTTGGTTATTCGGACGCAGATTACGCGAGCGATCTCGAAACAAGGAGATCGACGACAGGTTACTTGTTTCAGCTCGCCGGTGGTCCTGTTACGTGGTCGAGCCAACGACAAAAGTTGGTTACTCTAAGTACGACCGAATCGGAGTACGTCGCTGCGTCGGCAACCTCCAAAGAAGCAATATGGCTGCGAAGGCTATTAGAAGGTATCGGATATCCATGTGATTACGAGACTGTGATTTTCGTTTATAACATAAGTGCGATAAAACTAGTCGAAAATCCAGAGTATCATAAGCGTACGAAACACATAGATATCCGTTACCATTTTATACCCGAGAAAGTTGAGGCGAAAGAGCTAAGAGTCGAATATGTGTGCACAGAAAACCAAAAAGCAGACATTTTTACAAAAGCACTTGCGAGAGAGCGGTTTTGTATGCTGCGTGATAGTATGGGTGTAACTAAGCGTACGACACACAGAAACGGTGGAAGTGTTGAGAATTGTTCCATGTGTGTCGTGTGAAAGAATGCGAGAGCGCTGATTTGTCGGTCGGATCGGAGCGAGTGACGAATGAGCGGGCGACGAATGAGTGAGCGAGAAGAGAGAGAGAGAAAGAGGAAACGCGTGCACGAGTCAGTCGCCATACTGGCAAGCAAGAGAGCACATGTGAAGCGAGAGCATAAGAGATCAGAAGCGAAATAAATATCTGTTAATTCGAAGTGGATAAACGTGCATAGTTCTTTTCATCCTTCTCACCATCCCAGTCAACATCTGTTTTAACATTTATCATCACCGAGAATAACGTGCAATTTTAGTGGCAAAGCACTCTCGCTTATGTATGTACGCGATCAACAACTTGACGAGCGCGAATTCATTCCAAACGATGAGTTCTCGGTCGTGAATTTATGATTTTCGATTGAGTCTCATCGAAACGAACCGTCGAGCTCGTCGAATGACGGTAAGAGAGTATCGTCGATCGAGCGTGTGTATTTTCACCATGAAAATGTGTTTTAGGCGAAAATCTCTCTCTCTTCTCTCTCTCTCTCTCTCTCTCTCTCTCTCTCTCTTTCGCTCTCTCTTGGAAAGTCGATTTCAGGTACGCGATCGAAAATTCGACGAGTCTTGACATATTCGGATCGACGAGTTCCCGGCCGAGAATATTAGATCCTTGATCAAATCTTGTCGAAATAAATCGTCCGACTTGCCGAACGATGCTAGAAGAGCATCGTCGATCGAGCGTATTTATCATCCCCGAGAAAGTGCAATTTCGGCGAAAATGTCTTTCTCTCTCTCTCTCTCTCTCTCTCTCTCTCTCTCTCTCTCTCTCTCTCTCTCTCTCTCTCTCTCTCTCTCTCTCTCTCTCTCTCTCTTTCTCTCTCTCTCTCTCTTTCCGTCGCTCTATCTTCAAGAGTCGATTGTAGGTACGCGATCAAAATTTCGACGAGCTCTGACATATTCGAATCGACGAGTTCTTGGCCGATAATACTAGATTCTCGAACGAGTTCTATCGAATCGAACCGTCGAGCTCGTCGAATGACGGTAAGAGAGTTCCGTCGATCGAGCGTGTGTATTTTTACCGAAACATGCGATCTCGGCCAAAATTGCTTTCTCTCTCTCTCTCTCTCTCTCTCTCTCTCTCTCTCCATCTCTCTCGCTCTCTCTTGGAGAGTCGATTATATATTTACGCGATCGAAAATTCGACAAGCTCTGACATATTCGAATCGACGAGTACTCGGCCGAGACTACTAGATTCTCGATCGAGTCTCGTCGAAATGAATTGTCAGACTCGTCGAACGATGCTAAAAGAGTATCGTCGATCGAGCGTGTTTATCATCACCGAAAACGTGCAATTTCGGTGGCAAAGCACTCTCGCTTATGGCGAGTCTACTGTACGTACGCGATCAGCAACTCGACGAGCGCGAATACATTCGAACCGATGAGTTCTCGGTCGCGAATCAATGATTCTCGATCGAGTTCTATCGAAACGAACCATCAAGCTCGTCGAATGACGGTAAGAGAGTGCCATCGATCGAGCGTGTATATTTTTACCGAAAACATGCAATCTCGGCAAAAATTACTTTTTCTCTCTCTCTCTCTCTCTCTCTCTATCTCTCTCTGGCTCTCTCTTGGAGAGTCAATTATACTTACGCGATCGAAAATTCGACGAGCTCTGACATATTCGAATTGTCAGACTCGTCGAACGATGCTAAAAGAGCATCGTCGATCGAGCGTGTTTATCATCACCGAAAACGTACAATTTCGGTGGCAAAGCACTCTCACTTATGGCGTGTCTACTGTACTACGTACGCGATCAGCAACTCGCCGAGCGCGAATACATTCGAACCGATAGGGTCTTGGTCGCGAATCTATGATTCTCGATCGAGTCCTATCAAAACGAACTGTCGCGCTCGTCGAATGACGGTAAGAGAGTTCCGTCAATCGAGCGTTTATATTTTTACCGAAAACATGCAATCGCGACCAAAATTATTCTCTCTCTCTCTCTCTCTCTCTCTCTCTCTCTCTCTCTCTTTCTCTCTCTCCTCTCTAGCTCTCTCTTGGAGAGTCGATTATAGTTACGCGATTGCAAATTCGACGAGCTCTGACATATTCGAATCGACGAGTACTCGGCCGAGAATACTAGATTCTCGATCGAGTCTCGTCGAAATAAATTTTCAGACTCGTCGAACGATGCTAAAAGAGCATAGTCGATCGAGCGTGTTTATCATCACCGAAAACGTGCAATTTCGGTGGCAAAGCACTCTCGCTTATGGCGAGTCTACTGTACTACGTACGCGATCAGCAACTCGACGAGCGCGAATACATTCGAACCGATAGGGTCTCGGTCGCGAATCTATGATTCTCGATCGAGTCCTATCAAAACGAACCGTCGCGCTCGTCGAATGACGGTAAGAGAGTTCCGTCAATCGAGCGTTTATATTTTTACCGAAAACATGCAATCGCGGCCAAAATTATTTTCTCTCTCTCTCTCTCTCTCTCTCTCTCTCTCTCTCTCTCTCTAGCTCTCTCTTGGAGAGTCGATTATAGTTACGCGATTGCAAATTCGACGAGCTCTGACATATTCGAATCGACGAGTACTCGGCCGAGAATACTAGATTCTCGATCGAGTCTCGTCGAAATGAATTGTCAGACTAGTCGAACGATGCTAAAAGAGCATCGTCAATCGAGCGTGTTTATCATTACCGAAAACGTGCAATTTCGGTGGCAAAGCACTCTCGCTTATGGCGAGTCTACTGTACTACGTACGCGATCAGCAACTCGACGAGCGCGAATACATTCGAATCGATAGGGTCTCGGTCGCGAATCAATGATCCTCGATCGAGTTCTATCGAAACGAACCGTCGAGCTCGTCGAATGACGGTAAGAGAGTTCCGTCGATCGAGCGATATTTTTACCGAAAACATGCGATCTCGGCAAAAATTACTTTTCCTCTCTCTCTCTCTCCAGCTCTCTCTTGGAGAGTCGATTATAGTTACGCGATCGAAAATTCGACGAGCTCTGACATATTCGAATCGACGAGTACTCGGCCGAGAATACTAGATTCTCGATCGAGTCTCGTCGAAATGAATTGTCAGACTCGTCGAACGATGCTGAAAGAGCATCGTCGATCGAGCGTGTGTATTATTACCGAGAACGTGCAATTTCGCGGTCATTAAGGGGGGGGGGGGGGGGATCGTTAATTCGATGAAAAAAGACCCTTTTGAACATTTTTTTTACAAGATACAGGCAATGTATTTTAAATTAACCGTTCACAGATCACTGATCTCAAACGATAATTTACCAAGACGGGAGTGTGATTCCTCTTATTTTTTTTTTCTTCAAAGGTATCTAAATAACACATATAAATAATTTCAACGCAAGTTGTTAATTTTTTTGCTTTTTTTCCCAAAATTTATCATGAATAAATAATAATACGTCATGGTTCTTTAAAAGACTTATTGTTACCAGCTTGAAAAAAAGTCTAACCAACACATTGTTGAGTGTTTCAAACCGTAAATACCCGACGTTCTAGTTCGTAAGTAATTGCTTTCAAAAACAGTTATGACGTATCATCATTTCTTTATGAGAGATTTTGAGAGAAAGGCAAAAACAAAAAAAAAATTCACAACTTGCTTTGAAATTATTGACATTTTTATTTACATTTCTCCCAAAAAAATATAAAAAACGCGAATGAATTATTTACAATGTAATCAAATTGTTCCAATTCACTCGATTGATTTTTTCGAGGTAAATTTGGCGAGAGACCCACGAGCACATGCACGCGCTGACCGAACCGAAAAACACTGGTGAGACTGTGCGCTCCCACATGGATGTACACAACCGTTCGCACACTGTTTTTTTACTGATCTCGAATACAAGCACGTGTCCTAGGCCCACGGTCTTCCAGGTCCGCAGACAGCACGGAGAAAGCCGAGAATGCCCGACGCACACGCACACACGAAACCGCTCCCACACCGATTCATCACGCGAGTTCCTTCGGTTTTCTCCGCCGCAAATATATTATTTTTCTTCTTTGAAACAAATCTTCGATCGTTCGTGAAGGCTACGCGAATTTGATAATATAAACACGATAGAAATGAATAAATGGAAGAATATTGTCAAATTGCGCGATGCCGAGTCATCCGCGAAATCTACGTAGTATACACGTCGCACATGAGAAATACCTGTATAATACGTGGATTTCGCGGATCACTCGGCTAAGCGAAATTATACAAGATTCTTCCATTCATTCATTTACATCGTGTTTATATCATCAAATTCGCGTGGCCGTCACGAACGATCGAAAATACGCCCAAAAGGAAAAGAATAAATGTATATATAGGAGTAAAAACATCAATTATCGGCCAAGTTTGGATTTCACAATCGGGGATCATTTTATAAATCACACAGTTTAGTGTCGGTGATGAAAAACACGTGCCATAATTTTTTCATATTTTTTCCTCCGTTTTTTAGCCACCGTTGAGTTTCGTATTCTTTCATTTGAAACTTTTTCGTATTTTTTTTTCAATTTGATTTTGGCGGCTTGAATTTGAAAAAAAAAAATTGAACTTTCCAAAAAAAAATATAGCCTAATTAATATGAGTGTAGAAGACTCTCTAAATCAGGATTATAATTTGAAAAGTCGTTTTTTCGCCATTGCCCAAAGTTCAAAAAAAAATGTTTACTATTTTTTCAGGAAGCTGAGAAAATTTTACAGAACATATGTAATTTTTAAGATGAAGTCTCTAAAAACACTCGTTTTTTTATTCCTCGAACTTTTTCAAAAGGAATACGTTTCTTTCCAGATGGAGAAATTCAATCTAGAGGCTTAGAAAAAAAAGTAAATTATGAAGAAAAGTTTTATGCGAAATTTGAAATCAAAATGTTATATAATGCGAGTATATTCATCAATATTTATTTAAAAAATATTCGTAAATATATTGAGAAATATACGCGCATTATATAACATTTTTATTTCAAATTTTGCCTAAAATTTTTTTTTTCAATGTTTTTTTTTCTGAGCCTTCAGATTGAATATCTCCATCTGGAAAGAGACGTATTACTTTTGGAAACAGTTCGAGGAATGCAAAAAAAATATTTCAAATTTTTTTAAACTTTCGTAATCGTTCAAAAATCGGTTTTTATTTTTTAAATAGGTTTTTTTTCCATTAAAAATGTAAAATTTTGCTTTCTACAATTTTTTTACAAAATTTACAAAATATTCGCAAATATATTGAGATATATACTCGCATTATATAACATTATTATTTCAAATTTTGCATAAAATATTTTTGTCCAATTTTCATTTTTTTCTGAGCCATTAGATTGTGCCATAAGTGTGTTTGCAAAATGTACCTGTATTTATTGCTCCTTCGACGTGATTGAGGACAATTTTTTAAATTATTTTTATTTTCTTTCACCTCACTTCATCAATCACTTTTTGTAGGTATGAAATACCGCACTTCACGAATTTTTTAATCCAAATTCTTATATTTGTACACTATTTTTTCTTTGCACATGAATAATACTATTACTCATTAAAAGTTCACGTTACGCGCAGTCGTCTGCTATATAGTAAAATCGCTTTTTACAACACATGCATTGAATACGATGAAGCTGGCAAAACGCGTATTGGCGGGTTTCGACAGCTCGCACGGGCGATTGTTTTTTTTCCCTTCTCCTCTCACGGGCTTCAACGAAATGAAGGCACTGCCCCTTACAATGTAATAACACGCTGAGTTGATGAAACTGTATGCTTATACAAAAAAGACAAAAACACTACATATTGTAAAAGGCTCAGTGTTTCACGAAACGAACATTTTTGAGTGAAACTTCTTTAGGCACGTTGAGAGAAAATGTCTCTCTCTTCTCTCTCTCTCTCTCTCTCTCTCTCTCCCTGTCTCGCTCTCTCTTGGAGAGTCGATTGTACGTACGCGAGCGAAAATTCGACGAGCCCTGACATATTCAAATAGACGAGTTCTCGGCAGAGAATACTAGATTCTCGATCGAGTCTCGTCGAAATAAATTGTCGGACTCGTCGAACGATGCTAAAAGACTCCGGAGCAAATCAGGCCTTTTCCAAAAGCTGAAGCCCGTAAACGAACAGGATCGCGCAAAAGGGTTGTCAGTCGAATTTTAACTGATAGCCCTGTTAAGAAATCCATTGAGGAAGAGTATGAATTGAGGCAGGCAAAGAAAAAAAAAAATTATTCAAGTGAAAAAAGAACGAGTCGAGAAGAATAAAAAGGTCACCAAGGGAAATAAAGGCGGAAAGGAAAACGCAAAGATAAAAAATCAGAAATGAACTCAAGTAATGAACATAAATCCATGTACATCGCTTGATTTAGAAACTATTCTGACTAATTTATAATGATATGCACAGTTGATATAAATAAATTGATAATATTACCAATTCCTTTTTCAATCAACGCAAAATTTTACCATTGGTCAAACCTCCCATAGCATTGGTCAAACCTCCCATATCTCGGGAGGTTTGACCACAATTTCACATCTCGATAAAACGACGAATAACTGCGTTTTGAATGGGCGGAAAATTACCAAATAATTCAGGTGAATTCTGCACAATACTTTTTGAGATAATATACCGTTGCGCTCGCCCATAATTCGAGTGAAGCGATACACGAGACGATTGAAAAAAAAGTGGTCAAACCTCCCCGCTCTCCCCTACACATAAATGAGTTTCTCCCGTCCGAGCTTCACAATCTCCTAATGAATGCCAAGGCAGTTGCGAGAGAAAAGCACTACCAGTACGTCTGGACCCGCGATGGAGTCGTCAACATTAAGAAATCCTCGGACGCTCCCGTCATACGCATTTCTCGCGTCGATCAACTTGAGTCTCTCATTTGACTCGATCGCGACTCTCGGCCACTGCCTGCCGCTCCTCATCCTACGTCTGGGCTCCGAATATGTCATATTAACGCTCAATCTCTCGTTCCACGTTTCGTAGAATTCTCACAATATTTCTCCGAGTGTTATTATGACATTATTCTTGTATCTGAGTCTTGGCTGAAACCTCACATATCGGATGAGATTGTCAGTCTGCCTGACTACCATCTTACTCGCTGTGATAGGGTGGGTAAGGGCGGAGGGGGGGGGGGTGTGCCTACGTGCATCGTTCATTCCGCACGAATATCGTCGCTATATCTTCTACAGTAACATATGAGCCTGGGCCCGAATATCTCTTTCTCAGTGTCAAAAGTGAAAACCTCGCAACTATTCTCGTCGGAGTCATTTATAGGCCACCGAAAGTTGCATTCTCGGATCGGATTGAAGGTCTTCTAGGTTCAGTGTGTCAAGACTTTGTCGCCAAAGTTATAATGGGTGACTTTAATTCAAATTTCTGTTCGATAAATCCCGACAGTAGCTATCTACGTCGTATCTTTCGATGCTATAACCTTGACGTTGTTCCTTACCAGCCAACTCATCATACATCGTCATCTTCGACCTGGCTTGATCTATGCATAGTTGATAGTATAGATAAGGTCACTGAAAGAATCCAAACTTCGCTCCCTTTTGCTGCGGGACATGACCTAATTGGAATTAATTACAACTTCACTCGCTCTCGAATGACACCGCTCCATGGGATTCTGCGTCGTAACTGGCAGTGCTTACGTGACTCTCAAGCCTTCTCCGCGGCTCTTGCATTGTATGACTGGTCCTCTGCAATAATCTCTACGGACTCGGATGAGAAAGTGAGGCAACTTAATGAAAAACTCAGCCAATTCTTGGATCACCATGCACCTTATCGAACTATTACACTTCGTCGGCCCTCGGCACCCTGGATCTCGCGTGAACTCCGTGAGCTGATCCTGCAGCGCAACCGGGCGCGCGTGAAATGGCAGCGCACTAGACTACCATTGGTGCACCGCGAGTATAAATCATTAAGGCAAAGGAAACGACTACTGCTAACACGTGCTAAATCGCATTACTATGCTCAGCGAATAGCTGCCATAACCGATCACAAGCGTCTGTGGCCTGAACTCTGTCGTCTGGGGGTCGTTCCCAATAGCCAGCGTCCTGAAATTGCAATTCCTCCTGACGAGCTCAATACTTACTTCTGCTCTGTGTTTAATGCTGCACCGCTCTCGCCGCCCGCGTGCCTTCAGGGGATTCAAGCCTTCGACGACCAGCGTTTCTATTTTGCGCACATAACTCCGGAGGCTCTTAAGCGACATCTGTCTTTCGCTGACTCACACGTCTCCGGCCCCGATGGATTCTCCGGCTTCTTACTGCGACACTGCATTTTGACACTGTTCCCGCTAATTCTCGATATCTTCAACTGTTCGCTAATGACTTCAGCTTTCCCTTCCTCATGGAAAATGTCTTATATAGCTCCAGTTCCGAAATGCCGCAATCCATCGGCACCGTCTGACTTCAGGCCAATCTCGCTTCTGTGTGAGTTGTCAAAAATTCTTGAGCGTATTGTGCTCGCCGATCTCATGAATTTCCTGCAGGCCTCCGCCCTTAACGATCCTCATCAATTTGGGTTTGTCGCGGGTGGGTCCACTCAAGCTGCACTCATCAGGGTATTGGATGCCGTACGCCTTGCGATGGATCGTCGACAGATCACTGTTCTCGTCCTCTTCGATTTCTCTAAAGCCTTCGATACCGTTGATCATGCTAAGCTTATCGGGAAGTTAGCCTCATTAAATCTTTCACACTCGGTGCTGCAATGGTTCTGGTCCTATCTCACTGGCCGTTCTCAAGCTGTACGAACGTCTCGCGGTGTATCCGACTGGCTTCCGGTCACTTCCGGTGTACCCCAAGGATCGGTGCTGGGTCCGGCTTTATTCTCTCTCTTTGCGGCGGACATCAACAACGTGATCAAGCACTGCTCCATTGTGAAGTACGCGGACGATCTGCAGATCTTCGCTCATTGTTCTCCTACTCATATGGGGGAGTGTGTCGCCCGTATCAACGAGGATATTTCCCGAATCTGCGCCTGGGCCGAAGAGAATTCTCTCCGTCTCAACTCAGCTAAAACATAAGCCATGGTTCTCGGCTCTGATCGTGTTGTTAACGCGCTACACTCAGCTGTAACTCCTGGGATCTACGTGCGTGGCTCTCTCACTCCGTATGTTAATGTTGTGAAGAATCTTGGGCTACTCATTACTCCGTCATTAAATTGGTGCGAACACGTCACGGGTATTTGTAATCGTGTATTCAAGACGTTATACCAGCTGAAAGCGAATGGACAGGCTCTGACCGCTGATCTTCGTCACCTTCTCATAACTAGCCTCATTTTCCCGTTATACGATTACTGCTCAATACTGCTGCTTGATATCACCTGCACTGAGGACATTCGTCTCCAGCGAGCTCTCAATGCGTGTGTTCGTTTTGTCTTCAATGTGCGAAAACATGAACACATTACGCCTTATTTCACAAAGCTTAAATGGCTCAAAGTCTCGCAACGCCGTACGTATTTTTTGGGCCTTCTCGTCTACCGGGCACTCAAGTTCCAGGTCCCCTCGTTTTTTGCTTCGCAGCTGACCCCACGCTTGGCGTCGCAGGGTCGGACTGGCCCCACTCGTAGGCCCCCGACTGACTTGTTCATACCCATATGCCGGACGAGCGGGTACCA
This sequence comes from Rhorus exstirpatorius, assembly GCA_963564615.1. Taxonomy (NCBI): domain Eukaryota; kingdom Metazoa; phylum Arthropoda; class Insecta; order Hymenoptera; family Ichneumonidae; genus Rhorus; species Rhorus exstirpatorius. The sequence continues at coordinate 6,005,384 of OY751315.1, forward strand.
AAACTCAGTTCTGGTCTCCGCCGCTCGGCTATGGAACTCGCTTCCTCCTGCGCTTCATGAGTCACCATCTCTTGCCGTTTTTAAGAGCAGATTCTTTGAGTTTGTACGTGCTTCGTAGCCTGACTTGTCACTACTGCCCCCTTACTCTTTCCTTTTACTTTATTTTTAGTTAGACTTTAAGTCTCTCTGTATTATATTCTATTATTTTGTTATTTTTTCTGCTATCTATACTGCTTTGTACTATATTTTTATACTCTATAATGCGCACTTTGTATGCTCTACATTTTTTACTCGTGGGCTACCACCCTTGTAAAATAAAGACAAGTTCTTTCTCTCTCTCTCTCTCTCTCTCTCTCTCTCTCTCTCTCTCTCTCTCTCTCTCTCTCTCTCTCTCTCTCTCTCTCTCTCTAGCTCTCTCTATTGGAGAGGCGATTATAGTTACGCGATCGAAAATTCGACGAGCTCTGACAGATTCAAATCGACGAGTACTCGGCCGAGAATACTAGATTCTCCACCGAGTCTCGTCGAAATGAATTGTCAGACTCGTCGAACGATGCTAAAAGAACATCGTCGATCGAGCGTGTTTATCATCACCGAAAACGTGCAATTTCGGTAGCGAAGCTTATAGCGAGTCTACTGTACATACGCGATCAGCAACTCGACGAGCGCGAATACATTCGAACCGATGAGTTCTCGGTCGCAAATCTATGATTCTCGATCGAGTCTTATCGAAAGGAACTGTCGCGCTCGTCGAATGACGGTAAGAGAGTTCCGTCAATCGAGCGTTTATATTTTTACCGAAAACATGCAATCTCGGCCAAAAATATTTTCTCTCTCTCTCTCTCTAGCTCTCTCTTGGAGAGTCGATTATAGTTACGCGATCGAAAATTCGACGAGCTCTGACATATTCGAATCGACGAGTCCTCGGCCGAGAATACTAGATTCTCGATCGAGTCTCGTCGAAATGAATTGTCAGACTCGTCGAACGATGCTAAAGGAGCATCGTCGTTCGAGCATGTTTATCATCACCGAAATAATAAAATAATTTTTTCCCCATAACCTTTGAGTAGAAATAAATTAGTCCCAGGTTTAAAATTCTGAAAATTTTTCCACACGATCTAGGAATAAAAAAAAAGTATTTTGATCTTACACAGTCAGAAAGTAGGCCGACAATAATTTCTATTTTTTTAATTAAAAAATATAAATTATTTTCTAAATTTTCAAAAATTAAAAATTTCAATGATAGTTTATTGTATAAAAAAAAGAAATAAAAGTAAAATGTATCTTGTAAATCATATCTTGCGCACATTTTCAGCCTTTGACTATCAAATTGTGAGAAAAAAAATTTTCACCAAGAGACATTTTATTTTTATCTTTTCTTTATCTACAATAAACCATCATTGCCATTTTTATCAAAATTTGGAAAACAATTTTTTTTTTTCAATAAAAAAAAAAATAATTCTTTAGTTTAGTCACTTTTCCGAAAAACGGTGGAAAATTTTTTTTCACGATGAATTGCTTTATTGTGTTACCAATGATGATATTCTGTCGGGGGAGGCTGAAAAAATTAAGTAAATAAATACATAAATAAGTAAATAAATAAAATCAGTTTTCCATTTTATTTTGAAAAATGTTGATCTTAGAGAAAAAATGTTTTATACAAAAGTGGGAGCTGTTGAAAAGATCCATCTTTAATGTTGTATACTTTTTTGTCTGAAACCATTATTTTCGAGAAAAATGGGATAATGCTCCATCTTTCGCGCTATGTTTATTAGACGCTGCTTTATGATTGGGGATGACGACGAAATCCTTTGTTGATGTATACCCGAAAGCTGTGGGTGCATTTTGAAGGCCTTATTGTCTCGACGTAAACAAAGCAGAGAACAAAAACAATAAATGAATTGAACAAAAAAAATAATAAATTTCAAAAGCACAAAACGACCAAAAAATACAAAAATTGATTGAGAGCTCGACCAACCCTTTAGTGTGTGCGTGTGTGTGTGTGTGTGTGTGTGAGTGCGTGCGTGTGAGTGCGCATACGCGCCACGCACACACGCGTGCACATACACACACTGAAGGGGCAGTCGAGCCCTTTCAATTTTTGTATTTTTCGGTTGATTTTGCCCCCAACTGAATATCATCATTTATACATTTATACATTTTTCCCCCAACTGAATATCATCATTTATAACCCAATAAAGGAGAAAATAGGGAAAAAAAAATTTTAGGCTCATTTTTCGCAAAAGGAACTAAACTGAAGAATTACCCCATGACCACGCAAGTTCTTGGAATACCTCTCTCTCCCTCTCTCTGACACACACACACACACACACACACACACACACACACACATGTATATGTATGTACATATTATATATATTATGATTAATCGGACTTTCGTAGTTAATTCGATTTATTTTGGGCCACCTAAAGAATATATGTATACATTGTAGATGACACAAAATAAAACGACTATATATATATTATATGAAACATTGAAGGTGACACAAAATAAAACGATTTAGCTAACAAAAAGTCAGAATAATTATAAGCTTGATCATACAAAAAAAAGAGACGAGAGTATACAAAGGACTGTGACGACTATACGCGTCATCACAAGCTTGTAAAACATATATCTATTTTTCGACCATCTGAGCACCTACATCATCTTCGAGCCTTGTATTCCGGCACGAAACGCCTACAATATAAATAAAAATATATCTACATATATATGTGTATATATATGTGTATATATATATATATGTGTATATATATGTATATATATATATATATGTGTATATATGTGTATATATGTGTGTATATATATATACATATATATATATATATATATTAGGGTGTACCGAAAAATTAAAAAACTTTTGGCTACCCTAAAAAAGCAAAGATATCATTGAAATAAAGGTCTCCGTGCAATGATTCGATTTTTTGACAATATATAGGGGGCGCGCGGGACGTTTAAAAACGCCATTTTTAGCGTTAAATTCACTTTACCACTGATAACCGGAAACAGTTCATTCCAAAAATTCTGATTTTTTTATATATGGTGCCCAGATATGTAGCCTTTCAAACCCACATTCACGGAACATTAACAGATGGTTCATATCTTCGAAAAAAATCTCTAAAAATCAATATTTTAACTATTTTTGAATTATACCTATCGTTAAATGTTGATTTTTTTCTTCTAAAACGTTTTTGTATTTGTTCTATCTTTTTTTTTCTTGTAAAACTCCGTGTCAGTATTGCTTACAATGCGAAAATTGCTGAATAATAAATCTTTATTTTGGAAATTTTTATATTTTATTGATTCACACCATTTTTTCGTGACTATGAAAATTTTAAAAATAAAGATTTATTATTCAGCAATTTTTGCATTGTGAGCAATACTGATACCGCGTTTCACAAGAAAAAAAAGATGGAACAAATACAAAAACGTTTTAGAAGAAAAAAATCAACATTTAACGATAGGTATAATTGAAAAATAGTTAAAATATTGATTTTCAGAGATTTTTTTCGAAGATATGAACCATCTGTTAATGTTCCGTGAATCTGGGCTTGAAAGAGTTCATATCTGGGCACCTTATATAAAAAAATCAGAATTTTTGGAATGAACTGTTTCCGGTTATCAGTGATAAAGTGAATTTAACGCTAAAAATGGCGTTTTTAAACGTCCCGCGCACCCCCTAAATATTGTCAAAAAATCGAATCATTGCACGGAGACCTTTATTTCAATGATATCTTTTATTTTTGAGGGTAGCCAAAAGTTTTTTAATTTTTCGATCCACCCTAATATATATATATGTCGCATTCCAAGTCAACTCAGCCACCCCGTTTTTTTATTGTCTCGAAAAAATTATTCAGTATGGGCATTTCAAAGGACAATATATCCATGACATTTTACCAAAATTTCATCCCCCCACTATTGTTGGTTCTCGAGATAATGATTAATGAAGTCTCAATTTTGTAAAAATCATAACTTCGTAACTACTGATCGGATTTTCACGATTAAAAAAAGAAACTTTTTTATTTTTTTGCCCTTTTCGAAAAAAAATATTTCATCATCGGATAAAAGCTCATTAGACATTTTTCGGAGTAAATTAACAAAAAACAATTTTTCCCTCTTCACTGATGCCTTGTTCCATTTTGAAAAAATCCTGCGGAGTTGTGTATTGCCTCCCTCTATCAGAAAAAAAAATACTGAGTAGAATTCCGATTGGCCCTTTCGTAGAAAAAAAAAAAAATCGAAAAATTTCCCCGAAAACTGTCTAATGAACTTTTCTCTAATGACGGCATATTTTTTTTCAAAAAGGGCAAAAAAAATAAAAAATATTCGTTTTTTAATCGTGAAAATCCGATCAGCCGTTATGAAGTTATGATTTTTACAAAATTGAGAATTTATTAATCATTATCTCGAGAACTAACAATAGTGGGGGGATGAAATTTTGGTAAAAGTTCATGGATATATTGTACTTTGAAATGCCCATACTGAATAATTTTTTCGAGACCAAAAAAAAAACGGGGTGGCTGAGTTGACGTGGCTGCGTTGACGTGTCGTATTCCACGTTAACTCATCGGCCACCCCGTTTTTTTTTGTCTCGAAAAAATTATTCAGTATAGGCATTTCAAAGTACAATATATCCATGACATTTCACCAAAATTTCATCCCCCCACTATTGTTGGTTCTCGATATAATGATTAATAAATTCTCAATTTTGTAAAAATCATAACTTCGTAACGGCTGATCGGATTTTCACGATTAAAAAACGAATATTTTTTATTTTTTTTGCCCTTTTTGAAAAAAAATATGCCGTCATTGGAGAAAAGTTCATTAGACAGTTTTCGGGGAAATTTTTCGATTTTTTTTTTTTTTCTACGAAAGGGCCAATCGGAATTCTACTCAGTATTTTTTTTTCTGATAGAGGGAGGCAATACACAACTTCGCAGGATTTTTTCAAAATGGAACAAGGCATCAGTGAAGAGGGAAAAATTGTTTTATGTTAATTTACTCCGAAAAATGTCTAATGAGCTTTTATCCGATGATGAAATATTTTTTTTCGAAAAGGGCAAAAAAAAATAAAAAAGTTTCTTTTTTTAATCGTGAAAATCCGATCAGCCGTTACGAAGTTATGATTTTTACAAAATTGAGACATCATTAATCATTATCTCGAGAACCAACAATAGTGGGGGGATGAAATTTTGGTAAAATGTCATGGATATATTGTCCTTTGAAATGCCCATACTGAATAATTTTTTCGAGACAATAAAAAAAACGGGGTGGCTGAGTTGACGTGGAATGTCCCATATATATATATATATCAGTATATATTTGTATATATATTTATATATTGTGACACTGCGTCACAGGCGAGGCATACGCCTCGCCGAAGTCCGTCACCACACGCCGCCAATACCCGCAAAATGTAAAATAGAATAAGAATTGATAAGCCCCGAACAATTAGCGAAACTCCGTCGTCCCTCGTCGCTCTTCTTTCACCATCCCCGTAGTCCCATCTCAACCCGATAATGTCCCCAATGATCCCGTTGCCCTACAAATCCCCAAGAAAGAGTATTAAGAGAAACCCTGTGGACGGCGAAAAAAGAACCAGCTACAAGGACAACGCCGCATATGATCACAGTCTTCGCCGAGAATCCCACTCACACCGCCGCGCCGAGGCCCTCACACGGATAGAACACCGAGAAAAACCGAACATCTGCGAGGGCCCGGTCGGTATATCGAGCGAGTGGGATTATTGGAAAAATCATCGATGAGCGCGAGCAACGTCACATCATACGCAAATTCGAGAGCCAGTGTCCACAGGGAGCCCCCACCCTTCCCCCTATGAGATTTGTCGCCGAGTCGACCGTCACATTCCATCTTTGGCAGCACCTTACGGGTATCAATCATCGAAGGCGCTTGCGCCTGTGATGGCGACTCCGGTGACCCAATTAGATATCGATTATTGATCCCTCCCTGACCTACCTTTACATTGCGCAAGCCCTTGATCCCCAAATCATTCCTAGATTCCCCCTACCCTTCCACCCCAAGCTGTCCCGGTGAAGAAGACGACGAGCTCGTCACTTCGGCGAGAGCAGGCATAGCGTAACGAGCATAGCGAGAATCAATATTATATCGAGCCATTGCGTAAGAAAATTGTACAGCGAGGAAAAGCGAGCACGCGGTCGTGACCGCCATATTGATTGTCGAGGATCACGAGCGAGCATCGAGGGCGAGTTGGATCGTGTGGAAATCCCCCCAGCGAGGAAGTAAGCCCTGTCCATTACACTTTTCACAACTGCAATATTTCGAAGATAAATTACACCGTGTTTCCCCTTTTTTCTTGTGTAAAAACCGTGAGCGTGTGGTGACGCAGCGCGACCCTCCCCTGTACACTTCCGCGATTTTTCAAGCCCGTTGTCCCCATTTTATTTTATTTTATTTATTGTAATTTCCCCGATTTTTCTTTGAGTTTGATTAATTTTTCATTTTACCGAAAACCCGACGTGGGTAATTATTAAGAGGCCATCGCGCCGGGAAATCCATTGACCCTGAGATAGTGCAACCCCCCCCCCCCCCCGTTTTTTTCTTTCTTTTTGCGTTCGAGCCAGTAAAGTCATAAAATTCGTCGATCAGTATCGACTGGCGCCCAACAATCAGTAGTACCATTTTAGTTCTTTTTGCGTTCATTTTTTTTATTTTTTTTCATTTCGATCCTTGTTAAATACGCGTCCTCGCCACGCTCGAGATTGTCGCGTGGGCGAGGCGCCCGAGTTCCCCCAATAAATTTCGATATACTTTTCTCTGCCTACTTATTTTTTTGTAGATAGACTCCCCCTTTTTTTTGTGTTTCTTTTTTTTTTGCTAGTACCCCGGGTTCGCCCGGGAATAACGTCCGGCAGCTCGCAGAGTGCCGTGACAATATATACAGTATATATATACAAGTATATATATACAGTATATACAGTATATATATTTCTATATGTACAAATATATTAGGATGTGCGGAAAAAAAACAATTTTATTTTTTCGGTTGCATCCACCAAAAAAAGGTGAAGTAATGTAAAAAAAGAAGAATCCTAAAACGTGAGGTCAAAAAAAAACTATTTCGAATGACGCATTGAATTTGAATATTTTCCATAAGAATAACACAGGAAAATATTGGGATTTCTGAATATGGTAGTGCAACTCGTCAGAAAAAAATCACGCAAAGATGTCATTAACATATTCTCACGGAGAATCGAATTCCCTACAAAAAAAATTCTTACGAAAAATTAGCTCAGAACAACCGTTCAAGTGAAATATAACATGAATAAATATAGTGAAAATAACGCTGTCTGAAATTGAATTGATAGAAAAAAAAATAATTCAAAAGGCTGTAAAAATCGATTTTTTCGCATTACGAAAAAACTATTTGGGGGTTTTTTGTAGAGAATGTTCTGCTCTAACATACTTGCATGAAATTGTTCTTAAAATATTTCTCTAATAAAAAAAAAATCAAGTACAACAAGAAATATAAAAGAAACGACGTTCATCATTGATCGTGTTTCGAAAAGCTTTATTCAATGAATTTGGTTTAATAAGATAGAATAAGTTTTTTTTACATTGTAATGCTTAATAATCATCGTTTCTTTTTTTAAGAGTCTGTTTGTTGCAATTCGGGTATTTCTATCGATAATTTTGTACTATGCTTAATAAATAAGCTGCTCTTCGTTTTTTCTTAATGAACCGTTATATGCTTCTATCAAAGCGACACCACGTTCGGCTACGTCTTTTTTTAAAAAATATCAGATTTTTAAAAAAATCTAAAAGTCGTTAATGACGTAGCCTTTTTACGTACATTTTTTAAAAAATCTGAAAGGAGAAGTAGAAGTCCTGTTTTTTCTTTTTTTTTAAAAGAACGTAAATAATATACATGTCAATATGATTCCAACGCAAGTTGTGATTTTTTTCGCCTTTTTTCTCAAAATCTCTCATAAATAAACAATGATCCGTAATTGTTGTTTAAAGCTATTATTTACGAATGTCATCAATTATCGTTGAGCCCAATCCAACTGTTTGTATAGATTTTACAGTAGCTCGGAAATAACATCACTTTTTTGAACTGCAGAAAAGGTAGACTGATTTAATAAATGGTTAGCGTAAATGGGAGATGAAGATAGGGGAAAAAAATTCTGTTCAATTATAATCAACGATATTTTTTTTAAATATTATATAATGTACTTATATTTTTTCAAAATCTTTGTTTTTCGTAGTTCATAAGGAATAGCTTTCGAAAACAGTTATGACGTATTATTATTTATTTATGTGAGATTTTGAGAAAGAAGGGAAAAATATCACAATCGGCATTGAAATTATTGACATTTATGATTTCCATTCCTTTGGAAAAATATAAAAAACAGGAATTATACTATTATTGTCTTACAATCATCGTTTGAGATCAGAGAATTCACTCAATTTTTTTCCAAAAAACAGTTGCGTTTCCGAGATGATTTGAATCGTGTATAAAAAAAGAACTTGAAAAAAAATGCTGAGAAAATTTGTTTCCAAATTTTTCTTTTGCTAGTTTGTGAGAAATAGCTTTTGAAAACAGTTATGACGTATTATTATTTATTCATAAGAGACTTTTGGAAAAAAGGCAAATTAATAAAAATTGCGTGGAATGGACATTCCTTTGAAAAAATAGAAAAAACAAAAGTTGCACTCCCATTGTGGTCTTAAAATTATCATTTGAGATCAGTAAATTCACCTAATTCTTAAAAAAAAAACCGGCGGTTTTGAGATAATTTGAATGCTGTGTAAACAAAAATTTTAAATAAAATTTTTTTAAACATTTTTTTGTCTTTTGTAGGTTGAGATCATAAAAAAATCACAAGAATATAAAATGGATAATTTTATTAATAAATAATACTACAGTAATGAATAAGGAGTAAGTGTGTGGGTGCAAAACGTACCTGTATTTCTCGCTTGTTCGACGTGAACGAGGACGATTTGTTTTCAAATTATATTTATTCCCCATTTTTTTCACGTCACTTAGCAATCATCCGGTAGGTGTTAAATACCACACTTCACTAATTTTCGATTGCAAAATGTTATCTTTGTACACTATTTTTTCTATACACATATATAATACTACTTATAAAAACTTATAAAGTTCACGTTACGCGCAGTCTTCTGTAATACTAAAATCGCTTTGTCACGTGAAAACGCGACGTTGTACGACGAAGCTGGCAAAACGCCTATTGACGGATTTTGACACTGGCATGGGCGGTTGTTTTTTTTCCCCTTGCCTCTCTCGTCTTCAGCGAAATCATGGTAACTGCTCCTTACAATGTAATAAAACGCGGAGTTGATGAAACTGATGTGCTTATGCAAAGGAGACAAAAATTGTAAAAGGCCTAGCGTTTCACGAAACGAACATTTCTGCACCAAGTGTGCATATGAAATATACTAGTTTTTTTTGAGTGAAACTTCTACATACATTAGGATTTTTTCTATTACGAAAAAGCGATACGGCCGCGTGGAGGGGATATGCACCAAAAAGCGTTGTAAATAAAGGTCCCCGGAAATACCTGTGCAAACTTCGATCCATTCAATTTGATAGTTTAGGAGTGATAACTGTTTGAAATTTGATTATAATAATACACGCGTATATATAGATATACATATCGTTCGCTCCCTCTTTCTCTCTCTCTCTCTCTCCTCCGGGTTGGCCACAGGCCGTTCGGACCTCGCGCTCGCTGTGAATCTTCTCATCGACAAGTATCACATGCAATTTTGTGGACAAATACTGCTCCGTCAATTTTGAACGTACAGCAATAAACAAAGACTCGTTGTTTAGAGTTTTCATATGTCTAGTAGGTGTTGACCCAATTTTTTGGAAAATCTTTTAAATTCGTCAATTTTCACTAAAAACTTTCATTTCTAGTTCGAATTTTAAAATTTTTGGGACTTTCCATTATAAATAAAGGTCCCCGGAAATACCTGTGCAAACTTCAATCCATTCAATTTGATAGTTCAGGAGTGATAACTGTTTGAAATTTGAATATAATAATACACGCGTATATACAGATATACATATCGTTCGCTCCCTCTCTCTCTCCCTCTCTCTCTCTCCTTCGGGCTGGCCACATAGTCCAGTCAAATGTATCGAAAGTGAGAAATTTTTTCCGTAGAATTTGCATTTTTGACTGAAGCTAGATGGTTGGATACTAAAAGTAACCCCAATGAAATTTTGTTCCTCAACCCGCCCTTACCCCCCAAAATAGGGGTTGAAAACTTAAAAATCGCCATATCTCGAAAACTAATAGCCTGATCGAAAAATATTTCAGATAAAAATTGTTCAGGATAATAAAATACATATAAAGTTCTCTGACGTCGAATTCCCTATCATTGATAATGAGAGCAGAAAAACGATTTGAAGATTTCGGTTTAACTGAAAATGTATCCTCGTGTCTGTTTGACACGAGCGTCCTTCTTTCTTCTCTCTGAAATTCTGACGCGTTCTCTTCTATCGTAGTTTCAACGTTTCGTCTACAATGCTATATAACTTCCAATCCGTCAACCACGCTGTTCATTGGAAAATTGGAGAAATGCAAGTGCTTTGTGTTTTGTGTCTCATAGAATCAGCATACTTTCAATGGTAATTGTCTAGATTCACTACTTTTCCGAATTTTATTAATTTTTTTTTTTTGACAAAACCCTTTATTTAGGCACTAATAATGATAACCAGGCGGGGGAGCATGAAAGAGTTAAATAAATAAATAAATAAATATATAAAATAAAAAAATAAAATTTAAAAAAATTTCGAATTTGATTATTTTTTTTTTTTTTTCGACAAAACCCTTCACTTAGGCACTAACAATGATGATCAGGCGGGGGAGCATGAAAAAGTTAAATAAATAAATGAATAAATAAATAAAATACGGTTTTCCATTTTTTTTTAAAGTGTTGATCTCAGAGAAAAATGTTTGCAACAAAAGTTGTAGCTTATGGAAAAATTAATCTTTTATGTTCTATACATTTTTTGTCTAAAACCATTTTTTTCCGAGAAAAATGGGATAAATAAATAAAATCAGTTTTTCCATTTTATTTTGCGCGTGCTCCTGTCCTTACTCTAGCACAGCACTAGAGCGAGAAAACAAAAAATGAATTCGAAAAAAAAAAAAATAATCGTCTAACGAACATAGCGCGATAGATGGAGCATTCGTTCTAAAGCGGACCAGCTAAGCGATGTCCAGTGTAACACGAGTACGAATACATCACGTTACTTGCAAGGAAGGTAGCCCAGGTCGATCTCTCCGATTTTGATCCAACTCATATATGTTGTAGTACATCGAAAACTAAGCGACACGTATTTTTTTTATCTGCCATTAAACACTTGAGGGGGGTGAAACCACCCTCCAAAGTAAGGCATGTCAAGGGGCCATTTTGCAGTTTCACCCACAAGGACATAATATTTTTTAACCAATCCAACTGCAAAAGTTTTCTCATAATGAGAAACAAAAAACGTAATTTTCTCGATTAAAACAAAAAGGGGGTGAGCCACCCCTAAATATTATTACATTAATGCCAAAAATGGGCAAATACAAGTTAAAAAATCTGAAAAACATATATATTACGTATGAACATAAAATAAAATTCACGTGTTTTTGGATTTTCCCGAAAAAAAAATTGTCCAGAGTAACTACCCCCGAACGCTGTTTATCTTTCGTGTATGCGGAAAATGGTCAAATCAACCCTAAATATCTGAAAAAAAAATTTTTAGACTTCAATTTGACCATTTTTCGCATACTGTAACGGTGACGAGGCGCAGTGGAGCTCGTCCTGACATCTATCGATCCTACGATCTATTAGATCGACGATGTCGACCCTCCGACAATGCTTCACCGGCCGGCATCTCTCACGTGGGTACCCCCCCTTTACCCTTTGCGAATCGATCCGTTAGATCTAGCCTAATGCCTCCTCCCAGTCAGCACGGCGTCGTCTCGGTGAGCGGAGCTCCCTGCTTGTCAATCTCGTGTATATCTATATATCTATATATTCTAGTTTTCTTTCATCGTTAAAATACCCCTCACCGAGACACGCGAGAGTGCATTCGTTCATAAGGTAGTCTACTATCTATCATATTAATTAATCGTAAAACTCGTCGTATATCGCGATACTTGTTTCGACGCGATCGCCTGTTCTTCGTGCATCTATTCCAGCACCGTGCGTGACTGGGCCGTCGATTGAAACGACGATTTTTTCGAACGAGAACGATAAGGAATACTCAAGCCGAAATTCGTGGCTTTCCACACATTCCATTCCGCGGGAGGATATTTCGAACGATATATTATGCCGAGGCGTCATACGAAATCACACCCGATTCTACTCCGGGCATTCCGCCACACCGTGTGCAACAAGGATCGGGAGATAAGTCATGAGAGCGAGAGAGATCGAACGACGCGGGCACGCGACGGTACGAGAGCAGTTGCCGCCATCTTGAGCGACGATTCTTCATGCTCATCGAGGCCCAACGTCCAAGACAGCTAAGTCCTCCGATTACGTCATTGCGTTCGCGCGGTCAAATAACCGTTTCCCGGGACTTTCGTTCCCCGAGCTTTTTCGTTAATCACATGAGCGAATTCGTATTATAGTCGCATAAATTCATATTGCGTAATATATATATACATAATTTGTAAAAAGATCACGTCGTAAGCCCTTCTCGCACTTACGCGTGAATCACGCTCGATCCAATCGTTAGATATATTATTTTCGTTGATATATATTTTTTTTTTTTCAATCGTCTCGTAATTATATTCCGATCGTCTGCGGACATCATTAATCACTATATGTTCGAGGACATACGTTAAATTCACGGATTGCGATCCGAGTCGATGAATCGACCTTGTTTGCGCTTGGTATTATTTCTCGAGACCAAGCGTTTGAATGCGTGCGATGAGTATAGCGTGACTCATCCACGCTCGAGCAATTTCACGAAGAATTCTTCGCTGAGTCGATAGGCTGAGCTCAGATATTAATAAGAATAGGATTATCGTCTCCATAGGAGAATAAGAAACTCGAACAAAATAACGTTCACCCATCGCCTGTGAATTTCTTTCTTTTTGTATATTTTTTTTTTGTATTATGTAAAGCTTTAAGGACTATCGTGCCCGGTTAAACGAAACTATGTGATATTTTCTTTTACCTCGCTTCTCGAGCCTATACGAGGATTTGCCCTCTAATTTCACGTCGTATCGCCGACACGAAGGTGTTTTTGTAGATTGTACAGAAACATCAATGCGAGATTTATCGTTTTCGAATGTGAATACAAAAATATAATTGTCAAAATCGTTTATTTTTTCTTTATTTATTTGGTTAAATAAAGAAAATCGTTACAATACACACGATATAAACAGCGTTCAGGGGTAGTTACCCCGGTCAATATTTTTTTCGTGAAGATCCAAAAACAAGGCAATATTCTTTCGTGTTGATACGTAATATCCATTTTTTCAGATTTTTAAACTTGAATTTGACGATTTTTCGCATACACGCAAGATAAACAACATTCAAGGGTAGTTACTCCAGACAATTTTTTTTTCGGGAAAATCCAAAAACACATAAATTTTATTCTGTGTTCATACGTAATATATATTTTTTCAGATTTTTTAACTTGAATTTGCCCATTTTTGGCATTAATGTAATAATATTTAGGGGTGGCTCACCCCCTTGTTTTTTTTTTTAATCGAGAAAAGTACATTTTTCGTTTCTCATTATGAGAAAACTTTTGCAGTTGGATTGGTTAAAAAATATTATGTCCTTGTGGGCGAAACTGCAAAATGGCCCCTTGACATGCCTTACTTTGGAGGGTGGTTTCACCCCCTTAAAGTGTTTAATGGCAGATAAAAAAAATACGTGTTGCTTAGTTTTCGATGTACTACAACATATATGAGTTGGATCAAAATCGGAGATTGACCTGGGCTACCTTCCTTGTAAGTAACGTGATGTATTTGTGCTCGTGTTACACTGGACATCGCTTAGCTGTCCGCTTTAGAACGGATGCTCCATCTATCGCGCTATGTTCGTTAGACCATTATTTTTTTTTTTTGCGAATTCATGAAAATACGCGTTCCCGTATATAGTAACAAAGGATTTTCAATCATAAAGCATCATCTAACGAACATAGCGCGATAGGTGAAGCATTATCCCATTTTTCTAAAAAAAAATGGTTTTAGACAAAAAAAAGTATACAACATAAAAGATCAATTTTTCCATAAGCTACAACTTTTGTTGCAAACATTTTCCTCTGAGATCAACACTTTTCAAAATAAAATGGAAAAACTGATTTTATTTATTTATTTATTTATTTATTTATTCAACTTTTTCATGCTCCCCCACCTGATTATCATTGTTAGTGCTTAAATGAAGGGTTTTGTCGAAAAAAAAAAAAAAAACAATAAAATTCGGAAAAGTAGTCAATCCAGACAATTACCTTATTAAATTCAGTGTTTATCTTTACTGTGTAGCTAATTATACGATTGGTAACTTCAACTACTTTTGATGGTAAATGCATAGATATAAGTAAATGTAACCATTTAGATGGGAAATCGTACGATCGCTACTTTAAGGATGTATCGAACGTACCTTCTAAACCAAAAGTGACTTTCGTCGACAATATTGCATACTTCATGAGAAGATAAAAATCGGAAAAAATTCAACCACAATAAAGACGATAAGAAGATTATTTTTTAATAATAATAACGCCCAAAAGTTATGAATACATTGTTTAAACAAAACATTAATTAACGAATTTTTAGGGGATGTTTTTTTTGTCATGTGAAATGAATTCGTTGATTTTTCTGACTACACATGAATTGTTTTTAAATTTTGTTATCATTTTTGAAATTTCGTTTTCCGGAAATTTGTTAAGGTTGTATTTACGAAACTATTTGTTCAATGTCCTGGAAACTTCTTAATTGTAATATACAACGTTTTTACAAAAACATGTACAAAATCCACGATTTTTCCTTCATTTTTCAAAATTAAAAAATGTTCGAAAACCGAAATTTCAAAATGATGAGAAATTTTTAAAAAAATTCATGTGCAGTCAGAAAAATCAACGGGTTCATTTCACGTGTAAAAAAAACTTTCCCTACAAATTTGTTAAACAATGTTTTGTTTATACAATTCATTTATAACTTTTTGGCATTATTATTATTCAAAATTTATCTTCTTATCATTTTTATTGTAGTTCAATTTTTTCCGATTTTTATCTTATGATAAAGTATGCAATATTGTCGACGAAAGTCACTTTGGTTAAGAAGGTACGTCCGATACATCCTTAATTGCGTTTCGTGGTTAAACCATGATATCTAAATGTATGCCATCGGGGACTTTTTTGAACGAAATTTTATTCCCGACTACTTTTTTTTCATATCATTTTTCCCCATTCATCACGGTTTTCATAAAATTCGTATTTGCGCGCCGCAGTATAATATCGTACGCTGTTTTATATATATAGCCTGTCTCTTTCTGCACAGTACTTTATATAGCACTGTCTCTCCTCCTCTCCCAAAGACGGTTGAGACAGACTCGACGCTTCGGTTTATATATATATGTATATACATACACGCGCAGCAAAGTAGGGGAAGTGTGGCTGCCTGCGAGCCCGGTGTGCGAGCCGTACGGACATATGAATGTCTCTCTCTCTTCAGTGGCGCTCAAACAGTAAATTGTGTAACTTCAAGACGATAAATAAACAGTAATAAATCAAAAGTAACGGAAAAAAAATATCAAAAAATCTAGAGGAACTCCCTGATTCGATATGAATTGAAAAAAATTGAAAAATATATGATTAAATATTTTTCACGATTTTCTAAAGTTTTATCATTTGCGCGTCAAACCAAAATCTTCAAATCGTTTTTCTGCCCTTATTATCAAAGATAGGGAATTTGACGTTACAGAACTTTATTTGTATTTTATTATCCTGAACGATTTTCATTCGAAATATTTTTCGATCAGGCTATTAGTTTTCGAGATATAGCGATTTTAAGTTTTCAACCCCTATTTCGGGGGGTTCGGCCTATTCGGCGGGTTGAGGAACAAAATTTCATTGGGGTTACTTTTAGTATCCAACCATCTAGCTTCAGTCAAAAATGCAAATTCTACGGAAAAAATTTCTCACTTTCGATACATTTGACTGGACTACACAGACCGTTCGGACCTCGCGCTCGCTGTGAATCTTCTCATCGACAAGTATCACATGCAATTTTGCGGACAAATACTGCTCCGTCAATTTTGGACGTACAGCAATAAACAAAGACTCGTTGTTTAGAGTTTTCATATGTCTAGTAGGTGTTGACCCAATTTTTTGGAAAATCTTTTAAATACGTCAATTTTCACTAAAAACTTTCATTTCTAGTTCGAATTTTAAAATTTTTGGGTCATTGCATTATAAATAAAGGTCCCCGGAAATACCTGAGCAATCTTCGATCCATTCAATTTGATAGTTTAGGAGTGATAACTGTTTGAAATTTGATTATAATAATACACGCGTATATACAAATATATATATCGTTCGCTCCCTCTCTCTCTCTCTCTCTCTCTCTCTCTCTCTCTCTCTCCTTCGGGTTGGCCACAGGCCGTTCGGACCTCGCGCTCGCTGTGAATCTTCTCATCGACAAGTATCACATGCAATTTTGCGGACAAATACTGCTCCGTCAGATTTGGACGTACAGCAATAAACAAAGACTCGTTGTTTAGAGTTTTCATATGTCTAGTAGGTGTTGACCCAATTTTTTGGAAAATCTTTTAAATTCGTCAATTTTCACTAAAAACTTTCATTTCTAGTTCGAATTTTAAAATTTTTGGGTCATTGCATTATAAATAAAGGTCCCCGGAAATACCTGTGCAAACTTCGATTCATTCAATTTGATAGTTTAGGAGTGATAACTGTTTGAAATTTGATTATAATAATACACGCGTATATACAGATATACATATCGTTCGCTCCCCCTCTCTCTCTCTCTCCTTCGGGTTGGCCACAGGCCGTTCGGACCTCGCGCTCGCTGTTAATCTTCTCATCGACAAGTATCACATGCAATTTTGCGGACAAATACTGCTCTGTCAATTTTGGACGTACAGCAATAAACAAAGACTCGTTGTTTAGAGTTTTCATATGTCTAGTAGGTGTTGACCCAATTTTTTGGAAAATCTTTTAAATTCGTCAATTTTCACTAAAAATTTTCATTTCTAGTACGAATTTTAAAATTTTTGGGTCATTGCATTGTAAATAAAGGTCCCCGAAAATACCTGTGCAAACTTCAATCCATTCGGTTCAATACTTCAGGAGTGGTACCTATTTGAAATTTGTATATAATAATACATGGGTAGCTCTCGCTCCTACTCTCTCTCTCTCTCTTTCCCTATCTTTCTACGCGCGTCGTCGAAAAGACGACAGGCAGCGCTCAACGCTTCGAGTTGCTCGCGGATTTCTCGCGAACTACGCGTTCTCCCTACATGTACTTACCGACAATAATTGCATGTAATTTTTCGGACAAGTACCACTCCGCCAATTTTTGACGTACAGCAATAAATGAAGGCTTGTTGTTTAGGGTTTTTATCCGTCTAGTAGGTGTTGACCCAATATTTTGTAAAATATTTTAAATTCGTCAATTTTTACTAAAAATTTTCATTTCTAATTATAATTTTAACATTTTTGGGTCAACACCTTATAAATAATTGTCTCTAGAAATACCTGTGCAAAATTCAATTCATTCGGTTTGATACTTTAGGAGTGGTACCTGTCCGCAATTTAACATGTACTCTGCATTACCATCAGAGAGGGTAAAACAGTGCTTTCGCATGCTCTTAATGTACGAGCACAGCAACAACAATTCGAGCGAAACCTCAATCGACAACGTCGTCTTCATCACTAAATACCCGCTACGCCCAAACAAAAATCACCTAACAAAAACCACGGTAAAACACCACGTTTTACCAAAGAAAGCAAGAAAAATCTACGTTTCACGTAAGTAGCGTCACACGATCACCTCACTTTTGCCCCTATCTCCGACCGGCGCATTCCGGTCCCAACAAGAGGCACCCCTATTTCTACTTATACCCTATCGTTCTCACCCAGGACGTAACAATTTCATCCCGCACAGTGCGAAAAGCAGGAGATTCGATCGTAATTTCGATTTTCAAAATGATTTTGCCTTCACTTTCAGCTGCACTACTTGTCGTTCGTTCACCTTAAACGCTGGAGATGAAATCAGTCTCAAATATGCAATTTGATGTAGTCAAATATTTAAACGAATCGAAAGGTTCTATCGGGAACGTGGATTTCATCTCGCGCAGTGAAAATGCAGATTGTCCTTTCACCGTTTTCCTCGTGGTTAGTCATGGACGTTCGCTACTGCCGCAGCAGATAAAATCAAACACAACATGTTTTCTTTGGAATGGTGCTTTTCTTGGAATGGTGTTTTTTAAAACGGTGGCCACTCTCAAAGGAAGAGTTTTCAACATATCTGTTTGAATTTTCGACAGAACATCCTTCACGTCATTCGTTATGCTTCGATGGAAGCTTATTTTTTAAATCATCCTTTTCTTTACGAAAAAGTGTCGAAAAAAGCCTAATTCGATACTTTTTTTTCAAACCGCCACTTTTTTTTTAAATTTCACTAAAAAAAACCTCGATAAGAACAGCAGATTTCTTACAAATTAATAAATCATTTTGAATTTTTTTTTTCACATGAAATTTGCGGTCGCAATCCTGGCCCACATGGGACACCATTTTTTTCCACGCAATTTGACGTAAATAAAAAAATGTTAAACAATGAATGAAGAAATTTTTAAAAATAAATTTTGTATTCTTTATCGGTGCTTCAATTTGTAAAAAAAAAATTAGACCGATTAGCTCATCCTATCCTCGTTTCAAAAAAAATAGCGAAAATCGGCTATTTTTCGGGTGGTTGCACTCTGATGATTCCTTAATTCAAAGATAAATGCTAGATGGCTTGAACGTTTTGAATTTCTCAGGAAATGGCAAGTTGTACAGCTTGTACAGAGCCAAAGTGTACAAAAAGTCAAGCTAAGCAACTGCTAATAACAGCACTGAACGGTAAAAGCCAACTTGAGCTGCGAAAGTGTTGAACAATTTTAAATTTGGCACGAAGTGAAAAAGTTTTTAGAAAAAGCGGTAAACGGTTGTATTAAAGTAACGTTTGCAGCTGGTAACCTGTGGAATTTCTGTCCAACAAGAATACAAGCTATCCCCAGATGATACTCTCGAACAAATTTCGCATATATTTTAACTTGCGCGAGCTAGACATTGAAAAAAAAAATCAAAATTGTATCAAATGTTGATATTTTTATCAATTTTTCCGAAATTCTAAAAGTTAATGAAAAAGTTTCGAAATTTCTCAGAAAATATTGTTTTCAATTTATCTGTCTACACTTTTAATATTTGTAAAACTTTTTTCCACTTTTTACGCTTTCTTTCAATACTATTATTTCACTTTTCATCCAATTTTCACTTTTTCAAATAATATCACGGTTTCTTTTTATTTATTTTTTCATATTTTTTAACATTATTTTTCAAACACTACCGCTTGGAATGGGTGTGAGAGAGATAGCTGAAAATACTTTTCTCTCTGTCATTTCGTTCAACTGTCATTTCGCGCCAAGCGACATAAGCTTCGACAGCCGTGAGCCAAGGCAGAGTTTATGTGATGCAACTGCACGCAGCACAGTTCTATTCCACCTTTTCGAATAAAACGCATTAAAATGCAACTTTTTACATTTTTTTTCTTTATGTGATCTGCGTCAAAAAAATTTTGCCACCAGCGCTTTGTATTCAGAATTAAATAATCTTCATGTTTCAAAAATAAAAATGAACTTGACATTATTTTTCGTCATAACCATTTTCCTGCTTTAAAAATTATAATTATCACATTCACACCGTATTTTTTTTCAAATCGAGCTTCAAAAACCATTTAAAAACCGCACCCGAAAAACCCCGATATCACATCCCAAAACCCTTAAAAAAATACCGTCCACATTATAATGGTCACGCTGTATACACCCTGGTTATGAGTTTAAAGGCAGAAACATTGGGTTGTGAGCTCTAGGGTGAATAAGAATCCATCAATAATCAATATATCCATCGATTCGGGCTCAGTGCTGTCCATCCATTTCTCCAGGTCTTGCATGAATGCCGATTTATCGGTTTTATTTATTGTGCCGTCTATGTGACACAATGATAACGGCATCGGGGTTATCGGATAACATAGTACTTTTGCAATGCTGATTTTTTTTTTCAACGATAGCGCTAAAAGCCGTCCAAATAAATCGCGTTGGAGCCTCAGTTCTTGAACCTTGCCTCCGAGTTGAACTTTTTTCTTTTTTTTTTTATGCTGCTGAAAGTCGTGACAGGATTTTTTTTTTATAGGCTCTTGAAACTGTGCAGGTCTGTCCTTCAGCTCAGCAATAAAACTATCTCGCAAAATTTGCTCTTGAGATTAACGTTTAGCAGAAAATCCGCAACATTCTCTAGGGCAGTTTCTGCAGTTGTTATATTATACAACTTATCTGAATCTAAACTGTTATCGAAAGGATCCATGTTCATGCTTGAACAACCATTCCAATATTGTCCATGTATTACTGTTGTAAATTTCGTATGAACTTTTCAACTTGCTGATAACTTTTTCGAATTCGAGAACTGGTTAGCTCGGAGGTAATATCCTGATTTTTAGCGATCCCAGCGGTCTTGAGCACATGGGAAATTATTTGAGCTCGGGAACTATGATTTATTGTCCAACGTTGTCTTTTGCAGACAGAGAATTTGTCATGTGAATAATTCCGATTAATCTGCAACCTGCTTCGCCGTTAATTGTCTGTTCCAATGTCAAATCAACAGGTATTCTGGAAAAAGGTTTATCTGTTCTTCGTACACCGAATGATCCTTGTTCTAATGATAAACGCAGTCCTGGATGGGTTTCATATATGCTTGAAAGTAGTATGCTGACGTAATTTACCAACCAACGAGAGACAGGCACGTAAAAAGTAAACGGCCATTCGTGAAATAGGAGCGTAAGGGCACAAGCGGTGGGGCATTTGCCGCGCGTTCCGGAAACGTTTTTATCGTTTTTAATATTGTACACGGGGAAAAATGCGGGGAGCCTAGCTCTCCGCCAGTGTCGTAGAGTCCTCACACATGAGCAAACTTTCTCACCAGAGTTTTGGGCAGCCTAGCTCCCCGCACGGGCAAGCAAGCGTACCACATTGTATTTGTTTGGTTACGCCCTCTGCTCGACTAATGGGGAATTACCAACACTAATCCGAGCGGTATATGCGCTCACGTCTTTAGGCTCACTAGGTTTCGCCGGTTTCGCGCGATCTGTTTCTATCGTATCGTTCGGGAGTTCAGTCTTCCCGCAACTTTGGGAAGCTAGCGCGCCCAAAATGGTGTCAAGAGGATATCAAAATAGTGGGGAGGAAAGATTCTCGTGGTGAGGCCCCACTGAGCTCGCATTTTTTCCCGTGTAGGCAAGATTGAAAATGTCTGAAAACTGTATTTTTAGTAATAAAATCACAAAATCTACGTACATTTCCAATATCAGACACATTGTGATAATACGATCTGGCTTTTTTTTTTACATAGCAGAAATCACCTCCCGCGATCTTGCCAGATTTCTGAAGGTTACTAACCTCCTAGTCGGGTCTAGGGTCATCTAAACTATCGATTCTATACAGTTTTATCCTTCGTGCGATGAGACATGGTTTTGGTCGTGGGCTCTCGTACTACTACGACGCAATACCAGATTTTTTAAAGCCATGATACTAGACATGACAATAATCAGATCAAACTTTCAACCTGATGAAAAATCTATCAAAAGATCTATCTATATGTATATATCTATGAAAAGATGTATCAAAGCTGATTAATGCATAGCAAAGCTTATCTTTTTTTTTATAGTAAAAAAAAAAAGAATAAAAGCTAAATCAATAGATAAATAAAACTTTACACTATTCAATATATGACATTCCGCGCATATATGTATAATATACCTATAATTACGCTTTACGATTACGATTTATGAAGTTATATGAAAAAGGGGAGGTGTCGTAGATGTACGTAGATGTATAGCATAAGTACAATATAAGTAAAGTACGAGGATCCCCGAGTCCTCACGGGATTGTACGAGCGGCCCCGGGCTCCTCAGTGTAGAGCATGAGCTGTTATAAAGATCATGTGTGAATCTCACTCCAGGACTAATAATTATTATCCTGAATGATCCTGCCCATCCGAAGTATGATAAAATAATATAAGACAGGAGCAAACACATACATACACAGCTACCGGGTTTCAATGATTTTGGTCCCAATCAACGCGGCTTTTCAAAACTTATTGTTAAAACTGGTATGATTTTAGCTTTGATGGAATCAGTATTTTTCGAATTATTTAAACAACGAACGTCTAAAAAATGAAATAAAAATAATGATATTCTGAGAATAGATGAACATATTCCAATGAAAAATATCAAAAATTGGTACCACAAAGTTTTTTAGGTCGCTGATGACAAAGTCAGATTTGCAAAAGTTAAATTCGGTGTATTCAATATGCTGAAAAAAAACTAGAAACATTTGGATTTTGATGAAAATTGGTACTTGAAGTTTTTGGGCCACTGATCACAAATCTAAAGTCAGATTTTTTTTTTCTAAATTGGTTAGGTTGGGTTGGGTTTGGTATTTATTATCATTATCATTATTATTAAGGGGTCTACCCTAATAAGAATTTTCAAAAAAAAATTTTTTTTTATTGCATTTTTCGAAAGTGTACATATTTAAAAGTATCATGCTCAAATTTTATAAAGTCCGAGCAGTCTAAGTGTACTTTTGAGCTACGTTTACTTAGCTACCTGAGCGCGTTATTTCGTTAAAGAGAACTTTTAACGCGTTTTTCTCAAAATGACGTTTTTGAACGGCTTGTTGATAAAATCTCCGAAACTATTCAACCGATCCTTACCAAAATCATACATGTTCTTTATGACTGTAGCTATAGCGCATATCATACGAATTTTGAAATTTTGAGTGTAACTATTTTTTTTTTTCAAAAAACGATGAAAAAAACGTGCTTTTTCGTAGTTTTTGGAAAAATGGCCGCCATATTGTCATTTTTGAAAAAAAAAAATCGTATGATATGCGCTATTAGCCATTTACTTACTGAATCTAAAACCATATTATTTTTTTTTTCCGATCATCCATTCCAGAGATTTTATCAACAGCGCACCCTCATCTTTTTTTTGGACCTGTCTTCTGCCCATTTTTCTGTACGAAAATTGATTAAAATAAATATAAAAATAGTATATTACGACCCAAGGCCCGAAAGTTGGATTTCCTGGCGTGTGTGATATAGAGGCCAGGAATTTTTATCTTTGCAAACGATATAAAAAACATTTAAATCCCAAGATTTGTCGATTTTGGGTGGAATTAACATTTTTTAATTTTTTTTTTTTCCAAAAATGATATCGAACATAAAAGAACAGAGTCGTAACCGCCTTTTTTTTATTGTTTAAGGCTTCATAAGCCGTTGAAACGCAAAGATTTCTCGATTCTGGAAAGAAATAATGTTTTTTAATCCTTTTCCAAAAATGATATGAAAGGTAAAAGAATCAGGTCGTAACCACCTTTTTTTTGTTTTTTAAGGCTCCAGTAACCTTTGAATTGCAAAGATTTATCGATTCTAGGAAGAAGAATTGTTTTTTTTTTAGTTCTTTTCCAAAAAATATTGAACGTAAAAGAGTAAGGTCGTAACCGCCATTCTATATTATTCTACATTTTAAAAACCATTGTGATAAAAACATTTATCGATTTCAGGAAAAAATGACATTTTTGTTTTTTAGTGTCCCAAAGATGGGATTGAACGTGAAAGAATCAGGACGTATGCGCCATTTTTTTTTTTCTGGCGAACGCTTTTAAAACTGTTAAAACGGAAAAATTTATCGATTTCGGATCAAAATAAGGGTGTACTTCTGAAAAGCCCATACCGCTTTTCTCCTTGAAATTTTGTATACTTATGAATTTTGACTCGCTGAACACAAATATGATAATTAAAATCGGCGCTAATTTGATTTTCAAGTTCAAAACTCGAAAGAATTGCCAAAAACTGATTTTTAACTGATTTATCTATGTTATTTCAATATATATTGATCTTATAGAAAAATGTTCCCTACAAAAGTTGTAGATTATAGAAAAATATACATTTTATGATGTATACATTTTTTGTCTGAAACCATTTTTTACAATAAAAATGGGCTTATGCTCTATATTTTAAGACCGTGAACGAACCCATCAGTGGTTACGTGATGCGTACTAAGGTTGGAGTCTAGTGCAAGTCGTGCGCGCGTGCGTGGGTTTAGGTTTAAGTGTGTGTGTGTGTGTTTGTGTGTGTGTGTGTGTGTGTGTGCGCGTGTGCGTGTGCGTGTGCGTGTGCGTGTGCGTGTGCGTGTGCGTGTGCGTGTGCGTGTGCGTGTGTGTGTAGGTGTGTGTGTGCGTGTGCGTGTGCGTGTGCGTGTGCGTGTGCGTGTGCGTGTGCGTGTGCGTGTGCGTGTGCGTGTGCGTGTGCGTGTGTGTGTGTGTGCATGTGTATGTGTGTGTGCATGCATGCGTGCGTGTGCGTGGGCGTGTATGCGCGTTTGCACGTGTGCGTGCGTGCGTGCGTGCGTGCGTGCGTGCGTTCGTCCGTCCGTCCGGCGTCCGTTCCTTCGTTCGTTGATTTCTTCGTTCGTTCGGGAAATATTTTTGAAAAAAATTTGAGCAATGAAAATGGTATTGAAAACACACTTTTGTCATTCGTTCGCATCGTTCTTTCCTATTGCTCGTGTCGTTCGTTCCGAGCGTTCGGTCGTTCGTTCGATCGTTCGTTGGTTCCGATAGTTCGTTCGTTCATTCTTTCATATTGCTCGTGGCGTTCGTTCCGATCGTTCGTTCGTTCGTTCTTTCGTTCATCCGTATAGCTCGTGTCTCAATAATTTTACTTGAAAAAACTTGTTCGGAAAAATTTTTTTGGAAAATGTTTGGGAAATAAAATTTGTATTCGAAACCCACGCCATCATTCGTATTGCTGGCTCATATAGCTCGTATCGTTCGTGTTGTAATAATTTTAGTGGAAGAACTTTTTTCGAATAAAACCATTGTGACGTGCGGGGCGTTGTCGCACGAATGACGAAGTAAATCCCTTGTGTGAAGCACAAGGGTTTATATTTAATTTTATTTAGGATAAGCTTTCTGACTGCGTCCCCTACGGGCCCGCTCCTTAGAATATTTTAAAAGAGGAATTTTCTGGTTGTCAGGTAAAATTAAAGTGAGAACTCTTCGATGTGTTAGATTATGTCATGCACCGTTTAATACAACTATCCCAATTACCCCTTTAAGATACAGTGTAATATAACAAGATTAGAGGCTCGAACGAATATGAGATTCGTGACGCAACATACTCATTCATACATACATACGTAGTACTCACTCGTGTGCCGAACAGCTGACAATTATCGCTGTCGACTCGGATCTACCTCACTCTTCTTTTTCATCGAGATAACTCGCCTGCTTGTACCGGCGCAGCCGGGTCGTCGACACACAGGTTAAACACTCTTATTATTCCCAATACATTCTTCCCCCGATTGCCGTGCAACCGGGGTTTGGCGCTGTACAATAAAATCGTGCTTAACTTAGCTTTACAAATCAACAAAATGAATACGAGCTCCCAAGAGCCAAAGGTACGAAATACTCACACTGTGGGCGATTTACAAAGGCAACCTTACTAAATTAGACAAATCCGGCGGACACGCCAATTTACGATACCCTAACTTACAATATTACCCTAAATTCAACGATAACGCGTCTCTTTCAACGCGGCTACGATAACGGGATGAACAAATCAAAACTCACGCGTATCTTCCACAATAAATTACAGGCTTGCTTCATATACCAGGCTCAAGAAAACGCAACGAAATATAACCGGCATTCACAGACAAATTAAGATGCAATTTATGAGTTCGTTACCGTCGTCCTGAGTTACAGAAAATCCGAATTATCGAATTCAGGATTTAGGCCAAATAACGTAAGCTTAACCTGACGCGCGAATACCGTACCAACTCCAGATAACCGTAGCTTCTCCGATCTTCACAGATCAAGCAGATAACCCAAGATAACCGTAGATAACCGAGATGCGAGATCTCACAGATTGCCGAACCCCGATAACCGAGGTTCAAGATCTCAACGATAGCCAAAAGATAACCAAAAGATAACCGGGTACGATATTCGACGCTCAAGACCGCCACGAGAGAACCAGATTTTTAATCGCACACGAGGCGAATTCGTAACGACACTCAACAAAATGTGTGATGCGATAATCACGAATAAATGAACGATATTAGATTACCGGAATAAGTCGCGAGAGCCAAAATAATTACGAAAAATATAAGACGAAATTAATGCCTGAATGATACGATTGTACGAAAAGATAATACAAAAGAATAATACCCGAAGAATAATATGAACAGAACAAAAAAAGTGACTTGATAATGAGGCGATAATCTCATTCGCGGGCACACACCCACTCGTATACTACAAAATTAAGCAAATATCGACATTCGATAAACCAAAACCAAATAAAAGAGACAAAGAGCTACACGGCTACCACGAGTGAATGAGTTTATCGCCTGTACAATAAATATGGAGCTGGGCCTCACCAAGTATCTTGCTGTTAGGTGACGAGTCCGAATCTCACGTCTTCCAGGCCTTTTGCGCGAAGCACTTGAGACGACGCACTTACTCTAGCTTATTTAACAAACGTCTCTACTGTTTGATGGGTCGGGAAGAAGTGATTTTCGATGTTCGATCGTCGCTCTCTCGGGTCGATGCTCTCCCCTCTTTTCGGCCCTTGGCGCTCTAGTTGTCCCTCCTAGCGTCAACGCTGCCCCTCGATGTTCCTCTATGCTAATTGGCCGTTCCGTTCCTCTCCCACTTCGCCGTAGTCCCTCGCGTCCGAGAGCTTTGGCGATTTGGCCGACGACGTGATAAGCGCGCGTAATTCAAACGGTGTACCCGAACTATTTGGCTGAAATCTCAAATACCCTCTTTGCTCTGCCGGCAGTAATTTCGTTGCCTCGCGGGTATCTTCCCCGGGGATCCGGTTACTGGCTTGGATGGGGTCAGGGTCCTGCCCGTGGATGGCGGTGGCCACCGACACTGTCCACGCGGGCCCCAGAAACCTAAAGATATCATTGTCACCTCACCCATCTTCGCCAGTCCCATAAACCCCAACATAAAGAGGCGCCGGAGATGATCCGGTCCGCGATACCCGCAATAACAACAGGCTGGTCCAGCGCCAGGCTGGGAAGTCGTGGGAGGAGGGTGACACAGTAATATTTCGGCCCATTTTCCAGCTCGCTCCCTGGCATCCAGTACCCGTAGGTGCAGATGTTATGCGACCCGCCTGCATTAATCGGCAAAACTCCGAGTAAACCATACTTCCCAAAAATAACCTAAATCGGCGAGGTGATCAGCCTCCCGACAACACCAAAAATAGATAGCCAGCCAAATTTCAGATACCCGAGAGCCTTAATAGACGCTAGGTAGCCATTAATTGCCGAACTTCAGGTAACCATCACGTGAGCGACTAAATACCAGACTGAACCCCAAAACATAATTTTTATGGAATAAAACAAACTAAAATCTTTTATAAATGACGAATTCTATATTTTACTGAAAGTTATACGGAGATTCTTTACTGACGTGTACAATTATATTTTAGTAAAACCAATGACTCGACTTCGTGACAAAACAATGACAAAACACTAAAATGGTGACCAATTCCCGACCATAAGGTAACCGATCTTATTTTACCTTGGCGTAAGAGTCGAACGTGCGCCGTCCCAAGGTCGTAAATCCGACCTCCTGACCGCACACAGTTCGCGCATGTGACGGGGCGCAAAATGTCACGTCACAATACCTTGTGAGCGGAAAGGGTCCGGTCCGGTAACCAATGACATGTGGTTGTCATATGGATGGCGAGCCTCGTTCGTGGCTCATGCCACGGCTATTCGTCGGGCTCGCCGTCGCATCCGTGCCGCCGTGGATATTCTTTGACGGGATGACGCTAACTCCCGTGAAGAGGAAGACTGGCAGCCAGAGGCTGCTCCGTCCGATTTGTTCTGCCTACGTCGGCTTTTCAATGAAAATCTCATTTGAAGAAAAATTTATTTCTTTTATTTTGTAATAAATAAATAAGTGTGAAGCCAAATTTGATATGTGTTTTTTTGTTTTTTATTTTTCCTTTCTATTAGTCGTTAAGTTTTCAGGTTTTGCGTGATTCGTATAAAAGGTTCTCTGTCTTCCTAAATGCGGCTGTGAGGTTTTCAGTCCGAAGTTTCTTGCGAGTGCTGACATTATCCCTTTTTTTTTTTTTTTTTTTATAACGTCCGACGTTTCCCGGTGCCTACTCAAGTGGGTTTTGTGTAGCTCCTGCTACGTATTTTTCTTGCTTCTTACGAGTAGGTATGCTGCAGCCATCCTTCTCACGCACGTTTTCTGTTGTGCTCCGTGGTCTCTTTAATGCCTTGACTTCCCTCCCGGTACCGCGCTTCCCCGGGTGGTTATCTTCTTACGACGTTGCTGTTCACGGTGTCACTGTTAATGTCAACGCCTTCGTGTGGGAATAAGTGTGCACATGCTCTTATGGTCCCTCTACATGGTCGACTTGGCGCGGTAGTGTTCGAAATCCTATACCGCTCGTGCATCCTTCTTCATTGATGTTGTCGATTTCGTTTTGGGTATTGCCGTCTTCCGTTTTGCTCCGATCTTGGTCTCTTATTTTTCTTTTGGGTGTCTTTGAGTTTGCGTTGCTTCCCGTGGGTGTGCGTTGGCACGTGTTCCATGATATTCTTAGGCCCCTGCCTATTATTTTGCGAAACATGTAGATAATGAATATTGTTACGAGGATTCCTTGACTTCCTGCCAAAGCCCATATTATGTGTTGTTGTTGTTGTTGTTTGTTCCTTTTATGTGTTCCGATTTCTCTTAACCTCTTCTCGATTTCATGTAACGGTTCTCCATATTTCTCAAATTGCCACTGCTGGTCTGTCTGTTCTCGTTTGCTTTGTTCGTCAGCTGATGTTACGTCTCTGCTCTCATTTTCCATTACAAGTGGGGCTA
This sequence comes from Rhorus exstirpatorius, assembly GCA_963564615.1. Taxonomy (NCBI): domain Eukaryota; kingdom Metazoa; phylum Arthropoda; class Insecta; order Hymenoptera; family Ichneumonidae; genus Rhorus; species Rhorus exstirpatorius. The sequence goes on from OY751315.1 coordinate 6,034,590, forward strand.
TCAATGTCAGGTTTAGCAAGATTGATGGTGCGTATATATATTGTTCCTGGCTGCCGTAACGTCTTACTCCTGTAAGTGTCGTGCTTCGGGTTCTTCCTATGCAATTTGCACTTAGATGAAGTACTCCCGCATTCTTGAGTGTTACTACGTTGTCAGTGCTACCGGGACAAATCACATGTACTGTCTCTGGTGTTTCCAGTTAGTAAAGCCATCCTCCTTGCGAGGGTAGATGCCTCCAGAATGCCGTATGTCGTTCTCGTACACGTATGTCACAACTCCGATAAGCCGTCGTTGTTGGTTTAACGAGCATATTCAATTCACATTGTCCTGAGGTGGAAACTTCGGTTAGTAATGTCTCACATACGAAATTATCCTCAACTCTTCGGCATTTTTCGATATATAATGGGTCTGCGAGGAAATAGGATCGTCGATCTTCCGATAAAACGATGTATGGGTGTGCTGGTGTTATGAATGCTGACAGTGTTCTGTTCGTGGGTTGTGGGACGGGCCAGGGGTGTATTCTGTATAGTTGATAATTATCTCGTCCGAGAAGCGGTATATGCATCACGATCATGAGACCGCCCTCGTGATAAGCATGGTCAGTGTGCACAATTCTCGCAAGAGATTCCCCGCGCAGTGATTCGGTTGATAACGGGAACTCAAATTCTGGTGCCTCCAGCTGGATTTCCCGGGAAATCTCGGACAGCTGGGTCGTCGTTAGTATTGCCGGGTCGTATTGGCCATTCCGGGCCGTTGTTATTATCCGAATGAATTTCTCACATGTTTTTTTATATTGCTCGATTTTTAGTTCCGCTTGGTACCCAAACCTTATCACTTCCTCATTATAAATGATTTTTGCAGTTTCTTCGTCTAGGTGTTTCAGACGTCCTCGGAGTTCTTTTACTTCCATATGCAAATCGTCGAGCTGTTTTGATTCCTTGATGTGGTCTTCGTGCAGTTCTTGTAGGCTCGAGGTCGTGATGTGCATTTGTTTCCCAATAAGCTTCGTGATGTTTTATTGGTCCGAGAATAGCCGGTCTATTTGAGAATTTACGTATTCTGCGTCTTCTTGATCCATTGTTCCGAATAGTGATTTACTGATAGAGCCAATTATTCCCAGTGGTACGGATCCTTTCATAAATGATCTAGGCTGGTCGTTACTGCTTTGCGGTCTTAGCTCGCTTGTAGTAGCGATTTTCTTCAGCTCTTGCGCCGTTTCCTTAGCTTGTGAGAGCCGATCCTCTATATAATCTGGTCGCAACAACCCTCGACACCTCCCTTCTGAATATACTTTCTTGCAGTTATCGATGATACTGTACATTTGATTTTTCAGTATAGGAGAAGTGTCGACAAATTTTTGTATTTCCAGGAATATTGTCACTCTCCAATCTGCGTGCTGTAGTTTTAGTGGGGTTACCTTTTCATAGTACAGTCCTGGTCTATCGTTAATCGCGATATCTTGATATAGTTTTTCAGTGTGCGATACTTCGTTAGTTGACGCGACAAGGTGTAGGATATTGTATGTCAGTAACATACCAATTATGATATTGGGAGTGGCCATGATGAATTCGTAACGGTATCAATTCAACGTTATGATCTCTGCCTCTGCTTGATGCACCTCTCTCTCCTCTGCACTTGCTGGTTCTTGGTAAACTTCCTGGTGTTGGACGTTCCTGATGCGTCGGATTGGTGGTGGTTCCGGGATGATGTACGGCTTTTCTACTCGGATTCCTTTTATTTTAGCCACCGGTCTTACGTTTACTACCGTATCACTGGGATTTACTACGGTCTCTCGTGATTCTTCGTCGGATATTGCTTCAATTTGATGATATAATACTATCGGTTTGCCTATTGGTTTTTCGTTTTCTGTACTCGCGAATTTTTTTCGTTGCTGGTATTTTGTTCCTGCTCTGCGTTTCCCCATGGATTATTGTATCTTAACTAGCAATGTCTCTTTATCAAGGACGCTGGTTACCAATGGGTCACTTAACCCTAATCTCTCTTTTTTTTTTTTTTTTTTTTTTACCCTTGTCACTATCTTGTTTCTGCATTTTTCCTTTTAATTTATGGTCGGGTAATTATGATTGACGGAATAGGCTCCCCTGTGCAGCTACTCGCACCAAGTACTGGAATAAAATTTCTTTTACCCCATGTGCTCGTGCAACATCCTGCACCAAGGGTTTGATAGTTGGGTTTGATATAGGATTGACGGAATAGGCTCCCCTGTGCAGCTACTCGCACCAAGTACTGGAATAGAATTTCTTTTACCCCATGTGCTCGTGCAACATCCTGCACCAAGGGTTTGGTTGTTGGGACTCCCGTGCAGCTACTCACACCAAACACTGAAATAAAATTGCTTTTACCTCATGTGCTCGTGCAACATCCCGCACCAAGAGAATGTTTGTTTGTGAGGGGTTTTTTTTTTTTTTTTGAATTGTTTACAATACGATGATAGGCGGATCGAAGAACTTTCGTTCTGCGAAGGGATTAGTATTATTTTAAGAGACTCTATGGGAACCAGCGTCGGTGTCGAGATGATTTACAGACTTCGATCTATTTGTCGGTCGCGAATCCTATATTATCTCGTTACCAACGTATCGATTGTTAGTAATATTTATTTTAAACTCCCAATTGATTGAAGATATTGCAGGAATGTTTGCTAATTTTTACAATAAGCTCCCAGTATAATCGGCGACTCCTAATTACGTTTTTGACTGTCCCGCGCGAGTGACTGATTTGTACTGACTTTATGATGTTACTCGCGACAGTCGGGAAGTCTGGTCTCTGGTATTTTTTTTTTTCCGAATCAGCTTTTCTGCAGGATGCTGCCACCATGGAAGTGTTCCTATCACAATGTGGGAAATACTGATTCGCACGATTCACACGAATCACACGATTCACAGGGATGGTCAGCGTTTTATATGTCTCGACACAATATTCGAAGTTTCCTGTCTCGTCTTTCGACTGTCTCAGAGTTTCAGATTTTTTTTTTTTTTTTCTAACTTTTTTTTTTCATGCACATGTTTTCAGTCATACGAGAGTTTGACATTGTCTGTATATTTGCGAAACCTATACCCGTTCGAACCTTCCAGTATAATATTGTTTCTATTTGTAATTTCGACTATGGTGTATGGTCCATGCCATTGGTCATCGAATTTTCCATCTCGGACCATTTTTTTTACCCATGCCTCATCTCCTACTTTCCCCTTGAATGCGTGAATTTTCCTGTCATAGTAAAGTTTCGTTCTCTCCTTAGCTTATTTGCATTTTCTCCAGCAATTTGTCGGATTTCCGACATCCTCCTAATGAGTTCTGCTGTGAATGAATTATACGTTGCAAGTTTGCGTTCGGTAGGGAATTGGCTCGGTAATCGCGGCAATCTGCCGTATACGATTTCGTACGGGGTGAAATTCGTTGCCTCGTGCACGCAAGTATTATACGAGAGCTCGGCGTATGGCAGTAATCTGTCCCAGTCGTCGTAACGAGTAGCGTAATGTTTTATGTATTCTGTTAGAATGATGTGACTTCGTTCCAGGGCCCCATTAGTCTGAGGCCTATAACCTGAAGTTGTTAACTGTTTGATTTAAAAATTTTTTGCTATTTCCCTCAACAGTCCACTTGTAAACGCCGCACCTCGATCTGTTAATATTGCGTGCGGTGCCCCAAATTGACTTATGAGTCGACGCGCCATTGCTTCGGCAATCGTGGTCGCTTTTAAATCTGGGATGGCTTCGGAGATGCAATATTTCGATAAGTTATCTTGGATCGTTAAAATGTGTTTGTTTCCATGGGGTGTCGTTGGTAAGGGCCCTACGGTATCGAGGGAGACTTTGTCGAACACGTCCGCGGGCGTGTCTGTGATGATCATGGGCTCGCGAGTTTTTACTCGAACAAGTTTCTTTTCCTGGCAACTCTTACAACTTCATACGAAATTTTGTACCTCGTTTCGAAGTGATGGCCAGTAAAATCTTTCCCGAATTTTTCGATACGTCTTGGTGACCCCTCTGTGCCCCCCTACCAGGCTGCTGTGGAATTCGTCGATAATTTCAGGACGTTCCTCCTCTCTGGGGACCTGAATTTTTCCGTAACATATTGTTACGGCAGTTCCGGTATCCGAGAATAATTCATGAATGTTTTGAATCAACTCACGGGCTGGCATTATGTCTGTATAATCCCCAGATCGAGAGATTCGGAATGTTTCTACTTTATCGTTTCTGAGAATTTCCTTTAGGTTTGCCAGGCCGTTTATAATATTTTCCACCTTGGTGTTCTCAAAATAGCGAGTCTTTATTATAATACTGTAAATTTTTCTACTTCCACACGGAGTTACCGCGATTTGGCCTATTTTCAAATGTTTTTTTTTTTCTTTCATTCGGGTCAATTTTTCCCAAATCTGCTCAAATTTTTCCTATCGGCATTACGATTTCGCCGTCGGCGGACATGAAATGTACGTAATTGTCGGGTTTATATGTTAGACATTCGCGGGATCCATTTATCCGATTCAGTGGTTGTAGTTTCCCCTTTTCCTGCGGGAATTGTGCCGGAAAGATTTCGTTATTCTTGTTTTTATCGGGTTGGTCGTCAAAGTCGGACAATGAGTCCACCGCACATAGGAAATTGTCGCTTTCGTCGGTACTGTCGTCCGATGATGAATCGTCCTGTATCTGTGGTTTAGATGCGTAACGTGAGCCCGCACGGTGCGGAAACGCGGTGGAGCGCGCAGCCGGTAGTGTTTCGTTTCTCGGGAGCGAGAATCGGACGCTACGACGTTGCTTGGTGCAAGTTTGTCCCGCCGTTGGGCTAGTGGTTGATTTTTTTCCAATTTGTTCTTGATTTGTTTCGGAAGGAATTTCCGATTCCGATACTTCCGTGTCCTTTATTTTCGGTGGGCTCTTCTTTATTCCGATTTCGCTTATGCGTCCTAAGAGTTCTCGTTCAGTCTCAGCTGTTATGGTTTGGGACATTCTTTCAATGCGACGAGAGAGCTCAGCATCACCCAAAGCATCGTCGTATGGGTCTAATTCCTGGAGTAACTGTCGAGTCTCTTCGTCGACAGATTCTCCGTCCGAGAATACCTGTGGTAAATTTTCCAGGGTCTCGTCTCCTTCTTGCGGCAATTCCTTTGAATTAAATTGTTCCTCTAAAAGACGTAGGGATTCGTCGAATTTTGCTACCGATTCATGGATCTCCGCCTGTACTTTGCTCTTTATTTCATCAATTTCTTTCGGTCGTTGGGGAGTCTCCTTGGAATTCAATAGCGCTTGCGCGTCAACTTCGCCGGTCACCGGGTCTTCGAATACGCTTTCCTCCGAATCTTCGTTGTCCGCGCTTAACTCAATTGCTATGGTTGATGGTGTTTTTGCCGTGGCCACAATGCTTGGTTCCTTCACGATTTCTGAGGGAGCTTCTTCATTAGTGACTTTGACTTTCCCCGTGTTATCGGTCTTTCAGACGGGAGCAACGGAGCAGGCAGTGCACTGCGATGTAGTCTTTGGATGGGAGGTTCGGATGCTTCAGTACTCGACTCATCGGTTTCGGATATAGGGACTACTGCGGGAACACTCCGAAGCCGGGAGCGAGTACGGGACGCGATGACACTTTGGTCTAATTCTGACGTTGCCGCTCTTTGCAGTATTTTCCGCGGAGGATCTAGTTTCGATCTCGGTGACTCCTTCCCTTGTCCCCTTATAGGTAGTACCTTGTGCCCTCCGATTCCGGCTTTACGGGAATCGTCAGAATCGTCGCTGGAGCTGGAATCTTCGGAAGCCACGGGGTTACGAGAGAGTGCGTCCGCGTTCATATTTAGTTTCCGCGGTTTATATTCGAAATCATAGTCGTAACGCCGCATTCGTAATTTCCATCGCGTCAAGCGTTTACCTGGATCAGTCATGGCCCCTATCCGTTTCAATGGCTCGTGATCGCTTACGAGCTTGAATTTTTTTCCGTAGAGATACGTACTAAAATGATCAATCGAGTCCATAACCGCGAGACATTCTTTATCTGTTGCAGAGTAATTTTTCTCTGCTTTGGATAGTACACGGGAGTAGTATGCCACTGGCAGGTCGAGCCCATCGTGATCTTGCGATAATACGGCCCCGATCGCGATATCTGACGCATCAGTGGTCAGGATGAATTGCTTCGTGAAATCCGGATACTGCAATATTGGTTCGTTGCATAGGGCCTTCCGGAGCCCCCTAAAACTCTTTTTCTGCTCATGCCCCCAGTTAAATTTTAATTCCTTTTTGAGGAGGTTGGAGAGGGGTTTCGCGCGAGCTGAAAAGTTAGCTATGAACCGGCGGTAGTAGCCCGCCAGTCCGAGAAATTGACGCACGTTTTTAGGCGTTTCCGGGGTAGGAAATTTTTCCACGGCCCTTAATTTTTTTGGATCCATACGCAAGCCGTCACGGCCAACGATGTGCCCGAGGTAAGCGACCTCATGACGGAGGAATTCACATTTGTCAGGCTGTAGTGTGAAATTAGCCTCTTCTAATCGTCTCATGAGCCTTCGAATTTTTGTCTTGTGCTCTGAGAGTGTACTCGCGAAAACAACAATATCATCTAGGTAAACGAACAATTCTGTTCCTTGGAGCCCTCTCAACACGTTATCCATCAATCTTTGAAATGTAGCGGGTGCATTTTTCAATCCCTCCGGCATTCTAGTGGATTCGTAGTGGCCGTTGGGTGTGGAAAAAGCTGTTTTCGCGCTGTCCCGCGGGTCCATGGGGATCTGCTGGAACCCACTGGCAAGGTCAAATGTCGAAAAGTATTGGGCGCGGCCTAACTGGTCTAATATATCTAATATATTAGGTAGTGGGTACGCGTCGGATATTATTTTCTCGTTGAGTTTGCGGAAGTCAATTACCATTCTCATGCGTGGACGTTCTTGAGAATCGGGTTTCTTCGGCACTATCCAGACAGGCGAGTTGTAACGCGATTTTGAGGGTTTTATTATGCCGTCCCGAAGTTTAGCAGCTATTTGTTGTTCGATTTTGGTTTTATGAACCACTGGAAATCGATATTGTTTTGTATTTATGGGCAAATCATCGAACGTCGGAATGCGATGATGCACGTGTTACGTCCTGGGTGAGAACGATAGGGTATATATAGAAATAAGGGTGCCTCTTGTTGGGACCGGAATGCGCCGGTCGGGGATAGAGGCAAGAGTGCGGTGATCGTGTGACGCTACTTACGTGAAACGTAGATTTTTCTTGCTTTCTTTGGTAAAACGTGGTGTTTTACCGTGGTTTTTGTTAGATGATTTTTGTTTGGGCGTAGCGGGTGTTTAGTTGATGAAGACGACGTTGTCGGTTGAGGTGTCGCTCGAATTGTTGTTGCTGTGCTCGTACATTAAACAATTCTTCCCTGGAGCGAGTCGTTATTATTTTCGGATTTACCGCTTCGGCGTTTGCTCGTAAAAGTCCAAATGAAAAAGTTATCCTTCGAGTGTGTCCTATTTTCGGGTGGGACTCCCACACGATAGGGTTGAAACCTCCACCATAGTGCGTGCGTCTAGCGCACGGAGTTGTGGTTGGCTGGTTAGAGTACAGAGCGTGCGTCTGGCGCACGGGACTGTACCCGGAGGGAGGAATAAGTAATTACTTAAGCACGTGCGTCTAGCGCACAGTGCTGTAGTCAGAAAAGGTGAGAAAAGTAACTGCTTAAGTACGTGCGTCTAGCGCACAGTACTGTACCACTTAAGAATGTGCGTCTAGCGCACAGTACTGTAGTCAGAGATTTTAATTACTCAAGCACGTGCGTCGAGCGCACAGTACTGTACTACTTAAGAACGTGCGTCTAGCGCACAGTACTGTAGTCAGAGATTTTAATTACTTAAGCACGTGCGTCGAGCGCACAGTACTGTACCACTTAAGAACGTGCGTCTAGCGCACAGTACTGTAGTCAGAGAAGGTGAGAAAATAAAGTGAAGTAACTGCGTGAGCACGTGCGTCTAGCGCACGGTACTGCAGTGATGAAAAGGTGTTGGGAACACGTGAATTTTTGTGGGTGTCCCAATCGACACTGAACAACTTGAAGTATGTTCGTACGATTTATCTATTATTTTCCCGTATTTACCGGCCGAATCTATCCTCGTTGGATGAGCGGATGCAGGCGTAGCGGGTTATTTAAATGAGTTCGTCGAATCACTTTTTAATTTCAACAAATAAATTTCGGCGTTTATTCAAATAGTCCTCGACCAATCCCGTTGGGGAAATCGGACAGGAAGTTTTCACAATTTTCACACCTTTTTAAGTTTTAGTCCTGTTTTACACGCGGTCGGGTCCCCGAGGTAGACCCGCCGATTTTTCCGATGGTTATTCGTTAACCTGCTCAAGTGACTGAGTACTCTGACTCTTTAGCACTTGGCTGGTGATTACTCTCTACTCACTCCTCCCAGACTGACTTCTCACTGACTGACGGACATTATATAGGCCCTTATTCTATTGTCGCATAAGGTGGGAGATGTCGGCGCGTGAGGGAAGGGTTTCTCTCACGCCTCGACATCCTGCTGACGACAATCGCCAGACAACAATCGCCAGATTTCCAGTTATTATGGCTGGCGATTTTCCTGTCAGCTTCGTGTAATCGACATTGTCCAGACTGATTTCTGACTACTGCCAGTGCAGGGATATCGATACTCACGAAGTGCACTTGTTGTTTATGTTGAGGCTCATCCCTAAGCGATAAGCGCGGCTACCGTGTGCGAACCAGCAGGCGTTGATTTTCACCAACTTCCAGCATTTTGCGGGAGCTTGGTGATAACGCGCGACATACGCCGGTTCGTCACTCAGCGCCTTCCCCCGTGACGAGCCTCGTTCGTAAAAGATTCAAGTTTTTGTGCGTTTAGGTGGTGAACTCCGGCAATGAGGGTCACCTCTTTTCGTTCATGTTTTCTCGTAATTTGAGTATTAAAAGAACGTATATGAAAAATTTCAAATTTAGGTGGGTATTTCGACCCAGGACGTTACACACGCGATCGGTGGATTTTAATTTGTCCCCCGGTAATTTGTATCGTTCGGGGAATTCTTCGATAAGCGAGCAAACATGATTTCGTTCTTCCTCATTCAGGTGATCTAACCGGAGTGCCTCAAGGATCTCCTCTACTCGATCAGCAGGGAGACATGGTTCTCCCTCTGTAGTGTCCGTATCTTCCAACTCGGACTCGCTATTCGCGTGGCAATAGGAGAACGGCTGCAACTCTTGGGGCCTAACTTCGATATCGATATCCTCATCCCTCGTGTTGATCGCGAATATTTGACAAATCCCGTCTGTATGTGATACTAGCGCTTCACCCGCGTATAATCGCTCTGCAGTCTTAATGCGGGGTAGATATCCCTCTTTTAATTCCGGGTTACTAATCGTGACCGGGATTCGCTGCCGGGTGCGTGCGCGTATACAAAAAATTCCCTTTTCCTTGTTCAACCTAGCCAAGAGTAGATTATCTGGGTGGTGTGGATTGGTATCGAGGAAGGGTTTTGGTCTGATCGGATCACTTAGGGTTACCATGGCGTTGTAGTTAAACAAGATTTCCGCTTTCTCTTCGCGGAAATATGGCTTTCCCAGCAAAGCGTCGCTCTCGATCGGGATATCGGTCATAACGTTAAATTTGGTGGGTTTGTCCGTAAGATGAACCAGTACGGTTCCGAGAGTGGGCATAGCCTTATCCGCGATCCCCGAAACGTGAATAATTTCGTTTGTATTGACTCGTACGTCTTCGTCGAGGGCCCGGAGTTTGATTATGCTCGCTTTGGAGCCCGTATCAAGGAAAAATCTACCCGTTTTGTTTCGGCGCTCGGCCGCGGACATTTCTACCACCGGGGACTCTACTTTCGTCCCTGTCCAGAAAACCGATTGGATTTCTCGAGAAATCTCACCGACGGTTGATTTTCAGCTACTCGCGTCGGACTCGTCGGAGGCGTCTCTACGGCTCGGCTCGTCGATGCCTTGGCTCGACGAGCCTCTGACCAGTTTAAAGTCGGCCGACGTGAGGGTACCGGCGAATCCCCTTGCTTCCCCTGCGGGCAGCATGCGCATCCCTTATATTTGTACCAGCAATGCTCATAGTTGCACCCTGCCTGGGAAGTGTTCTCGATTGCTAACGGTTGCTTCAGAATACCTGTGAGGTTCCGTGATTCCGAATAAATCGGCGATCGCGATGAATATTTCGTGCGTTCCGGCGGGTACGCGGGGGATGGTGATCGGGATCCGATTTCCCCGTAACGCGGGCGAGCCTCCCCGTCTCTATAAGGGGAACGCGATTCTTCTTCGCGATAATTCCTATACCGATAATCCTCGCGGTTTCTTGGGCGACTGTCGCGCCCCTGATAACGCGAGTTTTCGTCAAAAAATGGGCTCCGCGATTCTCTTCGATCGGCGAAAGAGCGGGACCTATCTCCCCCCCAACGGTAACGATTGGGTGACCACCCTTGTCTAAAATACAGGACCTTATCGGGGTTTGGTTCGATTCTTTTCCTGCGCGCTTCCCTTATCGCGTATGCTTCTGCGAGTTCGAATGCCCCCTTTAGCGTGGTAGGTTCGCGCAAATCTACCGCTTCCCCCATGCGCGTGGGCAGCCCATCTACAAACGCAGTGAGTGCCTTTTCATGCAATAAGTCTTGTTCAGCCTCCGGGGGGTTGCGACCGTATTTTGCTTTATACGCGGAATGCGCCCCATCTAGTAGGATACGGATTCTATCATAAAACTCACCTACCGACTCGTCCTGTTTTAAACGTATATTTGCGATGGCTTCGCTATAGTAATCATAAGTTTTGCCCTTCGCGAGACGTTTCTTTCGATGTTTAATGAACCCTTCTACCGTATTGACCGTTTCCCTATAGAAAATATCTCGAATTTTTCCCTCCAGTTTTGCAATACATCTTTCGACGTATTCTGGCTCGGCCTCGCGGGGAATGAACGAGGCCCCGTTTTCAACGTCTAATATGTAATTTCTTAAGGACAGGTTCTTACCGTCGAATCTAGGGATCTGCATGAGCCTATTTTGCAACAACATATTCCCGAGCGCTGTCGTAAAGCTCTCGACTAGCCGCTCCAAGACATCGGCCGCAGCCACCGCATTCGTTTCGTTAGGCATGATGGAAAATTCGACGCCGAGGAGGCAGGAAAGTTTGACCAAGCGAATCGATTGATTGATTGAATTGTTATAAAGAAACAAAATGGTCTAACAAATGGTCTGAAATTTGTCAGAAGGCTCTTGTTATTCGAAATGTGCGTATACAACCCTTTTTTCTTTTATTATTAATCACTCAAAAAAAAAATTTCTCTTCCGTAATTCCCCAGGATCAGTGTTGGGCACCACTAATTACTTTGTGTAATTAATTACATTGAAATTACTAATTACATTGATAATTTGTAATTAAGAGGAAAAAAAATACTAATTACATTTTCAATTTGTAATTAGGAAAGAAAAAATTACTAATTACAATTGCAACATGTAATTAGGAAAATTTCAATTACAAACTTCGAATGTAATTAGTATCGATTTTTCTTCTAATTACAAATTACGAATGTAATTAGTATAGATTTTTCTTCTAATTACAAATTACAAATGTAATTAGTATCGTTTTTTTTTTCTAATTACAAATTACAAATGTAATTAGTATCGTTTTTTTTCTAATTACAAATTACAAATGTAATTAGTATCGATTTTTCTTCTAATTACAAATTACGAATGTAATTAGTATCGATTTTTCTTGTAATTACAAATTACAAATGTAATTAGTAACGATTTTTCTTCTAATTACAAATTACGAATGTAATTAGTATCGATTTTTCTTCTAATTACAAATTACGAATGTAATTAGTATCGATTTTTCTTCTAATTACAAATTACGAATGTAATTAGTATCGATTTTTCTCTTAATTACAAATTACGAATGTAATTAGTATCGAATTTTCTTCTAATTACAAATTACAAATGTAATTAGAATCGATTTTTCTGCTAATTACAAATTGCGAAAGTAATTGGAATCGATTTTTCTTCTAATTACAAATTACAAAAGTACTTAGAGTCGGGTTTTTCTCTAATTACAAACTACAAATGTATTTAGAGTCGGTTTTTCTTCTAATTACATATTATGAAAGTAATTAGAGTCGGTTTTTCTTGTAATTACAAACTACGAACGTAGTTGGAATCCTTTTTTTAATTACAACAAAGAAATGGAATAAAGATCGTATTTTCCTGTAATCACATTTTCCGAATATAATTGATATTATTTTTATCAATAATTGGGTGTGTTCAGCCGAAGTAAGTCCTGAGTATACTAAGTAAGTCAGTCAGTTGAAACAAATTTTACCTCTAAGCGGCTGAGTTCAGCCTGTTTTGGTCTGGACATGCTTATTAACTGACGCAGTCGCAACGAGTCACAAACGACGCAAACGAGTTTGCTTGCATAGAGAACATAACCTTTGGACATAACCCTTTTTACAAATTATTTCATATAACAAAAATTAGCACCAGTGTTATCCAAAAATGGACAACTTGGTCCAAATATTTTGATGAACGAAATTCTCAATGATCCTGTAGATGATGTTGAGAATTTAGTACATAATTATTACAAAATTATTGATGATAACGTAATTTTTTGTAAATTTTGTGCATCTGTCAATTTATTCTTTTGTTTGAATTGTATGAAGGTTATGGTAGGTAATGCCGGAATGATACTACGACTAAGATGGCGTCACAACTGAGTTGCTTAGTATCTACAAAGTGTCCCGGCCGAAAACTTGGTTAGATATTCTTAGTAACTTACTTAGGTTACTCAGGACTTAGTTCGGCTGAACACACCCATTGTAATCATACTTCAGGTATATATGGGTAATTCAATGTAAATACCAATGACTTCAGGTATGTACGGTTATTCCAATCTTCCGGAGCCAGGTGAGCCTTCGGCTCACGTGGCAAAGCCAACGGCTCGTTCTAAAAACATGACCTCGCTAGAAAACAGTCACTTTACGCGCTTGCCGCATAATATACTATTTCCATTATTGGGAAACTTTTTCCACACTTTTTTTCCCCATGTATGGGAAAAATTTCCCTGGTATGGGAAAAATTTCCCAGGCATGGGAAAATTATATTTTACTCCAAATTTGAAAATCGTCCCCGAATCACTTTTTAAAACGACCTTTTCAACTCGTAGCATACTTTTTGCTAGCTAGATGTTTGGAAATATTATTCCCATACTTGGGAAATTGGAAATAATGGGAAATTGATTTTCAAGTATGCGAAAATTTTTTTATCTAGCATGTGGAAAAATTTTCCAAGTACGGGATAATGATATTAATATTTTACTCCAAATTTGAAAATCGTTCCCGAATCATTTCTTGAAACGATCTATTCAACTCGTAACATACTTTTTGCTAGCCAGATGCTCGAAAGTATTTTTCCCATACTTGGGAAATCATTGATATAACGTTGAAATCTATATGTGCATAAAGTCAGTCATGCTCCCTCGGAACAACCCATGTGTACTCGAAGTCAGTCATATATAGTTTTTAGAAATATACAGTTTTTAGAAAGTTTCGTACATAGCGGAAGTCATTGATATTTTTATGGAATGACCCGCACATTCTCGAGATTACTCATATTTCCTTGGAATGACCCATTCCATAAATGCCTGAAGCATGATTGTAATTTGTTCGAAAAATGATATGAAATACATTCGGAAAATTATATTGTAGGGAACTTCGATCCTAATAACATTTGCACTTTGTAATTGAAAAAAAAACCGATCCTAATTACATTTGTAGTTTGTAAATAGAAAAAAAAAATGATAGTAATGAAATTTTAAATTTGTAATTAGGAGAAAAATCGATTCTAATTACATTTGTAATTTGTAATTAGAAGAAAAATCGATTCTAATTGCTTTCGTGATTTGTAATTAGAAGAAGAATCGATACTAATTACATTCGTAATTTGTAATTAGAAGAAAAATCGATACTAATTACATTCGTAATTTGTAATTAGAAAAAAAAAACGATACTAATTACATTTGTAATTTGTAATTACAAGAAAAATCGATACTAATTACATTCTTAATTTGTAATTAGAAGAAAAATCGATACTAATTACATTCGTAATTTGTATATAGAAGAAAAATCGATACTAATTACATTCGTAATTTGTAATTAGAAGAAAAATCGATACTAATTACATTCGTAATTTGTAATTAGAAAAAAAACGATACTAATTACATTTGTAATTTTTAATTACAAGAAAAATCGATACTAATTACATTCTTAATTTGTAATTAAAAGAAAAATCGAGACCAATTACATTCGTAATTTGTAATTAGAAGAAAAATCGATACTAATTACATTTGTAATTTGTAATTAGAAAAAAAAACGATATTAATTACATTTGTAATTTGTAATTAGAAGAAAAATCGATACTAATTACATTCTTAATTTGTAATTAGAAGAAAAATCGATACTAATTACATTCGTAATTTGTAATTAGACTATTATTAATTGAAAAAACGCCCATCACTGCCCAGGATTCATCAGAAAGGTATCCCACTTCTGACACCAATTTACTTGTGACGTGCGGGGCATTGTCGCACGAATGACGAAGTAAATCCCTTGTGTGAAGCACAAGGGTTTATATTTAATTTTGTTTAGGATGAGTTTTCTGACTGCGTCCCCTACGGGCCCGCTCCTTAGAATATTTTGGGAGAGGAATTTTCTGGTTGTCAGGTTAAATTAAAGTGAGAACTCTTCGATGTGTTAGATTATGTCATGCACCGTTTAATACAACTATCCCAATTATCCCCTTTAAGATACAGTGTATTATAATAAGATTAGAGGCTCGAACGAATATGAGATTCGTGACGCAACATACTCATTCATACATACATACGTAGTACTCACTCGTGTGCCGAACAGCTGACAATTATCGCTGTCGACTCGGATCTACCTCACTCTCCTTTTTCATCGAGATAACTCGCCTGCTTGTACCGGCGCAGCCGGGTCGTTGACACACAGGTTGAACACTCTTATTATTCCCAATACATTCTTCCCCCGATTGCCGTGCAACCGTAGGATTCACACACTCTATAAATCTTAACCTACACGACGGATTGTTCGTGGCGGAAGTTAAATATCGATTAATATATTAACGCAAATCGACTGATACACGGCGCGCGCAACTCAGGGGTCTCTTTACGATTCCGGTCGACTTACAACGGCGACCTTGCACGGGAATCGGTGAACTACCTTCTGAGGCTTATTGCGGCTATGTGAAGCGCTAGGCGGAGTTGCTCTGAGATCAAGCTTTACGCCATCGTGTACTCTCAGAGACTAACTTTTTCCTCCGCGCTTCCTCCGCTGGAAATCTCGCGACCAACAGGTGAGGAAGTGGGGACAAATACAGTCCAGTCTGCAGTCCTGTCCGTGCGACATATTCGTTCGCACGCTCAGGCCGCCGTCTGTGTCCACGATGTAAGATGAGCCTCATATCATTATCATAGGTGTTTAGTGTCACGCCCCGCGCCGCTGACATACCACATGGGTATATGACAACACGGCACGTGACACCATTTTGATAATAATTAAGTAAAATTGATTGGAAACTCGCTATTGTCGTTCGTTCGTACCATTCGCTCATTCATTTCATTCCTTCGTAAAATTTCGAAAATATATTTGAGAAACACGAGTATTATTGGAAAGTTGCTCTCGTCGCTCGTTAGTACTGTTCGTATCAATCGTGTCGTAATAGTTCTACTTGGAAAATTTTTTTTCAAAGAAAAACGACGTTGAGACAAAATTTATTTCTTTCGAAAAAATATTTTGATAATACATTTAGTTAAATCGATTGAACACTCGCTCTAATTGTTCGTTTCGTTCATTCGTGTCGCTCATTCGGATCATTCGTCCGTATTTTTCGTTTTGTCGTTCATTCGTACCATTTGACGTTTTAAACAGGTGAGTCAATGAAAAATTTCAGAAGCGATAAGGCACGGGAAAATCAAGTGCACGATCAATTAGCAGATGCAACTTCCACGGACTCGTCCGGTAAGGAACAATTGAAATATACGGATTTGGGCTGACCATAGGCCAGCTTTTGAATTTCCCGTTTTTAATCTCGTTTTGGAGCAGAATTAAGGATGTATTGGACGTATTTTCCCAACCAAAAGTGACTTTCGTCGACAATATTGCATACTTAATGATGAGATAAAAATCGGAAAAAACTAAACCACAATAAAGACGATAAGAATATTACTTTTTAATAATAATAATGCCCAAAAGTCATCAATAAATTTTTTAAACAAAACATTGTTTAACAAATTTTTAGGAAATGTTTTTTTTGGCATGTAAAATGAATTCGTTGATTTTTCTGACTACACATGAATTTTATTTAAAATTTTCTTATCAATTTGAAATTTTGGTTTTTGGAAATTTGTAAAGGTTGTATTTACGAAACTATTCGTTCAATGCCCTGGAAACTCCTCAATTGTAATATACAACGTTTTTACGAAAACATATCTAAAATTCACGATTTTTCCTTCATTTTTAAAAATTAAAAAATTTTCAAAAACCGAAATTTCAAAATGATAAGAAAATTTTTAAAACATTCATGTGTAGTCAGAAAAGTCAACGAATTCATTTCACGTGTCAAAAAAAAACTTTCCCTAAAAGTTTGTTAAACAATATTTTGTTTAAACAATTTTTTGACAACTTTTCGGCATTATTATCATTCAAAATTAATCTTCTTATCGTCGTTATTGTGGTTGAATTTTTTCCGATTTTTATCTTATCATAAAGTATGCAATATTGTCGACGAAAGTCACTTTTGGTTGAGAAGGTACATCCGATACATACATAAGAGGTCTACCCTAACTAGTCGGGCCAAAAAAGGCTATTTTCACGAATTTTTTTGACCGGTATAAACTATAAATATGGATATAGCAAGTGTTAGGCCTAAAAAATACACTCTTAAAATATACAGAAAAAAAAATTTTTTTGCTCCCCTAGTTGAAAGTACGCACTTCCCGGCCGCATTTCAGTCCGAGAATAGCAATTTCCGTGGCTGGCTGACGACAGTGCGCTCTGACGGGATTTTTGCGGCCGGTGATATATATTGTGACACTGCGTCTCAGGCGAGGCATGAGCCTCGCCGAAGTCCGTCACCACACGCCAAAAACACCCGAAAAATGTAACTTAGCATAATAAACGAAAAACCATCGAAACCCTGTCGTCCCTCGTCGCTCTTCTCTCACCATCTCCGTAGTCCCATATCAACCCAATAATCTCCTTAATAATCCCGTCGACCAAAAAATCACCGATAAAAAGTATTAAAGGAAACCCTGTGCACGGCGAAAAAGAATGAGCAACAAGGACAACGCCGCATAGCATTCCTGTCTTCGCCTAGAGTCCCACTCACACCGCCGCGCCGAGGCCCTCACACGGACAGAGCACCGAAAGGAACCGAACATCTGTGAGGGCCCGGTCGGTATATCGAGCGACTGGGATTATCGGGAAAAATCATCGATGAGCGCGAGCAACGTCACATCATACGCAAATTCGAGAGCCAGTGTCCACAGGGAGCCCCTACCCTTCCCCCTATGAGATTTGTCGCCGAGTCGACCGTCACATTCCATCTTTGGCAGCACCTTACGGGGTATCTATCATCGAAGGTGCTTGCGCCTGTGACGGCGACTCCAGTGACCCAATTAGATATCGATTATTGATCCCTCCATGACCTACCTTTATATTGCGCAGGCCCTTGATCCCCAAATCAGTCCTAGATTCCCCCTACCCTTCCACCCCAAGCTGTCCCGGTGAAGAAGACGACGAGCTCGTCACTTCGGCGAGAGCATTGCGAGAGATAAGACGAGTAGAGTTGTATCGAGCCTGATTGAAATTATTGTAAAGCGAGAGAGCGAGCGCGTGGCCGTGACCACCATCTTGGAGATCGAGGATCACGAGCGAGAATCGAGAACGAGTTGGAGCGTGTGAAAGTCCTGCCACCGAATTAAGTAAGCCCTTTCCATTACCTTTCTTTATTGCGATTTCTCCGAACATTATTTGCAATAATTACCCTTTTTTCTTATAGCAATCCGTGAGCGTGTGGTGACGCAGCGCGATCCCCCCTGTACACTTGCGCGATTTTTCTCACCCGTCGTCCCCCTTTTCTTTTCTTTTTATTAGTAGCTTTTTTGATATTATTTGTCGAGTTTGATTATTTTCAGTACTACCGAAAACCCGACGTGTGTAATAATTAAGAGGCCCACGAGCCGGAAAACTCAAAGCCCTGAGATACCATAATTCCCCCCCCCCACCCCTTTTTATTTTTGTTCTTTTTATTTCGAGTTAGTAGCATAAAAAATTTCGTCGATTAATATCGACTGGCGCCCAAAAACCAATCATCAGTTACAGTTTTCTTTTTTTGCGTTCCTTCCTTTTTTTTAAGTCTCTTTTGTATTGCGCGTCCTCGCCACGCTCGAGATCTGTCGCGTGAGCGAGTCGCCGAGTTACCCTAATAAATTTTCGTATTCTTTTTTTTTGTTCACCTGCTCATTTATTTTTAGTTAAATGAATCCCCGTGTGAACATCTAGCCCGGGTCCGCCCGGTAACGAAGTCCGGCAACTCGAAAAGTTCCGTGACAATATATATATACTAGAACGCATTATGCTTGCCCGTGTTGGCCTAAAGTCCGAAGAGCCCGAGACCAGCAAAGAGTGAGTATATATGGACGCTCGGCTCCTTTCAGGCTCTCTCGGGGTTCTTCGCCTCACCTCCACAAGAGTGTTTAGCCGGCATTACAGCTGATTACAGCATCCGCGTTTTCACGTTTTTGCCTTAACCTCTCAATTGAGCATTATTGCCAATAACAATCTTTCATTCTGTGCCGAAAAGTTTTTAATTTTGAAAAATTTAAAGTGTTCTGTGCACACAATAGCTCCGAATCAGACATTTATCAGCAAACTATGACACACCTGAAGGAATTCAAGAAAATAAGTCGTAAAATCAGAAAAAAAATGTATAAAATTGATTTTATATTAATATTAATATTGTTCTACTATTGTGTGATATTTTCATATTTTTTTACTTTTTGTGAGAAGTTTTCAGAGAAACGTACTCATTTCTTTCGTTCATTCGTATCATATTCATATTGTATATTCATATCGCTTGTGTCGTAATAGATTTATTTGGAAAAATTTGTTCGGAAAAAGTTTTCAAAAAGGTTTGAAAAAGAATGATTTTTTTTTGCAAGTTCACTCTCATCATTCGTTCGTTCGCAGCGTTCGCTCATTCATTCGTTCATTCGTATCGCCCGTTTGTTCGTATCGTTCGCTCGTATCGTTAATATTATTTGCTCGTATGCTTGTGTTTGAAGAAATTCTTCGAAAAAAATTCGTAAAACTGTTTAAGAAACAAAACTTTATTGGTAACTTGCTTTCGTCGTTCGTTCGTACCTTTCTTTCGTACTGTCCCGTATCGTTCATGTCGTAATGGTTTTACTTCGAAAACTTTTTCAGAAAAAGTGTCGGAAAAATGTTTAAGAAACAGACATTTATTGGAAGCTTGCTCTCGTCGCTCGTTGTTATCGCTCGTATCTTCATGTCGTAATAATTATACTTGGAAAACTTTTTTGGAAAAAATTTGAAAATAATGTTCGAGAAACAAAATTTTTATTGGAAATTCGCTCACGTCGTTCTTTCGTACCGTCCATACTATCTGCTCGTATGGATTCTGTTTAAATAATTTGTCGGGAAAAATTTCGAAAAATATAAGAGACATGAAAAGTTTGAGAACCTTGTACCATTCGTATTATTTGCTCGTGTCACTCATGCTTAAATAATTTGTCAGAAAAAATTTTGAAATTTTTTGAGAAAAAAAATTTTAATGGTAGCTCGCTTTCGTCGTTCGTTCGTATCGCTCGCTCATTCGTTACGTATTACTCGCTCGATTGCTCGTATCGTTCATGTCGTAACAATTCTCCGCTGTTTAAATAAGATTAAGTTGCAGGACAGATGGGTAAAGAGGTTTTCACATAAGCATTTCGTTTATTAACAAAACATAGATTTGTGTACATATGTATATACAAAATTATATCTAACTACAATAGCCGTACGGTAACAAACCATACTCCCCGTCGCGTCTTCGTTTGACGCTTGACGGCTTGCACTTTTTTTATTCGGGGCGTGTAACAACTTGATGGAACGCCGTGCGCCGAATCGCATCATAGTGCAGAGTAATTGGCTCCTCTCTCTTGCTAACTATAAACGCACGTACAGACCGATAATTTATCAGCTATTTGAAAAATTTAGTGTTACACCTTTGACTTTGCATACTTCGCTTTCCGAGCCATCGGGTGTTCGCACAATAAACGAATAAAATTTCGGCCCACCAGATACAAACGACTTAATATAACTGCCCTCTCCGTAACTGCTAAGATCATCCGTCAGATCACCGAGAAGCTGACCAATCGGTGGTTCGTACTCATTCGGATCTTTTTTCGTCACATAGATACACGAGTCCGTGTCACAGTAAAATGCACGTCAGCCCGAGCGCTCGAGATAGCTGTACAGTTTTAAGCGCGCCTGAGCTGTGGTGTACGCTGCAATTACGTCATTAGCTATGGAAGATGGCTGTATTGCCTCATCGGT
This sequence comes from Rhorus exstirpatorius, assembly GCA_963564615.1. Lineage (NCBI taxonomy): Eukaryota > Metazoa > Arthropoda > Insecta > Hymenoptera > Ichneumonidae > Rhorus > Rhorus exstirpatorius. The sequence goes on from OY751315.1 coordinate 6,055,216, forward strand.
CTTCGTATAATTGACGTATAATATATCATTATTTACAGGAAGTATGTCTGTGATCTCATATTCGGGACTCGTCAGTAATTCCATCAATTTTTCCCGCGTGAATACTATCACAGGTTGCGGCAGGTTTTCGCGTTGCCCAAATTTTCCCCGAAATGAATTTAAACACAATTTTGCTACTGAGCGCAACCCGGGATTCTTGGATATACTAGGACAATCTACTTTAATACCCTCCGAGCGCTCAAAGTCGGCAATAAATTGATCCTTCGCAGTATCGTCCTGCAAACAATTTTCGGGCCAGCCACTAGCTTCCTGCTTAATTTTGAGAAATGTGTTGATGTATACTGCAAAAAGGCCGCCATTGTGAGTGCTACGCTCGAACTGCGTTATGTCGTATTGCCAAATTTTAATTACATGCATCACTCTGTACCCACACGAGACAGCTTTGCGTATTTCATCGAAAACCCATGTCCCCTCAAAAGTACGATCCGCAGGGTTTTCATGCGTACACTCTTCCTGACTCATAATTTCGCAACAGCTACGGCAGAGGGTGAATAGCAGGCGATGATGCATGCATACAGGTAGCACCGGGTAATAAAGATTCTGCGGTGGTAATACAACGCACTTGATGAGCCCCTCAACGCGCGAAAGATCAGTATTATCAGCCCCCGTCAGCTTTATACATTCGTCGCCTACATAAACTTTCGGATGACCGATAGGATATTTACCAAATTTGCAGATATACGGGCATAGCGAACAAACATCGACGTAACGTATCTCCTCTATATCTTTCGCATCGTACAGTGTGACCATATTTTCGGTACGCCCGCCGAAAAACGCATCACACGGGTTCAGTGGTTCTATACGAGCTAGAGGATGGTCACGCACGAGAGTTGCCATTTCAGCATTTTCTTTTAACATTCGATCATACGCGCATTCCCAAACTTCTGTCAGCACATAACCACCCGTTCGGATTCTATCGGATTTAGCGATGGTTCTTTCGAACCTTTCGTCCATTAATATATCATCGCTCTGTTTGCGATCGCGATTCACGAGGAAACATCGTGGACAACCATGCCAATAGCACCCATGAAATTGCAATACGTGCTTCGTGTCGTTCGTCTCGTAATAACCATTTACCAGTAAGTTCAGTGGTAATGTAAATTCGCGCGAGCGACCAGCGTGTATGATGGGATGACCGAGAAAATGTTCCATCCATACGAGCCATGCAACGGCTTTTTTTGATTGTGTATGAGCCCATGTGTACCCACCCACCGGCACAATACCTATCGTGTTATCTTTCAGAAAATTTTTGCGAAAAATGCGGAAACAGGCCGATGCGATAGTCGTACCCTCGTCGAATGGAAAGACGCAACGGCTTGCGATGAACGTATTCCGAAATTCCATGCACGCGCGCCTGAGTATCGTAACATTCATCACGCAGTAATTCACAATTTCGGATGCAAAGCCAAACACGTAATCTAGGTCTTTTAATTCGTGATACCACGCTAAAAATTTCTCGCGCTCATCGGCGCGCATCGTGTCCGGAGAATAATACTCGATGGGCGGCAGCTCTCCGGTGTAATTCTGATTTTCTGGGCGATTCACAGTGGGACGAGAAGCCGAAATCGTGGCCACAAAAAACTGGCCGAACGAATTTGGGCGAAAGTCTGTACTCGGGGGTTTCTGCGGTCGCTGATTACGAATCCAAAGTAAAAAATCTCAAAAACAAAATGGCGGACCAATAACGGTAACAAATATCTTGAAAAACCTAATGGATTCAAGTGAATGTCGGTACTCGGGGGTTTTTGGGGTCGCTGATTACGAATCCAAAGACAAAAATCTTAAAAATAAAATGGTGGACCAAAAACGGTAACAAATTTCTACAAAAACCTAATGGATTCGAGTGAAAGTCGGTACTCGGGGGTTTTTGGGGTCGCTGATTACGAATCCAAAGTCCAAAATCTCAAAAACAAAATGGTGGGAAATGTTTAGGCATATGCATATACAGGAATAAAGACTTTTTATTTTTCAGTATTAATGTCATGAAATGTGAAGGTTTATAAAATTAGTGGAATACAATTTCCTCATCCGAATCATCGTCGTCAAATTCAGAATCTGTTTCTACTGTAGATTGACTCGTTATTGTAGGTCGGATCAACAATTCTACAGCTTCCGGAGTTAAACATCGCATTTTCTTCTGTGGCAATTTACGGAGGCTGGAAATGTACGGATCAGATGTTACCATCAGCCGGTTCCAAATATCTTCCATTGTTTTTGATCTCGAACACTTTCGTGATAAATTTTCTCGGATACTTTTGATGTCCTTGTTTCTAGCTTCCTGAGCTTCTCCAGATAGTTGGCCGATTGGTAATAATGCGTGAGCTATTATTTCTGGTCCATGGATGAGAATTTTGTGCACGGAAGTAGGCATATAATACCACGGGTAAAGTTAGTCATATGATAGCATATAATACCACGGGTAAAGAGGGGGAGCAGTAGCGCAGTGGGTAGCGTGCTCGGCTCGCACGCAGTGGCGCGCGATGTGGCCGGGTTCGATTCCCACTGTCGGCACCAATGGAAACATTTTCTAAGTGCTTTTTCTGTGACCCGGTGGTTCGGAATCCACCTAAAAAAGTAGGTCCAAAGGAAACCAGCGCCTTGGTGTGGTGACCGAAAGGCTGGGAAGATGTCTCGGGTTCAATTCCCGATGCCGTAGCACGGCTGATGAAAACACAACGGGCTCGGACGTAGCTCCAGAAACAGGACGTACGAACTACGACTGCTTCTGTCCCAATGTGCTGACATCTAGCGTGTGCGAGACGAGCTCCGGCAGCGAGAAGCTGCCGTAGCACAGCAGATGGTAAAAGCACAAACGGGCTCGGAAGTAGCTCCAGAGGCAGGGCGTACGAACTACGACTGTTTCTGTCCCAGGTGTTTAAATCTAGCGAGTGCGCGACAAGCTCCGGCAGAGGGGATCAAACCGGGGACAAACGGATACGAGAGGAGACCAAGGGTAGATGGTGTTGGGAGCCCGCAACCCTCAGGGGAGTCGGTGTAAGAACTCATACCATACCATACCACGGGTAAAGAGTAGTCATGCAGTTTCTAGCGTGTATTCTCGAAATTTGTCGGTATTAATCGCATGGCCACTCGAAATAGCCTGGAGAATAGCGTGGAAACGTGTGATTAACTTTTCGTCGACTCCTGTTATCATAGCAGACACCGTCGAATTTTCGAAAAAGCGCCGAGCTGTATTTCCATCATTAGTATTGCTGAATCCAGGCTTCGGATAATCGACAATTAGTCCTAATTGCGTACGAAAGCCCTTTTTGACAACCCTCTTGCTCTCTTCTACAATCCGCTTGTCTTCCTCAGTACGTGCTTGCCATTTTTGAAATGAATACTTCTCATGCGACTACATTAGGCCCCGCCCCCAGCCGCGTTGTTCCACCGGACAAGAGAATGAAGGAATAGAAGAAGAGAGAGAGAGAGAGTTACAGTTTGTAAGCAAGAGAGCGAGTGCCTCGCCATCCACAGTGCTATGGCTTAGTTTCGTCATCCATATAGTATACCTGGGTATACGTGTATTTGTAAACAGCGGTGGGTACGCATGCATGCCGTTCTATCCGTTGAATGTATGAGTCCACCCTATGTGTGGGCTCACTGCGCTTCGTGTGGCATGTAGACAATGTTCACCACTATTCGTTAGAACTTTCGTTTTACCGGAAAGCAGGTAGTCGGTATCCGAAAGATGTTTACGAATAACGCTTTTCATATATACACACCAAAAAACGTCATTATTAGTTCAAATCAACGGATAACAACTATGAGAAAATTACTGACGGTACAGAATGTTGGAAGAAATATTAAGGTTGACTGATAGGTACAATGTGGAGGTATTTTCAGGTAATTAAAAAATGTGCTTTTGCGGAGAAATACGCTCTCCGAAGTTTTCCTCCGTTCGATCGTACGATATTAGGTATTTTAACTACCTGAAAATACCTCCATATTTTACCTATCTATCAACCTTAATATTTCTTCCAATATTCTGTACCGTCAGTAATTTTCTCATAGCTGTTATCCGTTGATTTGAACTAATGAAGCGTGTATAAATGAAAAGGGTTATTCTCTCAAGTGAACACCTTTATTCAGACCGACACGAAATGCCCAGACTGTGTCAGAATCCATATATCACACTGGAACAACAGTTTTTTGATTTTGTCAGCTCAAGGAGGAGCTTATCAATAGTGTCATTCAATTGTCAAAGCTTGAACGCCCATTCAAATGATCTCATGGATAGAGTGTTCCAACATATAAAGATTATACAGCTGTCAGAAACGTTTATGAAAGGAAACGAGCCATCATCGGTCCCGAATTTTGATTTTATTGTACGCGAAGAGAAATGGAATTCTGGAGTCGCCATTTATCACCATCAACACGACGAATGTTACACGTTGCAACGCCTCACTTGCAAATTATGGCCCCTTACTCCAGTGACCGAGAGGTCACCGTGTTGAGTTCTGGAAGAATAGGAGACCTATGCGCAATTGAATGCAAAATGGAAGATAGTTCGGATCAGAAAATAACTTTAATAGCAATTTATATTTCGCCCAATACATCGATTAAAGATCATCGCTAAAGCGTTATTGCCCTTCGGTTCTCAAGTTTTAAGCGATATGCTAGGAGACCCTGTGCATTACTGTAATGAATCGGTAATTCTCGCAGGAGTTTTAACGTCAATTTTTCATTGCCACAGGCTAAATCACTCCTTCAATTTTTAGAAAAACATTTCTCGTTAAAAATGATCAACGACAAGAATGATCCGACCGCTAAAGGTGGTACAACGATAGATGCCGTATTTGCAAAAAATATCGAACAGCTCTGAAGCATTTTATGTCATATTTGAGTTTTCATAATCTCATTGTTGGTACTGTAGAATAACACGATTCTATAAATAATAGACATGAGAGCAATGAAAATAGTATAGAATAAGAGAACAGAATTAATTTATCCCAATTTTTTACTTACAGAGACAAATACTTATGTGTACAAATAAAATTGATTTCATATCTATTACTAATTCTTACTTCTTTGCTCACCCTATCAATTCTCCCTCCCCCCTTTATACAAATAACATTTGTAACGTCAACGTCAACACGAGGTATGAAGACACAGTAAATTCAGCTGTAAACTCATGCATACAAAGGATATAACAGTGTGAAATAAGGACAATCCTGTCACTTCATGTTTTTATGCATGTCAATCTCGCCTCTTTCCCGCTCACTATTCTTTCATCTGATGAGAATAACAAGCGAGTTCCGTCGATTACATACGAGTATTCACTTCAGATGCGCGTACCGTGAGTACACGCACCCGTTTTTTTTTTTTTTTATTTTTATTTTGTAGGCTAAATGTAAACAGCATTCGAAAAAACGTATCCACCCATGCAAAGTAGATAGTCCGAACTTGAAATTGTCTTCGTTGACCGTTCTTTTAAGAAGAGCATCGATGTCGTTGAAATTTTTTGATGTAGCTCCACACAAGTAGCAACGTTGAGCCGAACTCGTTGATGTCAATGCGTTACAAACTTTCCCATCGATCATTGTTAATGACAATTGGAATTCAACTGAAATTTCGTTCTGATTTATGATGCTTTCGTAAGGAACAATTGTCTTTATCTGGTCATTGATGTACCGTTCTTCGTCGACTGTTGGATCCGTGGTTTCATGCAGAAACTGTAATCTTAGTGGTCTACAAAATCGTGGAGATGATGGCCTAGGGTTCTTCTAAACTACGATTTCAGCATTTAATTTACAATCGACAGATACGAGTTGTAATGGCACAACCAAAGTGAAGAACACACTCGTATCTGAAATGCTGTCGTCTTCAAATTTTTGCTTGTATGCACTTTGTCCAGAGCTTCCGTCACAGCCCCATTTGAAAATGAGGGTCATCTTTTTTTACATTCTCCTCAGCTGCTATACTCGAAATAACTTCCCGTTGAAGTAATAGAATACGCTGGACAGTATGGTCCAACAAAGCCTATAACCGAACTTCTGCTTTGCTCTCTGTAATAGTAATAGCCGTGTGGGGTGGATAACAGAGTTTTTTGGCTTCTGCTACTTTCGAGTATGGAGGAACCAGACGACAATGCCGCTCAACACTTAGTGATCTCAATGTTTGGTAGTCACTCTTCGACAATTGACGGTCCACCAAATAAGAAAGCGCTTCATCTGCAGATAGTGGTTCTTCGGGTTGTGCTTCAAAAGCTTTTCGATACTTTGAAGCTCTCGTTGGACTCGTCTGCACTGCTTCTTTCACAAGTTTCGCGGCATCCAGTTGTCCTGAAGATCGAAGGCTCATTTGAGTAGCATATGCCAACTCGCTTGTAGTCAACGTTGCACGGACTTCTGCGGTCTTCCTTCGTTTCGATCTTTCACTTGATGACTTAAACTTAACAAAAGGGTGACCACGTGCATCGGTCGCGGCCGGGGCAGGTGTCTTCTGAGAAGGAGCAGGTGCCGTAAAGAACACATGCCCATCGAGCCATTCCTCGTATTTATTGTAAAACTTATCTTCATACCTACCGACCGATTGCCACTTTGTTCGCATTTTGGCAAATAGGGTCGACAAAGACTTCTTCGTATCCTCCTGAATGAGCACCGAACATCCACTTTTTTTTGAAATTTCTGCTGAAAGGTGTTCCAATAAATCGGCGAATGGTTCATTCAAACGCCCTTTCACAATAACGAAGACCTCCCTCCGGGTGTATAGTAAATTGTCGTCGGTACTAGACCCTGTAATAAAGCAACAGAAAATTAGAAATTGATTTGCATATGAGAACTTGCAATATTGAACGTAAACTACAATTAATAAAATACCATGAAACTCATTGGATAAACTGAATTCTTTCTGAAATTAATTTTTTTCCTCAACCAAATCATAAGTAAAAATCATCATGAACAGTGTGACTCTAGAATAACCGTAGGTACTACATTGTTACGGACACCTTATACACGTTAAAAACCGGTATAAGTTCCCTATTGTACGCATTGAACACCTGGCAGACCCGGACGCTCGTCAGCCGGACGCCGCGCCAGCCGGGGCCGCGCGCGTGGTAGAAGGCTGCGTACTCGCTCACACTAACTAAAAAAACTACACTTCGTAGCAAGAAGTAGCAGATGATCTGAAACGTTTTCGATAGTTGAAAGACTGATCTATAACCTAAGAGTTGAATCAAAGTGGAGTCTCCTGGAGTTCCCTACTTTTTGTCCATTTGAATGTATAAGTCTCGTAAATTATATCGTTTTCAGAGGGGACCGAACATAGCCGTACTTCATGCAGATAAACATGATTTCGTAATTCTACTTATATATGAATATTTTCCACATATCTCCAGGAATAGAATCCATTTTGAAAAATTAAAATCGGTTCTCTCACTTCCAAGTTATGAACTTTCAAAGTTCACTGTTTTTTCTTACGTTCTCGCTCGCCGCGTGCACTCTCAATGAAGGCTGACTTTGAACTAACGTATCGAGCCAGGTATGGAAGGGATGACCGTACCCATCGAGGTTTGAATGCACCAATCATTTCTCTACCCCACCCGAGGGTCAAAATTCCCCGAATCCAATTTTCATTTTTCGGATTTGTGACTACGATTTCGGCTTATCGTCCCACTGTGCGATTGAAGAGATGAGGAAATGTACCTTTTGTGCCCAAAAGACCGAAGGCTTTTGGCAATGCGCTGAGAGGCATGTGGAAATAATGTAGACTGTCGAGAAATACAAGCTTCTCGAGACGCATCGTGATAATCTTTGTTCCGTTCATAATTAACGTAGGGAGCTGTGTTTTTTTATTCTCAATCAGATACCGTCGAATAAATTGAGCGTCGAATCCTCTAGCGTTATGCACTACACAGATTGTATGCGGGTAACCCCCCTTGAGCTGCTGCATAGATAATTCCACGAGCTGTCCAAACGGGTTTTCTCGAAATATAAACTGATGCACACCGCAGCTCTCACATGGTTCATTGATAGAATTGTTGTCACAACACTGCGTGCAAACGCGTCGAGCTACGCAAAGACTCGGCGTGTGTACGAATGAGTTCAGGTCACCCTTCACCGTTGTACACTGCTGTGTTTAAAAATCGTAAAAAATGAAAACGATTTTAGGTGAAGCATTTGGGTTTTCGCGGATTGGTTTCATGAAGCGCAGGTGGTTATTTGGCTGGTCGGATTTACATCTTTTGCAGAAACCTACGCCACTTTTATGTTTCTTTTTTTCTAGTGGTTTGATTGTTTTGAAGCATCTATGACAGCGTTTGAGAAAATCACAGATACCGGTAACTCTGTGCTGCCGCAAACATTCTTCGCCGAAAAAATAACTATTGCACATTTCGCATTTGATTGTGCTGGCGGAGGTATTGCATATGGTGGTGCTTCGTGACACCTAGGACATTTTTTTGAACATTTGTGACCATATTTACGGTCGTACCGTGCGTTACAAGGTGCACAAAACCTCTTGCTGCCGACAGCCCCTCTCAGATTCAAAATCAGCTGAAAGTCGTGCGACCTCTCGTAATATAAAATATGCAGCGTGTGTTTAATTGAAACGCAAGTATCTATTATTTTTTGCCTACCATCGAATAACGGTAACTCTCTGCGTCCCAGAGTTAACAACTTAAAAACAATCATTGCAATACCTTCTCGGGCCATATGATCTTGATAACGTGCAATTTCATTTACACCGCACCCACGTGCTGGTATACAAATATTTGCAGCTCTTGTGAGCTCGAGCGCTGATTCTCTTTGTAGAATGCCGAGGGCTTGTCTCATACGCTGCCAGCGAGTGTGCAGCTCTCCCGTTTGAATTTCTCCCCGTTCGGCATAAGCTCGAGCAGCTACCAACGAACGAGGAAGGCATAAATTATCCTTGTTCTGAATCATCAAAATCGATTGTTTTGCGACGCCTTCGTGGGTCAACCCTTTCCGCCCGCTACCCTTGACGCCTCGGACCATACCCGTTGTAACACGGAATATATCGTCGATGTTCAAATTCGTTGAGCTTTGTGCGACACTACTCACAAGACGCCAAATGTCCTCGAAAGAGTAATCTCGCGCCGGTCGAAAAGACAGCCACACGGGACCGTGTGCTAAACTGCTTGCCGTGAACGTGATACCAACGTCATCATTACCCTCGCACGAGCTTGTGATGCGCGTGAGGAGATCGCGAAATGCTCCCTCAAGCCACTTCAATACGCTGATATCCGAGTGCGGCTGCTTGATGCGCACAGTTGTTTCACGGCCGCAAAGTTTGAAACGCTCAAAATAATGCATATAATCTTCCACGATGTCTAACCGCGCTCCCGGTGGTTGTACATCGCCGTACGCAGTGCTCCTCGAAACGTTGCCTCGCCTACCACCGCCGCTTTGCACACCTGCAAAATTTTTTCGTGTGAGTGAACAATAATTAATACAGAGAAAAATTTTTAAATGATTTTTATTCAGCAGTACCTCGTATGAGGTAAATCTACAAGGGTTCTTCATTATCATCAACTTCGAGCTCTGACGAGTAACCTGCGATATACGTGCGTAACTTCATTTTTATTCTACAACCCCGATGACAACTAATTATCGAATTCTCAATCACCACGCAGAGACAGAGAAAATACACGAATTTAATATTATGGGGCGGGGGAAGCTAACGAAATATATACTCTATGGTAAAAAATATAAATAATTTGTATTTACCTGAGTCATCACCTTCCAAAATATCTTGATGCCACTGATCAGCTCTTTGCAACGGCAACGGATTCTGCTCCTCGAGCCGCTCCAGCCATGCTTGATTCTCGCGTATCGAAACCCGATCGATCAGCCTCAGTTGATTTTCCGAATTATTATTGATACCTCCATCTGGAAACAAAAGCAGCTGGTTCCGCGACGATAACGGCACAGTATCGTAATCCGAAGAGGGAGATATGCTGCATCGCCTGCGCAATCCCGAATGCCCTGGAACCGCCAAATCTTCAGTATTTCGAGCGTTGTCATGTAGCCCGAAAGGTTCTGCCACAGGTATTGCAGGAGCCTGGTCATGCTCATTCGCGCTAAGTACCTGAGGTATCGCTGTATAAATAATTCATTATTCGAGAGTTACCTTATATCTTGACTATACAATCGCTAATTAGAGTGTGCAAAATCGAGAATTTCAATAATATTGATTCTTTATAATACATTTAATACCAGCTACTTACACGTGTCATCGATATTCTCGTTAAGAAAAGAAGCATTTTCCACGCTTTGTGATTAAAATATCGATTCCTCATTTTCTACAGCGTCGGCTGCTCTTATTAATTCGTCTTCTTCGCCGCTTGCTGTGCCGTGCAATAGCTTATGGTCTGATATAATAATTGAATAAAAAATCAAAAATAAAAAATTATTTAGTTATCAAAAAAATAATCAAAAAGTTGTTTACGCACCCCGAATTTCACCAGCAATTCCACGCACAGAAGGAGCGTCTTGGAGATCTCGTCGTTGTATCTCTTCAAACACACAGCTTAAAACACTTTGGCTTCTTAACACGCCCCTGTTATACGCTGCAACAATGACGCGTAGCGGTGCCCACCAAATAACATATCTGAGACGTTTGATCAGTACGTTGTACGACAAAAATCGCAATTGTCGGAGGACTGTGCAGCTTTTCCAAGCGCAAAAAATTAAAAATACAATCGCGAAGAGGAATATTATTTTCCATCGTGGCTCAAGAAAATAAATGGTAATGGGTATCTGCCCGTATCAAGACTGACTAACTTTTGCATTTTCTTCAAATAATTATAGTACAATACACTAAGACGAACGTATATATATATATATATATATATATATATATATATATATATATATGCGCGCATATAGGTGTAAGGCATGTATCTCCTCGGTGTTGAATCTTTGTCACGAAACATCATGATACTGATACTTAGTTTTCGCCAAAACAAAGTAAACCTTGGCACGTGCAAATCAGCTGACATGGCTTTATACACAACATCATGTAGCGTGTATGTGTGGCGGTGAGAGCTACGCAACTTTTCCCTCCCGAAGAAAAAAAATTTGAAAAATATATTCACAATGGAAAACAGTATCAGTCATCGTTATATCCTTGCAGGTAGGTCACTCGATGCTAAAGTATCCCTTCCTGGGGTCTACACCAGTAAATTATTCTTCGCCCTATATGTAAAAGAATTGCTACTGTCGAGCGATCCCGCGTGAGTATGCCTATAGCTATTGGATCTCGAAAGCTACGGAATGATACCTCGTCAGCTTACCGATGTATATTCGCAGTGTATGCATATTGTGTTGTCATGAAACATATCATGATATTGATACTTAATTTTAGCCAGAACAAAGTAAACCTTGGCGCGTGCAAATTAGCTGACATCCTCGTATACACATCAGTATGTATGTGTAGCTGTGAGGGCTATGCATCTTTTTCCCTCCCGGTAAAAAAATTTGAAAAATACATACACAATGGAGAACAGTATCAGTCATCGCTATGCTCTTGTAGATGAGATCATTCGACTCTAAAGTCACACATACATAGGTATGGCAGCAGTTCTTTTACATATAGGGCGAAGAATAATTTAAAATGATGCAGATCACAGGCATTCCTGCATCATTTCAAATTATTCTTCGCCCTATATGTAAAAGAACTGCTGTTATACCTATGTATACACGCAGCGTATACCTATTGTGCCTATAGGTATACTCGCGTTGCCTCTTCAGATCACATTATATATATATATTTTTTTTTTTAATATTTCGTGCCAGTGCCCGGGGGTTTCCCCTTTTAGCAAACCGTTCCTTCTCCTTCCTCCACCGAAATATTCCTCCTCCTCTCTTATTTTTTTCTCTCATGCTCAATGTAGCTACCGTTGCCACTACTGATAACTAGATGCATTCCGAGAATCTCCCCTTTCCCCCAATGCTCCATGGCTGCGGCCACTTCGCCTTTCCTCCTTGACCCTGTATCGCATTTGCCATGGACGGAGGGAAACTGCAGAAAACCTACCTTCGATACAGGTCGGAAGCTACCTAGTCCCCCCCTGGTGGCCGCGCGAGTAAACTCAAGCGCCGTCACCCGAGGTGGCCTAGGCAGGTCCCTGCTTTGCTGTGATTCAGTAAGTCAGTCAGTGAACGGCTAAGAGGCCACCTTCCGAGCGATAAGAACCGCTGCGGGAGTCCTCCAAAGCCGCACTCCGACCACCCACCCATCACAGAAAGGTATTTTGGGCATTTGTTTTCTTAAGGTGGAGTCCGAACCAACCAGGATTGCAGGAAAAACACGTAGAAAAACTTTTTTCATTGGTGTCGACAGTGGGGCTCGAACCCGGGTCCGCGGCGTGCGAACCCAGAGCCTCACCTACTGAGCCACTGCGCTCTTGAGATCACATTATATATATTAAATATATTATTCTCCATACGAATAAAAAGATGAGCGGATTCGAGCAAGCCTAAGCGACGATGAGACATGCACGTGGTGCTGACGGTGCATTTCGCGCGCACCGAGAAGTCTTCGAAATATTATCCCTAAAGGCGCGTGGAGCTTGTCTCCAAGCAGCTGTAGAGCTCAGTAATCGTCGTTCTTTTAATCGTGTAACATCGGTAAAACGTTCTCGCAACGTTGGTCGGTTAAAATATTATTCGTTTAAATAATTTATGTGCCCTGAGGATTAACGTGTGTGTGCTCGTGTTCATAAAAAAACGTTAAAAAAAATGAAATAATACAATGTGCTTTATTGCCAATCGGACAAATGTTTGAAGATGCACAGGAATCTTGTAATAAGTATATTAAAAGGTACCGTGAAGATTTTGCACGAAAATGGAGCAGAATAAAATCGATGGAAGATATTTTCTTGCGCTTGCTAGTGTCATCAGAACCGTATATATCAGGCTTAAAGAAATTGCAACAGAAGAAATCGAAGTCCTTATTTCCGGAAAGAATTGCATTGCTTACTTCACCAACACTTTATGCTTTAAATTATGATTCTACTTCTTTTGTTTCGATGTTGTCAGATTTTTCAGATTTTCCGATAGAAAATTCGACTGATGATGAAGATTAAATTTAATATAAATATTATAAGAATATGCTTGTTAATACAACATTATTTTTTACAGTTGGCTTTGTACTGTATATCGTAAATAAATATGTCAGTCTTTTGGAAATCGTGATTTTTATAACACTTTCTTACACAATTTATATATATATACTTAATCACTATTTTTGGTCTGCTATTTTCAATTTTGTTCTTTTTCACACCGGATTCGTAATCAGCGACCTCAAAACCCCCGAGTGACGAGTTTCAAGCGAATCCGGCAAATTTCGACAATTGCGTCCACCATATTTGGTCGACATTTTGTTCTCTCACTATTTTGACTTCAGATTCGTAATCAGCGACCCCAAAAACCCCTGGATACCAAGTTTCAGGCGAATCCGACTGATTTCGACAACTGCATCCGCCATTTTGTTTTTTTACTATTTCGACTTCAAATTCATAATCAGCGATCCCAAAAACCCCGGATAACAAGTTTCAAGCGAGTCCGACTGATTTCGACATCTGCGTCCGCCATATTTAGTCCGCTATTTTGTTTTTTACTACTTTAACTTCAGATTCGTAATCAGCGACCCCAAAAACCCCTGGATACCAAGTTTCAAGCGAATCCGACTGATTTCGACAACTGCGTCCGCAATTTTTAGTTCGCCATTTTGTTTTTTTACTATTTTGACTTTAGATTCGTAATCAGCGACCCCAAATACCCTGATAACCTACGTCTCAAACAGAATAAACTACTTCTACGATTTATGACCAGCTTTTCGGGAATCAGCCCCACTGTGCGATGCACTGGTATAGTAAATATCGACCGCGGTCTCCTCATGGGACGCTCTGTAGCACCATCAACATACCTGAACCATTCAACAATATAAGTTGAAGACTTCAGACGAACAACATTAAACATCTAAATGCCTAGAAAATAAAGGCGTCTCGATTCAACAGTTAGCCAGCCAAGTTGCCGCCTAAATGGTGTAATGTGAGTGTCACGTCGGAGATAAAAAACAAACCGAATACAACAATTTATGAGACGCTCAAGTTTCGTGTTCATCTCATCAGACAGATTATTATAAACTAGACAACAATAATCTAGGAGTGGAAAAACTAGGGAAACAATCAGCGATGTTCGTAACTCACGAGAAAGAACATTGCGATGAAGTTTTAACCTGTAGATGATGAAGTGAACACGATGAGAGATGTTAAGGATATGGGATTTCCACGACAGATTGGATTGAAAAATGACACCAAGGTTCCAGGCCTCACCAACGAATGGTATATGTACACCTTTAAAGAGATCAGTAATAACGTAGAAATGTCAAGTTCACGCGTATAAGAATTGCTGCCAAGTGTAAGAACCTTAGATTTACTGATATTTAGTTGCAGACCATTGGTAGCCGCAAAGTTGGAAATAGCAAGAGCATCTTCAGATATCAGCCTAACTCCGTGATGCAGCTGAGTTGGAAGACAGCTGAGATAGATTTGTGTGTCATCAGCAAATACCATGTGATAAGAGTGGCGAAGGACTAGTCCTATGTCATTAATGAAAAGCAACAAAAGGAGGGGGCCCAGAACCGAACCTTGAGGGACACCAGAAGTCGTAGGCAACCATGTGGAGCAATTTCCATGATCGTTAACAACTGCTTGTGTTTTGCCCGTTAAATATGAAAAAAACCAGTCGAGTACTTGATCTGAAAATCCGATTCTCTTGAGTTTTAGTAGTAATTGCAAGTGTGGAACTGTATTGAATGCTTTAATGAAATCAAACAGAATTAGGATAGTGATTCGCCTCTCATCAACGTTGCGTCTGACGTCATCACATATGCGCAATAGCGCCGACTGCGTGCTATGACCACTCCGAAACCCTGATTGACGTGGGTCAAATACATTGTTAGTAGTTAGCCAATCCGTTATTTGTTTGTGAACTAGTCGCTCAAGTAATTCAGATCATTCACATAGATATGCTATTGGGCGCGTATCAGACGGCGACTTAGGTATTTTAACCCGTAAAAACCACACCTCTATTGAGCGTACATACATGCCACACTAGTGCGATTTGGGATTTTGAATTTTCAATGTACTATAACTCTCGTATAAATAATCTAAAACTATTCGATAACCAGTATTTTTTGGGGTAATAGTTTCTCAGGAATCCGAAGGTCATAATTTCAAATGCGATAAATATTATTCATTCTGTGAAAATACGATAAAATCAGAACAAAAATGTTCGAAAATTCGCAAAAAATAAATTTTAGGTTGTTGCAAATTTGCACTAGTGTGGCGTTTACGGGTTAATTTTAGAGAGCGGACGAAGATAAGCTTTTTTCCAACTTTCTGGAAACTTAGATGACTACAAAGACAGGTTAAAAATAGATGTTAATAGAGGACCAGAAACTTGGAGCGACTTACTCACCGAGAAAAGTGATATGTTATCAGGACCGGCAGAATAGGATGTAGAACCAAGATTGGTGGAAATGAATGAACGCACTTGAACTGGCGTGATTTCAGTAAAACTAAATAATTCAAGACGTTCAGACTGAACAGCCGAGGACTACACTCGATACTCTAAGAAGGAACAAGGCGGCAGCTGACTGGAGACTGCAGAATAAAATTCGTTAAGTAAGTCTGGTCGAAAAAAGTGAAGCGGAAAGGGAAACGAGAATTTGGCCAAGCCGAGGTTAGCTAATTCCCTCCATAACTTGATCGGCTCAGTAATGCCGGTCAACCTCCGGATATAATAATCAGTCTTGGCCATTTTCAGGTCATCTTTAAGCTCGTCTCTGTGCTCTCTGAAGATTTCTAAGTCAAGTAAACTTCTAGATCTCCGCGCACGAGTAAGTAACCAGTTCCGCTGTGATATGCGATTTCTAAGGTTTTGCGTTAGCCATGACGCAGGCGGCTGACGTACTCGAAATGACCGCAATGGTGCGCACTTATTTAGCGATGTAAGAAATATCGCCGAAAATTCAGCGACAACCAAGTTAACATCTTCCGGTAATACATGTAAATTTAGATTAGTATTAACGCTGTACGTTGGATCAAGACACGTAGTAAAGAGACATAGAGTCCACTGGTTAACAGATGACAGAAATTCAACTCATCGAAATTACGGTACGCTCGGCGAGTAATGATGCGATCCGTCACAGCCTTGGTATTCAAAATGTAATTAAGCTCGAGAAGATCATGACCAGCTATGAACAGAGCCTCAGATTTCACGACAAAGTGGATTTTTTCCTCATTATCAATAATGAAAACGTCTAGCCTCGAATCCGAAGTTGCCGTATGGTGAGTAGTAGGTGAGTTGACAATATGCATAGAGAGGGAGAAGTTTAATTGGCGTAGATACCTCGATTCGTAATTATCGCTGGCTAGATTACAATTACAGTCACCCCCATTGATGATATTCTTATAAAAAAGGAAAAAAATATTTATGGCATGAAAGAAGTCACTAAGCATTCAACCCTTAGGCCGCCTATATACAGAAGAAAAAAGGAGCTTATCAGAATTGGAGCTTGTGATTTCAATTATCATGTATTCTGGCGAATTAGAGAACTGATTTCCGGAAGTCATTAGAAACTGCGCTTTCAAGGAATCGTGAATGTAACAGGCCACCCCTCCACCCTCCTTGGCCTCTCGATCGTTACGAATGAGAAAATACCCGTCAATGTGTATCAAATTGTCATCAATAAAGGAATGGAGCCAAGTTTCGCACATGAAACTTTTGGTCCCAAAAGGCAGACTGGATAAAATCCATGTGACCACGCACAGAATTGGCATTAAATTGGGCAATTTTCAAACAAGATGATGGCAATGAAGGTGGAGGCAAAGCCTGGTTCGCTGGCACTAGTCAGATTAGCTTATCGAGATCCACCGCAGTGACAATGACAATTCGTGGATGAACATCGCTTTTACGAACAAATAAGGAACCTGAGCGGGTCCAAACATATTTGTAACCGCGTTACAGCGCTCGAGATTTTGCGAGTCGAAGTAGGCTATAGAGTGCTGGCGGAAGAAACTCATTTGAATATACAGTCCCTGGTTACCCAAGCCCAAAAACTTCGGTTACGGACAAAAATTTTTTTGCTCGCTTCTTATTTAAAATATGTTCTCGAACTTGGTGCGATTTGAGGCTGATGATAAAGGATTTGCTGGAGTTGCTGGAGCTTGAAGCTGAGCTCGAAGGTGCGCTAGTATTATCACCATCAGGTCCACTGTTGACGTTTCTATCAAGACTGCGAATCTCAAGGATGTCGGTGAGGAGATTCGGAACACCCAGAGCCAGAAAGACTTTCTTGACGATAGCTTGGGCAGAATCGTTGATGGCCAAAGGTATACCGGATAATGTGATGTCTGCAGATGGACAGAAAGATTCGTGGCCGCCGAAGAGAAAGGACCAGATGACGGATTGTCCATCGATGAAAAACGAATCGACAATTTGCTGATACGGGCTTTCAGTAAGCAAGAGAGAGAGAGAGAGAGAGAGAGAGAAAGAGAGAGAGAGAGAGAGAGAGAGTAAGAGAGAGAGGGAAGGAGAAAGAGATGAGAATATTGAAAATAATAATAAAACTAAAAAAATAATAATAATCCAGAGAGAAAGAGAGAGAGAGAGAAAGATACGAGAATACTGAAAATAATAATAAAAGTAAAATTGACAATACTAGTAATAATGTGCGCCACTCTGATGATTCCCCCTTGCCCTCACCGCACCGCACCAACACACATCGCCATCGCAACACTCGATTGACCCAGCCGCAAGGTGGGGGAAAATTGAGTGGTGGAGGAAGCCGCGTGGTGGGGGAAGAAGTGAGGATAGGAGTGGGGACTCACCAGAATGGTGCACTTACTACTTTTGTGTGTGTGTGTGTGCGTGTGTGCGTGCCTGCGTGTGTGTGCGCGCGCAGGTGTTAGATCGGGTGTGTGTGTGCTCGCGCGTGTTCTCGTGTGTGCGTGCGTGTTCGTGCGTGCGTGCGTGCGTGCGTGCGTTCGAGCGTGTGTGTGTGTATTTGTGTTCGTCCATGCGCGCGTGCGTGCGTGCGTCTGTGCGTGCGTGCGTGTGTGTGTGTGTTCATTTGTGTATGTGTGTGTGTATGTGCATGTGTACATGTGTATGTGTGTGTGAGTGTGTGCGTGCGTGCGTGCGTGCGTGCGTGCGTGCATGCGTGCGTGTGCATGTACTCCTGCATGCGTGCGTGTGTGTGTGTGTGTACTCGTGCATGCGTGTGTGTTGTGTGCGCCTGAGTGAGTCCGAGAGTGTCCGACTGTATGCGAGTGTGTGTGCGCGGGTGGGGTCATCCGGGGTCTAGGGTGGAGCCCCGGCGGGGTGGATCAGGGGGCCGAGCCTTGGGGCCCGAGGACTGTTACAAACCTAGATTTCAATGTTTCAAATTATTTATTTATTTAACCACTCGATTTTTGACTATATAACGGCGCTAGAGATATTGAAAGTACTTCCCACACAGCACGAAATATGACAGAAATATTTCAGAAATGTTTCAACGTTTCCGATTCATAACATAACTTCGAAATATTTCTGAAATGTATCTGAAATATGTCAATTGCAATATAATATTTTCGACATTTCCGAAATATTTCTGAAATACGTCAATTGCAATATAACATTTTCGATATTTCTGAAATGTTTCAGAAATATGTCAAATGCAATATAGCATTTTGGATATTACCGAAATATTTCTGAAGTATATCAGTTGCAGTATAACATTTTCGATATTTCTAAAATATTTCCGAATTATGTCAATTGCAATATAACATTTAGGATATTTCCGAAATATTTCTGAAATATGTCAATTGGAATATACCATTTTGGATGTTTCCGAAATATTTCTTAATTAAGTCAATTGAAATATAACATTTTCGATATTTCTGAAATGCTTCAGAATCGCAAATATTTCTGAATTAAGTCAATTGCAATATAACATTTTCGATATTTCTAAAATATGTCAATTGCAAAATAATATTTTGGATATTTCCGAAATATGTCAATTGCAATATAACATTTGCGATATTTCTGAAATATTTCCGAAATATGTCAGTGTAACGGCCCCGTCCCATAGCCTAAACAACTCTTTTCCTTTCCCACGCCAGCTCATGAACTTTACTCTCGCTACCAGTCCACTCGCACGCTTAAACCTTACATATCAGCTAAACATAATACAGTAGAACCCCGTTTATCCGGCCTCCGATCAACCGACGTTCCGCGTTATCCGAGCCACCGGACTTATCCGAGCGGTCCGCGTTAACTGAGGTGCGCGCTCGGATAACACGGGAAAACTCGGATAAAACGGATGAAGCCGCTATGCTGCATGCGCGGAGTTGTCTGCGATCGATACATTGTTGTTAAAACACGCATAAACTTGCTACTACACGCTTTGTGCTCCTCGGTTGCGAAGTAGAATTTAACAGTTGCGCTTCAACAGTCAATGAAGAAACATTGCCATGTCGCAAAAGCGAAAAAAAATCGTCGTGAGTGTAGAGAAGAAGTTGGAAGCAATTAGAAGATTAGATAGAGGAGAAATCATTCGAAATGTCGCGGCCGATTATGGTGTTGGAGAGACCACCGTGGGCGATTGGCGTCGAAATCGATCTGATTTAGAGGAATTCGCGATTAAATCCGGTGGTGCGATGACTAATCGTAAAACGATGAAACCGGCAGAGTATGACAAAGTTGACAAAGCTTTATTTCTATGGTTCACTCAAATGAGAGAAAAAGGTCTGCCAGTATCAGGTAAGCAAGCTTTATTTCTTCAAAACAACATTCGTTAAATATGACAGAGTTTGAAGATTCTTCGATACAAAATTATGCAAACAGGGTTTTTTGAAAATGACCTTTTGTTACGTGCAAAAGGCACTACAAACTATAATTTCGTTTGTATTTATTTTCTATATAATAACTTTTATTGGGCGCCTCTACTCCGTCCCATACGGGCCCGGTCACGCTCTGAAATAAGGAAGGGGTGATCTGACGGATTAAATGATATATTAATATGGGTTGATGATATTTACTTTTATTTATGTATCTGTGAACGAGTAAAATTAAATAGGGGAAATGAAATACAGTAACTGGGTGCCCCGCGAAGGAGGGAGGAAGAAGTAAGGTGAGAGTGGCTGCACTACGTCAGCCGCGCTCGCCCGCGTTCTCACTCGCTGACATCTTATCCAAGTAGGACGATATATATGTATACATATTAATATAATGCCGCGGAGCGGGGACTTACTTTGTACGGAGAACAGAAGAAAACGGTATAAAATCCCAAAATTTGTATTAATGACGCTAATGGCATTTATTGTCACTAATCACTTATTGTCACTAACTTATAGTCACTAAACTTATAGTCACTACTTATAGTGTCTAACTGAAGTTAAGGCCGGGATATTTGGGTGAATTTAATATTTAGATAGGTGAAACTTTAATGGAAATAGCAATTGAAAGGGGGTAACAACACAACGAGGATATCGAATATAGACTGATGGTCTATGCAAGCCACCGAGAGATCTTCACGGGCTTAAGGCCGCCACGACAAGCTAAGAGCCGGAGTATTTGTCTGAGCGTGCTTTCGCAACTTGGTACAACTCAGTACTGGCGCGACACAGCGGGGAACTCTAGCTCACCGCTGGGTCCCGCCAGGACAATTTTTGCAAATGTGGTAATTTTGATCGGCCCGTGTATACCCTTGAGTTCGCCTTGAGCTCGCGGGGACTCGCATTTGCTTACCAAAAGAATGTGCTGATAAGACTGTCGATCCGTGGGATCGCGAAGTCACATCCGTTCCCGTGAAAGTTTCGTTCCGAAATCGAAACGTATTTATAGAGTTTAATTGTTATATTATATCATAAAATTTTGAAGTGGATGTGACACTTTTTTCTTCCTTTATCTCTTTCAGGTCCTATTTTACAGGCAAAGGCGATGATACTTGCAAAGCAGTTTCCCGATGAAATCGAGACTTTTACAGCAAGTTCCGGATGGCTCAACAGATGGAAGAAAAGACACGCTATTCGTCAGTTAAGCATCTGTGGCGAAAAAATGTCCGCAGATGAAGGTGGATTGGCTGAGTTTAAAAAAGAATTTGATAAGCTTGTAGCGGAAGACGGATACTTGCGAGATCAAATTTATAACTGCGATGAGACTGGTCTAAATTTTCGGATGATGCCTTCTAAGACATTAGCCTCACGAGAAGAAGCACTTGCTCCGGGGTATAAAAAAAATAAAGAAAGGGTTACTATCTTAGCATGCAGTAACGCGTCTGGAACACAGAAACTGCCACTAATGTGTATCGGGAAATCGGCAAAACCCAGAGCGATTAAGCACATTAACCCAGAAGCTTTGCCAGTGCAATACGCGCATTAAAAGAATGCTTGGATGAGTCGTGATCTTTTCCAAAAATGGTTTTTCGAACAATTCGTCCCTTCGGTAGAGAAATTTTTGAAAAAAAATGGTCTACCCAGAAAAGCGATTTTGGTACTCGACAACGCTCCATCGCACCCAAACGAGTCAGTTCTTAGAAGTGAAAACATCGTAGTCAAATTTTTCCCACCGAATGTGACCTCAATTGGACAACCAATGGACCAAGGCGTACTCGAGACGTTCAAACGTCATTAGCGACGTTTTTCACTCCAAGAAATTCTGGAAAAAAGTGCCGCGGGTAATCCGCTCAGAGAGTGTTTGCTTGCAATAAACATGAAAAGCGTTATTTACTGGTCAGCTCAAGCTTGGGATGCTGTCCAAAGGTCCAATCTCGAAAGGTCATGGGCAAAAATCTTGGGTTCCAACAATCAAAGCGATGAAATTGCAGACGATGTAGATCTGCATAGTATCATGGAGCAGATTCCTGGCTGTCAAAACGTCGACAGAAACGATACGGAAGAATGGGTTCATGGTGACGATTGTGAACAGGACCTTATAGATGACGAAATTGGCCAACTCGTAAATTCTGGAGAAGAAATCGCTGACGAAGACAGCGAAACGGAAGAAAGTCCGCAAATCAGCCACGAGCAGGGATTAAATGCGCTGGAACTAGTGCTTAAATATATCGAGGAACAGCCGAAGAGTACTGCAAGTGACCTGTTACTAATGAAACGTTGACGAGATATTGCAGCTAAGAAACGAATGAGCAGGTTGAGGCAGTGCTCCATCACGGATTTTCTTGACTCATTGATAACAAGTGCACTAAAAATGCTTTGTACACCAAAGATTAAACTACGTTACGTACTTAAATTTTTTTATCTTAGGTATATGTTCATTTGGTAATAATAATAAAAGTTTTTGATTTTTCTACTTCGTCCGTGTTATCCGAGTTTTCGCTTATCCGAGGTACCCCCTCCCCACATTAGCTCGGAAAAACGGGGTTCTACTGTACTCCTTTCCGGTCAATCTCACAACCGTCAGCACCTTAGCTCCAGTTTGCCCTTGGTCCCACGGGCCTTGTTCCTCTGTCTTGACGACATCCCTTCCACTCTCATTAAGTCCTCTTCTTCCTTCACCTCATTAGCACTGCAGTTCATCGTTAACAGTCAATCAGTTCGGACGTGCACTGCCGAATATACCAACGTGCCAATAAACAATCAGTCTAAAATATTTCAAGTCTAACTCCATTTCAAATTCATTCAACCCGTTCGCCCATCACATCAGTTGCAATATAACATTTTAGATATTTCCGAAATATATCTGAAATATGTCAATTGCAGTATAACATTTTCTATATTCCTAAAATATTTCCGAAATATGTCAATTGCAATATAACATTTTGGATATTTCTGAAATCTGTCAATTGCAATATAATATTTTGGATATTTCCGAAATTTTTTTGAAATATGACAATTGCAATATAACATTTTCGATATTTCTGAAATACGTCAATTGCAATATAATATTTTTGACATATCCAAAATATTTCTGGAATATGTCAATTCCAATATAACCTTTCCGATATTTCTAAAATGTTTCAGAAATATGTTAATTGCATTATAATATTTTGGATATTTCCGATATATTTCTGAAATATGTCAATTGCAATATAACATTTTCAATATTTCTGAAATGTTTCAGAAATATGTCATTTGCACTATAACATTTTGGATATTTCCGAAATATTTCTGAAATATGTCAATTGCAATATAACATTCTGAATAGTTCCGAAATATTTCAGAAATATGTCGATTGCCATATAACATTTTGGATATTTCCGAAATATTTCTGAAATATGTCAATTGCAGTATAACATTTTCGATATTTCTGAAATATTTCCGAAATATGTCAATTGCAATATAACATTTGGGATATTTCCGATATATTTCTGAAATATGACAATTGTAATATAACCTTTTCGATAATTCCGAAATATTTCTAAAATATGTCAAATGCAATATATCATTCCGAATAGTTCCGAAATATTTCAGAAATATGTCAATTGCCATATAACATTTTGGGTATTTCCGAATTATTTCTGAAATATGTTAATTGCAATATGACATTTTCGATATTTCTAAAATATTTCCGAAACATGTCAATTGCAATATAACGTTTTGGATATTTTCGAAATATTTCTGAAATATGTTAATTGCAATATAACTTTTTCGATATTTCTGAAATCTTTCCAATGCAATATAATATTTTGGATATTTCCGAAACGTTTCTGAAATATGTCAATTGCAATTTAACATTTTCGATATTTCTGAAATATTTCCAAAATAGTCCAATTACAATATAACATTTTTTATATTTCCGAAAGATTTATGGAATATGTCATTTGCAATATAACATTTTCGATATTTCTGAAATATTTCTGAAAATTGTCAATTGCAATATATCATTTTCGATATTTCTGAAACATTTGCGAAATATGTCAATTGCAATATAACATTTTGGATATTTCCGAAATATTTATGAAATATGTCAATTGTAATATAATATTTTCGATATTTCTGAATTATTTCCGAAATATGTCAATTGCAATATAACATTTTCGATATTTCTGAAATATGTCAATTGCAATATGAGCCGTTCGCTCGAAGAATGACCTAAGTCGATTTAGATCGTTTTTTGGATTTAGTTACCAGTGCGTAGGTATGAGTCCTAAAAGTATGTTTGTCAAGTTTTGTAACATTTCGGCCGTTATTGACATTTTTGTGATTGATAGAAACTGCGCACCTAGAGTATTGTCGTTGTTAGTCGTCGCGGCGCGGCTGCGTCTCTAGTCTCGCGCTCCAGCTGTTGATGTGCGTTGTGGTACCCGCGCGGTACGTGATAAATATATCTTTTGCTCTCTTGTGTTACGAATAAATTCGTGACAGAATTCAGAATTCGGAAACTTAAGATGACGGATCCAATATGGCGGGCCAAAATTGCAAACAGTCCTTTGACGGAAGTGAAAGTCGGTACTCAGGGGTTTTCAGGGTTCTGATAACGAATCTGCACTCGGAATTTGGGAATTCAAGGTGGCAGATCCGATATGGTGGACCGAAAATACAAAAAGTCATCCAATGTCAGTGAAAGTTGGTACTCGGGGTTCTTGGGGTACCTGATAACGAATCAGTACTCAAAATTTAGAAATTGAAATAGTGGACGTAGAATGCAAAAAGTGGTTCGATTAAAGTAAAAGTTAGTACTCGGAGGTTGATGTAGTCCCTGACTACGAATTTCACGGTCAGATTTCGGGAATGCAAGATGGTAGATCTAACATGGTGACTTGCATGCGAAAAACAATGCTCATCTAGCGTAAGATCGGTAGATAGATATTTCTCGAGCTATTGATTGTAAATTGCATGTGACACGGCCGATGCAGACCTGAGAAACCGTTTATTCAAGCCAATTTTTCATACTAGAGTACGATATACAAACTTACTGCATATACGATTTAGGAAATGGAAACTTCAATTTTCTCCAAAAAGTACCGCTCTCAGTCAAATCCAGAGACACGAACGAGGACATGGCGGTCGATGTCTCCATTTCTAATTTTTTTTCGTTTTTAACATTTTTTTTTTTATTTTTTTTTTCTTAGTTAAAAAATTTTTTTTTCGTTTTTTGTAATTTTTTTATTTGTTTCTTTGTTTTTATTTATTTTTTTATTTATTTTGAGTGAATATTCATTATTAGCGACCACGAAAACCCCTGATTACCAACTTTCATTTTCGTCAAACGACCTTTTGCATTTTTGGTCCACCATATTGGATCCCCCATCTCGAATTTTAAAATTTTGAGTGCATATTCGTTGTCAGCGACCCCGAAAACCCTCGAGTATTAACTTTTACTTGCGTCAGACGACTTTTTGTACTTTTAGTCCGCCATATTGGATCCGCCATCTTGAATTTGCTAACTTCGAGTGCGGACTCGTTATCAGCGACCCCGAAAACCCCCGAGCACAATTTTCAAGTCGATTAGACGTAAAGAAAAATGTGTGCTTGAAAGGGTTAAGTATTTCGCTGAAAAAACGACCTAAATCATTTTGTATTAATTATAAATTTCAGTGTTGTTAAAATATATTTAATAACGATTTTATGGTCTTGAATCTTTACTTAGGAGTGTGTCTTTGAAATAAATTCAAAGAATTATACATTTTTACACCTAACAATTTTCCATACAATGCTGAATCTTTTTTTTTTTTTTTTTATTAATTTATGTCCTCACGCCTTCTTCCCTTTCGGGGTTTTCAAGACGGCGCTCCTTCCCTCACTTCCCTTTCCATCCTTCCCTCACATCCACCTCCACCCTGGGTATCTGGTCCGGGTCAGTAACCAGACACCCAGGGCCCGTGCGGCCGCAGCCGACTTCCTATTCTGTAGCGTATTCACCATGGCACGCGTATTAGCACGTATCATGGGCCCCGGGAAACTGCGGAAAACCTGGGCCACTACAGTCGGTCCCGTGCTCGCCTCACGGCGTCGGAGCTACGTCACATCTTGACAGGAGAACGTAAACATGGACTACAGCTATATATACGTGACACACACCAGTAAATGTACTTGTGTATGCCCCATACATACATCTGGAGCTAGTCACGCCCATATTTTATTTTCTCCTGACAAGATTACGACACCGGGAATCGAACCCGGGACCTCCCGAGGCTCTGGCTAAGAGGCAAGCACGCTAGCCACCAGACCAAAGCCCCGGTCATACAATGCTGAATCTTTTAATCGTTTTTTCTCAAAACGACCAAATTTGACTGAAGTCATTCTTTGAGCGAACGGCTCATATAATATTTTCGACATTTCCGAAATATTTCGGGAATATGTCAGTTGCAATATAACCTTTTCGATATTTCTGAAATGTTTCTGAAATACGTTAATTGCAATATAAAATTTTGGATATTTCCGAAGTATTTCTGAAACATGTCAATTGCAATATAACATTTTCGATATTTCGGAAATGTTTCAGAAATATGTCAATTGCAATATAACATTTTGGATATTTCCGAAATACATTCCGACCTCCCAATAAGAAACCCGGAAATAAGAAACCTTCCCCAGTTTCGCGCTCAAGCACTTCCCCCACTACGACTCGAGCTCCGAGCTCGAGAATTTTGTGCGCGAACCTCTGGTGAAGAAACCAGCCTGGGAGAGATTATTCGGGCAAAATCGAGTTAACATTGTAGTGGAAATGAATGTGTGCGTGCGTGCGTGAGCGTGTGTGTGTGCGTTTTTGCATGGGCGATGTAAACAAATGGGAACTCTTTCGAGAGTTTCTTATCGAGAGGATCGCATGAGGAAAAGAGTGAGAGAGACAGACACAGGTAGTGAGTGCGGAGCGCGCGCCTGGTGGGGGTATCCGAATTCTAGGAAAAACTCTTCCCCTTGGGGGCTTTTGGTTTCTTATTGGGAGGTCGGACTGTATTTCTGAAATATGTCAATTGCAATATAACATTCTGAATGGTTCCGAAATATTTCAGAAATATGTCAATTGCCATATAACATTTTGGATATTTCCGAAATATTTCTGAAATATGTAATTGCAATATAACATTTTCGATATTTCTGAAATATTTCCGAAATAGTCCAATTGCAATATAACATTTTCGATATTTCCGAAAGATTTCTGGCATATGTCATTTGCAATATAACATTTTGGATATTTCCGAAATATTTCTGAAAATTGCCAATTGCCATATAACATTTTGGATATTTCCGAAATATGTCAATTGCAATATGTCATCTTTTTAACAATGATATTGAGTGTAAAACGGTGAGGTCGTATTCGCCATTTTTTTTCGCAAACGCTTTAAAAACCTTCGTACCACAATGGTTTATTGATTTCGAAAAGAAATGCCGTTCTTGCCTTTTCCAAAAATAGTATTTAACGCAAAAGTATAAGGTCGTAACGGCCATACTTTTTTTCGACGATGTAAAAACCTTTGAAACGCAAAGACTTATCTATTTCAGGAGGAAATTATTTTTTTTTTCTGTTCCCAAATCAATATCGAACGTTAAAGATTGGGGTCGTAGCCGCTATCCTTTTTTTTACCGCTCTAAAAAACTTTGAAACGCAACGATCTATCGATTTAGGGAAGAAATGACATAGCTTTATTACTTTACCAAAATGATAGCAAACCTCAAAGAATAAGGTCGTAACAGCCATTCTTTTTTTTAACGCTTTAAAAACCGTTGAAACGCACAGATTTATCGATTTCGGGAAAAAATCACATTTTTGGTTTTTTCTGTTCCAAAAATTATATGTAACGTAAAGCGATAAGATCACAAGCGTTATTCGTTCTTTTTTCTTTAACACTCTAATAACCTTTGAACCGTAAAGAATTATCGATTTCGGGAAGAATTAACATTTTTTTTCTTTTCCCGAAATGCTGTCGTACGTATAGGCGTAGGGTCCTATGCACCATTTTTTTTATTGCACACGTTTCAGAAACCTTTGACACCCAATGATTCATCAATTTTAGGAAGGAAGAAATTTTTTTTATTTCTTTACCAATAATTTTTATTTAAAATCTCTGACGCAATTTTTTAGTTTTAGCGTCACAGGTCGTCCCGACCTTCGTTTACCAGACGATATACGAATAATCCGGATAATTTTTAATATTTAGCGTATGGATTCGTTATCTTTTTTTTTTCAGTTTTCGCGTTATCGTACGTTTTAGTTAGCAAGTCGTGTTTTATGGGGTCAATCGCATCAACGATACCGAGTTACTGTGAGACAGGGCCGAATAACGAGCCACCCGGTATATTCGGTCTTTTTCGGACACGTAATCGAGGGGAGTATAAAGGATCGAGTAGAAATCTCAACGCTTCAGGATAAAGAGTATGGGAAATGAAGGGCGGTTTTTGAGTTACGTATGGAAGGTCGTCGCCGGCTCGGATTGCGATCGCCCAGCCGTCACGGATTGCCCGATCACAGTTATCGTAGGTTTAGTTACGTTTACGTATGGAAGGACGTTGCCGGCTGGGATTGCGATCACCCAGCCGTCGCAAATTGCCCGATCGCTGTTATCGTAGGTTTAGTTTTAGGTAGTCCCAGATCTTCCCCATACTCAAAGAATACTCCTTGGAGGACCATCCTCAATGTAATAAGTACCTCGACGCCATAACACCTGGGCATTATTCCGTTATCGACTATTAAGAAATATTTTTGTTTGAATTCATGTTATCGTTCGAATTTTACCGTTTCATATCTGGGATAGGGCTTTATATGTGTGCGTGAGATAAGGAGAATAGTGGGCTTGTAATCTTATTACGCGTGCGCGTAATCGTCCCCTCTTTTCGCGTTACCTTTTCGATCAAGCTATCGATTCGATTCGCTCTCTTTCAGCGTTGCTCTCGACCCGAGTGGTTCTCTGCTCGGGAAGCTCCCGTCACGTTACCGTTTTTGCTCTCGTATCGCTACGCTATCGTTTCTCTCGAGCTATCTTTTTGGCATTCTCGCCTTCTCTGATACCGTTTGTTACCGAGTTTGCTCTCGTTTCGTTCCCGTTATGCTACCGCTGCTCTCTAACTACATTTTTGTGATCTCGAATGCGAGGTATTTCTGTTCTCGAGTTACCGAAATTGTTTTGTCGTTGTCGTCACGCTATCGTATACTTTCGAGCTCTCTGTTCACGTTCCCGTTTCCGAGTCTATCGTCGTTATCGAATTTATTTAAGCATCGAATTTATCGTCGTTACAGAATTTATCTTAAGTTACCGAATTTACCGCCGTTATCGAATTAATTTACGCATTGAATTGATCGTCGCTCTCGAATTGAGTTAAGTATCGAAGTTACCGTCATTCCCGAATTTATCGTCGCTATCGCCTCCGTTACCGTGATTTCTTTTCGTTTTAAACAAGGGTTATCGCAATTCGGGTGACTCTGGGAATTTCTTGTACGTTATCGATTAAGAAATAAATTAGCCTGAACCAAGGCCCCATAGGTTATTTTCCGAGTTGAGTTTTATCATTTCAGTCTACGTTTACGAAGGCACTCGAGAGTTAGCCAGCCGTCTACGCCCTCTCTCCGAAACCTACATCCTGAGTGAATCGGGTATACCGTCACCGATCTCGCCATCCGATACGCCGGCGCACAGTGGGCTGGATTTCAGAAAAATGGGCAAAATAAAAAAAAAGAACTTTCGACTTTTTCCATTTTTTTTTTTGGGATCGTTACAAAACATGTTTCTACACTCGATGCCGAAATAACAGGTCTCTAGCTTTTGAATTCAGCAGGTGACGATATTCAGAAGTTGACCCTTTTCTAGCGTGGCGCGCGCTGTTTCTTGGCCCGAAATATTCGACTCGCGCGAAGCGAAATATTTTCTATTCCACGCTGCCGATTGACTAGCCTGGATGAATTAGCATTAGCCACGAGAATAAAACTTATTTCTGCAGGACAACTCGATGCTGCTGAAGTTGTTAAAGATATAACAATTCAATCTCCCGTAAGAGCTACGAAATATCGAGCTGCTTATAGAGCGTCGATGGAACCATAGCAAATTGAGATGTCCGGAGATGATGCCCTTGTGGATTTCATAGATGCAAAATTAACAAAACAGCAGTATAAAGACATTCGGAAATCTTTGAGGCAGAAGAACTACATCGTGTATCCATCGTACGAAAAAGTTGCTGCCGCTAAAAAACTGTGTTACCCTTCAAATATCACGGTAAATGAAACCTCATCAGCCGAAGTAAAATTACAGTCTTTACTGGAATAGAATTTTAAAATTGCAAACAGACGTGATTACATCTTTGAAGCCTGAAGTTACGACAAATCTACGATTACTTTTTAAATGGGGTTGCGATGGAAGTTCCGGACACAGTGAATACAAGCAAAAGTTTACAAACGAGGACAGTTCCGATGCGAGTGTATTTTTAACATCTATAGTTTCATTGCAAATCATAGGTTCAGATAATGAACACAAGGAATTAGTTATTTGGAAAAATCCCAGGCCTTCATCGCCGTGCTATTGTCGCCCTATTAGAGTTCAATTTTTAAAAGAAACTGTGTTATCAACTAACCTCGAACGACAGCACGTTGAAAATCAGATCGAGTCGCTGGTCCCTTTTACGACTATTATTGTCGCAAAGAAAATTATCGCAAAATATGAACTTTTCTTTACTATGATTGACTGCAAAGTTTGCAACTCTGTGACAGATACAAAGTCATCAATGCGTTGCTACATATGCAGCCACACATCATCAAAATTCAACAACATGGAGCTGATGAAGACGGCATCCTTAATCACAACTCGACTCGACCTTGGATTATCAACGTTACATGCCTGGATCCGATTTTTTGAGTGCTTCTTGCACATTGGCTACAAAATTGGCGTTTATAAGTGGCAAACCCGCAAAGCTGATGAAAAGAACGTTATTGCTGAGCGAAAACGAAATATTCAAGCCGCATTCAAAAAAAAGTTGCATCCAATTGTTGATCAACCGAAACAAGGATTTGGTAGCAGCAACAACGGCAACACTGCGAGACGTTTCTTCGAAAATACAACGTTATCAGCACACATTTTGGGTGTAGACGAGCAGATTATGAAACGATGCTACGTAATTTTACAAGTTCTTTCAAGTGGGTATGCCGTAAATGTCACTGCGTTTCAACGGTATTGTATTGAAACCGCTGAAATGTTCGTAACTCTATACCATTGGTACAGAGTGCCAAATACAGTCCACAGAGTTTTAATTCATGGTCCGTTGATAATTCAGTGGTCCCCACTTCCGATTGGACAAATGTCGGAAGACGCGCAAGAAGCCCGTGAAAAAGATATAAAAAAATATCGCGAAATTTATTCCCGAAAAAACTCGAGAACAGCGACCATGGAAGACCGTTTGTTTAATTAACTTACCATGAGTTTCCTCAGACGTCGTTCGGGTAGGAAAGAGTGAGTGAGAGGGCAAATGAATGAAATAATGCACGGTTTCGCGACAAGCAATGTATGCTTGCCTCGGCGTAAAAACCCTCACGGAGCAGAGGGAAAAGCCGAAGCAAGACAAATATTTATTAAAACACAAGCAGAAGGCACAATACAAATAATAATTGACAGTATCGGGCGCGTCTCAATAACGAGATTGAATGATCATTCAATAAATTATAAATATCGTTCGCTTACCAACTACGCAAATCACGTGTTCGACGCCGCGACTTCCGACGCTCTCGTGGAAGCGGGGTCACAGGGAACGTCTTAGATGGCCCACAGCCGTGCAAACAGCGGCTCCGACGGCTCGGAGGCTTCGCTGAGATGCTCGGGCAACAATCTGGTGCGCGCTGACGCTCGCCCCGAGAACGGACACCCCGGATAACCGGCGGATGGACCACGTCCTCGCATCCAACCCTAACGCACGTGACTCTTACGATTACGCGGAAAACGGGTAAATTGGCTCAATTCCTAAACTTATGCGTAAACGGTAGACGATCGGCACGGGACTCTAAACGCTCGCGAGCAAATGATAATGATACAATAGCCCACGTGGGTAGGAGGGGAAGCCTCAATGCGTCCTGCCTAATCGAGCGCTCGAGCTAAACTGACTCCCGTAATCGACCCCCTACGAACTCAAAAAACGAAGAAGCTAAGAGTATGCAGCATTAATTCGATGCCCCCCTCCTCGCGCGCAGCAAGCGCCGCCGCGAGGCTGAGACCCCCAACATCGCGAGGCCCAAGCGGGCCCGCGAAATTCGAGCGCGAACACCGTTTTAATCGATTCCTCTTAACTTCCGATTCATACATGTGAAGCATCGGTAAGAGGTATTCAAAGAAAGGGAAAAATTTAGTCCCAGAAGCTTTGCAACTTTTACTCGGTACTGATAGTTCGCGCGATAAATTTGGATTACAATTATGATGATTTAAAACGTACAAGAATAAGGTCGTAACCGCCATTTTTTTGTGTTTAACGCTTTAAAAACCTTCGAAACGCAAACATTCATCGATTTAGGGAAGAATTAACATGTATTGTGGTCTTTCCACAAAAATGATATCGGACGTAAAAGAATAAGGTCGTAACCGCTATTTTTTTTCTTTCTAATGTTTTAAAAACCTTTGTAACGCAAAGATTTATTGATTTCGGGATAAAATAACATTTTTGTTTTTTACGGTTCGAAAAATGAGATAAGATAAAAAAAGAATAGGCTAGTACACCCAGAAACAAATTCATTCGAACGACCAAAAAATTGATGAATTGATGAAATTGAAAAATTGTTACGGGCGGCAAAACGAAAATAATAGTAAAAAAACTAAATATGTAGTTGGCGTGTGAAACCACTCATTGCGCTGTCCAACAAACATTTAGGTCAAATTGAAGTATGGTCAGTTATCGTCGACTACATTTTTATTTGATTGAAGCATACTATTTCTTTGCTTTTGATCCCACTTGAATAAAACTCAAGATAAGGTTCCCCGGGAAACTGAAAGTACAGTCAGAGGGAAAAATTTATGACTTCAGCAGATCGATTTTATTATCAACGAAGCGTATATATTGTCAACTCTATTGATATTTACTTCTTATCAACGGGAATTATTGTCCCGACGAATGCTCATTCATACAATTCGATTAAATGCATATTATTATTAAAAAAACATTATGTATGTTCCATTCTATATTTATGTGGAATATGTACAATCTGAGTTAAACATACCAATTACATAGTTCGTTTTTCAACATGAGTTGTAACACTACGATTTTTTGAATAAACAACTGGTTTGGTCTATTACCAACACACGTTCCTCGGATTTATTAGAATTGTGGCCTCGCTGAAAAAAAGGTTTATTCAATCAAAAGGTCAAGATAACAAATTAAATGATTCATTTGTTACTCGCTTTATTAGATCGACATTGTGAATTGTTGAATCAACTACTCGTGCGCTCTATCCAAGCAAGATTTCTTCCTTTTTACGAAATTATTTTTCAGAGCATAATTTAATTAACTAATGGCATTTAAAATCGATAAAATCATAATATATTCATTATGATAACATAAATAGTATAACAGGATTTAATTTAAAAAAAGAGCGCTACATCGATATTTACGCTTGTTACATATTTTCTCCCTGAGCTGGTATTTGAACTGCCTATACATACAACTTTCCTACCTTATGCCTAGCTTACTAACCCGTGACGCTACTTATTGCGATATTGACTTCTAATGAATTTTATTACATCAAATCTATGTATAAGCTGCATGGTAGGCCTCAACTATAACATAAAACGAATATCACTTACAATTCAAACCTGCAATGGTTAATCCAAACGAATACCCCGTGATCGCAGTTGGGTAATTAATATTACCAAACCCTTTTCTCAGTATATCTTAGATGCGTGAAACGTTACATTTATTCGGAACAATAGAATCTTCATTTACGTGAAGGAATTGCATCGCAACAAATAAACGATGAATATGTGTGCAACAACTATGTGGAAATTGAACCATGGGGGTAATCGGGCTGTGATACAGCATGCCACATTACAAATAGGGCTCAGATCCGGCTCATATGTGGCAGCCCCATAGATGCATGGGAAAAAAGTTACCCTTTTAGATGCTGCGGGAGATCGGGGGTTAATCGGGCTACCAATGATGATGCCAATTACGGTATCCAATCCAGATCCGATCGAAATCTGATTCATATTTGGCTTTTATATAAAATCCCAAATAAATCAATAAGATCTATTTATCGTCGGCAATCAGCGAGGAATTGACTTGTGACCTACCTATCTGCCTACCTCACGACGTAACGAACTGACGCTCCAACCACTACGCTATTGAATGCTTATGCATTTCTTTCACAAACATCGTATATAAACTACGACAACCAGAAAAGATCAGATGGTGAATTAATATGAACATCGTCTGTACAGCCGATTTCATTTTAGGGTGGTAAATAAACTTCTTGGTTCCGAACAACCACGTAATAGTAATAATAGCAATAATAATATCAATAATTATTACAATAATAAGAACCAAAAAATAAATAATGATAACAATAATAACAATAACAACAGTTTCAATATTATTATTTCTATTTTTTTTTTTTATCCGAGGAGTTGCGGAATCCAAGTTACGGATTCACACCAGTCATACGGGCTGGTGCTTATGTGGGGCTCCCATATTGGCCTACCCACTAAACCACCACCTCCTGTGCAATGCTCCCAGCCAGGAACTATGTTAATATTACTTCTAGCTGGGGGCTCCGTCTGTGTCCGTATCGTCGTCCCGTCCGTCCGCTCTGTTGTGACTGTCCGTCAGTTACGTTACGTCAAGCAGCCGTCGGCGTTTTTTCGTCGTAAGATCGTCTCTGTGTAGGTGGCAACAAGTTGCCACCGCTCTGTTCCGTGGAGCATCACCTCAACAATGTTGTCGGGGGTGATGCTTCCCACGGTCGTCTCCAGTCTGTGTCTGAGTTCCGTCCAGCGGTCACATTCGAAGAACGTGTGTTCCGCGTCGCACAGTGAGGCAGAATCCCAAAAAGCTGGCCAAAAATCAAATTTTTTAATTGTATGTATTCGTCTATATACGTTAAGATCTGGTTTACAGGTAGGCTTAGCATGAAATTCCGGACCTAGCAGGTATATACCTGCTCTAGGGTCGCCTCAGCATCAGTCGACATTCAGCCGTCGTTCGGTACGCCCTAAACAAGTATACGCGTCAAAAAATTCTTGCCTGTTTCAAAGTGCTGTGAAACGGACGAAACTATCGCAATTTGGATTCTGCAAAATGGAATCACTTTCTGAAGGTATGCAGAATATATAGTTATGCACAGTTATTGCGTATTGTATGTTAGAAATATTTAAATTTTGCAAGAAGTAAACATAAAAAATTGAACTTTTTTTTTCTAAAATCGATTTTCTAATAGAGTTTTAAAAATGTCTTCGCGAGTCTCGGCCTCGTTTCGACAAGGAACTAATAGTGTATAGTATAAAGTATAATATAGTAAAAAAACTGGCTGCTCAGGAGTGCTCAACGAATAGTTAGACTAATTTTTCGGGAGAAATACGTGGCGTGACATTAACGGACGTGTGAATGTAATGCATTGATTATTACGTTACAGCGCGTTGGTATATTTTAAAAATAATCTCAAAATTTTATAAAATATTTCTAAAAGAACTCTTAGTAGTTAGAACTGTATTTCCCACATCTTTGTAAGGCATAACGGTAGGTAGCACCCTTCGACTGCACTGTAGGGTCTTTGCCAGTAAAGGTGTATTAGTGTATACGTAGACGGCTATTCGACAAGAACTGACGAGGGGCTCCCAGAGCAGCCATATATGAAAGAATGTAGCCGCCTGCTGTTTAGACTTTATTATACCTGTTCTATACGGACACAGAGGTGACCCTTATAAAGACAGATATCCATGAGAGTTCGGTATTTTCTTTTCGTACGGAATGTATGTAAATATATTTGTTATGCGTTTTTTGTCGCTAAACAATGTATCTTCAGAAAATTAACCAAATTTTTTGTGGACACCAGTTAGCAATCTAACATGCATCATTCATATTAAAAATATTCGTTTTCTTTATAAATATACAATCATAAGCATAAAATAATTTCAGAATAATCTCATTTAATTTTGTAAATGTTTATATTGGTATTTTACAGAGTCTTCCAAATCTTCAAGTATGGAATTGTCAAGAAAAGATATTTTTTCTATGGTGAAAGACAGTTTAAAAAACGAACAAAAAGACGTTATTGACGTTTTGAAAGATGCAATTTTCAAGAAAACCGAAGATGTGATACAAGTAGACGGGGATGAGAAGTCATCAGGACTGTTATTTGCAAATTTTCGATCTAGATGGAAAGCAGCAAGTAGAGGCCAAGAAAAGTTTCTAAAAAATAATGAAGAATGGTTGAAGGGCGCCGTACGTTTCTCAAAATTATCCAATACTGAATGCACAACATCAACATCTGATGAGATTGTGAAGAATGATGAAAAAAGAACACATGGGCGACCTTCGCAATCTTTTGCCTTATCCAGCGATAGATCTAAGAGGAGAAAGACTGAAAAAGTACGATCTACTTTATCTACAGAAGAATTAACGTATGCTGCTCAAATTAGTTTAAGGAGTTCTGGCCAAGTGCATGCTGCTCAAGTTCTTCAAGATGTCACATTAACAAGCCCAACAAGAGCTTCAAAATATATAGCTGCTATTCGGTCACAAAATGAAGCACCTTTAACCCCCGACGAAGCACTTTCCTTAATGACCGAGAAAGGAGAATCAAAGCGCTCGTATCAGCTATCAAGGAATGCAGCTAGAGCACATAAATGCAAATTATACCCATCGTATCATGAAGTAGAAAAAGCAAAAAATCGTTGTTATCCATCAGTTGTGTACACTAGTGTTAGTGAGACGTGCGCACAAATAAAACTACAGGCTTTACTTGATCATACCACATATAGAATTATGCAACTTCAGGCTGATGTCATCGATACTCTTAATTCGGAAATTCTGCAAAAATTAGTTCTTCACTGTAAATGGGCGTGTGATGGAAGCAGCCGTCAAAGTGTTTATAAGCAAAAATTTGCTGAGGAGTGAAAATCTGATGAAAGCATTTTTTATACTTCTCTGGTACCTTTACAATTAATCTACAACAATCACGAAACGGATGAAGCAACTATTGTGTGGAAAAATCCTAGACCTTCATCTCCTCGATTCTGCAGACCAATACGATTGCAGTTTGCACATGAAGATGTACAATCAACCCTGAAAGAAGTTACCGACATAGAACAGCAGATTGAGGGTCTTAAACCATACACTACTGAAAAAAATGATAAATCAATTTCAGTAACCTATTGTATGTCATTTACGATGATCGACGGCAAAGTCTGTAACGCTGTAACCGGTACCACTTCTGCACAACGCTGCTTCCTGTGCAAAGCCACTTCTAAAGATTTTAATAACATCGACAAAATTATAAAAATGGACATTACTACAGATAATTTACGATTTGGCATATCTACATTGCATGCGTGGATTCGTTTTTTCGACTGCTGTTTGCGTTTGTCATATAAGCTCACAACTCAAAAGTGGCAAGCTCGTGAAGAGGAAGTAAAAAAGATTGTGAAAACACGCAAGAAAGACATACAGACTCAATTTGAGATAAAACTGGGGCTCATCATTGATCGACCAAAGCCAGGATATGGCAGCTCAAACGATGGAAATACAGCCCACCGTTTTTTCGAAAATGCTGCCACATCTGCTGAAATTACAGGAGTTGATGAAAATATGATTCACCGATTTCATGTTATTTTGCAGGTTATTTCGAGCGGATATGATATAGACGAAGAAAAATTTAAAGACTATTGTGTAAATACTGCCCGTTTATTCGTTGCTTTATATCCATGGTATTACATGCCAACATCTGTACATAAAGTGTTGATGCACGGAGCAGAAATTGTAAAATATGCCCTTTTACCGATAGGACAACTTTCTGAAGAGGCCCAAGAGTCACGCAATAAGGAAATTAAGAACTACAGATTACATCATTCAAGAAAATGCTCTAGAGAATCGAATATGAGAGACATTTTCAATAGGCTTCTCGTAACATCAGATCCATTTCTCTCAAGCATCAGGAAATTGCCCCAGAGACCGGCGAAATCTCTATATAAAGAAGCGAGAGAGATGTTTAAACAACCTGAAGTCATCAGACAAGAGACAAGGAACGATTCCGATTTAGATACAAGCGGGTCAACATCAGAATCGGAATCGAATGATTCGAACATCGAAGATGACATTCAAGATTTTTGTTACTAGAAATAAATAAGAGTTATTTAATTTGTTGCAAACTTTGTACTCAAAAAACTTTTGATAAATAAATACATTGCTCAAGAGATTTTTTACTCATTCAAACCTAAAAAAATCATGAAATATTTTCTATTTAAAAATATTAAAAATTGAAAATTTTTACGGAATCGACCATATATCGCGTCTACTAGTTTAAAAATTAACATTTCAATAACAAATTCATAATCAGCGATCCCAAAAACCCTTAAGAAATACGATTGGGTATTTTTTACTGAATAATTTTACTAATTAGTTAAGTTATGTCTGCCATTTTGGGTCCGCCATTTTGAAAATCGTGATTCTGATAATAGATTCGTAATCAGCGACCCCGAGAACCCCTGAGGGAAAAATTTAAAATCATTTACGCCACTTTCTGATTTTTGGCCAGCTTTTTGGGATTCTGCCCCACTGTGCGTCGTCTCGTTCGTGTCCGCAGTACTTACAGTTCGGCGTCTGTACTCGGTTCATGTTGTGGAGGTACCGTCTGAAGTAACCGTGGCCCGTCAGAAGTTGGGTGACGTAAAAGTTTACATCCCCGAAGTCCCTCCGGATCCACGGTCTCAGGTCCTTGATCAGCCGTCTCGTCCAGGTTCCTGTCGGTTCTTCTGTCCACTGTTCTTGCCACGTCTGTATCGTTCTGTCTCTTTCAGTCGTTGCCTCGTCCCGTCGGGTCACGTCTGCGTCTCTGCCATAGATCCTCTTGCGTTCGAACGCAAGAAGGTCTATGGGAATAACGCCCGCCACCACCAGAACGGCCCCTGCTGAGACCGTCCGGTAGGAGCAGGCGATCCTCAACGCGCTCCGTGTCTGTACCGTCGTCATGGCGTGACAGTATTTTTTCGTCTTCAGAGAGTCTGCCCAGACCTCTGCCCCGTAGAGCAAAATCGAGTGCGTCGTCGACATGAGGAGTCTTCGTTTTCCCGGTCTCGGTCCGTTCATGTTTGCCATCAGGCGGCTTAGGGATGCTATCCTTTCAGCCGCCTTCCGTGCTGTCCTCTATATGTGAGGCCAGAAGGTCATCTTCGTATCTAGGGATTATTATTTCTATTAATATTATCATTACTACTATTATTGTTACTATTTTTTATGTTATTACCGTTATTATTGGTGTTAATTTTGTTATTGTTGTTACTATGATGATGATGATGATGATGATGACGACGATGGTTATTATGGTTATGGCTATTATTATTATAAATATTATCATTAATAATAAGGGGAGCCGTGGCGCAGTGGGTGGCGTGCTCAGCTCGCACGCAGTGGCGCGCGATGTGGCTGAGCTCGATTCCCACTGTCGGCACCAATGGAAAAATTTTCTAAGTGCTTTTCCTGTGACCCCGGTGGTTCAGAACCCACCTAAAGAAGTAGGTCCGAAGGAAACCAGCGTCTTGGTGTGGTGACCGAAAGGCTGGGAAGAAGTCTCGGGTTCGATTCCCGATGTCATAGCATGGCTGATGAAAGTACAATGGGCTCGGACGTAGCTCCAGAAACATGACGTACGAACTATGACTGCTTCTGTCCCAAAATGCTGACATCTAGCGTGTGCGAGACGAGCTCCGGCAGCGAGAAGCATTGCCGTAGCACAGCAGATGGTAAAAGCACAAACGGGCTCGGACGTAGCTCTAGAGGCAGGGCGTACGAACTACGACTGTTTCTGTCCCAGGTGCTGACATCTAGCCGGTGCGCGGCAAGCTTCGGCAGCGGGGATTGAACCGGGGACAAACGGATACGAGAGGAGACCAAGGTTAGATGGTGTTGGGAGTCCGCAACCCTCAGGGGAGTTAATGTAAGAACTCATACCATACCATACTATATTATTATTAATAATAATAATGACGAGTTTCACTTGCACCCCCCCCCCCCCCCCCCTGGGGGTTTTTACAAGGGTGGTGATTTGTATTTCCGACCATCTACCGCCATTCTCCGCCCATTATTATCACCACCTTCCTCGCATCATACGTTTGCAGCCGCATCGCTTTCCTTCCTTATTCTCACCCTGTACCGTATAGGCTGAGAACGGAGGAAAACAGCAGAAAACCTTCCGTTGAGGGCGGTACTTCCCTAGTTCCCCTCTGGTGGCCGCGCAACTAAACGCAAGCGTGGTCTCCCGAGGTGCCCTAAGCAGGTTCCTCCTTTGCTGTGATTGCTGTGATTCAGTGGGTAAGTCAGTGCGTGGCTAAGCAACCCCCTTCCGAGCGATAAGAACCGCTGCAGAAGTCCTCCAAAGCTTCACCCCGACCACCCACACATCACAGAAAAGTGTATTTTAGGCATTTGCTTTGGTGGGCTCCGAATCACCGGGATTGCAGATTGAACACATAGAAAAATTTCTATTAGTGTCGGCCGTAGGGATCGAACTCGGGTCCGCTGCGTGCAAGCCCAGAGCCTCACTCACTGCGCCACTGCGCCCCCCTATTATTATTATTATTATTATTATTGTTACATTACCTTGCAATATAACTGTTACATACCGGGTATGTAACACGTCATATAACATAGTTATATTGATGAGTAGGAAATTGTAACTTACATGTAAGTTACATGTAACATCCAGGTAATATTTCCTGTTATAATCGGTAACATAGCCGTTACATTGCTGCAACATAACTGTGTTCACTGGGTGTATATAACCCGAATAAAATGCCCTTTGAGAGAAACGTGGCTCGCTGAGCACGCTGCCGGTGAATGTTCGAGAAAAACTTGTGAACCGAGAATGACTCGTGCCGCGCTGAAATCCCGAGATATCTGTTGAATCGTGAATATATTTTCCGGAAAGTTTTGTACATAGAAAGTCTGAATTTTCTCGAATTGTTCTGAACCCGTCATTTTAATTTTCAACCCGAAATAATACAGAAAAAGCCAATTAATTGTGAACTGTGGTGCGGCACGCGTCTTATCTATTCCCGAGATGGACAAAGACTAGAAAATCAATCATGGCGATCGATGAGAAAAACCCCCCGCCCGTATCAATTGCCCGTGAATTCGTAGCCCAGTACGTGGCGCCATTGACGGAAAAGCGCGAACCCGACCCACTCGCTCGCGTGACCTGAAATATTCGCCCGGTAAATTTCCTCATTCCGAACAATAGCTATACGCAGCTATACACTATGCACAGAAATCCCCATAGTCGGTCTCCTCTTTGTGCGGATCTTCGTGCCCCTACTTCTTTGTGCCTGAACACAGCTTGTACAGGGCTCAAGGGTCACCGTCGATTACAACTTTTTTTTAAATTCCCCGGACAAAATATTCCCCGAAAAAATCTCCCTGACCAAAATCCCCGCTGAACAAAATCTCCCTGATCAAAATCCCCGCTGAACAAAATGCCCCTCACAAAAATCCTCCTCCACATAATTTCCTCCGATAAAATTCCCTTCCCAAATATTATTGGACGTACAAAAGCATTTTTTACCTTAGAATCCAGCGACTTAATTCCAGCACCGAGATTGCGACACATTTTGCCTTACAATACCAAATTTTGAGCGATGCCACAAAGGTATTCAACCATATTGGCTTCATCGAAACTTTCAACGACGACTTTAATCCGAAAATTTATATCGCGATATTTTCGTCTTCGCGTCACAACGTTACCACGATCATTAATCTGTTCTATTGTTATTTCGACGACAGCCCGCTCCGACTTTAATCAATCGATAAATTTCCATACTGTTAAATGAGACGCTTGAGCTTTCGAATTAAACCTATTATGCCACCCCTCGACGGCAATATTTGTTCGAGTAAAGTCATCAAGCGCTGACGCTATACAGTAATGATAATGATTTCACAACTCAATCTCGAATGTCGGCCCACGTCGAATTTTAAGCTTGACGGTTAGAGTTTCCACTTTGCCCGCGTTTTGGGCATGATTATGCGCCGTTTCCTTCAATATAACGCCTTCAAAACAGAACGACCCCACTATAATAACCCACATCGTATAATTGTTATGCACTATAATTCCGCAAATACAACAAACATTTACCGTTACGAGTCATCGTCGACGTATGGGACAATCCACGGCATGAACTTTTGTATAAAATACACCGCGAAATAAATTTGTTATTACCCTCTCCATGAAAATTATATAAAAATCCTTCGTTCACTTATATTATCCCCCCTTTTTTTTTACTTGACAAAAACTTCAACGGCATGATACTTTGACAACACAACAGCACAGAAACAATGATTACACGACTGAGACGAACATGAGACTGATTAATAATCATCGATCAAACGACATTCAAACGTGATCGCACGCAGACACACACGCAGACGCACGTCTCTATTCTAAATCACTATTTCAACCAAGGACCAAACGTAAACACAGTACACGCACACGTGAACTACTTATAATCTCTGTCTATTATATCTATTCTCCGTTCCGTTTCCCTCGTAACGTACCTCACTGTATACGTTTCTTCACTTATTCATTTATATATTCGTTGATTCATTTATTTATTTAATTAATTCATTCATTTATTTATTTTATTTATTAATTCATTTATTTAATTTCTTGATTTATTAATTATTTTATTTTTCATTAAAATAATAATTTCATCCGCGAGAATTTTGTCCAGGGGAGATTTCTGAGAATTGTGTAATATATTCATATTCTTCTTAACTATAAAATATTATACTTTCTGAATAATCACGTTCAGTTTGTTTCATCCGTGAATTGACAGTTACATTTACCTATACCGACATACATCTTGCCTCTTTTATCCCTGTCTCTGGATCGTACTTTTTCGGTACATGGACTCTGCGTTTGGCAATCAAGCTGTGGTGACTGTAAAAAATGTTATTGAATGAATGACCAAGAAAAATTAACTTTAAATGCGGATTTTTATGATTTTCGAAGATGAAAAAGTGGATGAGTTCGAGGTCGTAGGAATTCGCGAATCAAGTATCCTATTGTTTCCTGATTTTTTGTATGAAACTATAGCACTTAATGAAAAAATATAGACTGGCACAAGTCGAATCTCGTGAAAATCATGCCGGCTAGAATTTTTCGAAAATAAAGTGATTTTAACAAAAAAATGACGCGGAAGATTTTTTTATCTTATCATCGATGGATTCGGTAACGGTTTTGGAATTTTTTCTTATGTCTCTACAGTGTATTTGCTTGTAAAAAAAATCGGCAGCCCTTGATTCAAACTGTTTCCAATTGAAACCTTCTTTTTCTAAATAAAAACGCAAAAACGAAAAAAAATGACCAATTCAGGCAGAAAACGAGTTTGCGCGACCTCTAAATCTTATTCATTTTCGCCCAGCCAGTGGAAAATATCTTTTTTCATCATCCTGAAGCTTTTCAGAGGGTTTCCCGAAAAATATTCAGGGGTCAGGTTATTTTGAACCACCCTAGTATATATATATATTATTCATTACGGTATAATTCAATGCTGTATTACTTTAACGCGTTTACATCGACTGAAACGTGTTGAGTGCTGCTACACGCATTATTTAAATGTATTCTACATGCATTGCACCTTATGTATTACGTTTTAACACGCAGCAGCAGCGTGTTAAATTTACAACAAGGAGAAAGTGCATTAAATTAATACACGATATGCATTGAAAGAATTTACAACGCGTTTGGCGCGTGTTTTTTAACACATCTAATGTTTACTACACACTTAAGTGACTTAAAGGGTTATATCTAGTTAGAATTTATAAAAAAACTCGATTTTTCGTTTTCGACGGATTCTTATAGTATAACTTTTCAAAAATATTCTCTGAAAATGTCAAGTCGATGCGTTCAAAATTGAGGGAGTTACGGCCGTTTTTACAATTAGGTTCCACGAGCCACTCGACGTAGGTATAACGGAGCAGGTGCGCGCTCCGAACAGCGGTGGTCCTTTGAATACAAAGAGGACTGTTATTTACAACACACAGCTG
Source organism: Rhorus exstirpatorius (assembly GCA_963564615.1). NCBI lineage: Eukaryota > Metazoa > Arthropoda > Insecta > Hymenoptera > Ichneumonidae > Rhorus > Rhorus exstirpatorius. The sequence goes on from OY751315.1 coordinate 6,099,401, forward strand.
CACTATTCAGATGGTTTATACGTATTATCACAAATTTCTCAATTCATCGACTCAGACAACTGAACTTCATTATCCCAAATTACCCAAAATATAATGACCCGAATTAAACAACCCAATCTAACCAAAATACACAATATCCGGCTATTCGAGAGTAAGGCACCGGGTAACGAACGAATCTCGCTTGTCACCGCCATCCACGAATGAATGGCTTATTTATTTTCCGCTCTCAATAGCCGTTAAGCTCGTTAGTTAAAAATTGAGTTCAGCACAGAATGTCGGCTAAGCTCACTAAAAATGCGATAATAGTAGAGGGGCGGGATCCTTAGGTGAAAAAGAACGACGCGGTGCTTCGAGAAACTAATACAATTTATTTTGAATCGATCCCGGTGATCACCCGCACTTATTGCGACGGGGATGTACAGTGGGTTCGGCGCTGTACAATAAAAATCGTGCGTAATACTAGAATGACATATTTCCCATAAATGATACGAGCTCCCGAGAGCCAAAGATACTAAATAACTAACCTGTGGGCGTATTACAAAAGAGAACCTTAATTTCGCACAAAACTCGTATGAGTCACGGGCGCTAAACGCCAAAAAAACTAACCAGGAACAAATATTGCTGACACGCCAATTTATGATAACCTAACGCAAAATATTATAATAAATTTGAATTGAACACGTCTCTTTCAACGCGAATTAACGATAACGTAACGGAACTACGATACTAAATCCAAGTAATCGTGTATCTTCCACAAGAAACGCAGGCCTGCTCAATACGCAATGAAATGTAACCAGAAATTACACAGTGATAATTAATACGCAATTTATGAGTTATCATGTCGTCCTGAATTACGGAAAATCCGAACTCTCGAATTCACGAACTATGGCCAATAACGTGAGCTAAATCCGACGCGTGAATATCGTACCAACTTCAAATCACCGTAAATTCTCCGATCTCCACAGATCGCACAGATAACCCAAATAGATAACCGAGATAACAAGATCTCACAGGCCGCCGAAGATAACCGAGATCACCAGATCTCATTGATAGTCAAAAGATAACCGAGATAACCAGATCTCACAGATAACCAAAGATAATCGGGTACGAGTTTCGACGGTCAAGACCGCACAACGAGATAGCCCGATATTGACTCGCACACAAGGCGAGTTCGTGACGATAACTCAACAGAATATGTGACGCGATAATCACGAATAAATGAATAATCAATATTAAATTACCGTAAAAATTACAAGAGCAAAAATATGCAAGAAAAATATAATACAAAATTAAAAAGGAGCGCAGTGGCTCAGTGGGTGAGGCTCTGGGTTCGCACGCCGCGGACCCGGGTTCGATCCCCACTGTCGACAGCCATGGAAAACAATTTTCTACGTGTTTTTCCTACAATCCTGGTTGGTTCGGACTCACCCTTAAGAAAACGAATGCCCAAAATACCTTTCTGTGATGGGTGGGTGGTCGGAGTGCGGCTTTGGAGGACTCCCGCAGCGGTTCTTATCGCTCGGAAGGTGGCCTCTTAGCCGTACACTGACTGACCCACTGAATCACAGCAAAGCAGGGACCTGCCTAGGCCGCCTCGGGTAACGGCGCTCGAGTTTACTCGCGCGGCTACCAGGGGGCGACTAGGTATCTTCCGACCTGTATCGACGGTAGGTTTTCTGCAGTTTCCCTCCGTCCATGGAAAATGCGATACAGGGTCAAGGAGGAAAGGCGAAGCGGCTGCAGCCGTGGAGCATTGGGGGAAAAAGGAGATTCTCGGAATGCATCTAATTATCAGTAGTGGCAACGGTAGCTACATTGAGCATGAGAGAAAAATAAGAGAGGAGGAGGAATATTTCGGTGGAGGAAGGAGAAGGAACGGTTTTCTAAAAGGGGAAACCCCCCCCCCCCCCGGCACTGGCACGAAATGTAAAAAAAAAAAATATAATACAAAATTAATGCCGGAACGATACGATAATACGAAAGAGAGTGAACGATAATGAGGCGATAATCTAATTCGTAGGCACATGCCCACTCGTATAGAATAGAATTAACCAAAAATTGACATACGATACTTTAAAAAACCAAACCAAATGAAAGAGAAAAAGCCTCACGGCTACTACGAGTGAATGAGTTTATCGCGTGTACAATAATACGGAGCTGGGTCTCACCAAGTCTCTCGATGTTGCAGATGAGCTCGAATCACGATTCATCAGGTTTTCGCAAGGAGCACTGGGACAACAGACGCTACTTGATTACTCGAAAGAAAACGTGTAAACGCTAAGGCTCGTTGGGAAGAAGTGATTTCCGATACTCGAATGTCGCTCTCTCGGGGTCGATGCTCTCTCCCCTTTTCGGCACTTTGGCGCTCTAGTTGTCTCTCCTATAGCGTTACCGCTGCCCCTCGTTGTTCCTTCTCTCTAATTGGGCGTTCCGCTCCTCTCCCAATTCACTGGATTCTCTGGCGTCCAACAGCTTTTTCGAATTGGCCGAGGACGTGTTACGGGCGTGAAATTCAAACGGCGTATCTGAACCATTCAGCTAAAATCTTACATAAAACACCTTTTGCTCTACCGGCAGTAATTTACGTTGCCTCGCGGATATCTTCCCCGGGGATCCGGTCACTGACTTAGATAGGGTCAGGGCCCTGCCCGTGGATGGTGGTGACCACCGAAACTGTCTACGCGAGCCCCAGAAACCTAAAGAAAACCCTGTCACCTCACTTATCTTCGTCAGTCCCATAAACCCCAATATAAAGGGTCGCCGGGGGTGATCCGGTTCGCGATACCCGCCATAACAACAGGCTGGTCCAGTACCAGGCTGGGAAGTTGTAGAGAGGACGGTGACACAGTAATATCTCGGCCCATTTTCCAGCTCGCTCCCTGGCATCTAGTACCTGCGGGCGCAGATGTTACGCAACCCGCCTGCGTCGATCGGCAAAACTCCAGGTCGACCATAATTAACCAAAATAACCTAAATCGTCGGCGAAATGATCAGTCTCCCCACACCACAAAATAGATAACCAACCAAATGTTCAGGTAGCCGTGAGTCTAAATAGACGCTAGGTAGCCATTATTTGCCGAATTTCAGGTAACCATGACGTGAGTGACCAGATACTAGACTGAACCCCAAGACATAATCTTCACTTAAAAAAAAAAAACTAATCTCTTTAATAAATGAAAAATCATATATTCCCCTGAAACAAAATGGAGATTCTTTATTAAAATGAACAATTATATTTTACTAAAACAAATGACTTGAAACCGTACTAAAATAACGAAAAATACTAAATTAAGGTAGTTCTGGAGGTACACGTATCAGCTAAAAGTTTCGACCGCAGCGAACAGCAAAACCCAATTCTTTTATAATGCTGTCGTTCAGAAACTTTTTTCAGAGCTTGTACACTCTTTATGTCCTACACAATCACACCTCATCCATGGATAGGTCCCCTACACGTATAGAGTTCGGCGCTGTAATCGTAGCAACGGCGCAATTCTCCTGTATTAGCAGTTTCGAACGCGTCAGTATTTTGTGAGATCTTGTGAATAAAAAAAAAAGCGTAAAAATGTTAACTCAAGTGAGATTCAAGGGTTGGTTTACGAAAAACAAAATACGAGAAAAAAAACTGAAAACTGTGGTGGCTATGTGTCGGAGCAAATGCTGTTAAAGTGATAAAAACGTACATAACCTCAACGATCAGGAACAAAAATTTGTTGCCGAAGGACGACGAATTTTTTTTTATAGTATGAGACATGACTTGTACAGAATTATATTTATAATATTTATACTATATTGTAACGGGACAGACTAGGCAGTCTACCGTTACAATATAGCATATTTCGACATCCATTGTTTACATCCATATTCGATCAATTTCGCGATTCCCCGAAATCCCAAAATGGAATCTCTCCTTCCGAGAAGCCCATGACGTCACCATCGTTCCGTGTGCAAAAGATCTAGAAGCTTGGCAAAATTGCCCTACTACAAAACCTTCGACCAATCAAATCACGACGCCGGTTGTTCATGGAAAAGTATTTAAGATCCTGACGAGCAAGCCTCGTCCTCATTTTGATCAACGTTATCGGTGAGCATTATTCGCGTCAAGCGATTTCTTGACATTCTTTCTCTACGACGTAATTTCGTCTACTTTCAATATCCACTTCGAGTCAACACTCTTCGAGATTCTCAACGCATTCGTATCACATCGTGCCTCAAGAAATACGAACTGAACGACATCTGGCTACTTCATTTATCTCGAATAGTCTTTTTTAAGACTCATCGAGATCATCGTTGATTCGTCCTTTTTAGGGCGAATCTATTATAACGTACTTGCTTGTCTTTCTAAAGACTAAGCAAATCACAACTCTCGTTCATTCCTATTCAATAAAAGATTTCAGGTGATAGGGAGCCTGGTTTGCTTGAAGCCCCCGCACTGCGTCGGGAAGTTGGATAGTGAATCAGGTGATCGTCTCAGAATAATAACCTCGAGGTAGGGAACCGGATTCCTTGGAAAAACCCTCAGCACTGTGGCTGAGGGCGGGAACAAGGAAGAAGGCGCTTTGCTGAGAAAACCCTCCACGAGTGATAAGCTTCACTTATCCTCGTGTTAAATTATCATCATTCTTGAATCTTTCCGACCATCTGTCTATATCACGAGTAAACGCATTGAGAATTAGTAGAATCATTTAAATTTGGGTGAGTGGCCTTCCACTCCCAGGACGCTGGTTAAACGCATCAAATTCAGTCAGCCGACAAAGAGATATTAATTTTCGAAATAAAACGGAAAATTGATTTTTGTGTTCCCAATCGCTTCCCGATCGGAAACACCGTGAAACTTGAGTACACACACACACACACACGCATACACACTCAAACACCAACGAACATTCACACGGGCAACCAGGCACAACAATAGAGAGACGTCGCGTCTCAGAGCGCACCGAGTCTCGAAACCTTACGTATAGTCTCGCGCCACATAACTCGCGAATCGAGACTATAACGACTAACGGACGAACGAGGACAATACGACGATTCGATTCAGACATACGAACGTAGACTGTTCCTTAACATCTTAGATTCATTTCATATTGCAGTCCCAATTAATCACACCTATTCATCAACCGTTCAAATTCCTTATTGCCCAGTTGCCGCTGGATTTAACTTTTGCGTGCCCCAAAGGAGACCTTGCTTCTCAAGGTTCTCCTCTCATTTAAGTGGCCCACTTTTTACACGCCTATGATGACGGGTCACGTTATCCCCAGGTCATACATGACCAATGGGAAATACCGATAACAACCAATCTGAGGCAATCTCGAAAAACCAGCAAAAATTATCACATCGATTCGGCAAACCTCTCTCCTACATAAAACGTCACTGACCTCGGGCCCGTGTCGAACCTTCTGTTCGCCCGGACGAAACGACGGGACGACAGACGAACACACAAAAAATCATAACATTACATAAATAAGATTAAAAATCGTGAATTCCTTCAATATCAAAATTGGGGAATTTCACGAAACGTTTCAATATATACTATATACAAATATATTGCGACAGGAAAATAAGACCCTCTCCTCGACGTCAACGCTCGACTCGACTCCTCGGGTCCTATCGTACCGAGACCCCCAGATTATCCATTAAGGCGATACCACTGTAAGAATTTGTCGAGACAAGACTCCTTACACTGTTGGAAATAAGAAGGGCAATAGCACGTGTCAATCGATTGGTCATCGATGACACGTGCGCCTTAACAATTTTCGTGAAACGAACCAAGAGCGAGCCGGATAAAGGACACTTCGCTCACGTCTTTTGTACGAGCCAGGTCAGTTCCGGAGGAGTCTTGTCGCGGAAAAGAATATAACGAATATTCATATTAATCGAACTATTGTGAATCTTGTCGGGTCTTTCGACAAAAGGTCACCAAGTCTTAGTTATTGTATCGTCAATAAAAGTAATAAAGATTGTCGCAAATTCGTCGTGTCTTTCGATCGAATTTGCCGTGTTTTGGATTTGTCAAGCTAATCAAGGGTGAGAGTGTGGCCGAAGGCGTTTGTCAAACGAGAACAGTCGGGATTCAGCCGAAACGTAAGTCAATCAAGAGAATTTATATCTTTGTCTTGGACATTCTTTACTGCACTCGCAACTCTTTGTTTCTGGTCCTCCAACTGTACCCTCTCCTTTCTGATCGTCTCATTGTTAAGGGAGCTAGTCGCAAATAGAGATGTCGATAGTTTATTAATTCTCTCAAAATTAATTGGCGCCCCGTAATTAAAATCGAATTGTATAAAGGAAATTATTAGAGCCCTGCCAGTCGACGGACCACGGCCGCGGCAGAAGAAGGCGTAAATTGTTTGTCTAAAAATAGCTTGTCTCAATATATATACAGATAATACTATAAATATCTATGAATGAGTTTACAAAATGTATTTTCATGAAGAATACACTTATTTCAACTTCTTTTTGAAATTATTTAAAGTCAGAAAAACAAAACACGGTTCAAATTCCCGGAATTTACCGCGCGCCCATCAGTTCGTAACAGCGTAGACAGTTGCCGTTTCATCACAGCTAATTTTGTCTCCACTCCGTGACGAATGAAATTGATATTTTTCGTGAGTCAATATTTCCGAACCTAAGTAGTCAAAACTTTCAATTTTTTTCAATCGTTAATCCCACAATAGTACTGCATACACGAGTGTTTTTATTTAAAAATCCTAAGATCCGTTTTGTGCCTATAATGAAAAATGTGAGCAAAGTCCTATTCGTTCACGTGTTAGGATAGGCATCGCGTCGTATCACGTACAAAAAGACCGATATTTCGTTGCAATTATCTTCCAATCTAAGTAGTGGATTGAATTAAAAATTTAGGAATCGGTTCGTGAAAGTTGTGTCTACACCATACTAAACTTTCAGGCGATTCCTAAGATTTGAAAAAAAAAACTCCAGAACAACCTTAAGACCAATTCCCGACTCTAAGGTAACCGAACATGAATTACCATACCGTAATAATCGAACGTGCGCCGTCCCAAGGTCGTAAGTCCGACCTCCTGACCGCACACAATTCGCGCATGTGACGGGGCGCAAAATGTCACGTCACAGTATATATAAAGAACCCAAATTTAGGGTGGTGGTGCTTATAACCACGAGAGGTATGATTATTATGTATATTCGAAATCGAAGGCCGTCACAGTGCTACAGCAGTTGGCTTCGAAGCACTCACTACGTTCAGTTATTCGTATTTTTCTAATATTCGAAGCTTAAAAAAAAAATTAATTTGCGAAAGGCTCGGGAGAGTTACGAAAATCGGCGAATGTTCGGAAGTCGCGGCCGAGAAAACGTAAAAATTATTGTCAACCGAAAAACAGTCAAACAAGAGAGTGAGAGTTTTAGCGCGTCGGCGAAAAAAATTAAGCGCCAAGAAGATCTGTTTGTCCCCGAGGACTAATCGATTAAATATCGAATCATAAATTTTATAACAGTTTTCTCGACGATTGCGACTTTTGTTAAGTGTAAAGACTGCGGCGGTGCAGTCAAATTTCAAATGAGCGCAACGCGTGGACTAGGTTTTAAGATTTTGATCGTGCGTGACAAGTGCGACGCGTCGCACTTGTCGCGGTTCCAAATCCCGAATTGCTGGCCAAAAATAGAAGGTATCATCGAATCACTATCATATTTATCACTAGGGGGTTTTTGAGATCGCTGAACACGAATCTGAAGTCAAATTCCCAAAAAACAAAATGGCGGCCCAAAAATGGCGGATAATTTTATTCAAACTTGAATCAATCTTCATGGAATTAGGTACTAGGGGGTTTTTGAGGTCGCTGAACGCGAATCTGAAGTCAAATTTCCAAAAAACAAAATGGCGGCCCAAAAATCGCGGATTATTTTATTCAAACTTGAATCAATCTTTATGGAATTTGGTGCCAGCGGGTTTTGAATAGAAATAATTTATTATTACGTACATGTGTAGGATATAGTAGATTGGGAAAGTATGTAAATGTAAATACGAATTTGAATACAAATACTTTTTTATTAAGAAATTACATTAAATATTACATTCATATAATAAAATGATGTAAAGGCACTTAATGAATGATGTGGATTATTGGATATGAAGGTCAAAGACGTCAGCATCAGTTACGTTAACGTTTTGACCCGAGTGCGGGCCCTCCTCAGAACGAATTTATTACATCTATCGAAGAGAGTATACACATTAACTTAGCTACAATTATTTAGCACATTAACTTAACTACAATTATTTTTTTTAATTATATATATATCTAATATGATAATATATATATATATCTAATATGATAAAAGGCACTTAATCTTAAAGGCTCCAATTGTCATCCGAATCGCTATCATTATTATCGCTAGAGTCGCTGCAGTCGGACATTGCAACTACTCTTGGTTTGTTTGCAGTTGGCGATTCCAACAAAGCCATGGCTTCACGCGATAATGATTTGCTTGACTTAGCTGGTAGTTTACGCAAACTTGAGATAACAGGGTCAGATGCAACCAAAAGCCGCGCAAAAACATCCTCCATATTTTGTTTCCTACTAAATTTTCTAGCAAAGTCTAGTCTAAATGATTTTATATAGTTATTGCAAGATTCCTGGGCTTCCTCGGACATCTGTCCTATCGGCAACATGGAAACGCCTATTATTTTTGCGCCGTGAATTAAAAGTTTGTGCACAGTAGTTGGCATGTAATGCCAAGGATATAGTAGCACGTATCTACGGGCTGTTTCTACAGGGTATTTTTCAAATTCATCAACATTTATTTCAAACCCGCACGATATTATCTGCAAGATCACGTGGAATCTTTTGATTAGATCCTCATCTCTTCCCATTAGAGATGCAGAAACATCGAAATTTTGAAAGAAACGACGAGCAGTATTACCGTCATTCGTGCTACCATATCCTTGTTTTGGTTGATCAATCAAAAGTCCCAATCATTCACGGAAACCTTTTTGGATGGTCTTTTTCCGACTTTCGATGCTTTTCTTATCGGCCTACCATTTTTTAATTTCTAATCTGTATGAAATATGTATAAGGCACTCGAAAAGACGAATCCACGCGTGCAGTGGTGACATCCCATATTGTAAATGATCTTCATTTATTTTCCTCTTCAAAATGTTGTCGATGTCGTTGAATTCTTTGGATGTAGCACCGCAAAGATAACATCGTTGACTTGATGCAGTAGATATTAATGAATTTCAGACTTTTCCATCAACCATTGTTAAGCCCAATTTGTAGGATACAATGACTTCTTTTCCGTTCACAATCGTATGAAAAGGTTTAAGCTGCTCTTCTTGTTCCTTGATGTTTTGAACTTCATTTCGGGTGCCTTCTGCAGTCTCTTTCAAAAACTCGATTTTTATTGGGCTACAGAATCGAGGGGAGGAGGGTCGCAGATTTTTCCACACGGTTATTCCTTCGTTATCACCCCCGTCAACAAACACGAGCTGCAGTGGCACGAGGGAAGTGAAGAAAATAGTTGCGTCTGTTTTATCTCCGTCGTCATTATCAAATTTTTGTTTGAATGTACTTTGCCCAGATGTTCCGTCGCATCCCCATTTGCAGACAAAATTCAATTTATAAATTTCGCTGGATGGGAGGAGATGCAAAACTTTACTTTGCACTGCTAATATGCGACTCGCTGTATGGTCTAACAGTGCTTGAAGTTTGACCGCAGCTTTACCCTCAGTAATCGTGATGTCATCTTTGGGTGGATAACATTTTTTCTTCGCCTCCAACATAAATTTGTACGATGGGTACATCTTCGAATTTAGTTCCAGTGCTCCAGATCGTATTCCCTGATATACATGTTGAGACATGCGGTATTAAATTATAAGAGATAACGCAGCATCAGCAGAATAACGATTGGTCGTCATGTCCGTAACAGTGCGTAAGGCTTCCTTGTATTTGGACGCTTTTGTAGGACTGCCCAGAGCAACCTCTTTCACCACTTTTGCTGCATCCAATTTTTCTGCAGCTTGAAGACTCACGTGGGTGGCAAATGCAAGCTCTTCGGAACTGGACTGCTCACGAATTGCTGCAGTTTTTCTCCGTTTCGACCGCTCACTGAAGTCCTCGAAGCTCTGCGAATGTCGACCAGGCCCACGAACTGCATCTGAATTTTTGTTTTCCTTCGAAATTTCCGTATTATTTACAAAGGTGACGATTCTGCTTAGCCAATCCGTATTTTTCTCCATAAACCTCGCCTTCATTATTCTAGCTGTTTGCCATTTGTCTTTCATATCATATAATAACTTGCGAATTTTTTTTTTTTTATCCGCAGATAATGTGTATGAGCAATGGAATTTTTAGACAATTCGACCTCCAAGATTTCGTACACGTCATTCGCATTATCATTCAAATGATCAGCGAATAAATCAAACAACTCCTTTCGCGTGAAATTAACCGCCTCACTGCTATCACGAGAGCCTGGAAAATCAATTCAAAAGTTAGACAATAATAGAAAATTTTTAAGAATCAGTAATGATTTGTTAATGAAAATGATAGTCGAATCCGGTACAATAATAATTATATTTATGAGAAACAAATTACTTAAATTCGCACCCTACTGTGGTGCACTTCGCACAGTATAGTATACATGCCGCGCCAGCGCGCGCCGTGCCTGAATTCCCGCGTCCATTTATTAAAAAATTCACCATTACCAGAGGGGCAACTTGGTGCACCTAATTTTTTGGTGAGGTATTACTCAAGAGTGTATACAATAACGTGGCACTTCACCAGAATTAGAATTATTTAGAATTATTAACTTTTACTCAATGTGAACACAACTTTTTTCCCCAGCGAGCACGAGAATTTACGTTAGATATTCACAATTTTGTTGCTCGGTGTATGATTAATATAAGAAATCGCAATGATATAACAAGTGTACTTACATCCAGGAAGAGACTCCATTTTGCAGAATTAAAATAACTAAATTTTACTTGAAGATATATCACTTTGAATACAACGATATTTTTCTAGCGTAGCGCACAACCGACTATACCTGTTCGAGCGCTCCGTTACGAATGAGATCCCAACGGCTAAATGCAACACCTGCAACCTACCGACCCTTGGAAGGGTTCCCCGAAATACCCCTCTACCTGACCCCACAGGTAGAATTCCTTGAATATAAACTTCATTTTTCGGTTTTTGGCCAGCAATTCGGGATTTGGAACCACTGTGCGACGATCGCGTAATTCCATCCTGCTCGTACGCTGGCCACACGTATGAAATAAACAGAGGGTTTTGATTTGTAATGAGGCTTCTTGACCTCGGATTAGCGGATGCTCGAAAATTCTGCGGACTAATGGACATGCCGAAATTTTTTCACCAGTCCACCTACGATATCGTTGTAAAAAAACATTCACGATTCTGTCATCACCGTTTCCGATATGATTTTTTTAAAAACCTGTTTCCGAAGAAAAGAAAGAAGTCAGTGAAAAAAGCGATGGTGTGAGATCGACTGAAATGACGGTAGTAGTATGTGGACCACTATGGCGACCCCCACTCCTATCCCCTCCACTTTCCCCCCGCGTCGGAGCCTCTTTCCGAGCGTGGTGGGGTTTGTGGGTGGGGAGAGGTGGTGGGGGGAAAGAGTTTTGAGGTTTCGCCAGAGCGGTCCGATTATTATTATTATTATTATTTTTATTATTCTCTATCTCTATCTCTCTCGCTCTCTCTCGGGAGAGGTGGTGGGGGGAAAGAGTTCTGAGGGCCTCGCCAGAGCGACCCGATTATTATTATTATTATTTAAATAATAATAATAATTCATAATTTTTTATTTTGATCGTTATTTATTAATAAATATGAAAAACTTACGTGTCTGTGGGGAGATCCTTACGTCGCTCCGATGACGCCTACAGCCGATGCACTGAGGGGCACACACACACACACACACACACACACACACACACACACACACACACACACACACACACACAGGTGGACGCGCTACGCGTCACCACCCTCTTCGTCCTCGGCGAACCCTTCATCGGGGTACCCCCGATCGTAGGGTATGTTGTCACCGAGGGCATCTATCAAAATGCCCCCTACATCCCGACGATCAGGGCCCCGCAGGCGTATACATGGTGTATCGTGACTACGGTACACCATGCGAGCCTCCATGAGGGGCTCGCCGAGACACAGGTTCTCCAAAAGGGTGATGATGCCTGCGTTGTCCACGCCAGCCAGACCCATCAATCGACACACCACGCACTGGGGTGGTAGCATGGCGAACAACGGTTCCGGCTGGTATAAGTCCGCGACCTCGAAATATTCTCTGTGCCCCTCGTCGATGAGGCGCACCTCCGTGAATCCGGCGTCATCGGAAGAAATTATCTCCCCGCGTAACATAATCGCGTCGCACCGTGCAACGCATGACGCGCCCGCCACCACATCATTGGCCGTCATACGAGCGCCTTTTTGTTGTGCGATATAAAAATCGCACAACAACTGGGCCAATTGCTCATACGTATCCACCATTTCGGCGGTACGTATGGCTATAAATTGTTCGCTCAGCACCCCCACCACACGACACCAAAACGCGCCCGACGGAAGTGCCTCTTTGTATCGCGGATACATTTTTTTTTTTAATTTGAAATAAAATTTCTCGCGATCTTGATTCTCTGCCTGCTTAATAGCGACTGAAGTCTACGTACTATAATATACAGCAACAGAGAAGATGCTATGGCTGTATTAAAGGTGCGATCGTCAAGAAAGGCATAGCCCGCAAAAATGCACGTGGTCCGTGTAAATGAGCCCCTTTGTAATTAATATAAGAGTAAACTGACCCCCGGAGACACGACTGTCTGTTTAGCCTATACAGCATCTTTTTTATTTCGCGTCTTTCGCGAGCACCGTAGTTCAGCATATATATATATAATATGCTGAACTGCTGAACTATATATACAGCCCTTTCTTTCGAAGAGCAGCATATGCATAAGAATAATATTTTATAAAAAAATTTGCAAGCCAAATCCATAAGTCATATTCTTTGGAATAGAGGATGACAGCTAGTTTTCGCACGCCAAAGTTTACTTTGTTTTGACGAAAACCGAGTATCAATATCACAATGATTCATGAAAATGATATAAGACCTATTAGAGGTATGTATGTAAGAAAATTTGATCGGACTTGAAGAAAAAAATATTGGAGAGAGATATGAGCTCGAGGGTCAGCAAAGAGGTACGGCTGAGATCACGAGCATATAGTTATCGAGCTCTCCTCTTTGTGCGGCTATTCGCTAACTCTGCCTCTCTTTCTCTCTCTCTTTCTCTCTCTCTCTCTCTCTCTCTCTCTCTCTTTCTCTCTCTCTCTCTTTTTCTGATGCATATCTTTTTCCATGCCTCGAATCTTTCTATTGCAGCAATAGCGGGCTTTTTTTATATTTTTCGATGTACACCGAGTATTCGGGTATAACACTACGAGATTTCTCGATTTCTCGAGGTGCGTGAAACGCACCATCAGCGGAGCATCAGCAGACTGCATGCCTTCTTTGCTCATTGCTCTTTATAGTAATATAATTTTAATATATTTAGGCCTCAAGACCCATTAAGACTTATGAAAATTATTGAGACCACCTAATTATTTCTCGTTTGTAAAAGTATATTTTTTGAAAAATGATATTAAGTTTTAAAATCCATATCAAAGCTAAGCGATCTCCGCTTCGTTACGCTTTTCGAAGAAGTCACCGTTTAAAAAATTTGATCAGAGTCTCACTATATCATGTTACATTGAAACAATAAGAGCATTTGGAATGCTTATATACATTTGTGGTGAGATCTTGAAATCTTGATATCTTGATATCTTGATACCTCATCATGCATATTTTTGTGTCGCAAGGGGCATCGATTTTTGATGGCTCTGCAATTTAAGTAAATGAGTAAACTCGCTCAGAAGGCTAGCGCTAAAAAATTTGATCAGAGTCTCGCTATATAATGTTACATTGAAACAATAAGAGCATTTGGAATGCTTATATACATATGTGGTGAGATCTTGATATCTTGATATCTTGATATCTTGATACCTTGATACCTCATCATGCATGTTTTTGTGCCGTAAGGGACATCGATTTTTGATGGCGCTGCAATTTAAGTACATGAGTAAATTTGCTCAGAAGGCTAGCGCTAGCGCTAAGTATTTATATGGAAAGAACAAAATGCAATTTTAATCAGTCTCAATCCAGCAGAGTATTATCACGTATCGTTATCAATCATGGCAGATCGAGCACTTCGCGAGTGTATATTAAATCTTTTGCGTTTGGCCATATTACATAGTTCTCAGCTTCGTCGTCGGTGTAACGAGCAATGGTGCAGCGAATTAAATCGATTATCGGGCGATAGACTTATAAGACGCCTAAAATATATTGTATGGTGGGCGCCCTTGCGAATCATAGCGGCAGCCTACAACAGAGGCATACTAAATGGTCAACAAGTGCTAGCGTGTGTGTTTGAAGAGCTGCAGCGTCGAGGATTGGAAAACGCGCCATGTGTCCGCGGTATTGTCGATGAAATCAGAAGTAAGTTCTGTTCTATCATAAAAAATAATCATGTATATTTGTAATACTTAAATTGTATTGAAAAATTTTTTCACGACGCCATTATTACGCCAGCACGTATTGAAATTTTTTTCACGATGCCATTATTACGCTAGCACGGGCAAGCCTTATTTATTGAGCTCTTCTCTTTGTGCCATGCTTCGCGCGGTCCCGAGCTCTCTACCGCTCCTTGTCTCTCTCTCTACCTCTCGCTGGCTCTCTTTCATGAAAGCGATACAGAGCTTCTGTTATCATTAGAAAATTTTTACGAATTTCAACGCGAAATATTCAAAAAGTATTCTTATTGATCAATTTCCTCTCTCTCTCTCTCTCTCGTTAAAGCGGTATGGATCTTAAAGCGTATTGAAAAAATATTTTCACGGGTTCAAAAAGTATTCTTATTGATCAATTTCCTCTCTCTCTCTCGTTAAAGCGGTATGGATCTTAAAGCGTATTGAAAAAATATTTTCACGGCTGTTATTACGATAGTATGGCCAAACCCTTTTTATTGAGCTCTACTCTTTGTGCCATATGCTTCGCGTGGTTCCGCATTCTTTGCCATTCTCTCACTCTCTCGCTCTTTTTTTCATGAGCACGATGCAGAGCACCTGTTTGCGTAAGCAGAGATAATCGTTATTTATCGAGCTCTACTCTTTGTGCTATGCTTCGCGTGGTTCCGTGCTCTCTACCTCTCGCTGTCTCTCTCTTTCATTAAAGTGGTACAGAGAGCCTGTTATCGTTAGAAAAAATATTTTACGAGTTTCAACATGATATATTTAAAAAATATATTCTTATTCACCAATCTCCTCTTTCTCTGTCTTATTAAATTGATATGAGCTCTCTCTCCTTACATTATCATCGTAAGAAAAACATTTATATTATGAAATTTTAACACGGTTCGTTTACCGGAAAAAATTATGAGCTGAAAGCAGTACTTCTATTAAAAGAGGGGCAATATTTTTAATGGTTGTGCACCTAATATAGTATATCGACAGCTCTTGGATGCATCGCCGGATGAAGAAGCAGCTCTTATAGAAGGGGCTTGTGCTGTGGAATTAGCATGCCAGCAGAGAAGCATAACGAGTCAGCACCTGTCATGCACCGAGCTGAATGATGAGCAGCCTATGAGTACTGTTTCCAGCATCGAGCATCCTTCGGAAATATTTACTAATTCGTCGATTTTCGAACGTAAGTTGAAATTAAGGTGCAAAAAAATAAAGAATAAAAAAAATTGGTGTGGCGTCAATTTTAAATTATAAATTTATCCAGAGGGTACAGATAGGGAGAGGGTAACTGACGCTGCTGTACCAGGCCCGTCAGGTCTATGCCATTCTGGACGACGAACAATCCCAGCCTCTGACCCTAATGATGTTTTTGACCATCGCGAAAATCAGCTGTGGGAATATCCGATCGAGAACGAGAGAGACGAGGGAATAGCATTTCAAAGAGCTGACGAATGGCTTCAAATGCTCGTGACTGATGACGACTCTGGTAAATAATTTTTCTTATATATGAAAAATTAATTAAGCATGTAAGTAAGTGGGTCCTTTTGTAACAGGGTATTTGTCAGCATCTTTGTTTGAGTGGTGATATCGAACTATTTAAGCAGTGCTATGACTCGTGAGAGGTACAAATATTGATAAAACACAATAATTTTTGCATTTAACCATTTTAGAATCTAATACGAGACTCTTTTCCAGAGGTGCAAAGAGGAGCAGGCAGGCGACTTACTGTACCAAGGAGCGGGCCTCTCGAAGAAATACATCCACCCGGAAAACATTTCGAAATCATCAGTGATTACACGCGATATTTTAAGCGATTTAAACTACGAGGGCGTGAAACCTCGTTAAGAATTCGCCAGCCAGACTCCGGCATTAGTGTGGTAGATTGGCTCAACGGTGCATTTCGTGATCTCTTAACGCACATCACGAGCTCCTGTGAGGGCGGCGATTATGTAGGCGTTTCGTTTACAGCGAATAGCTTGCCGCACGGGCCCGTGTGGTTATCTTTCCGACCGGCCCGAGATTATGTTTTCGAAGATATTTGGAAATTAATAAGCAGCGTGGCACAAAGTGCATCATCTTTGAACATCGATGATTCGTGCACGATAAAAATGTGCGCTGTCAAGGGGGTCGAAGGGCGCGGTCGGAAAGGTCTCACACACGAGGCTGTCGCAAAACGATCTATTCTCTCGATCCGAAACACCGACAATATATGCTTACCGCGCTCACTGGTGGTGGCTCGAGCATACGCAGAACGAGGTGAAATACGGTCGGGTACTCTACATAATAAATGGCAGCGTATTAGACAAATTAACGGGTCTGTACAAAAACAAGCGGCACTCGAACTTACGAGAGAAGCAAATGTTCGCGTACCTGTAGAGGGCTGTGGTGTATACGAGATTACGCGCTATCTAGATTATTTGGCACGAGACGGCTTTGCTATTGTCGTTTACGAGTTTTTAACTCTGGGTCGCGGGGAGGAGCCACTATTTGACGGTAGACAGGGTGTTCTGAACAGCGTAGGCACAACTCACCACACCCTGTACATTTTGTATTACGAGCGTTCACATCATTTCGAACCTATTCTAAATCTCAGAGCAGCTGTCGGCAGTAGAGATTTCTGTTCATCGTGTAACACAGCATATCGGCGATTCGGTCCTAGATGTTAAAAAAAAAAATGTCCTCGGTGCTGGGGGCTACAGACGTGCGATACGCAATCGCGCAATATAATCAGATGCGAAGCATGCAACCGCGATTTTTTCGGAGTGGCGTGTTTACAGAGGCATAAGGCACCGCTGGTCACCATGAGGCGTAGAAAGGCTAGCGTTTGCGAATCTCTCAAACGATGCCGTAACTGCTTTCGAGCAATAAGGCCCTTAGAAAAAAAAGAGAAGCATAAATGCGGGGTAGGCTTCTGCAAAACGTGCAAATCTCATCAGCCGAGTAATCATCTGTGTTTCATGAAACCGATTCGTAGTACTCCGGACTTGAAAAAAATACTATTCATTTTTTATGATTTTGAAACACAGCAGAGCACACCAGTGAAGGGTGATGCGACTACTCATGTACACGAGCCAAATCTTTGCGTGGCTCAACGAGTTTGCACGTTTTGCTGTGTTAACGACTCTATAGACGAACCGTGCGAGCATTGCGGGGAACACGAATTTGTGTTTAGCCACAGCCCCGTAGCCCAGCTTGTCGAATTAGCCATGCAACCGCTCGAAGGTTTTTCGCGTACCATCTGTATCGCTCATAATGCAGGGGGTTTCGACGCTCAATTCATCCTGCGTTATTTCATCGAAGAGAAAAAAACTCAGCTCCCCACTCTAATCATGAACGGTACGAAAATTATTACGATGCGCGTCGGAAAACTCGTATTTCTCGACAGTCTAAATTACTTCCATATGGCTTTGAGCGGTTTACCGAAAGCCTTCGGGCTTACCGGTGCTATCATTAAAGGCACTTTTCCACATTTGTTTAACAGGCCTGAAAATCAAAATTACGTAGGCGAATTGCCGCCTCTCGAGCATTATTCTCCGGACACGATGCGCGCCGATGAGCGCCGGAAATTTCTCGATTGGTATCGCGAAACAAAAGACAAAAATTACGTATTTGTTTTTTCGGAAGAGCTTATCAGCTATTGTAAGACAGATGTCACGATTTTGCGACGCGCGTGTATGGCTTTTCGCAATATGTTCATTACAAGTGGTCGCGTCTGCCCTTTTGATGAAAGTACAACAATAGCATCAGCCTGCTTCAGAGTTTTTCGAAAAAATTTCTTGAAAGATAATTCAATAGGCATTATACCCACGGGGGGATACAGATGGGCGCAAAATCAATCGAAAAAAGCGGTTTCGTGGCTATCGTGGGTAGAGCATTCGCGGGGTGTTCGTATTATTCATGCGGGCAGAACACGCGAATTCAGAATACCTCAAAATCTCTTGGTAGACGGATACTACGAGACTCCTAACGGGGCACATGTATTACAGTTTCACGGTTGTTATTGGCACGGTTGCCCCCGTTGCTATCCCACAAACAGAGACAGTCGACAAAGCGATGGAATATCCATGCACGAGCGTTTCGAGAGAACTACTGCTGTAACTGAGAGGATTCGAACGGGAGGGTATTTGCTCACGGAAATTTGGGAGTGTGATTACGATCGCTTGTTAAATTCGACAGCCGAGATGAGGACTTTCCTGCAAGATAACCCTTTAGTTACAGCAGAGCCTCTCAATCCTCGTGATGCTTTTTTCGGAGGACGAACAGAAAATATGGTTACGCTCTACGACGTTGACGCTACGGGAAAAATACGTTACGTAGACGTTTGCTCTCTGTATCCATATATCTGTAAATTCGGTAAATACCCCGTGGGCCATCCGAAAGTATACGTGGGTAACGAGTGCATGGAATTGACAGGTCCTGATAACACCGATCTAACTCTCGTTGAGGGTCTCGTAAAATGTACCGTATTGCCGCCTCGTAATCTTTATCACCCCGTATTACCAGTGCGTATGCATAACCGGTTATTATTTGCTCTATGCCGCAGCTGCTGTGAGATTATGAATCAGGGTGTATGTACACACGAAGATCCTGTAGAGCGCGTGTTCAAGGGTACATGGGTGGTCGACGAGTTGCGAAAAGCCGTGTCGTGCGGGTACAGAGTGATAGACGTGACTGAAATTTGGCAATATGAAACGACGCAATTCAATCGCGATACACAGACAGGGGGACATTTTGTCGAATACATCAACACGTTTTTAAAAATCAAACAAGAAGCCAGTGGATGGCCCGACAATTGCTCCGAAGATAAAGCCGCGCAAGATCTCTATATAGCCGAATTCGAACGATCGGAAGGAATCAAGCTAAATTGCGACTCCATAGCTAAAAATCCGGGGCTGCGATCTGTCGCAAAGCTATGCCTCAACTCATTTTGGGGGAAGTTTGGGCAGCGGGAAAATCTACCGCAGACAGAAATAGTTTCGACGCGTAAAAAGCTTATGGAACTAGTGACTAGCCCTGAGTACGAAATCACGGGGATTTTACCCGTAAATAATGACATATTGTATGTAAGCTACACGAAAATCAGTGACGCTGTTATACCATCCAGCATAGCGAACGCCGTAGTAGCAGCATACACCACAGCCCAGGCTCGCCTGAAACTTTATAGTTACCTAGAGTGTCTGGGTCATCGTGCTTTGTACTGCGATACCGATTCCGTAATTTACGTATCGCACGAAGAAAAAGACGAGTATGAGCCTCCAACGGGACAGCTCTTAGGGGATCTCACACATGAGCTGAGCTCTTATGGGGAAGGTAGTTATATTAGAAGTTTCATTTCAGGCGGACCATAATTTTATTCTTTTATCGTATGCACTCCCAATGGAGAGGAAAAAGAAGTATGTAAAGTAAAAGGGATAACGCTTAATTTTGCGAACAAGGGATTAATTAATTATAACTCAGTGCGCTCCTTTATAACCGGTGAGAGAGACGAGCCTGTTGTGCTAAAGTATGACGCTATACGGCGCACGGCGTTTCATCAGGTCGTCACACGTCCTGAAACCAAATCATGCAAACCATCGAGCGTCAAACGGAGACGAGATGGTGAATATGGCACTCTTCCTTACGGTTATAAAGAATAATGTATATAGATATAGACCTCGCACTACTTTGTAAATAATGTATATAAATAAAACTTTATGTTCTTACGTATATTCGTCTTTTCGAACCCTATATATGTTTAAGCTAATACGAAGATTGTGCTCATTCGCAAAAATGGATGTGCGGTGGAAACATCCTTGGACGGCGATGGTTTGCGGGCCCACGGGCTGCGGTAAAACATACTTTGTGAAAAAGTTTTTGAAATTCATTTCGCATTTGAATAGTGAACCGTTTCAACGAATTATTTTCTATTATTCCGAGTGGCAACAAGCGTATATGGAGTACGGTTCTTCGATAGAGTTTCGCGAAGGTTTGCCACAATCCTCGGATTATGCAAACGATCCGCGTGCAAAACTTATAATTATTGACGATTTGATGCGCGAGGCATCGAACAATAGCGTTGTCGACCTCTTCACCAAGGGTAGTCATCATAAGAATTTGAGCGTGTTTTTTATAACGCAAAATTTATTTCATCAGGGCCACGGGCAACGGGATATATCGCTGAACGCTAATTATATAGTCGTTTTCGAAAATCCGCGAGATCGCGCTCAAATACAGCACCTGGCGCGTCAGGTTTACCCCGAAAATCCCCGATTTCTGCAGGAAGTTTATTACGATGCGACGAGCAAACCACACGGTTATCTGCTCTTGGACTTGAAACAATCGACTCCTGATAACTGTAGATTTCGAACGTGTATTTTCCCCGATGATCCACAGCATTTCGTTTACGTGCCGCGAAAAAAGTTAAAAAGCACCGACACAGCCGGAGAAGTACCAGTCTTGCGGCTGTGATGGCGGGTAACAGGTCCTCTCTCTGCAAGAAGCACGTTGCAATATTGCACGCACTCCAGCATCTCAACAAGGAGCAGCGAGACGCCGTTTTGCGTAAAGCCGATCCACGAATAATTCATTGTATTTGTGAGTGTGCATTAAACATTCTACGTGGTAACGTGCCTTTGAAGCCTGAACAAAGAAAAAAGTTGCGTCGCCACGCATCTATTCTTCGACGACTAGCTGCGAAAAGCGGTAGTTGGAAGAGCAAGAAACGTTTTGTGGTTCAAAACGGTGGGTTCCTACCACTGCTGCTCGCCCCCGTACTGGGTACGCTCTTGTCACGTTTGATCGGCGACAGTGGATAATGGAGCATGCGAGAAAAATGGTGCTCGTGCCTGAAGAGAATCTTCAGCATATAGGCGTGCAGAATAATCGACAAACGGAATCTGTTCAACGGCAACAGCAGCAAACAGTGCAAACCTTTGGTACGACACTGAGTAGATTGGACACTGAGATGAACGATATTCTGAATTCTAATTCGTACAAGGATGAGAGGGAAAAGTGGTCGGCGTATTTCGCAGTGTTGCAGCGTTATCTCCATTTTGCCGATAATGAGCGAGCGCAGCAGCATCGTGCACTCGCAAAAAATGATGATTACATCACGACACCTATAGAGGAGAAGGGGAATAGTGGAAAAGGCGCTGAAATTCCACGCATAAACGACTCTATGATCGTTGAGAGTGTCCCGACAAAATATCGCAATAAAGCAAAACTATTGCTCCGTCGTTTATGCCTTGTACCAGTAACAGAGTTTTGCTGGGATCCTACAGGCACCGTCTCCATCGCAGGCAAAGAAATCAAGGACTCCAATATTGTCGATCTTATAAACGATGCTATGCGCGCGAGGAAAATCTCAACGCCGGCGGGTCGTCATGCATTTGCAGGATTTTTAAAAGCGGCAAAAATTCCACGCGAGTTTGTTGGAAACCAGGATCTGTGGAGGTCCGAGGTGCCCACCTCGACGCCTTTTCGGAAAAAAAGAAAAATACCTGTGCACTCCCACGACTTGTCGTTGAGCGACGCGGGAGCCAATCACAGCAGCGACGAATCCACCGATCCCAGTATTTATGAGCTCTTCAGTACCTCTGAGAGGGAGCAAACAGGCGCTGGCCAGTGTAAAAAGAAGAAGAAGAATCGTGTAATTTGGGCTAACCTAAAACTCTAAACCATGAAAACATTGGAAAAGCTGTACTATAACCCCTCCCACGAAGCATCGTTCTCGGGCGCTGCAAAATTATTACGCGCAACGCGAAAAAAAAATTCTAACGAAAAGACCGTGCAGTGGTTGGAGACACAGGATGCTTACACGAAACATCGTCCTGTAAAACATCGATTTCCACGACGTCATTACAGCGTGCGAAACATTGACGATGTCTGGGAGGCTGATCTCGTAGATCTTCGCTCGATCAAAGATTACAACGATGGTCATACCTATCTCCTCGTAGTCATAGATGTGCTCAGTAAATATGCATGGGTCGAACCTTTACGCGACAAGACTGCTGCATCTGTAGCTAAGGCTTTTACGCGGATACTCACGCAAAAAGCCACTAATAGCCGATCACCCGTATGCCTGCAATCGGATCGGGGCAAAGAATTCATGGGTGCTGCATTTCAAGAGCTCCTAAAGAACAAAGATATTCAGTTTCGAACTGCACGGAATCCTGATATAAAAGCCTCAATTGTGGAAAGATTTAATCGAACATTGAAAGAAAGAATGTGGCGATACTTTACGTATACTCGCGCGAAACGATACATCAATGTGTTGCAAAATATAGTGTTTGCATATAATAATGCCCGGCATAGCAGCATAAAAATGGCCCCGGTAACGGTGACTCTTGCCACTGCAGCTCAAGCTCGTGCTAATTTGATGCAGCGTTACAAGGATTCGGAGCGAGAACACATCCCTAAATATGGGATCGGTGATGTTGTACGAATCAGTAGTGCAAAAGCGGCCTTTGCAAAAGGTTACGAGAGCGGCTGGAGCAGCGAGCTGTTCAAAATTCATCGCATATCGACTACTAGTTGGCCGACGGTGTACTTTTTACGCGATCTTCACGGCAAAGATATTGACGGCATTTTTTACGAGGCCGAGTTATCGAGAGTTCGTACTATTACCGACAAAAATAAAAAATCACGATGAGAGACGAATTTTATATCATTTTACCGAGCAACAGCAGTATGAAATATTACCCGGAAAATACGACAACGCGTTATACCACACGATTGCCACAGCGCGTATCTTTGCAAGGCAATTGGGCCGTTGGACTTACAGAAATACATATACCCATGACGATTCTGCATATACCTCAGGAAGACGAGCAGAACTTCATCAAGACCGCACCGTATAAAGTACAATCGGGTATTCACGATTCTGCTATTGACATTGAAAAGAGCTGTGTGTATGTTCCACCCGGTATATATAAGAGTATAGACTCATTGCTCGAAGTAATAAATGAACTACAGGGCGTTGCTGGTCATTCACTATTTCAGCGCGCTCGCAATGGCTACGTCCAAGTGACCCGTATCTGCGATTCTTGCGAAAATTTAATTCATGCTTTCCATTTCTCACCAAGGCTCAACAAGATTTTAGGATTTACCACACCCAGCAGTGTGGCGCTCCCGCCTGCATTCAGAGATGTTGGTTATAGAGGCGCACGACCTGCCAGCCTAACTAATGCTATCCCCGATATGTTATTCGTTATACGGATATTTGTGAACCCTACATTACCGGTGATGTGCATGCACCTCTGTTACGTGTTGTACCATCTTATACCGCGGATAGCAACAATTACGGCTCTGTGAAGATTAGAGGTTTTTCGCCACCACGCTACGTACCTCTGCTTCATACAAACTTTCAATCGATCGATATCGATATAAGGGATGAGTTTGGGCAGCCGATACCATTTGAGTACGGGACGCTGACGGCGACATTACAGTTCAAGCGTATGGATTAGAGAAGTCATCGCAATGACTTATTACGATGAATACTTTGATATGCAGACGGGTGGTGCTCGGACCGGATATGGGGGTATCAGTAACGTGTACATAGGCTCACCGAATCAAAGGGGCCACGGGATTGGCAGTTTTCTCGGTGGCCTTTTCCGCCGTATTATACCTCTTTTGAAGAATGGAGCACGGGCTGTCGGCAAAGAGGCTCTGCGTGCCGGTGTTAATGTTGCCATCGATATAATGGACAATGGTGTACGGCCAAGAGAAGCGTTCAAAACGCGTCTACGCGAGTCTGGCGAAAATCTGAAGCGAAAGGCGGAGGAAAAAATTGATACGCTCATGAAGGGTTCTGGCTATAAAATGGCAAAAATTAATCGATCGCGGCATTCCATTTCCGGCCGCGGTGTGCGACGTATCCATAGTGTGAAAAAAAGAAAAAAAGCTACGTCTTCGTCGAGAAAACCGAGAAAGCGGGCAACGGCAAAGAGGAGGATAAATAAGAGAAGGACAACCAAGAAGAGGAAGGCTCTACCAACGGTGGCTGATATTTTCGCATAGAGAGAGAGAGGGTAAATATGGCTTTCTTACACACACACTCTTGCGAGTGTTTAAAGTCAGAGCTCGAGCTATTTACACTGCCTCCTACACAAACCACCATCGAGGGAACACAATGGGTGTACTACAAACCGATCTCATCTTTAACGGATGATTCACCAATTGAGTTTGTGGTACCTGGTCAGGGTGATGAATACATTGATCTTGCTCACACCATGCTAAGCATGCGCGTTCAAATACAGTGTTTGGCTGAGAAGCCTGATTCAACGATTAAAATAGGCCCCGTCAATAATCTGATGCATTCAATGTTTAATCAAGTAGATGTGTTTTTCAATCAGAAACTTGTATCGCCCCCGAATAACGCGTATGCATACAGAGCATACATTGAAACACTGCTAAATTATGGAGACGGCGCAAAAAACTCTCATCTTACGAGTGTGCTCTGGTTCGCCGATACACCGGGAAAAATGAAGGATACGGATACAGCCAACGGTGGGCTTGTTAGCCGCAGAGACCTTCTTAGCAGTGGAAAAACTATTGATCTCCTCGGTCATCTTCACTGCGATGTCTTTAATCAAGAGAGATTCTTATTGAACGGTGTTGAAATGCGTCTGCGACTCGTACGCACGAATAATTCATTTTGCCTTATGGGCGGGACGGCAGACTATAAAATACATATTGTCGAAGCGTCGCTTCTCGTACGTCGCGCCAAGATAGCACCTGGTATACTTTTAGCACATGCAAGAACTCTGTGTAAAGCTACGGCAAAATATCCCCTGACACGCGTGGAGGTAAAGGCTATATCCATGCATAGCGGAGTACATGGCGAAACTCTCGATAATGTAATCCTCGGCCAGCTACCAAAACGTATCATCATCGGCTTCGTCGATAATAAAGCGTTCAACTGCTGCCTCGATAAAAACCCGTTTAATTTTAAAAATTATCAAATCAATTATCTATCGTTGTATGTGGATGGTATGCAAATACCGTCAAAGGCTCTGCAGCCCGACTTTACAAAATCGAAGCTTTACGTAGACGCGTATCATACTCTGTTCTCCGGAACGGGTATTCACTTTCTCAATGAAGGTAATTGTATTTCACGGGAGGCCTACCCCGAAGGGTATTGCCTTTTCGCGTTTGATCTTACGCCCGATTTATCAGCAAACAGCAGTACTCATTGGAATTTGGTAAAACACGGCAGTGTTAGAATAGAAGTACGATTCGAAAAGGCTCTCGCATCAACGGTAAATTGTATTGTGTACGCCGAGTATGATAATGTGCTGGAGATTGACTCGTCCAGACAAGTAATCGTTGACTTTTCTGGATAGTCAGCAGAATTTGTATCCGCCGAGCTAGGTCTCCGTGACGCAAAGAGCTGAACAGTATTATCAGAGAGAGCAACGAGAAAGCATCATGAATATCGCAATCGATATACAGGATTTGCGAGATAAAAACAATCGTTTTGTGCCGAAAGAAGTTGCGATCATTTGCCTACACGGACCGTACACCGCTCATTGGCTTGTGTCTTCACCTCACGATAATGAGGATCTATCACCGGCGCTGAAGCGTCAGAATTCCTGGTTGACTAGAAATCATCATGGTTTACAATGGCGTGAGGGCGATACAACGTCGCAACATATGGAATCAATTTTGAAAAATATTGCGGAACAGTCTGATCGAATATTCACAAGGGGTTCAATAAAATCAGAGTACCTGTCGCAACTGACAGGTTGCTTCATTATAAATTTAGAGGAGGAGGAGGAGGCTCCTTCATTCCGCTATCTTCATCAGGACGACACTCGTTGCATATACCACGGATCGCTACATAACAATCTCACGTACAAATGTGCGCTGAATAATGCGAAACAAATAAAAGATTGGCTTTGTCATAAAGATCGCATCGACTCCTTATGGGAATATAAAACGACCACGAGCTGGAGCTTAGACGGGCCTCGCGAGGAAAAGAAAAAGAAACCTTCTGCTTCAGGCTGCTATGAACAGTCTAGAAATTCTGCAGGCCTTGCGGAACATACCAGACCACACGATAGGCGTATACCCAGCCGATCGTATCCCGAAGGTGTGGACGTGGCCGACAGCTTTTGTCGTTAATACCGATGGCCACAAATTACCCGGATCCCACTGGGTCGCCATGTACGTCGATCGAGCTGGAGAAGGACGATACTTTGACAGCTACGGGATCCCTCCAATCGTTCCGCAGCATCTCATCCGACACCGAAGAAACTGCAAGCTTTTCCGATGCAACGCTACTCAGCTTCAGGGTCCAGATTCGCAGTGTTGCGGACAGTATTGCATTATGTTTCTTCATTATATGTCTACTGGCTTTGGTATTAATAAGTTTCGAAGCGTATTTTCAGATGATTTATCACGAAACAGTGAACGATTATTATAATACGTATATAAAAAAACGCGAAAAGTCTAAGCCTAAGTTTTATTTTTTCTACCTATCCTTGAACTGCGATCACGCGCCTTGGAGTCAGCATTCTTTGGGTACAACAGTCACTATTAGCGACTATCATATTTCAAGCGGAATGTGCATCAAACCATCGATTCTTCGAATCGGTAAGAAAAAAATTCTTTTTGCCTTTGTTATGTCTAAGGAAATGAGTCATCATTATAGGGTATCATATTATGTAGACGATCAGATTTCTTTTTGTCTTTGGTATTTCTAATAAAATGAGTAATCTTTATAGTGGGGGGAGGTCTAGTGGAGGGGCGACTGCAGAGTATAAGTTAGACCCTGGAGAACGACCATCATTCGCGATCAAACCGTGGTCAGATATCGAAGTAAGCTCCAAAAACTCTTAAAGACTTTCATTTGCTGTCATTTGAGGTGTATGCTGAGAAAACGACGCGAATTAAAGCGGCGAATAGAAGCACTTTCACACGACATTGCGAGTATCAAAGCAGTAATACAAGCGAGATCGCAATTTCTCTCTTTAACACGAAAATTTGACGAACTCGATATTTACGATGGATTTCGCACGAATCAACAAAGTGGGACAAACGGCCGCGTTTCTACCTGTGAAAAAGTTATCGGAACTAGAGCTCCAAAAAGACTACAGCATCAGCGACATAAGAACCGTTCAAACTAAATGGGGCACGCGTATCGTCATCGACGTGGAAAACACATTTGCGTGCTTCCTACCAGTCAGATTCGTCCAACTGTTCGAAAAAGACGATCAGCTATTTCAGCAGATGATAGCCGCAGCCCGTGAAAATAATTTGGCCATGGAATATCGTGGAACAAAATTCAATAATCTGGAATTCAAACCGTCAACAAATCATTAAGTCCTGCGATGTATGCGAAACGTGCTAAGAATCTACGTGCGCTACTGCTACCATTCGCCTATAAGCTAAATAATTTGGGGACGAAATCTGTGTGGGTGGGCCTTGATATTTGTCGGAACGGTACGTTACGGCCTGTGATTAGCTTCAAATGTTATATCCATGGTTGTTTAACTATGGACGGCCGTTCTTGGCACGATTTTCAAAATCATTTCAACATAGAGGCTGAAGAAGACCCTGCACATCGCTCGTTACCGATATTCTGTTTTACAAAAGAGCAATTTATTATACTTTCATTATTACAAGCCAGTATAAACAGAAATATCTCGTGGCTTCGTCGTGTTTGCAACGAGGTAACAAATTGCAGAGACTCTCTTGTAGATGCAATAACATCAGAAACATCCATTTTTACAACGAGCTGCATACGCCGTAATATTCGCACGAAGCGTGCGAAAATACGAGAGAGAGCTACCCAAAAACGAACATCGCCGAATAATTCATATAACGAATTACCTACTTGTACAAAAACAACGATAATTGACAATCTACTGACGCATCATTTGGATCACATACTTAAAACTGTTATAGCCCGTAAAAGATAAAACCTTTTCTCATTGTATAAAAGCATTACGTATAATTAAGTGAAAATGTATATAAAATTAAATAAAGAGAAAAAAAGTATGGATTATTATTATTTGAATAATGATAATAATCGGACCAGTATGGCGAACCCTCAGAACTCTTTCCCCCACTACCTCTCCCCACCCACAAACCCCACCACGCTCGGAAAGAGGCTCCGACGCGGGGGGAAAGTGGAGGGGATAGGAGTGGGGATAGGAGTGGGGGTCGCCATAGTGGTCCACATACTACTGACGGTTTCTGGTGATGGAACGTGGAAAAACGCGGCTGTACTTCGTTATTTGGAGTTTCTTCAATCATCATTTATCATACAGGAAACGTTCTGGATATCGTCGTGAAAAGATTATTTTGGATAATGTGCGAGGCTTGGCGTGAGAAAACCGATACTGCCGAGTACATGCAGTGGTATGAAGAACACGAATCTGTGTGCTCAGCAAACCACGCAGGATTTTCCGGAAAAATGGAGATAGATGATATCGTCGAAATGTTTAAGCGTTCAGAAGAAAAGTACGGCGTAAAGTACGTTAATTATATTGGTGACGGTGCTAGCAAAACATTCACTGGTATTCTCAACGCCTCTCCTTTCGATGGAATTACTGTAACGAAAAAAGAATACGGGTCCCTACGGGACGTAGGTTGCGCGAGTGTGTAAAAAAAAGGACTCGCCGGCAGAAACAAGCTAAC
Source organism: Rhorus exstirpatorius (assembly GCA_963564615.1). Lineage (NCBI taxonomy): Eukaryota > Metazoa > Arthropoda > Insecta > Hymenoptera > Ichneumonidae > Rhorus > Rhorus exstirpatorius. The sequence continues at coordinate 6,128,575 of OY751315.1, forward strand.
CGGTAAAATGATTGATAAATTTACGGTATAGTATGGTTTAGCTATTCGTCGTAACGACGGAGATTCGGTGGAAAATATAAAAAAAGCGATATGGGTAACCATTGATCATTATAGAGTTCAACCGATGATGATCCACATCACGACAACTGTCCACCCGGAGATGAGTCTTGGTGCTTTTAGCAGTGCGCTTCCGCAAACGGTGAACTTATCTCTTATCGACACGATTATACAGCTCTACCAGTCAATGTTTTAGACGCAATAAAACCAATTTCCACAGAACTCTCCAAGAAAACCTTACTGGAAAGATGCAAAAGGGGTTTTACACAAAACAATAACGAAAGTTACAATTTACTCATATGGAAAATAAGTCCGAAGATTTTACCGAGTGGATCGATTGTAGTGAACATATAGCTGTCCATGTCGCTGCATTTATGTTTAATAAAGGGTGTACTTCACTTTTGACAATGCTGCAAGCAATGGGAGTAAGCTGCGGCCGAAATTGTCACGCGTACGTGACGGAAGAAGATGAAAAGCGCGTGGACACGGCCGACCGCCGCGCTCAATCTAACACTAGCGAAGCAAGATTATCGCGAAGACAACATCAAATTGGAATTTTAGAGGCTGCTACGTCTGCGGGATTGTTGCAAGGGCCGGGCATCGATGATTCAATTTAGAGGTAATAAATTACACTTTACCTATGTATATACCCGACTTCAAACTTTAAACGCGTTTTTCTCGACACGACTTTTGAAAAATTGGTGACCACGATAGCTCAAAAACGAGTGAACCGATTTATTTGAAATTGTGCATACATTTTTTTTATATCAAAAGGCATTCCATATTTGAAGGATTTTTTTTATGCATCCTTTTTTTTATATCAAGTAAAATGGAGTGATTTTTTCACCGTAATTTAGACTCACACTTTCGATCGGCGACCATTTTTTCAAAAACTAATATTTTATCAAATTCTTCGATGAAGGACTAGATAATGCCATACAAAAACTAAATTTATTTGGTTTTTTTATTTTAGATGATTTGTTGGGAAGTTACAGTGGTCACCGCGGAAGGCTTTTTTTGAACAGCGGTCCGGGCAATACACTATATCGTTTACATTTATCAATTTTTTCCAATAAAAAAATTGTGAAACATTCTCAAAGATATACCCTTTACTGTAAAAAAAAAAGTTTGAACCCTGCAACCATTTTCCCAAAAAAAAAATCACAAAAACACGACTTTTTTCGACCTCCAACTAGGTGTAACCCCTTAAAATAACTTACTTTATAACATACTGGGATTTACACTGAAGTGCAGGTTTTCACACAGCAGGTTTTCCTAGCGCTCACACGGACTATTGGCTGGTATATAGCAAAGCAAAGAGGTCGATATCTGATACGGAATCAGTCGGACGCAGGTAAAAATTTAAACCTTCTCGGGACGCACGGGTAATTACGTCTGCAATTAGGAACATTGAGCTCGCTCGTGAGTTGATCCTCAAATAGGCTTCTCCAAATTCCGAGCGAAGTATGACTAACTGAATCTCTTCCACTCTTACTCGGATCAACTCTTGCGTTCCTATTATGGCGATTGCTTGCGATGCTAACGACGTTCATATAGGCAAGGCGCGCTTACTCGTAGATTTAACCTCCAAACGAGTCAAACATTTTTATCCTTGATTATTTTTAATATACCGATTATTGAATTTTACAGAATATGTGCACATGAAAGTTCAATCCGTGTATGCAAGCGAGCTTTTTATATGTGAATATTTATTTTCAAAATAAGTTTTTATCTTTATAATGCAATGTACATGAATTTCCATTTTCTACACCGAGTTTGTTAATCTTCGGTATTGACCACGTGAATTTTCGCATACAATTTTGAATTTTAATATTGTGTTATCAGCTATCGATTACCATGTGCATGAATATTTGATTAATTTCCAAATTACAGATACCATTCTATATTAAATTTTAAAACATTTTTGAGAGTGCTTCAAAATCTTGCGAACGGTCGGTAACGATGTTTAAAATTTGTTTGTGAATTTTAGGTTCGCTGAATGGTGTATATAGTAAATTCTACACAGCATTAAAAGTTAAGTGATTTCACTTTTTTAAGGTTAATGAGCTGGTTACTAAGCCGGGGGATTGGGAGGAGTCAGTGCACGGTGAGCGCGGGGAATGCATCGACGATACAATGTTGCGCCGCTCACGGGCGAGCGGGTCCTCTTTCTCTTTCATTATAAATATTCTAAAAACTGTACTGTCAAAAATTCTGAATTTTTTACAGAATATCCAGGTAATGTCTCTTAAGGTATACAGCGTGACCATTATAATGTGGATGGTATTTTTTTGAGGGTTTTGGGAGGTGATATCGGGGTTTTTCGGGTGCGGTTTTCAAATGGTTTTCGAAGCCCGATTCGAAAAAAAATACGGTGTGAATGTGATGATTATAGTTTTTACAGCAGAAAAATTGTGATGACGAAAAATAATGTGAAGTTGATTTATATTTTTGAAACGTGAAGATTATTTAATTCTGAATACAAAGCGCTGGTGGAAAATTTTTTTTTACGCAGATCGCATGGAGAAAAAAAATGTTAAAAGTTGCATTTTAATGCGTTTTTATTCGAAAAGGTGGAATAGAACTGTGCCGCGTGAAGTTGCATCACATAAGCTCTGCCTTGGCTCACGGCTGTCGAAGCTTATGTCGCTTGGCCCGAAATGACAGTTGAACGAAATGACAGAGAGAAACGTATTTTCAGCTATCTCTATCGCACCCATGCCAAGCCGTAGTGTTTGAAAAGTGATGTTGAAAAATATGAAAAAATGAAAAAAGCTGTGATATTATTTGAAAAAGTGAAAATTAGATGAAAAGTGAAATAATAGTATTGAAAGAAAGCGTGAAGAGTGGAAAACGGTTTAATATTTTCTGAGAAATTTCGAAACATTTTCATTAACTTTTAGAATTTCGAAAAAATTGATAAAAATAGCAACATTTGATACAATTTTGATTTTTTTTTTTCAATGTCCAGCTTGCGCAAGTTAAAAGATATAGTAAATTTGTTCGAGAGTATCATCTGGGGATAGTTTGTATTCTTGTTGGACAGAATGTCCGCAAGTTACCAGCTGCAAACGTAACTTTAATACGACTGTTTACCGCTTTTTCTAAAAACTTTTTGACTTGGTGCCAAATTTCAAATTGTTCAACATTTTCGCATCTCAAGTTGGCTTTTACCTTTCAGTACTGTTATTAGCACTTGTTTAGCTTGACTTTTTGTACACTTTCGATCTGTACAAGCTGTGAACTTGCAATTTCCAGAGAAATTCAAAAGGTTCAAGCCATCTAGCATTTACTTTTGGATTAAGGGATCATCACAGTGCGACCACCCGAAAAATAGCCGATTTCCGCTATTTTTTTTGTAACGTGGATAGTAGTACTAATCGGTCTGATTTTTTTTAATTTAATTGAAGGACCGATAAAGAATACAAAATTTATTTTTAACAATTTCTTTATTCATTGTTTAATATTTTTTTAATTACGTAAAATTGCGTGGAGAAAAATGGTGTCCCATGTTGGCCAGGATTGCGACCGCAAATTTCATGTGAAACGAAAAATTCAAAATCATTTATTAATTTGTAAAAAATCCGCAATGTTCTTATCGAGGATTTTTTTTAATGAAATTTTAAAAAATGGCGGCGGTTTGAACATATAGTATCGAATTGAGCTTTTTTCGACAGTTTTTCGTAAAAAAAAAAGGATGATTTAAAAAAAAAAGCTCCCGTAGGAGCATAATGAATGAGGTGAAGAATGTTCTGTTAAAAATTCAAACGGATAGGTTGAAAACGCTTCCTTTGAGAGTGGCCACCGTTTTCATAAACACCATTCCAAGAAAAACGCGTTCAATGTTGAACAATGAATGTAGTCATTTTTAAAAATTCATTTTGTATTCTTGATCGGCGTTTCAATTTGTAAAAAAAAAATTAGACCGATTGGCTCATCCTATCCACCTAAAAAATAAATCGGCTCTTCTTCGAGCGGTCTCACTGTGATGATCCCTTGATTTTCCAATGAAGACACACCTTATTTTATGAGAGAGCATAGTGGATGTAAATCCCGAAATGCAGATCGCCAAATCGCGAATCACGAGTACTTTTTCGTGATAAATCTAAAATGCATGATAAAATCAGAACCTATCTTGAAATTATAATATGCGGAAAAAGAATAGAAGAAAGAGCTCTCTCGGTATAGCTCGAGGTTTACATGCCGTGTTCGATGTTTTCGCAGTCAAAATAGATAATGGTAATTATACATTATTATAGATTTTCATATGCCAAATCGATTGATGCATGTTAAAATCGGAAGTTAATTTTGCTTGGAATTATAACAAGCGGAAAAAAAATGAAGGGCTCTCTTGGTGACTTTTTTTTCAATTTCTTCACGAAATTGTCTCCAAAACAGATAATTTTTACATCGACTTTTTGCCATTTTTACTTGACTTGTCAACTCGTTGTCTGCTTGTGGTCGACTTGCTGTCGACATGTTGTCGACTAGTTATCGACAAGTTGTCGATAATGTTTATGTTTATGTTAATGTTTATTATGTTATGTATCGTAGTATATTTATGTTTATATCGACTTGTGGTCGACTTGTTGTCGACTTGTTGTCGCCTTGTTATCGATTTCTGGTCGACTTGGCGCCAACTTATTAATACTAACTGCGAGGAAAACGGTGAAAGGACAATCTGCATTTTCACTGCGCGAGATGAAATCCGCGTTTCCGATCGAACTTGTCGACTCGTTTAAATATTAGGCTACATCAAATTGCAAATTTGAGACTGATTCTATCTCCAGCGTTTAAGGTAAAAGATCGACAAATAGTGCTACTTAAGGTGTAGGCAAAGCCATTTTAAAAATCAACGATTCCCCTCGTGTTTTTTTTAACAAAACGTGTAGTTTAGTTCAATGTTTACATAGTCTAAATCCCGCTCGTGTTAATAATATTTTCTCCAGAGGAAATTACAAACGCGGACGTGCAGTAATACTCATTCGAGGTTAACAGCATACCCTGTCTCGCAGGATAATAAAAAGTAATAAAAAATAACATTCCCTAAAAATTTGTTAAACAATGTTTAAACAATTGATTGATAACTTTTGGGTTTGAAATTAAAGAATATATTTTAAAAAATAGCTATTCTGTCGATGTATTAAATATGCTACAATAGAAGTTAAGGGTTAAAATGAAAAATATCAAAGAACCGTGCGAGACGGCCGCACTCTGATGGCAGGCAGTGTATATCCCGAAAAAATCTGATGTAACCCCACTAAACGCAATTCCTGTTTGTATATAGAGAGCAAGTCCGATTCCGTATCTAGAGAGAGTCCTTCAACTCGATGATGCAGAAGAGCAATCGACCGATGAAAATTGTTTTCGTACATTGCTAATTTTATACACGACCACCATTTATTTCGTTCAACCTCAGAGTGCCGAAAGGACAGCGTCGCAACTATGAATTAGAAATTAATTAATTAATTCCGTAGAAACTACCGGAAATCAAGTTCTTTTACCACACTGCAGATGGTGTATTTGGAAGATATACAACGGTAGTGTATTCACAAAAAAATGCAAACCACGTAAAAAAATATATATAAGTTTTTCTAGATTACTTTTTATTATTATTAACCTTTCGGGACGATTCTCGTCGACTACGCGTGCGAAAAGGTACATTTTCTGAAGTTTAACAAATTGACAAACATTTTTTTACCATGAAAACCAATGCATTTGAATATTATTTTACCAATATTACAATTATTATCTTTATAATTATTGATGAGCTTCTGTTGGGATCTATCAAAGTCGTAATTAAACTTCACCCGTTCGCTTGCTAGCTACATTCTGTAAAATTTGATTTGACAAACTGCAAGTGATCCACGAGTTCAGGCATAAGAGGCTTCTTGCCGATTGGTTATTCAGCCTATTCCGGTGTTTTCTCAATACCAGTGAAGCTTTAGAAAAGAAACGTTCGACTGGTACTGAGGTAGCTTGTATGGCTAGAAAATCGCATGCCATAGCAGCCAATGTTGGGAAAGTCTTTTCATGAGCTTTCCACCACATTAAATTATCTGTGTTCTTGTCAGCACGAGCAAGACCCAGATAATTATCCAACTCTTTTCTCCAGTATGAACGTGGATTTCGATTTAACGAGCTTGATTTGAAAAAGGATTTTAGACCGAATATGTCATCGTGTATGGTATCCAAAGACTCTGAATTTTCACGAATATCAGCATTCGATGTGGAACAACTGGGTTCCTCCAAAATTGTTGGATCGTAATATTTACTACGGTAAACATACTCGAATTGTTTAACGCATTCACGTGCCATTTCTTTACCCCAGGTCGTTCGTTGGAATGTTTCTATCTTGTGACGAGGATCGAGAATAAGTACCACGCAGTACATCCAATTTGTTTTCGCATAGTGTTTTATCAGTTTATCTCTGGCGGCGATGGCGGCTTGATGTATCACATCGAGCATTGGATTCTGAGTCGACGTATTTGCTTACGAAAGTATAAACTTTTCGAGCTTGTCGAGCATTATATTAATCTCAATGACTACAAGTGGCAACGTTGCGTACTTTTCACCGCTGAAAGCGGCCGATAATGCTTTGAAATGACGAAGATACTCGAAAAGTTCTTTCAAAAGTGACCATTCAAGTTCCGATAAATCGTAAATACCAAGCGTCTCGTTATTCTCGCACAGCAGACGAAGTGCCCTCTTCATTTCAAGTGCTGCAACAATCATGTGACATGTGGAATTCCATCGCGTGGCAACTCCGAGATTGGGCGTCTGCATTTTCGTATTCGTTGTTTCGCATCATGATTTTAATTTATTAGTGAGTTGCTCGGAGTACTTAACTTTCTTGAACATTTTTTTCAGTTTAGTCAGCACCCGAGTGCAATCTTTGTAATTACTCTCTTCACTATCGTCCAAATCTTCATCATCGCCCTTCTCGTCAACTTCCTCGATGTCACTCTGAACTACTCGGAGCATATCATTCACGGCTAAATTAATAACATGTGCGAAACAGCGAAAATGCTGATTAATCGGATTAAACGCAAGATTGTTCAAAGCCATGAGCGGTGAAAGTTCTTCTAAAAATACCGTATTAGCCGATGCATTATCCAATGTAATGCCGTTTACTTTTAGAGGAATATCGTGCTGCTTCAAGGTGTCGTAAAAGATATTTGCTATATCTCGACCAGAATGACAGCCATTTGAGGGGACAAAATCAATTACCAACGAACGCATATTCCATTCATTATCGATGAAATGCCCAGTGATACCGTAGAAGGATTTGTTGGCCACCGATGTCCAGCCGTCAACCGTGAAGGAGATTTTCGATATACACTAGGACCTCGATTTAACGGCCAGTGGCGGGACCGGCTCCGCATCGCACCTTGTTAAATCGAGGATGTGCATGCCCCGCCCATGTTGTATCTGCGCATCGGCACTCCGTGCTACGGGCCTGATCGGGGAAACTTTAAGCGTCCCCCACCATCTCCCACCATGCGAAAAACCGATCGATAAATGCGACATGGTGGGGACTGTCTATTAAATCGAGGGCCATTAAATCGAGGTCCTAGTGTATTTTGTTGTAACATTTGCATGACAACTTTTTGCAATGAGAAAAACCGCTCGAGGGTTATCGATCGAAATCGATCACGCTTCGGGACAACTGCGTTCGCGTTAACATACATGAAGGGTTGCCGAGTATCTTCATCATCGAAGAAACTATATGGAAGATACTTCTTCGCTGCCCAATCAACAATCATATTCTCAAACACCTTCTGGGAGAAAACTTGTCGTGGATTCTCTGTCTGAAAATATAAGGAACACTTTGCACTTTTTACTTTTCAGTTCGTCCTAATGAAATATGTATTTGATGGTGACGGTAAACCACAAATGTTGAGAGCGACAAGTAAATCCGTGCATGTTAGAGAAAAAATCGAACAAAAATTGAATAATTTATTCGATGATGATCATTTGCTCGTCCCACTCTTTAAATTTTATTATGTACAGAAAATAAACTAAACTTCCAGGAGAAAAAGTAAAAAAGGATTTTTTCACGGTGCTTCACCTTAAAAATACAGATTTTTTAAATTTAAACACGTTTTTGTGGGGTAGATACTACCCCTGAGGTAAAACTGATATTTTTTAATGAATATTTGAACTTTTTTACGTGAACAATAATATTAAATTTTTTTTTGACGGGTTGTAAGAACTGAGCAATGATGTAACAACGTTTACTTCAAAAGTTCACTAAACATGGAAAATCTACATTTTTTATTCTCAAAAGCCTATCGAGTAACGAGGCTGATTTTGCAAATCATCACTTCTTATAACATATAATAAGACGTGAGAATGGCAAAGGAATCAAAATTCCGATCTCAACATTTTTATTTTATTTTTCAAATTTTATTCTCATGTGACGAACCGAGGTATCGCTACCTGCGGTCATTGCAACACAACAGAGTCATCAGATTCCAGAGAGTACGCCGACTCTTGCGACAGTCACTCTCTGGAAACTCGAGCAAACCGCGCGTCAGCAGATTCCTCTTTTCGTCCTCGGACTCTTGCTACCTTACCAAATGACCTAGATTATTCGACCCCTTGCATCACTTATAACCTGGATTATTGGATCCCTTGCATCAGATTTCGTAAACCCCTTTCATCACCAGATTTCGTAAATCATCGAGATTTCCATCCATCGATGATTTCTCAACTCATGGGTTTCGAAATAATCGAAACCTACATCGATTGATGATTTCTCAATCCACCCCCACGAGACCCTTGTAGCCGGACGCCCAAAGCTAACGAGGGTTCTCTCGACATATTATCAAATTAGTCTTAATACGACGCTCTTAGCAATCGGTCGAGAGATCCCGTTCCTTAGCGGCAAGTCCGTTCGCGTACTTAGGTTCTCGTGGGCGTGATTGATGTGATCTTCTCAAACCCTTGTTGAAGACAAGTGTATAAGAACTCATTAAGTGACGGAACACCTTAGCGGCGCTTCACTACCTCTGTGATATAATTGTTCGTGCCAATTACCTTAGCGGCATTGCGCGTCAGTGTATCATAGAGTATAACATTTGTAACAACTTAAACTATTATTGTAAAAGTGACTGATCGATGTGTATTCTCGAATAAATACATTCGTGCGAAACCAGCTGTACTCCTTCATTGCATCACAGCCCATCCGATCATCACGAACTACAAGCATATACAAGGTGAGGTGCTACCCAGCTTAAATAGGACAGAGAATCCATTCGCCGGGGCCTTTGACTTCAGCGAATAAAATAATAATAATAATAAGTTACCACGGGATAAATAACCCGTGTGTAACAAATTGGTGTCAGAAGTGGGATTTTCTGTCCGATAACTCACCCTTAGTTAATTCATAAAATTTTTGGAAAAAAATAATTCAATTATTAACATCTAAAAACTGAAATGGCCGAAGACAATTCTCAACAATTGCTTATGTCACTCTTGGAACAAACAACTATCGCTGATAGGAGAAAAGAAACTAAAGAAGCTGCGCGAAATTTACCGGAATATGACGGTGGAAAAAAATCATTGTCAAAGTTTCTCCAGCGAATCATCGAGGAGTTTGAACAACTCGATAACGCTGATGAGACCTTATACCTGAAAGGGGTTAAAGCCAAGCTTACAGGTGCAGCACGGCACTCACTCGAAGGACGCGATATAGGTACTGTTAATGCACTCATTAAACATCTTAAAAATAAATTCTCACCTGGGAGAAGCGCAAGCTCCTATCTAGCTGAGGTCAATCGTCTTAGTATTAAGAAGGATGAGTCGGTGCGGGAGTACGTCACGCGCACGACAGAACTCATGACACGAGCGAGAGCGGCTGTGAAGGGCGACCGAACCAGAGAGGAAGCTAGAAGCAGTCTCAACGACCTTGAAACCCAGGCATTGAGCAGCTTTTTGAGAGGCTTGCCTGAAAATTTTTACTATTGCATATGTCATCATAATCCAGCTACTCTCGATGCCGCCTATGATCTTGTAATCAACGAGGTTAGAGAAAGACGCAATCGCCGCCACGCCATTGGCTCAAAAGATCACCGCTCGTCGCGCACTCGGAAACGTGATAAACGAAAATCTCGTAAAGGTAAGAAAAACCGTAAAAGGGAACGATCCTCGAGTAGTTCAGAGACAAGTTCTGATAGCAGTAGCAGCTCCGACTCAACGGAATTGTCAGAGGAAGATCGGAAAAGCAGCAAGGTATATGCTGTTGACAGTGACCACTCAACCGATGGACGAGAAGAAAGATATCGACGATGGGAACCGCGAAACCGTAGCTACGGCTACAGAAACAGATACTACTCCCCAATGCGCCCCTGCACGCAGTGTGAGGGAAAAGGTCGCATCCCGTATGAGAAACAAGAACCTCGAGAACGCGTGAGAACACCTTCACCGTACAATTCATCTCGAGCTTCATCAGCCACATCCACGGAGTCTTTAAACTTCGAGGGCGCTCGCCCAGATCATCGTGGAGCGAGCGCAAAGAGCGAGAGAAGTCGCGAGGAACCGGAGAAAAGGGACATCAGGATCATGACAGCAAAAAGAGAGAAGAACAAGCATGTTCGCTTTCACGAAAAGGAAAGAAACAATGCTTCCTCAAAGAAATTCCATCTGTGAGGGTAAAAATTTCCTCACCTCAATTCAAGAACGGACACGCAGAGTTCATCGTAGACGGTGGCTCATCCCTGAATTTGGTACATGCCAGTGTCCTGAGCAGAAATGTGATCATAGATACACGCGACCGTCAGGCAGTGAGAAGCGTGCACCCTGAAAATATTTGGACGAAAGGGACAGTTCTTCTCGACGTTAGAAAATCAAAGGCAGTATTCCATGTATTCGAAGGAGAACCATTGTCACGAGCCGACGGGTTGCTCGGCGCGCCCTATTTACACCAAGAAAAAGCTGAAATATCATATAACCACGGGACACTGGTCACGGCAAGCGAACCAGTCACACCAATCCCTTTTTGCAATCGTGAAGAAATTGACTCAGTTCTAGGAGAATACGAAAAGTTAAAGATCCATCTTGAAGGGCGCAGTAGAACGCAAGTAGCAATCAAGGTCCGCAATACCAATGTTTACGACGGCTATCTAAGGCGCATCGACCTTGGGCCACATATACACATTGGAGAAGCCGTGGTAAGAAATCACGACGGCACTTGTTATGCCATAGTCACCAACACAAGCCACGAGCCAGTTGACATTGAATTGCCAGCACAAGAACTCGAGCCATATGAAATTGGATCGCACCACGCACCCGACTCCGACGCCGAGACATCGAGCGAGCCATGTACTACAACGAAGTCAACAAAGAATAGAGTGAGAAAAATTTTGCAAACCTTGCGACTCGATCATTTGAACGAATACGAGCGACAACATGTGCACAAACTCGTTCAAAAATTTCCTGATATATTTTATTTAAAAGGAGACCATTTAAAAGGATCAACACGGGTCGAACATGAGATCCCCACCATCGACGACAGACCGATACATACCAAACAATATCGTTATCCAATGGTACATCAAACGGAAATTGAAACACAGGTAAATGGACTGCTATCCAATAAAATTATCAAACCTTCACACTCGCCATACAATTCACCACTATGGATTGTGCCTAAGAAAGCGGATTCACAAGGTAACAAGCGATGGCGAATGGTAATAGATTATCGACAATTGAATGAGAAGACCATTGGCGATAGCTATCCACTACCGAATATATCTGAAATTCTCGATAGACTAGGGGGAGCGAAATATTTTTCGGTATTTGACCTTGCTAGTGGTTTTCACCAAATTAAGGTCGCCCCGAAAGACAGTCCTAAAACAGCTTTCACAACTCCCCGAGGACACTACGAGTTCCTGAGGATGCCGTTTGGATTGAAAAATGCACCGGCAACATTCCAACGCCTTATGGACAGCGTTCTATCGGGTCTTATCGGTACAGAATTGTTTGTGTACTTGGACGATATAGTCATCTTTTCAACATCCTTACAAGAACATCGCATAAAAGTCGAAAGACTCTTCAGACGACTCCGAGAAAATGGACTATCTCTACAAGTAGACAAATGCGAATTCTTGAGAAGGGAGGTCAATTATCTCGGACACATACTCGGAAAGGACGGAGTGAAGCCCGATCCGAAGAAGTTACGGGCAGTAGAACAATTTCCGGTACCTAAAACACCGAGAAATGTAAGAGAATTTCTTGGACTCGCCGGATATTACCGGAAGTTTCTTCCGAACTTCTCTGGAAGAGCCAAACCGCTTTCCGACCTCACAAAGAAAACAGTGAAGTTTCAATGGACCGACCAACATCAAAGAAGCTTCGAAGATCTCCGCGATGCGTTATGTAAGAAACCCATATTGCAATATCCCGATTTTAGCAAGCCGTTTATACTTACGACTGACGCGTCCGACATTGCAATCGGAGCGGTGCTGAGTCAGGGAGATACAGTGGGTCAAGACCTACCAGTTCAGTATGCCAGTCGAGTATTGAACTCTGCAGAAAGGAATTATTCAACAACAGAAAAAGAGTGCCTCGCAATGGTATACGCTGTGAAATACTTCCGACCGTATCTGTATGGAAGAAAGTTCACTCTTGTAACGGACCATCAACCACTAGTTTGGCTACACTCTGTGAAAGATCCTTCCTCGAGATTAATGAGATGGAGACTGCAACTGGAAGAATATGAATACCAAGTTGTCTATAAAAAAGGAAAAACGAATCTCAACGCAGATGCTTTGTCGAGAAACCCTCCTGCAGAAAGTTTTCCGTTAACACCCAAGGACGAGACGGAACTCCAGGTTGAGGAAACAACCGAAAAAGAAGAGTCGAATCAAAGTACGATTGCCAGTAGAATACGCAATAGAGGTCGAGCGGCGACTAAAACTGCCTACCATGATCCAAGTTCCTGGGAATTATCAGAAGAAGACGAGGCAGTTATTGACGACGCGCAACCTCCATTCACGGCTTCTCCAGGCGTTACTACCACCGAGAACGAGGAGGAAGAACTGGAGGAAGAAGAAATGAATACGTCCACACAATCGGATCCACGAGGTTACCGCTTTGATACATCGATTGCCATTCAACGCGGTGCGCATGGCCTTACAATAGACGAAGCAAAAGGAAAATTACGGAGGCTTTCGCATGGACTTCCTCAACCGATCGCTCTACCTGAACAACTGAATCAAGATCTCGACGAAGACTCGGAACCTAGCGGAAGGGAACTTACGTCTGAACAAATCGAGTTCCTGCAAGAAACTCTTAATGACAACCCAGAACCCGCAAAGGAAACTGAAGAGACACATGATCAAACTGAGAGAAATGCAGAAGTAGCTCAAATTAATAGAAAATCAATTATCAGCGGAAATCTCTTGAAGAATCAGATAAACGGAAGCAGTAGAAGAATCTCGACAATGCCAACGCCAACGAGAGGCGAACGACCTGAATGCGGATCTACTCCTCGTAACGTCCGTTTCTCAGTAGAAACTGATCGAACTACAGGAAACACGCACAGCTCTCTCGTTGAAACTGAACCCATTTTATCATCAGGCTCATCGGATTCATCAGACTCATCATATTCATATTCGTCAGAAAGTGAATATACAGATAGCAGCCAAAGCAGCGAATCTGAAACTGAAGAAAATTCTTCCGAGGAGTCGACAATCATCAAAACTCAAATTATCCTTACGCCAGAGCAACTCACATCGCAGAAAGGAATTCTCGTGCATTTTGTGTCAGCTGACGGAGTGATCTGCCATCCTATCGGTCGGCAATTATGCGATCTTGGCTATATCGACACTGAAATGCTCTCACGAGAGCTAAAGAGGGAAATGATCGTACTCAGCGATACAGGAAAAACCAAGGTCATTAGCATCGCTGCTACGAGGGAATACTACCAAAAGCTTACAGTCGAAAATCTGAAAAATGCACTTGAGAGCCTAAGAAAATTCTTAAGGGCTGAAAATATAAAGGAAATCCGAATAGCTGTTTTCGGTGACGGCCACGATGAAATACCGCCCTATGCATTCAAAATCCTGTTGGAAGAGACATTCATTAAGAGTGCCTGCAAATTGACGCTGTGCACAGGCAAAATAGAGACGCCACCCACCGTAGAGCGCCAAGAAATTATCCGGAAATGGCACAGCGAACACATTGGAGGGCATAAGGGTGTGAAAAAGACTTACGAACGTGTAAGACAACGGTACCAATGGAAAGGCATGAAGAACGATGTTCAAAACGCCGTACGATGCTGCCATAGTTGTCAACAACAAAAATTGGTTCGAATAAAAACCAGAGAACCAATGGTAATAACGGATACACCAGTGGCTGCATGGGAAAAAATTGCAGTGGATATACTCGGACCATTACCCCTCACAAAACGAGGTAATCGTTTCGTTTTAACCACCATCGACTTGCTTACAAAATTTGCACGAGCTTTCGAATTACCGGACATGAAATCAAAAACAGTAATTCGAACCCTCGACCGCGAATATTTCGCAATACACGGCACTCCACTAGTTTTGCTCAGCGATAACGGGAAATGCTTCGTTAGCCAACGAATGGAAGATTTTCTCAAGGAGAGAAAAATCCACCACGTCAAGGCCACAACCTACCACCCACAAAGCAACGGAGCATTAGAAAGAAGCCACCAGGAAATAGCCGACTACCTGAAACATTATATTGAAAAGGAAAATGAATGGGACGAAATTTTGCCTTACGCTATCCAGTCACACAACGCCACAGTACACGAGTCAACAAAATTTACACCATACGAGATGGCTTACGGGAAATTAATGAAAACGCCAGACACGCTCCCGTTAAGAGAACACCTGCCAACGACGACTCGGTACATGAGCGATATAGTGCACAGACTTGATGAGCTGGCAGAAATTGGAGGCAATAACTTAAACGACAGCGAGCACCGAGCAAAACAACGACATGACAAGAAAATCAACGCTGTGCAATATGAACCAAACCAACTGGTCTATGTCCTAAGAGAACCGAAATTGCACAAATTCGATCCTTATTATAGAGGGCCCTACAGAATTGCCAAGATACTTGACCAAAACACCGTCTTGGTTGATAAAAAGGATGGCCAACTAAGCCTTACACACATGGATAAACTTAAACATGCCCATGTAACCGGTGACACTCCACCCGAACCGGAACCTAAGAAGAAAAGAGGCAGGCCCCCAAAAATCCACACTTAATATAATAAAACAAAGGCTCCGGGGACGCACTAAGAAATAATCAATACACCATTGACGGTCGAATTCGATGACACCTGGAAGTAACATCATCAGCACATAAGGTAGCTACGTCTGGATGAAGCATGGACCACCGGACCATGTTCAATCTGAGAAGGGAGGGCTGTGACGAACCGAGGTATCGCTACCTGTGGTCATTGCAACACAACAGAGTCATCAGATTCCAGAGAGTACGCCGACTCTTGCGACAGTCACTCTCTGGAAACTCGAGCAAACCGCGCGTCAGCAGATTCCTCTTTTCGTCCTCGGACTCTTGCTACCTTACCAAATGACCTAGATTATTCGACCCCTTGCATCACTTATAACCTGGATTATTGGATCCCTTGCATCAGATTTCGTAAACCCCTTTCATCACCAGATTTCGTAAATCATCGAGATTTCCATCCATCGATGATTTCTCAACTCATGGGTTTCGAAATAATCGAAACCTACATCGATTGATGATTTCTCAATCCACCCCCACGAGACCCTTGTAGCCGGACGCCCAAAGCTAACGAGGGTTCTCTCGACATATTATCAAATTAGTCTTAATACGACGCTCTTAGCAATCGGTCGAGAGATCCCGTTCCTTAGCGGCAAGTCCGTTCGCGTACTTAGGTTCTCGCGGGCGTGATTGACGTGATCTTCTCAAACCCTTGTTGTAGACAAGTGTATAAGAACTCATTAAGTGAAGGAACACCTTAGCGGCGCTTCACTACCTCTGTGATATAATTGTTCGTGCCAATTACCTTAGCGGCATTGCGCGTCAGTGTATCATAGAGTATAACATTTGTAACAACTTAAACTATTATTGTAAAAGTGACTGATCGATGTGTATTCTCGAATAAATACATTCGTGCGAAACCAGCTGTACTCCTTCATTGCATCACAGCCCATCCGATCATCACGAACTACAAGCATATACAAGGTGAGGTGCTACCCAGCTTAAATAGGACAGAGAATCCATTCGCCGGGGCCTTTGACTTCAGCGAATAAAATAATAATAATAATAAGTTACCACGGGATAAATAACCCGTGTGTAACACTCATTTAATTATATATAGAAAATCTGGCAGAAGAACTAAATATTCCTGCCCCGTGTATAATTATATTAAAAAATTAGGGTATCCCTTCTCTTTAAATGCATCGAGTAAAATAAATAATGCACCTTTTTTGTCGGAATTTTTGTGGATCCATAAATTTGGATATACTGTTCCGGATGTGAGCGCTCAAGATGTCTTTTCAGTCCTGTGGTATTTTCATTGGACATTTTCACCACTTTCGAACACTTCTCGCATGTAGCGTATTTCGTACCATTTTCTTCGATGCTTATAGTAAATAACTGTGCCCGAAGATCCTCTGCGATTGCAGACGCTGGTTTTGCAATCGCACATGGCTGCTTCGATATTGTGTTTTGTATGATATTCATATTTTCTCTCGATCTTTCCCCACATCCGCTATTCTCTCCTGCATCAGGGTCCAAATATGTGATCTCGTTTGTGCATTTTCGTTTCCCGGCCTCGTGTTCCGAATCTGAACTTCGCTTCATCGTGTGCGCAGTAAACAAAACTTTATTGTCAAAGTGACGAGACGACTAATCAAGCGAGAATCTCGATCTAGCAAGATTTTTCTCGCTTGTCATTCAGACGATTGATCTCGAATGACAGTGCGACCGTCATTTTTTCGAGATCTAGTCTCGATCTCGACATTTATTTGTCTCGTCTCGCTTGTCGCATCACTACCGTGGACGCAACGCCGGGTGGCATTATAAAAGCGTGCGTTAGCCGCTAAAGTCAGCATTTGCTCAGACACCGATCAGGTGAAAACAGACCACTGCTTCAGTGCTCCTGCACTGCTTAGGTGAAACACCCACTGGTCAAGTGCTCCTGCACTGCTTGAGTGATTTTTCCTACTACCACCAGACTACCTCCATTATACTATTTTTACCCTTTTAAAGAATTAATACACATACAAATTTTCCTCCCTCTAATTTCATAATTATAATTTTCCTGACTAATTATGATACATTTTTATCACCCCTTTATTGTAACCATCATTATAATTTTGCTTCGTACCTCTATTTTTAACAATACAGTATCTTTATTACAAACCTAAATAAAGAGAAAATATGAAAATATATTCGAATATAAGATCACTTATTCCTTTACCATCCATTGGTAAGAACTCCTTAATTATCTTGTTCATACGCGTCGGGGGGAACACCACCATTTCTTCGTCATCGACGTGTTTTTGACAACTGGTGGACCCGAAATCAACGTTTTGTACCAAAGCTGGTGAGAGCAAATAATTTCGTATTCAATATGAAACCTTCACAATATGTGGTTTATTGGGTCGCTGATTACGAATCTCAACTCAAAATCCGAAAATGCAAAATGGCGGATCCAATACGGTGGCATCGACAGACTAACGGTATTCCATTATGACTGTCACCTCCGCTATTAGATGGTGATATATAACCACGACCCCAGAGTGCACCACGAGGAGACTGGGGTAGGATTTTAAACAGCGTTTTTTGGCATTAAAATTTTTTTTTTTAAATATCCCGGCGATATGAGAGTTCATTTCCCTGTGGTGAGTTTATTCCCCACTTACCAAAAAATTACAACTTTCGTTTACAGAGTTGAAAACCTGTGGTTTTCGTGCATATGTTGTAGAAAATAAGAAAAAAAAAAATTTGCTAGTTGCAAAACTTAGAAAAAAAGGAATGAAGTGTAAAGTCCTACCGCAGCCTTGCCGTGGCGTACTCTGGGGTCGTGGTCATACATATATCACCAGCTAATAACGAAGGTGACAGTCATAATGGAATACCGTTAGTGAGTCGATGCTGCCATGTTGGATCCGCCATTTTGAATTTTCAAATTTCGAGTTGAGATTCGTAATCAGCGACCTCAAAAACCCCCGAGTACCGAGTTTCATCAGAATAGGGTGCATTTCCGAACTTCGGTCCGCCATATTGGATTTGCCATTTTAAATTTTCAAATTTTGAGGTCAGATTCGTAATCAGCGACCCAAAAAACGTAGCAAGACCAAGTTTGATGCAAATCTGTTCTAAACTGACAGAGATATTCACAGTGCACATACTGCACATATATGTGTCCTTACCGGTTGTGGTGCTTTTTTTGCACATATATGCGTCCTTACCAGTGAACCGGTTAACCTACGAAACACATTAGATTTCCGAATTTTTTTCTCAATAACGAGCTTCTTAACCGGTTCACTGGTGAACTCGATTTCAACTTTTTGTGCCAAAACTGGTGAGAGCAAATAATTTCGTATTCAACATGAAACCTTCACAATTTGTGGTTTTTTGGGTCGCTGATTACGAATCTCAACTCGAAATCCGAAAATTCAAAATGGCGGATCCAATATGGCAAACCGGATTTCAAAAATTCACTTGATTCTAATGAAACTCAGTACTCAGGGATTTTCGAGGTCACTGATTACGAATCTCAACTCAAAATTCCAAAATTCAGAATAGCGGATCGAATATGGCGGACCGGAATTCAAAAATTCACTGGATTCTACTAAACTCGGTACCCGAGGGTTTTCGAGGCCACTGATTACGAATCTCAACTCAAAATTATAAAATTCAAAATGGTGGAACTAATATGGCGGACCCGAATTGCAAAGTTCACTCGATTCTAATGAAACTCGGTACTCGAGGGTTTTTGAGGTCACTGATTAGGAATCTCAACTCGAAATTACGAAATTCAAAATGGAGGAGCCAATATGGTGGCATCGACTGACTAACGGCCATTATAACCGTCACCTCCGCTATTAGCTGGTGATATATAACCACGACCCCAGATTGCACTACGGGGAGGCTGTGGTAGGATTTTACCCTCGGTTTTTTTTATTTTTTATTTTTTTTCAATTTTTAATTTTTTGTATAATTTTAATTTTTAATTTTTTTTCTCAATTTTTAATTTTTAAGCCCGCATTTTTCGTGCATGTGTTGTAGAAAATTGAAACAAATTTGTTAGATGCAAAATAAAAAAAAAAAGTATGAACTATAAAATCCTGGCGCAGCCTTCCCGTGGCGCACTCTGGAGACGTGGTTATACCTATATCACTAGCTAAAAACGAAGGTGACAGTCATAATGGAATACCGTTAGTCAGTCAATGCCACCATATTGAATCCGCCATTTTCAATTTTGGAATTTCGAGTTGAGATTCGTAATCAGTGACCTCGAAAACCCCCGAGTACCGAGTTTCATGAGAATCTAGTGGGATTTTAAATTCCGGTCCGCCATATTGCATCCGATATTTAAAATTTTCAAATTTAGAGTTGACATTCGTAATCAGTGACCTCGAAAACCCCCGAGTACCGAGTTTCATTAGAATCGAGTGAATTTTCGAACTTCGGTCCACCATATTAAATCCGCCATTTTAAATTTCTGAATTTCGAGGTCAGATTCGTAATCAGCGATCCAAAAAACATAGGAAGACCAAGTTTAATGCTCATCCGTTCAAAACTGACAGAGAAATTCACGGTGCACATATACGTGCTCTTACCAGTTGTAGCACTTTTTTTTGCACATATATGTGCTCTTACCAGGGAACCGGTTAATTGTCGTGAAATTTTTACACAACATCTTGAATATTTCATATGAAAACATAAAATTTTCAGAATTCTATCATCATTTCTGATTTTGAACTGAACATCCTTAAATCACTCTACTTTACGATTTTATGACCCTTTGTTGGAGTATATAGTATATATACATATGAATCCGTCTGCTGTGGCATCAAGTACAAACAAGGGCCCGTAGTAACAGAGGCTCTATGGTCAATGCACCGAGTTTAATACTCCAGCTTGACGGGGTGCTCACCATATCGTGGTGAGTTAGATAGCAAATAGATTATTGGCGCCCGCCGGTAAGCTCATGTGGAGTCTCGACCGTAGTCTGAAACCCCTTCATACTTAAAACACAGTACGCCGGGAGTGTATCTTTAATTCTAGAATCAAGGTGGAATTCCCTACACTGCGTGTCCATTTAAATTTATAAGTATTAATTTTTCGTTTTATGACACAACAATTTTATAGATTCATCTACAGATCTCAGAGCTTCATATAGAATAAGGGCTGACGTAAAAAGCTGCCATCAATTTTTCCTAAGCCACGACAGAAGACGTTATTTTAAAAGCTGAAATAATTTTTGTTGAGTACAGACAAATTCTGAGAGATATCTTACATGAACTCTGAATTTTGTATTCACGATTCTTTGAACTGAAATAAGTTTTGGAACGTCCATTAAGAAATATTATTACTAGCAGTAATAGTAGTTGTTCGTCGCATCGGTGGAATCGTGCCTTGTGCATTAGGTTTAGTGAGAGAGGTGCTTTCCTCTGAATTAAAAGTAAGGATGGTAAAAGCAGAAAGAAGTGTACTGTTTAATCAGCGGAGACATAGTTGTGAATAATTAAACTATATGAATAATGTGAATAATCAAACTATATGAGTATTTTCATCCTACAGAGAGGAGAAACCTTTTGTATTGTACGAATTCGGTGGATCAATTTTGTTTTGTATTAACCACACCGATGGATCCATAATATTTCTGTCGAAGAACCAAATACAATGAACTATAAAGCTACTTACTGATTCCTACGAAGTACTACTAATTCGACCAAAATTGTGTACTCATTACAGGAGTGAATTGATGAGAAGTACATTTATAAATTCCTTGGGTGGCGGGGAATAAACGACTAAACGGGTTCAAAGCTGGCAAAAACGCTTTTTTCTTGAAATATTAGTCGACAATGTGTACTTAGCGGTTTTTTGGGTTTCCAAATCCGACTTCAAGCTAAGAGTTTGAAAATTTGAAATTACTGATACAAAGGAGTACAGCATATAATAAAAAAATGTGCAGTCCTCAAACTTAGCTGACAAGATGATAATTAAAGGGTTTTTCGGATTCCAAATACCTAATTCCAAGTCACCAGTGCCAAATTTAAGGAGGTTCTTAATCCAGAGAAAAACGGTGGGAATTATTCTAAAATTTAAGGGGAGGTTTGTGCTGGTACTAGGAATACACCGTAATTATTTCAGATTTTTTGACTGCTTAGTTGAGGAGAAAAAAAACATTAAATATGTCCGCTTATACATGGGCTCTTACGGGAGAAGTATTCGAAATTATGATTGGAGATTATTTTAGGAGTGAAAAAACAGTAACATTTCCCCGAAAAACCGCTTAAACGACAGATTAGACCTTCATAGATATAATTTGCCCATAAAGAAAGTTTTTCACCATTCCGATTATGAAATATACTTGTAAACAAAATTGAGCGTGAATAATGGCTTGGTGAAACAAATGCCGAATGCAACCGGCCCCGCACGTAGCCCGCGCCACGCCATCACGTTCCCCTTGCCACACCAAATTGATGTTAAGAACCTCCTTAAAGAATCTGAAGTTCAAACACGTTTGCCTCGTTGATGAAAATTCATATTGAAATTGATGTGGAAGATTCTAATTTATTTCAAGAATTCACATTTTCAAAATCTTCAGATATACGTCGAGAACAGTAAGAAATACACGTATAACACTGATAATATGTTAAGGGCGTACTGAAAAGGGCAGATTTAATTGACCCAATACTTGAGTTTGAACAAGTTTTTAATATAAAAATTTTAAAAATTTTGAGACATCTTAAGGGTGGTAAGAGACACGTAAAAAATAAAAAAATATTGATAGCCTGTCTAAAAGAGGGATATCTTCAAACCAACAATATTTTTTAAAGTTTTAGGCCTACAATTTGGTATCAACCATTTTTGAATTGGCAGTTCCTATTTTTAATTTAGATTCAGGTTGTCCCAAAAGCATCACCAACTTTTCAATCGAGTCCAAGTATTGTACATCTTTTCTTTTGTCAATCCACCATTCTATTATTTTAAATGTGGCAATTTTACTATTTTATACAGTTTTCGTGGGAGAGAGAGGAGAGAGAAGCAAAACTTATCAAGATACGTGTTTGCGTATCGAAGGCTTTATCGTCACGGGCATGATATCGGACCACAGTATGTGAATCTCACCCCCGCCCCTTGCGTTTTATATTCAAATCATACTCTAAGGGTGCCTCCCCACGGAGCGTAACTTGCGTACGCTTGCGTACGCGTAACTTGGGGATATTGGTTATAGCGGAAAATCACTAGCAGATTACGCTATTGCACGGTCTTACATGCACATGGCGCGTATTTTAATGAATATCGCGTAAAGCGTAATCAGCGCAACCAATCACAAATAGCAAAATACATTAATTACTAGGACGAAAAAAGTAATCAAAATTGTCATTGGATGCTGTAAAGTAGCGTTGCGCTAAATACGCGCCATGGGGAATGAGACTTCAGATGCGAGAGTGTGTGACAGCGGAATATATGTAAATAAACAATTGGAGTATAATCCAATTGGAATGAGTATAAGCACTAATCATTAAAAAAAAAAAAGCTTTTGCATAAAAATACACGAGCCAAATACACGAAATCTTGGTGTTCGATAATTTTTTTCATAAAATGGTCGAAATGACATTTCGTGCAATACACAGATACACACCAATACATGTAACATCGGCGTAGTACCGCAGAAAATTGGTTTAAGCGTAAAATAATAGCGCAAGAGCGTAAAAATTACTAAGCAGATAACGGATCCCTAGATGCGACGTCCTGATTGGTCGAATCATCTTACGCGTACGCAAGCGTACGCAAGTTATGCTCCGTGGGGAGTCAACCTAATACACATCTACTACAGTCCCTTCTGTTGGGTTGTGGCCTCTCCTGCTACGCATAGCTTACATGCGTACTTTACACAATACGTTACAAACTTTCTTTCACGCGATACGTCCCCTTTTATGTTGCATTTTCTTCAGAAATTCTTGGTGATCTACGTAGCACAGGCGTCTCTTGACTTTCGCTCTTCTTGGTATCAGGTGAACGTATGATCGAGAATAGCTATTCACCGCACTTTTTGAACTGGTCTGAAACTGGATGTTTCACCTCCGGGAGAAATTTATCTGACGGGTAACCCTATAGCTCCACATTGGTTACCCGCCTGATAAATTTTCCGCAGGGTTGGAACAACCTGTCCTAAGTTTTACTTAACAATCGTCTCTGATTAGGGTTTTAATTCGTACTTCACTAGCCCCAGTTTATCATTATATACCGCCTGAACACAAGAGGGTGAATTGACATTGATTTTTTTTTACCCAGACTATCTCGTTTTCATAAAATATGATTACTTCCTTCCCGCTTGAGTTCTGAGCCTGCCGGTCAGTCTCAAAATTCTGTTTTATTCGTATATCAGGATGCGGTAAGTTGAATTTCGTTCGAATTTCTCGACCTAGCCTCAATTTCTTCGAAGTCTCACCCACTTTACAGTATTTTGACGTTCTGTGTTCAAACAAATCAATATCTATTATTGCTTGGACGTTTTTATTTTTCTTTAAAAACTGTTTCAACTTGCGTTTAAACGTTTTGATTAATTTTTCCGCTACGCTGTTTGATGCTGGATTTTTTACCACCGAGAACATTTGATTTATTCCGATTTTTTTTAGGAAATCGCTTAATATGCTACTCTTATACTGCGGACCGTTCTTATCGACTATTTGAAATAGAAGGCTGAATCACGAGAAAGGCTCCTGGAATGTGTCTACAATGTTCACTATTGTATTCGACTTCGTTAGAAACACTTCTAACCATTTTTGTTTGCATCAATTAATACGAGAAAATTATGACCTTGAAACGGCTTTATGTAGTTCATACGTACTCGCTAGCCAATATTTTTTCGCCATTTTCACGGATATATTGCGCTTTTGATCGGATTACCTTTCACTTCAATGCAGTTGCGATACTTCCTTCATATTTCCTGGATTTTTTGGTCTATGTTTGGCCACCAAAAGATTAAACGAGTGGCTGCCTTCATTTTAACAACGCTGGTATTGGGAATCAACACGGAGGCGGGGCCTATCCAATATGGCCTCTTCCCTGCAGTTCGTTGCCAGTAGCCAGCTCTAGTTAGCATGGGGCAGCATAGGAACAGTTGCAAACACTGGATTATTGCATATTTTTCGGCAAAATGCGATTTTTATAGTAAGATTTGACACCGGAATTTATTACCGTTGAGGATTATGCATGGATGGAATCTACTGCGCAAATTGGATGCGGATCAAGTGATTATCGCCATAAGGATTACACTGAACCTACATGACATCCCATCCCTGCTAACACAGAACTTTATAAAAACGTTGTTACGACGTTTACAAAAACACGCAAAAACGTTTCTTTTGAATGGTCGAAAAAACGTTTTGAAAACGTCTTTTAAAAGTTATTTTGGCCGCATTTTTTTTTTTCCAAAAAAGTTTACAGAAGCTGACAGAAATGTGTTCAACACGCTTTAAACTTTTTGGGGAAAAAAATTGCGGCCATAATAACGTTTAAAAGACGTTTTGAAGACGTTTTCAAGACTTTTGCGGCAAAAAAACATTTAAACGACGTTTATCAAGACGTTTTTTCGACCATTCAGAAGAGACGTTTTTCCGTGTTTTTGTAAACGTCTTAACAACGTTTTTATAACGTTCTGTGTTAGCAGGGATACGCATAGTATTTCAGGTAAATGTTTACTTTGACGGCTTTTCCGAATTTTGCAAATTCTTCGGTTTTTGATGTGTAAACATCTTAGCGCTCGGTCTACGGTAGGGGCTAGCTGGGACTTCGAGCGTCAGATGTAAAACTTCGACCGTCAGCGTAAGATCCGTGTCTATGTGAGCGCGTGAAGGTGTGTGTGAGAGCGCCACACGGTGGGGGCTAACCAACACTTCTATGTATAGGACATCGGCGCCGCGCAGGCGTGAGTAGCGTACAGCGCGCACCGTGGTCCGTGTGAGAGCCCGTGAATGTGTGTGTTTCGACAGCTGATAGCTGATGGTACGGGCTAAGATTAAGGAGGTACGACTAGTATGAAGAATCCAACTGACGGACTTGAAATTTTTATATGTTTTTGCCGAATACTTTATGCGCCTATTGCCAAAATTTGAGCTATATTGACCGTTTAGTTTATTTGTAATAAAATTGCAAAGTCGAGCAGTTTGAGTTACTAAAGCACGTCGTCTTATGGAGACGGTTAACCGGAAGTGCTGTGATCATGGTTTTGCTGCTCACGTATCCAACTACACCCGTTGAAAAACTGAAACTTGATAGATTAGATATAATAGATATTGTAAAAAATTGAAAAATTACTCTTCACCGTGTAGTTCTGGCACTACATCATAAAAAAGTTTCAATTTCCGGTTGTAAATGGTCAGAACGATCAAATAGCACCCACAGACTTAGCAACGTCGCGAGTAACAGCTGATGGGTTTCGGCAAACATAACCTAGCTTTGTTTTGATGTTAGCAACGAGGATAGAGTCATCTTCGTTGGTCACGTATACCAACTTATAGCATCGCCAATGCGACGTTGCCAAGTGTTTACTTCAAATTCCATCATGTTATTTATGGAGTTTTATTATTTATCACGTATCAATTATATGTATAATTATCATTCTGCCGATCGTATTAATTCCACTGAGGTAATTCAAGTCTATTTTAATAGGTTTTCGGCTGATTTTTTAAAATGTTTTTTAGTCCGTTTTTGTGGTAGACATGTCATTATTATTATGATGGAGACTACTATCGAGTCGTTGACAATCTAATTTTTCAGTTTTTATTAGTTCATGCGCAATAAATTAATCATTTACCACAAAATTTTTCACATTATAATCGATAATATGAATAATCAATGCAAATAAACATAAATCAGAACAGCTGTGGGTAAAATGAATTTAGACTTTTTTTTGACTCCAAAGAACTAGTCGTACCTCCTTAACCAATGCACGACCTCAATTTTCCCACACCAAACTGACGCGAGCTCAAATGTTTACACATCAAATTTCGTGAGTTCCAACGCCAACTCACCCGTTTTTTTTTTCGACAAACACGTTTTTTTTTGTGCCAATAATAATAATCAGGTGGGGGAGCTTGAAAAAATTAAGGGGTTATACATAAATATTCGAAATTTATTAGTAGTTATTTACTTTGATGGATTTTATGAATTTTGAAAATCCCTGGGTTTTTTCCGACGAACACGTTTGTTTTGGTCACAATAATGATAATCAGGTGGGGGAGCTTGAAAAAATTGAGGGGTTATACATGGATATTCAAAATTTGTTTGTAATTATTCACTTTGATGGATTTTATGAATTTTGAAAATTCTTGGGTTTTCTTTGCTTCAATACGTTTGTTTAGGTCCCAATATCAGTAATCAGGTGGCGGAGTCTTAAAAAAAATTAAGAGGAAAAAGTAAAGGGGGGAAAAAGGAATTTGAAAAAACTTATATTTCTTGGATTTATTGTATCAATACTGAAATTTGGCACAGACCTTCATTTTGACGATTTAAAACTTCGCTTAAAAGGATTTTCGGCGCATCGCAACAGTTTTCGAAATATCGTATTTTGAAAATTGATAAATTAACACGTGCGTTTCTATATCTATCGTAGCACACACTCTATTCTTTCGACATGGTAGGACACGTTTTTAGCGCGTTCGCCTCCTTACTCTCCCCACCACAAATCCGGTAAAATTGCAGTACCGTACTCCGTCAAGAATATTGTGAAGGGTGTGTGTATGCATGCGTGGGAGTGTGTGCGTGATCTTTTGAATGAAATATAAAACATAAAAATCTACGTCCGCGGCAGTCGGGGGGCTCCACCCCCCAAACCCCCCCGCCGGTGCTTCGTCCCTGGACCCCAGTGGACCACCCCCCTCACTCACACACTCACACACACACGCACGCACGCACGCACGCACGCACGCACGCACGCACGCACGCACGCACGCACGCACGCACGCACGCACGCACGCACGCACGCACACACACACACACACACACACACACACACACACACACACACACACCACGCACGCATAAACACCAGTAGCAAACATATTTCGCGCGCGACATACTTTCCACGTGCATAGCATCTTCCGACAAGCAAATTTTTAATGTTCCTGTATAACCCAATAATTTTTTCGGACTCTACCTCTTGATTATTATTATTGGGACCAAAAAAACGTGTTGACGCAAAAAAAAACCCAAGAAATGGCAAAATTCAGAAAATTTGTCGAAGTAAATAATTACATACAAATGTTGAATATTCCTGTATAAGCCCTTAATTTTTTTTGGCTCCGCCACCTGATTGCTATTTTTGGGACCAAAACAAACATATTGACGCAATTAAAACCCAAAAATTTTCAAAATTCGGAAAATTTGTCAAAGTCAATAATTACAAACAAATTTTGAACATTCATGTATAACCCTTTAATTTTTTCAAGCTCCCCCAACTTATTATCATTATTGGGACCAAAACAAACGTTTGTCAAAAAATAAACCCAGAAATCCGCAAAATTCAGAAAATCCTTTAAAGTGAATAATTACAAACAATTTTTGAATATTCATGTATAACCCCTTAACTTTTTCAGGCTCCCCCACCTGATAATCATTATTGGTACCAAAACAAACGTATTGACGCAAAAAAAACGTAAGAATTTGCAAAATTCGGAAAATTTGTCAAAGTCAATAATTACAAACAAATTTTGAATATTCATGTATAACCCCTTTATTTTTTTAAGCTCCCCCAACTGATTATCATTATTGGGACCAAAACAAACGCGTTTTGGTCCCAAACACATTCAAAGAAGTAGGGATAATTACAACAAAACAAAGTTGGGCCAGAATAGGGCGAAAGTATCGGAGCCCTAATAATTTCAAACATGGCACTGTCGAGACAACCCTTTGAGGACCTAGTCGGATTTTACTGGGGCAACCCACATTCAAAGAAGTTGAGATAATTCCAACAAAACCAAGTCGGGCCCAAATGGCCGAAAGTATTGGAACCTTGATTTATTTTAAAAAAAATACATCGGCATGATTTATGTATCTCGTTGATTACAGAATAATCTTGCAAGTATGTTACACAACAATAATATGCGGGCAATTCGCGATATTATATTTATGGAAACATTCAGTCGTCTTGGTTAAAAATATTCTATTAAGACATTTATTATTATATTATACGATTATACGATATTCAGGCATTAAGATTGATGCACACAGCAATGATAAAACATACCGTAAGATAAAAAGAATAAACTAATTACATGAATGTTCATTCTGTTATCTATCATCCTTTCCTCTTGATACTCTCAAGATTGAAGATACCGCAGTTTTCCTACTTTATCTGCCTATGTAGTTACTATGGGAAGCAATTGTTAATTAACAGGTAAATGAAAATTTTCGTTTGGTATGGTCTCGTACACAGTCTTACAAGCCTATACAAAATTGTGATGTTGAAACCACACGTGGTTCTCGAGAAGTATATTTGTTCACTAACGTACAAAGGGTAAATCAAATATATAAATATTGAATTTTTTGCATACATCATCCTGTCCTATTTGGAATATAAAGGTTTGAGATATCAATTTTCGAACTTTGATTGCCTGTACTTATTTTGCACTTAATTGTTAATTAACAGTTGAATAACATTTTCACTTACTATCGCCTTGCATATAGCCTCACAAGCCCCTATAACAATTTTTATTTTTGAACTATACATGGATCTTGAAAAATGTAATTGTTAACTACGGTGCACTAAGACAATTGATCACATGAATATTATATTTTTTCTACACCATCCTGTCCTGTTCACGCTTTCAATATTCCACACATGAATTTTATAATTCCAATGCTCCTAGTTGTTATAAAACCCATTTGTTAATTAACAATTAAATAATTGTTTTCACTGTATATCACCTTTTTATTGAATATCACGCTGGTCTATCCGGCCCAGTAAAACAGCGCGTTTTGATTAGAACTCGAACCATTTAAATACAAGAAAGTCCTAAGGGCTCAATAGCGTAGTGGTAGTGTGTCAGTCGTTAGGTTGGTCGTTAGGTAGTTCTCAGTTAAAATATCAGGTAAGGTATAAATTAATTTCAACGGAATAACGTCCGGACTATGAAGCCGGAAACATTCGTAAAAAAAAAATTCCAGTGCGTTAATTATTTTTTTAAATGGATAATTGGGGATCGAGAGTGCTGAATTCGCCGAATCGAGGATAGCGGGTTCAAACCCCGGTCAATGACTTTTTTTTTTGAAAAATTTACAGTATTTTTAAAAATAATGGAACAGTTTTTCAAAATTCGCTCATCGATTTCATTGCAAATTTATAGATAATGAACTATATTTGTATAAACTATATCGAAGTATAAGTTGTCACGGCCTTTTTAATTCAGCCGGACGATAATCAGGTGCATCTGAGCTTCGTAGGGAATAAACTCGGGAAATACAAAAAAAAAGAGATGAAAATAGAAGAAAAAAAGTAGTCAATTTCCAATTTATTAAAAAAGAAAAAACATAAATTATTTTGTTGGGCGCCAGCCGTCACTCGGACGACAATCCTCGTACTCGATATAATAAAAAAGAGAATAATCGCAAAAAAAAAAAAATAAAAAAAAAATAAAAGAAAAAAGGAAAAAAAACGGATCTATCTATTCGGGGGAGTCTCAGGGCGTGAATTTACCGGCTCGCAGGCCTCTTAGTTATTGCCCGTGTCGGGCTATCGTCAAAGGCGATATAGATCGAACTCGAATTTAACGGGAAAAAATTAATACGCACTTAATGACAAAAACTCAATCGGAACGGGGGTTCGCGATGCGCCACCACACGCACGGAGTTATATAATACCAAAGAGAAATCGCAAAATAATAGAAAAAACTCAAAATAGAAATCACAAGGGCAAAAGCAGGGAAATGGACACGACTCACTCTTTTCGTAGCTCTCGATTCCAAACAGACGGGTTGCCGTGGCTTCTTGTATCAAACGGGTTGCCGTAGCTGCTCGTATCAAACAGGTTGCTGTAGCTGCTCGTAACAAACGGGTTGCCGTAGCTTCTCGTTTCAAACGGGTTGCCGTAGCTTCTCGTTCCAAAAATTCGCTTTTCTTTCGCACTCTCTCCTTCGCTCTTACAATGAATTTTTAATTGGTGGCTCGATATAATAAAACGTGGCTGTTCTCTCTAGCGCTCGCGTCGAAGTGATTTTCTCCGTCGTCTCTCTGCTCATGAGAAATTGGGAAAAAGGGTAATTTGGGGGAAAGGGCATGCGCGATGGGAAACTGGGTCAGAGAGGGATCGAGGATCGATGAATTATTGGTGGCTTGGGAGCTGACGTCACGAGCGTGTTGCGCAGGACAGCGGATCGATAATCGATGATCCGTGCTGTGCTGCCCTCGGCAACCCGTGACGCAACTCCCGCTCTCCTGGCTAATGATTGTACCCGGACGACGACGAGGGTCCTCTCTCTCGGCAATTATTGGCCGTTAGTGGCACACAGGGCCGGCGATGCTCATGTATTGTATTCTGACACCACGATTCCTTGCCTCGCACGGGATAATTCGTAACGAGGGATTTCACGGGTGCGAGGCGATGTTCCTGGTGATGGTTGAGGTAAGGGCCACGATCTCGCCCGAACCCGTCGTTTTTATCGAGGGTTCGCTTGATCACGTGGTGAATTCCCTCACCCGCCGTCACCTTGCTGCTATTTCCTTATCCTTCCCTGTGGCCACGGCGATGTTGACGGTGTGCCTCCTCGCTCGTCGCCCGGGTCTCAGATGATGTATTTTTCCAGATCCTGGGACGACTGTTCGGAGGCTAGGGGTTACGTGTGGCAGAGGGAAAGGGGGAAGGGTATTCGAGGGTCAATGGCATGGGAGAGGGATCAGCTGTGTTGGCTCGTAGGCTATGGATATGGGACGACGTTGGTAATGGAAGGGGGAGAGAGACGACGCTTGACGATGATGAAGCTTCGTGTCTATTTTTCGCTGTTTATAATTCGTTTTTCTCAAATTTACGGTACATAGAGATGGTTGCGTGTGGTGACGGACTTCAACGGGCATTTTCGTGACTATTAAATGTGACGCCGTGTCACAAAGTATATTAACTATATCCAAGTATAAGTATATAAAGTATAAAGTATATATCCAAGTATAAACTACGTTTATACTTGACCCCTGATAGGGCTTGGCCATGGGGACGTCGTGGATTCGACATGACAGACGTGAGGCAGTTGCGAAGGCCCTGATTGGGTAAACTTCTAAGGCCCTGGTCGAAAAAGCGTCACCGTTCTTTCAGGGGCCCGATTGGGCTTCCAGACTAGGGCCCTAAGTAAGTTAAAGAAATCCGATCGGGGCCTAGTCGCAGCCTCAACCAAATTGACGCACGGGTTATGGGAATACGCATAGTATTCATGCTTGCAAATACTATGCGTATTCCCTTGGCACGAATTGTGATATAAATCTTCACTTCGGTTTGTTTCACTTCACTTTTCTTCGCTTATGCATAGACCGAGTTAGCTTTATGCATACACCGAGTTTAGCTTTATTTTAATCCAACTATGATTTGTATGTAATAAATAGCGTGGCCGAGGTGGTAGCAAGACTGCTTCAGGATCTGACGGACGATCCTAAAAGATCCTGAAAGATGCTGAAGGATCGTCTGTCAGATCCCGAAGCAGTCTCGCTACCACCTCGGCCACGCTATTTATTACATACAAATCATAGCTGGATTAAAATAAAGCTAAGCTCGGTGAGAGAAAATGAAATAAATTCCGGTCATCTGTGGACTTCATATTCTTCAAACTGTTAATTTATATAAACAAGCGGCGTAGCCCAGGCGGTAGCGAGGCTGCCTCAGAATCTGACGGACGTGGGTTCGATCCCGCATGAAGTCCTCATTTTTTTTCTCTGATATAAACCCATATGACCATATGAGAAATCATATATGATATTACATAATAAACTATGTGAATTCGAACTATACAATAAATCATGTAACAAATCACAAAATAAAGTACACAATAAATTGTGCACTGATATCGGTCATAACTTCATACGATTTATTATGTGGTTTATCATGTACTTTTCTACATGATATATCACATGAACTTTTTCAGTAGGGCACTAGCGCGTATATACAAACTCAGGCGTCGCGCGATCGACCGTCCCTTTCATTTTTCATGTGCTTGGGTAAATCCGAATTAGAGAGGGTAACGCCGGCCGGGCCGCGTCAGTCGAGTGATCGCGGGACTGATGGACAGTCGTCTTCGCTTAGTTTTGGTCAGGTTCCCCGAGAAAGAAATAATCAAAAGGATTTTATCGCGATTAAATCATTACTTAGGTATCGTGACTTCTATTTGTCGGCATGCTGGTGAGCTGAACTATCATCCTGTGCATCAAAATCAGACGGTGATTCCCGAACATAAGCGGAATGCTTACGAAGTCGCCAGCAACTTTATATAACAAAACATTCTCTGAAAAAAGCGCAATGCTTACGAAGTCGACAGCGACTTTATACACAGTAATCACATCACCTGTGAACACAAGCACAATGCTTACGACGTCGACAGCGACTTTATACACAGTAATCATGTAACCTGAAGACAAGCACAATGCTTACGAGGTCGCCAGCGACGTTGTACCCAACAATTAAATCACATGACATAATTAAACATACAATATACATATACCTCTATAAGCCTTTTCCGACTGTGGATTTTATCTTCACAATAATTATCACGTAAAATATATTCGAGAACCTAAAGGACTTTATCGTTTGTAATTACATTATTCGCGAGGGGTTTTTTCTCTGAGGTTTACACCTCGGAGATTTTCCTCTCTGAGCCATAATTAAACGAATAACTTGTATGGCTCAAAAAATGTGTTTGATTTATTTTTTTCCTACCCCCTTAATCCTTATATTCATAAAATCAGAATTGCGTATTACCAACGTCGAGATTTGTTATTTTTCGAGAATTAAATACGCGTCCTCTTTTTTAGTAAGGAGGACGCGCCCCAGAAAACACAATCAATACAGTTTTGTCGACTGACGCGACTAGACTCTCAATTAATTATATTCTTTTTGGGTTTCGAAAAAACAATCTCAACCCTGTCACTCGACAAAATGCTCGACTTACAATAGCTCGACCAATACAAATCTTGTCGATAGACGGAGCGAGATTTGCATTTAACTCAACTGATACAGATTCGTTGATAGACGTGACGGGGCCCCTCGAGGGTTTTCAATCCGGACGTTCTCTCAGTCTCGAGAGAAGTGAATTCTGATAACGGAATCCCTTAGCCACTGGCTCATTATACGAGACTCGTTCGTCAATCTTTGGCCATCCCCGCCCGTCGCGTACGTTGATCTAGGGTTGAGCCATGGGCTCTCTCGTCTCGTGATGTATCACGTTCGATATTTTATCAAACCATACTTCGATAATTTCGACAAATAATTCATGCAAAATACTACATTGACCATGCATGTTTTATAATAACGAGACTTGATGTTAAAATTCATATATACACCATTTATGGCACGCTCGCGGGGTTAATTCAGCGTTGACGTCGAGGAATACGAAGTCTTTTTAATTTCCTGTCGACTACCCCCTTTCGAACCTTCACGTCATAAGCGAAATGGGTGCGTCACCCGCCAAAAGACTTCTGCGCTGTCCAGTCACCTGTGAAACCCAGAGTCCCCGCCCCAAGTACCGTATGCTTGCCGATATGACAAAATACTATTATGACATGATTTACCATTGATCTTGCAATTCCAGGAAAGGAAGGGGCTGTAAATATCAACCCCCGTTTCGAATGGTAGTGAACGTATAGTAATCTGAACATAGTTGAGCTTTAAGTAGCTTATAAGGGGTACATTAGTGTTTCTGTTCGATTTTATTGTATTCTAGACGATCAAGGTCGCATTATTGACAATTTACGTTCCAACGCTTTTCCCCGTTGTGCGGTTCGAGCAATCCGGTGATCGGTGTTATGTACGATGCGTTGTTAACAGATGATTTCTCGTCGGATGTCACGATTATTTCATTCTGGCTATTTGATGTATTCGCTCCGCTCATTTTTCATACAATTACTCGTCGTTGCCGAAAATTACGAATGTGGAATATAAAACTATAGACTACCGGAATCTGCGTTCGTTAATCGCGAAAGGTGGAGGATGCTTCATTATTTCGAAAAGGTGACATGTTTGGTAGACGAATTTGGTTGTGGTTTCGGCCTTCTTGAATTTTGAGTCGCGTATCTCTCGAGGGAGTACGCTATCTTCTATTCCCCTTTGACCTGGATGGAGGGAAGATCGAGGATCTTTACACGCCTTCCTTGTCAAAGTGGCCTGTTTTCCGTCTTGTGAACCGCAGTGTTTCCCCGTAACTGTGTGATTTTCTGTGCGGAAAATTCGACGGTCTCGTGAACGTTGCGAGATCGTTGTTACAATCCCCAGGGGTCTTAAATGACGATATTCTTCGGCATCAATTTCTTTGTCTTGTATCGTTTCCGTGATTGTTGCCAGGTTCATCGATGTGAGGAGGGCGGCAATTCCCATTGTTTTCTCGCCTCTATTATTGATCGTGACTTCTTCATTATTTTCGTAATGTATAACTTCGTCATTACCTGTCTCGTCCACGATTTCTTCGTCTTGGTCAAATTCGTCCGACTCCTCGTCAGATCCGACTATGAGTTGTAATTCAATCTCCTCCGGTTTTCCGTCTTTGACCTCTAACAAGTCCCACGATTTCGTGGTCTGAATTCTGAATTTTTTCTATTCATTTACCTCGCTTTTGCCCTTAGTGGCAGAAACTAGAGGTTCAGTTGCTACCGGGCTTACTCGTTTCACTGACTTCTTGGGCAATTTTTGTTATATGACCCACCGTGTAGCAATAATAACATATGTCCTGTCTTTCATTATTGCAGAAACGTGACCTATGTCCTCTCTCGCCGCAATTGTAGCAGAATACCTTATTGGGATCTCGGACGGTTTCAACCTGTTGGCTCAGTGTTTGATTCGTTATGCTCTGCTCCGAATCAATTTGGTCAGGGTGAGCCAGGATATTCTCTAGACGTTGTTTGGTCAAAGTCTTTGAGCTTTCCAGGGTTTTCCGTGGTCTCGGCTTGTTCGACAATTTGATTGAGGGGTCAATTGAGCATTGACGTCGAGGAATACCAAGTCTTTTTAATTTCCTGTCACATCATTATATAAATTTCACTTTTAATTCTTACAATTCGACATACTTTTAATCAAAATCGATAAATTTTTCATTGCAAAAAAAAATGGTGGTGCTGCACTCATTTTCCCACGACCCTTTTTTAATGACCGTCACGGTGAGGAAGATATCTCGAGAACCGCAGGACCGATTTTGATGAAATATGTGATTTGATCGAGAATTTTTTTTTATTCGCAAAAATTTAAAACGTCGTAATGTTATTTTTCTGCTTCATCGTTTAAGCCAATGCCATTTGATAAGAAATTTTCTTTAGGTAAAATCCTTTGTTGTAAGACACGCTATATATATAGCTTGTATTAGGGCGTTTAAAAAAAACAATTGATTTTCCAACGGGCCACACCTGAAATAGTTAATTTAAGTAGAGAAAAAATTCACGTCAAAAGATGAGAATTTTAGGTGAAGTAGGAGATTCGCCGCATTTGAATTAAAAAATTTTTTTTTTCCTTATTATAGAATTTATAATGAAATTTTTTCGATTTCCCAACGGGCCACACCTGAAATAATTAGTTCAGGTAGAAAAAAAATTTATCTCAGAAGATAAAAATTTTAGGTTGAGTGGAAAATTCGCCGCATTTGTATTCAATTTTTTTTCCCTTTTTAAGGAATTTATAATGAAATTTTTTCGGTTTTCCAACGGGTCATAACTGAAATAGTTAGTTTAGGTCGAAAAATAATTTATGTCAAAAGATGAGAATTTTAGGTTAAGTGGAAGATTCGCCGCATTTGAATTAAAATTTTTTTTTCCCTTTTTATCGAATTTATGATGAATAATTTCTGGAAATTTTCATTACAAATTCGATAAAAAGGAAAAAAAATTTTTTTTTATTCAAATGCGGTGAATCTTCCACTCAACCTAAAATTCTCTTCTTTTGACATAAACTTTTTTTCGACCTAAACTAACTATTTCAGGTATGACCCGTTGGAAAATCGAAAAAATTTCATTATAAACTTGACATAAAGGGGAAAAAAAATTAATTTTAATGTGGCGAATCTTTCACTTAACCTGAAATTCTCATCTTTTGACATAAATTTTTTTTCTACCTAAACTAATCATCTCAGGTGTGGCCCGTTGGGAAATCGAAGAAATTTCATTAGAAATTCGATAAAAAGGAAAAAAAAAATTTAATTCAAATGCGGTAAAACTTCCACTCAACCTCGAATTTTCATCTTTTAACATAAATTTTTTTCTACCTAAACTAACTATTTCAGGTGTGGCCCGTTAGAAAATCGAAATTTTTTCTTTAAACACCCTAATATGCATATGGGCGAGAACGCCAATTATATGTAAGCTTTTAGGCTTCAAAATTTCGATTTTGCTGAAATTTCGATATATTATTGTGTGTGCCAAGATATGTAAATCCCCCAAATTTTAGACCTCTAAACCTTCCCGTTAACGAGCTACACATTGATGAATTTCTTCATTTGACGTACGCGATTGTTTTTTCTTTATTTTTTAACACCTCCGGGCGTTGAAAAAAAAATAGAACCCAACATGTTTCTTTTGTAAAAAAAAGTCTGATCTTTTTGAATATAAAATTCATTTTCAGGTAGAGCAACAGTTGAAAAATCACGTTTTTTTTTTCGAAAAACCTGTTTTTTTCAATGATAGTGCGCGATTAAAATTTTTTTTTTTAATTCCATCGAAAAGCTGAGAATTTTTTAGTAAAGTTTTTAGAAAACTTTTAGAAAACTTGAACACGTCACGTCGTCGTTCGTCGTTTGATCGCTCCACCCGCTGAACTAAAAGACGTGTACAAGTTTTCCATAAATAATGCAGCTCAGATGCAAACCCATGGTTATCCCACTCTCAAAATTCGGTAACTCTACTAAAAAATTCCCAGCTTTTCGATGAAATTAAAAAAATAATCAAAATCGCGCACTATCATTGATAAAAAATGGTTTTTTGCAAAAACACATGATTTTTTAACTGTTGCTGAAGTTATACCTGAAAATGAATTTTATATTCGAAAAAATCGGACTTTTTTACAAAAAAAAAACATGTTAGGTTCTATTTTTTTTTTTCAACGCCCGGAAGTGTTAAAAAATAAAGAAAAAACAATCGCGTACGTCAAATGGAGAAATTCATTAATGTGTAGCTCGTTAACAAGAAGGTCTAGAGGTCTAAGATTTAGGGGATTTACATATCTTGGCACACACAATAACATATCAAAATTTCAGCAAAATCGAAATTTTGAAGCCTGTAGGCTTACATACAATCGGCGTTTTCACCCATATATATATTGCGACGTGGCATTTTGCCCCGCCATCCGCACGGAGTTTTGTCAACCAGTGGGTCGGGTTAACGATCCTTCGACGGCACTCCCGAGTGGATCCGGCCCCAGAAAAATGCGACTCATCTTAGGCTAGGTTTTATTTATTATTTATAATACCTGGAATAGGGCATTCCATATCGATTTTCTTGGGCCAATTTCTTGTCAAGTAATACAATTTATTAAATTATGTAATTTAGCGTTAGACCAGCCATTATCTGCCGAATACAGAAAAAATAGCGTATCCCACGCTCAAGCTCGCTTGCCGGCGATAAAGAACGAAAAGCTCGCGAAAGACGTTGGTGTTGTCGCGGGTGCGTCTCACCCGTGTCCGGTCCGTGCTCCGTTGCTCAGGTGGGTTCAAGTGGGAATTTTCCCAATAAACAGATGAATATCGCGTATCAATATTCGTGGGAAATGGGGATGCCAAAGGAGATATGGGAATTGGACCGATATACAGCGTCACTCACTGCTCCTTGTGACTACAAAACCTTGAAGTTACACCCCCCCCCCCCCCCTTCTGCCTCCACAATCGTCGTGGACCATGAGAAGCGGCACCTCAATTGAAGGGATCACGGAGAATGAGTGATGATCGCGGTGCTGTTTTGCCTGGTGGCGTACGTCGTGGGTCCACCACATATCCAAGAGATGCTTTGATTTCGCAAGGGAAGCCTCCCTCCGTTATTCGTAATCACCCTCCGGATCCTAAGAGGAAGGCGATTGAAGGGCAGCATATAATAGCTGCGAGGAGAGGCTTGCACAAGGGTTTCGGTCACGGGAGGGATAAACACCTTCGGCACCGTCATACGTCACTTATAAAATAACGCAAGAGAAAGAAAGAAAGTGAGAGTAGGGAGTTAAGACACGGGCGGGCCGTGTAAAAGAGTAGGGTACGTGGGTCGAGGAGAGCAAGCGATCATCCAGTAAGTAGAGCGGTCAATCAGTCATAATTTTTCAGGTGTCACGAGAGGACGAAAATGAGTAGTGGTCAGTACCAGTAAAAAGCTACGTGTACCGACCGGTGGAGGAACTTGGTGAGCCCGACTCACCTCAATCTTATTTCTGTACCATTTTAGGTGTTCTTTTCGCTATTATTGTTTCTGCCTGTTAGGCATGAATTTCGTTAATCATAGACAACGTTCCAGAGCGAAAGTTTCGCGTTTGTTGGGGTAATTTATTTAATTCAGTATAGTGAGTTGAGAGTCATTAATGGAACATTTAATTGTGGATTTGAATTAAGGAAATGATGGAGAAGAGAATTCCTTAAGCAAGCTGGTCTGAACGAATATGAGATGGTCTATCCAACCCCTTTGTGTTATTAAAGAATATATTGTGCCCGTTTACCTCATTATTAGAGATTATATTTCGTCCATTTTTCTAGTTATGATATTTTGCCCATTTCTCTAATTAGTATATTTTACCCATTTTTCTAGTTATCATATTTTGCCCATTTCTTTAATCATTATATTTCACCCATTTGTCTGATTCTTAAATTGTTTTACGCCCGTTTCGTCCCGTTATCACATATTATTTCTTTTCGCTCCTGTCTTTCATTATCAGGTATTAGATCGCGGAATTTCGTTGTGTCACGCGACATCCAATGTTTATGCGAATTTAATTACTTGCTACTTGGGAAAAATACGTAAATCGTTGAGATCTAAAAAATTAGAATTCTTATCTATTTACATGTGAAATATATTTCGTTACTTTAGGCATTTATGATGAGCATGTTGCGGACTCAAGGTCCAGCGTCCCGGGACAATGGCAAGCGTTCTCGCGCGTCGTCCCTGCGGTTGTTTACATTTTTCACTTTCTAGTGGCCCATGGCCTCGTCGAGCACCGAGAGTCAGGCCCGTATTCACAGTCGAGTCTTATTTTTAAGACGGTCTTAAGCACGGCCAACGACCAATCAATACGTCCTAAACGACATCTTAAGGTAGTTCTATCGTGGTAGCTAATCCATTAGATTAAAATTTTTTTTTTTTAATATCTTCAATTTTAATATATTTATTCATTTCGCGAAACGTCAATGCCCCTTATCGACCTAATTATGGAGAAATTAATACTTGAAAATGCCAATTCCTCAAGGCAAATTTGCTTCGGCACATAGAAGAACCGATTTCCGGTCACTTTAAAACGATATATCTTATGGAAAATCCAGAAGATTCTTACAAAAAACGAGACTTAGATTCATTAAACACGTAAAAATCTAACAGGCCTAAAAAAATATATGATTGTCGACCAATTTTTTAAGCTATACTGATTTGAATACGAGCATCCGGGTAATGATACACAACTTATGGCATAATGTCGTGACGGTGAAAAAATGTGGCAACGCGATATCGAAACGAAAGCGGTATTTGACAAGTCGAACAACATAACCTCTCCGCGTCAACGTCTATAGAGCGGGCGAGAGAGTGAGCGGGCACGAGAATGAAAAGAGAAAGAAAACGCAACGTTGCCACACGTAAATATCATACGAGATCTAGTAATACTTGAGTCGTTGCAATTACTATTTTACTAATTACATAATTATTTATAATAAACCGTTGATTAATTGTATTCACCTGGGTAAGCTTATTTAATATTTATTAATTTTAACTCATATATCCAATATTTTTAGGAATCATCATTTAGACATTAATAGCTAATTGACTAGTCTGCAGCGATAGAACTACCTTAAGACCGTCTTAGAAATAAGACTCGACTGTGAATACGGGCCTCAGATTCGCATACGAAGAAGTTTCATAATTTTGCCTATTCATCGGTTGCGTGATTTATCGTATTTCGTATGTCTACCGGGTGGGCAATAAGCAGCCATCTCCTCCGTATTTCTTACCTACATTTTGATTACCATAGACTACAATAATCGACTGTCTTTATCCCAGTCAAGCCGATGACATTGCCATACTTTCTGTATCTCGTCATTTAGCTGCAATAGTTACTTTCTTACTTCGGTCATTTAGCTGCAATAGTATTACTTTCTAACCTCAGTCATTTAGCTGCGATAGTATTACTTTCATATCTCTGTCATTTAGCTGCAATAGCTTTACTTTATTACCTTGGTTATTTAGCTGCAATAGTATTACCCACATGGCACAATACATTTCAGAAATATGTCAGAAATTTTTCAACGTTTCGGATTCATAACATAACTTAGAAATATTTCTAAAATGTACCCGAAATATGTCAATTGCATTATAAAATTTTCGATATTTCTCAAGTGTATCTGAAATAAGTAGAATGCAATACAACATTATTAATATTTCGGGAATATTTTTGAGGTATGCAATTTGCAATATAACATTTCTGTCATTGCTGAAATGTTTCCGAAATATGTCAATTGCAATATAACATTTTGGATATGTTGGAAACATTTCTGAAATATGCAATTTGCAATCTAACGTTTTTGATACTTCTGAAATGTTTCCAAAATATATCGATTGAACTATAATGCCTAGTTTGGACAGTACCGGGATTCCGTAACTCTCTAGCGACAATTATCGCTGTCGTTAGCTATCGATAGCCTATGGGAGTTGCGCCTTTCCCCTGGATCGTCCTTTCAATTGGCTATCGATAGCTAGCGACAGCGATAATTATCGCTAGAGAGTTACGGAATCCCGGTACAGGGCGCGATGAGCGATATCCAATGAGAGCTCTACTGTCTCGGAAAAGCAGAGCTCTCATTGGATATCGCTCATCGCTCATCGCTCATTCCGCCCGGTCTGAACTAGGCATAACACTTTGGATTTTTTGGAAACATTTCTGAAATATGCAATTTGCAATATAACGTTTTTGATATTTCTGAAATGTTTCCGAAATATGTCAATTGCAATATAACATTTTGGATATTTTGGAAACATTTCTGAAATATGCAATTTACAATATAATGTTTTTGATATTTCTGTAATGCTTTCAAAATATGTCAATTGCAATGTAACATTTTGGATATTTTGGAAACATGAAATTTGCAATACAACGTTTTTGAAATTTCTGAAATGTTCCTGAAATATGCCAATTGCAATATAACATTTTGGATACATTGGAAACATTTCTGAAAAATGCAGTTTGTAATATAACTTTTTTGATACTTTGGAAATATTTCTAACGTGCGCAATTTGCATTATAACATTTTCGATATTTTGAAAATAATTCTGAAACCTGCAACATGCCATGTAACGTTTGTGATATTTCTGAAATGTTTTCGAAATATATCGATTGCAATATAAAATTTTTGATCATTTGGAAATACTCTGACATATATAATTTGCAATATTTCAGACATATTTCAAATGTCACACATCATTTTTTTCATTTTGCAAATTTTTTGACGAACCTCAAGTAACAATTTGACATCTTAATCTGCAGTGTGATTATTCATAATCAAATTCGATATGAAATTAAAAAAAAAAAAAGAAAACATAACTCCCACACAGCACAAAACATTTCAGAAATTTTTCGAAATATTTCAATGTTACAGATTCATAGCGTATCTTTTAAATTCGTCTAGAGTCTGTCTGAAATATGTCAATTGAAATATAATATTTTCAATACTTCTGGAATATATCTGAAATATTTCGAATGAAATGTATCATTCTCAGTATTTCAGAAATATTCCGGAAATTTATCAATTGAAACACAGCAGTTTCGGAAGTTTTTTGCGACGATTCAGGATATAAAATAACATATGTATGTCGCAGCGTTCATAGCGTAGTTCGTTCGAATATTAAAAATAAAAGGGAAACGTCGAGTAGGATCTCGGGTGGCAACGATTCGGTTGCCTAGTAATGGAAGAATACAAACACGAGAAGAAGAGATTGGACGTTCGTCGAGACCACGTTGTGTTGATTGGATATCGATTGAAAGATTTACTTTTTGAATATTCTTTAATTAATGTTAACGATCGAAACGGTGCTATCAATTAATCATTATTGTATTCGTTAATAAACCCAAATGGATTCATGTGGTCGGAATGACCAGAAAAACGGTAGTCCTCGGCCTTCTTCTCCCTTTCGGGGATTTTCCCCAACATGTATATATTATATTATGGAATTATTCGAATTTTTGATCCACCATATTGGATTCGCCACATTCAATTTTGTAATATCATCCAAAACCGACATGGTTACATTAAATAAAGGGTGGAAGACAGGACCACCACCATCCCTTGAGTAGCTCCCACATAACACAGATGAAGTATTCCCTGGTATGTCAAATACATGATATCAATTGCCAAAGTTCATAAACAGTCGACAGCGCAGTGGGTAGCGTGTTAGGTAGATAGGTATGATAGGTAGGTAGATCGCAGGTTCGAGTCCCCGTCGACGAGAATAAAATCCTACCCTGAAATCCGTGCATTTTTGTTTCCAGTGTAACCCTTCTATGACCTATAACAACGACAAAATAATTTGATGAAATAAAATATCCAAAGATGTGACTCATAAAATATTTATTATAAAATATACATTCCTGGAATATTTCTGATATATTTTTAAAATGTTGCAATGAAACATAACGCGTTTGAAATGAGATATTTCTGAAATATTTTTGAAATGTATCGTCGAAATATTTCTGACACATTACCGAAATGTTTCTGACATATGTCAGCTATGGAACGTACGTTATACTGGCCTCATTCGTGGAAATACGCTCGCTCGGCGACTTTGTATGTGCGGTTGCCTATCTACCTGGCCCCGAGCTGGCGCATTTCCACGAAAAAGCTCGGTATATGCGGACATGGACGTATTTCTGACATTCCTGAATTGTTACAAATGTGCTTCAAATGA
Source organism: Rhorus exstirpatorius (assembly GCA_963564615.1). Taxonomy (NCBI): domain Eukaryota; kingdom Metazoa; phylum Arthropoda; class Insecta; order Hymenoptera; family Ichneumonidae; genus Rhorus; species Rhorus exstirpatorius. The sequence continues at coordinate 6,172,144 of OY751315.1, forward strand.
CATATTGCTGAAACATTTCTGATATATATCGTCGAAATATTTCTGACATATTACCGAAATGTTTCCGACATATTTCTGACATATGTCAGCTATGTAACGTTCGTTATGTACGCGGACATGGATATGTTTCTGACATATTCATGAAATGTTGCAATGACATATAACAAGTTTCGAATGAAAAATTTCTGTGACATTTCTGAAATATATTGTGCCACGTGGGTACTTTCTTATCTCGGCCATTTAGCTGCAATAGTCATACTGCCCGGGAAAAAATGTTTGTATATGAGTCAGGCATGAACCAGACATGTTCAGATATGTTAAGATTTGAACATATCTGGTTCATGCCTGATTATATATGATCGTACATGAATTTATGTATGATTATATGTGACCATACGTAACATAATATATGCACATGTAGATCATATATACATTTATTTATTATTAGATATGAACATACATAACGTCTTGTAAAATCGAATAGGATTATATATAACTGTATATATGATTATATATGACCATACATAACATCATATATGAATATAGTTCCTATATAAATTCATGTATGATTATATATAAGCATATAGCATTAGATATGAACATGTATATATCATATATACGTTTATGTATGATTGTGTATGGACGTACACAACATCGTGTGTAATCGTATAGGATCATACATAACATTGCATATGAACATGTAGATGATGCATACATTTATGTATGATTATATATGACCATTATAGTCATTACATTTATGTTTGATTCTATATGACCATATACAGGGTGTATACTAACCTACTGATCACATTATAAGGACCGTGTCGGGCGTCGAAAACGGAGCAGAAAAGTCCTTTTCGAAAATTTTGTGAAATCAAATTTGGTGGAGTTATTAGCGAAATGTAGAGTAGTCGAATATTAAAAAAAAAATTTTAATTTCCGATCGAGAAGACGGATTTCATCTCGGGGCATTGAAAGGAATAAAATGTTCTTTCGTCTTTTTTCCTTTCATGAACAACGAGCGCTCGCGAAAACCGCTGGCAGATGAAATCAAACATTACGAGGGCATAGTAAGTCTAGGAATATGCAGTAGAATGGGATCGTGCAATTGGAAATGTTGATTTCATCTGCCACAGTGCGCAATGCAGGGGATTCGATCGTATTTCTCGTCACTTGTAGCCGTACAAGTACATGAGCGCTCGAAGTTATCGCTGGAGATTAAATCAGTTGCGATAGCAGGACCTAAAATATTTTACAATAAAACGAGACCATACAATCCAACGAACAACACGAATCCCATTTCTTGCAGGGGGATTTTCGCATTTTGAAACGATTTTCGTTTTATCTCAAGCCGCACCACTAGCCGATCATTCTCCATTGAAGCCGGAGATGAAATGAGTCTAAAATATGAAATGTAGAGTAGTCGAATATTAAAAAAAATTTTAATCTCTGATCGAGAAGACGGATTTCATCTCGGGGCATTGAAAGGAATAGAATATTCTTTCGTCTTTTTTCCTTTCATAAACAACGAGCGCTCGCGAAAACCACTGGCAGATGAAATCAAACATAACGAGGGCATCGCAAGTCTCCAAATATACAGTAGAATGGGATCGTGCAATTGGAAATGTTGATTTCATCTGCCACAGTGCGCAATGCAGGGGATTCGATCGTATTCCCCGCCAGTTGTAGCCATACGAGTACATGAGCGCTCGAAATTATCGCTGGAGATTAAATCCGTTGCGATAGCAGGACCGATAATATTTTACCATTAAACATGACCATACAATCCAACAAACAACACGAATCCCATTTCCTGCAGGGGGATTTTCGCATTTTGAAAAGATTTTCGTTTTATCTCAAGCCGCACCACTAGCCGATCATTCTCCATTGAAGCCGGAGATGAAATGAGTCTAAAATATGAAATGTAGAGTAGTCGAATATTAAAAAAAATTTTAATCTCCGATCGAGAAGACGGATTTCATCTCGGGGCATTGAAAGGAATAGAATGTTCTTTCGTCTTTTTTCCTTTCATAAACAACGAGCGCTCGCGAAAATCACTGGCAGATGAAATCAAACATAACGAGGGCATCGCAAGTCTCAAAATATACAGTAGAATGGGATCGTGCGATTGGAAATGTTGATTTCATCTGCCACAGTGCGCAATGCAGGGGATTCGATCGTCTTCCCCGCCAGTTGTAGCCATACGAGTACATGAGCGCTCGAAATTATCGCTTGAGATTAAATCCGTTGCGATAGCAGGACCGATAATATTTTACCATTAAACATGACCATACAATCCAACAAACAACACGAATCCCATTTCCTGCAGGGGGATTTTCGCATTTTGAAACGATTTTCGTTTTATCTCAAGCCGCACCACTAGCCGATCATTCTCCATTGAAGCCGGAGATGAAATGAGTCTAAAATATGAAATGTAGAGTAGTCGAATATTAAAAAAAATTTTAATCTCCGATCGAGAAGACGGATTTCATCTCAGGGCATTGAAAGGAATAAAATGTTCTTTCGTCTTTTTTCCATTCATGAACAACGAGCGCTCGCGAAAACCGCAGGCAGATGAAATCAAATATTACGAGGGCATCGTAAGTCTAGGAATATGCAGTAGAATGGGATCGTGCAATTGAAAATGTTGATTTCATCTGCCACAGTGCGCAATGCGGGGGATCGGATCGTAATTCCCGTCACTTGTGCCTGTACGAGTACATGAGCGCTCGAAATTATCGCTGGAGATTAAATCAGTTGCGGTAGCAGGACCGATAATATTTTGTCCAGTAAAGGAAACCGTACTATCCAACAAAAAACACGAATCTCATCTATTGCAAGGAGATTTTCAATTTTTGAAACGATTTTTCACTCTTCTCAAGCTGCGCCACTTGCCGATCATTCTCCATGAAAGCCTGAGAGGAAATTAGTCTCACATATGAAATGCGGAGTGGTCGAATATTAAAAAAAAATTTGAATGTCCGATCGAGAAGACGGATTTCATCTCGAGGCATTGAAAGGAATAGATGTTATCTCGTCTATTTTCCTTTCGGTGAACAAAGAGCGTTCGCGAAAACCGCAGGCAGATGAAATCAAACATGACGAGGGCATCATAAGTCTACAAATATACAGTATAATAAGATCGTTCAATTGAAAAGGTTGATTTCATCTGCCACAGTGCGCAATGCAGGGGATTCGATCGTATTCCCCGCCAGTTGTAGCCATACGAGTACATGAGCGCTCGAAATTATCACTGGAGATTAAATCCGTTGCGATAGCAGGACCGATAATATTTTACCATTAAACATGACCATACAATCCAACAAACAACACGAATCCCATTTCCTGCAGGGGGATTTTCGCATTTTGAAACGATTTTCGTTTTATCTCAAGCCGCACCACTAGCCGATCATTCTCCGTGAAGGCCAGAGATGAAATGAGTCTAAAATATGAAATGTAGAGTAGTCGAATATTAAAAAAATTTGAATGTCCGATCGAGAAGACGGATTTCATCTCGAGGCATTGAAAGGAATAGAATGTTCTTTCGTCTTTTTTCCTTTCATAAACAACGAGCGCTCGCGAAAACCACTGGCAGATGAAATCAAACATAACGAGGGCATCGCAAGTCTCCAAATATACAGTAGAATGGGATCGTGCGATTGGAAATGTTGATTTCATCTGCCACAGTGCGCAATGCAGGGGATTCGATCGTATTCCCCGCCAGTTGAAGCCATACGAGTACATGAGCGCTCGAAATTATCACTGGAGATTAAATCCGTTGCGATAGCAGGACCAGACATCATCCGAACCCTCCGTTATCCGAACCACGATTCGCTTGATCCGAACCGTCTATTATCCGAACCTGAACTCGCTGTTTTTTTTTTTTCTTCTTTATACACGCGCTTTTTGTGTTTTATCACACAGTAATGTCAGTAATGTGTCTATTTGAACAATGGGACGAAATTTGAAAATTTAATTGCACGCCAACTGCCCGTACATACAATGCTGCAAATGTATGTTCATACAATGTTGCAAACGAAGCGGCTGGTCTAACGTGTTCAAGCTTGATTCTCCTGTCAGGGCATTAGGGGAATCGCATATTCATTCTGACTGTGAGTCTTCATTTCGTTTGGGAAAACTCAGTTCCGTAAATACGTAGTCGATATTCTTCCAGTTTTTTCTTTGTGTACGTGTTATGGCTTCAACGTCGAATTCTTCCTCCTCCAAACGGAAACGTAATGTTTTGGTCTTGCAACAAAAATTAGAGATCATTCCAAAGTTAGATAAAGGTGAAACTGGTGTAGCTCTGGCACGTGCATATAATGTCGGTAAAGCAACGATTACTGACATCAAGAAGAATTGAGTCTCATATCGTTTGCGTCCACGATGTACAGTGAGGAAGGAGTGGAAAAACGAAGAGCGTTAAAAAGTGCGCAGAAGAAGGATCTAGATGAAGCACTTTCCAAGTGGTTCGTACGGAGACAAAGCTTGGAGGAACCAATTTCGGGTTCACTATTGTGCGAGAAAACTCTTGATTTGAATAAGAAGCTCGAGGGGCTATCAGATTTTAAGACCAGTGCCGGTTGGCTTCAAAAGTTTCAAAATCGTCATGGGATACGTGAGTTGCAGATTCATGGAGAAGCTTTATCGGCAAATTCCAACGCGGCTGAAAAATTCAAGGAGACATTCCAGTCGTTCTTGAATACGAAAGGGTTTTCTAGAAATGGCGTTTATAACGCAGACGAGACCGGACTCAATTGGAGAGCTTTACCGCGAAAATCTCTTGCTTCTCTACAAGAAAATGCAGCGCGTAGATTTGAAGTTTCTAAGGAAAGGGTGACTGCCATGACATGTGCTAATGCCGCTGGCACTCACAGATTGCCTTTGCTGCTCATCGGAAAAGCTAAAAAGCCACGATGCTTCAAAAACGTCAGGAACTTACCAGTAACCTGCACAGCACAGAAAAGCGCTTGGATGGACTCGAAGTTGTTCTGCGATTGGTATGAAAATAAGTTTGTACCAAGTGTAAAGAGATGGCGTCAAGCTCAATCTAAAACTGGGAGAGTGCTGCTGTTGTTGGATAACGCGCCGTCTCACTCATCTGCTGAAGTTCTAAATGCCTTTGACCCAGACTTCGTCGTTATGTATCTTCCGCCAAACGTCACGTTATTGATCCAGCCTATGGATCAGGGTGTGATCGAAAAAATGAAACGCATGTACCGTAAGAAAATACTACGAAGGCTGTTACTGGCAGAAGACAACACTGAAGACAGCGTCATTTCATTTTCGAAGGCACTGAACTTGAAGCATTCTTCCTACATGCTAGCAGATGCTTGGGATTCTTTAACGGAAAAAAACTTAAAAAATGCCTGGAATAAGTTGTGGCCGACTTCAGCAGAGCCAGAGCAAGAGATTGGAGAAGAGATTCCCCATGCTGATCTCCCTGAATTCGTTCACTTATTCAGCAGTTTCCCGGGATTTATGGATTGTAACGAGGAAGACGCTATAGACTGGATTAACAACGACGCGAACGATCCTGGTTATCAACTTCTAGATGATGACGAAATTGTATCTTCGGTAAAAAGCCCAGACGAGGAAAATGACAGTGACGACAGCAGTAGCGACGAAGATTCGGGTACGTGCAAGAAACCTTCATATACTCTTGACACAGCCCAGGTCACTCTTGAGAAAGCCCATCTCGCTTAAAACTTTAAGAAAATCACATCCTATCCTCCTTTCTTGCGAGCCCCCAGGATCGCACCTGGCCCTCTCAAGAAAGAACCAAAAATAAAGATAAAGAGCTCCCAATATTGCAGTTGGCCCTCTTTATCTCCTAATCACATCCTATCCTCCTTTCTTGTGAGCTCCCAAGATCGCATCTGGCCCTCTCAAGAAAGAACCGAAAATACAGATAAAGAGCTCCTAACATTGCAGTTGGCCCTCTCTATCTCCTAATCACATCCTCTTTTGATCTTGCGAGCCCCCAGGATTGCACCTCACCCTCACAAGAACAAAATTTCTTCGAACCAAATCATCTAAAATATAACATCCTAAAATACCAGAATAAAGAGCCTCCAACATAACAGTTGGCCTTCTTTATCCTGAAACAAGTTATCCTCCTTTTTTGCGAGCCCCCAGGATTGCACCTGGCCCGCTCAAGAAGGAATAAAAAGATCACCCATCGTTAGGACTTCGAAATTAATTTTAAGCGAGAATCACAGGGTCCCCGAAAGTGACCAAAATTCTTTATTAAATCAACAAGAAACCTTAGAAAAAGAAATAAAAAACGTAAGCGCCACGCAAATAGCAAGTTTAGCCTCTAAAGGGCGGGCTAAGCCCCTACCCCATACACAATCGTATGGTCTTCGAAAGTGACCAATACTCTTTATTCAATAAAAAAGAAACTTTATAAAAGAAAATAAAAACATAAGCGCCAAGCAAATAGAAAATTTAGCCTCTAAAGGGCGGGTGAAGCCCCTACCGCGTACACATACACACTCACACACTCGGAGAACAATTTACAAACACTCATACGAAAACATTGGAAAACATCGAAACTTGTACAACACAAACAATAAAGAACAGTTATTGTCCTATGATGATACATGGGTTGACCACCTCCTCGAGAGCGCAACCAACCCAAAAAGCTGAGGACTCAAAATAAAATAAAACATAGAATCATGCACAATAAAAAGAAAGTCCATACATCAAACACCCAGGTGTTCAGTAGAACAGGCCCAAAGTCGAACACACGTAAGAAACACAAATAACGAACTGAAAACACACACACAAACATTAAACACACGCATAGACGAAAAGGTTTAACGATTCAGTATGTAATACGTGATTTTGACAGCAATGCAGTTGGCTTCGTTTCTATCGTCAAGTAGATGTTCCTTATACATATAATATATGTATTTAATTTGATGTCAAATTCATATTGTATAATATACGTAAATTATACGTATATCACATTCTTTGACTATCAGTTAAATAGTACCACAATATACATTCAGATAAATCACATACTCTTAGGGCAGAGTTCCCTGGCTCGCGGGCCTCGTAATACTAACCCGTGTCGGGTATCACGGAAACCGGTGATTATCGAACTCAAACAAAAAAAAAAAGAAAAGAAAAACTTGAAGGGGAGGGATCGTGATGCGCCACCACACGCACGGAGTTATGCAAGCACAGAGGGAAATCGCATGACAAAAAAAACACTCGAAATTAAAATCACAAGGGCAAAATCAAGATAACGAAAACGACTCACTCTTTTCGCCGATGGGTTCCTCGTGGGACGTCTTTCGCTCGATCCAACCAACGTTTTCGCCATAGCACTCGATGCAGCTAGCGTTTTCGCCGTAGGGTTGGGGCAAATAATAGCGTTTTCGCCGTAGCGCTCGATGCAAATAGCGTTCTTATCTCGCTCGGGACTTTGCTCTAGGATTTTTCCTGGGGCTGTATTCAGTCGTCACTCTTCCTCTCACTCTTTACAATAATTGAAATTCTCTAAATGGCTCGATACAATGATAGCAAGGGAAACGTCTAGATCGCTCTAGGACTCACATCGTAGTGATTCTTCTTCGTCGTCTCTCTGCTCATAAATCTTGGGAAACGCGGGCATTTGAGTGAAGGGCATGCGCAATGGGAAACTGGGTCAAAGGGGGATCAAGGATCGATGGGGTATTGGTTGATTAGGAGCTGACGTCATGAGCGCGTTGCGCAGGACAGGGGATCGATAATCCGTTCTGTGCTGCCCTCGACGACCCGTGATGCAACTCCTGCTCTCCTGGCTGATGACTGGGCCCAGCCAACAATGAGGGTCCTCTCTCTTGGCAGTTATTGGCCGTTGGTGGCACACAGGGTCGGCGATGCTTCTCTTGGATGGATTCTGGCACCACGATCCCTCGCCTCGCACGGGATATATCGTAACGAGGGAGTTCACGGGTACCAGGCGATGTTCCTGGTGACGGTTGAGGTGAGGGCCACGATCTCACCCGAACCCGTAGTTTTGATCGAGGGTTCGCTTGATCATGTGGTGAATTCCCTCACCCACCGTCAACTTGCTGTTGTTTCCTTATCCTTCCCTGTGGCCACGGTGATGTCGATGTTGTGCTTCTTGGCTCGTCGACCGGGTCTCCGATGGCGTAATTTCCCGATCCTGGGACGGCTGTTCGGGGTGAGGAGTTACGTGTGGTAGAGGGGAAGGGGGAAGGGTACTCGAGGGTCAATGGCATGGGAGAGGGATCAGCTGTGCTGGCTCGTAGGCGCGTGAGATGGGACGACGTTGGTAATGGAGGGGGGAGAGAGACGACGAGTGACGATGGTGATGCTTTTTATCTGCTTTTGCTCCTTGTAATACGTTATAGCTTAAAATTATTTTACATGAACATGGTTGCGTGTGGTGACGGACCTCGACGGGCATTTGGCTACGGCTCTAATGTGACGCCATGTCACAATTTATATATGTGGATGCTTGGGTACTGCACGACTTCCCACTTACGACTAACTTCCCCCGGTCTTGGCATGGACGCTTGCTACAATATATATAACCCTGAATCGGCTATCTCAGACACTTTCGGTGCGCGCGCATCAAACACGATGACTCCACTCAACACTTCCGCCGTTTGAGGGTTTGATACTCAACCCAAGATTCGTGTGTAGCTCGATAAACCGCTTCCGCGAAAGCGGTTATTTGAAGATATCCGCCAGTTAAGATTCGGTTGGTACGAACGCAACGTCCATTTCATGATTTTCGACTTTTTCACGTATGTAGTGATATTTAATATCGATGTGTTTCGTTCGCTTGTGAAACTCAGGGTTGCGTACCAAACAAATCGCGCTTTGATTGTCAATATGAAGTGTCGTTGGCTTATCGCATTGTCGCCCTATACCATTTAATAACGTGCGAAGCCACACAGCTTTCTTCGCCGCAGTCGAAGCCGCGATATACTCGGATTCGGTTGTGCTCATTAACACGAGCTTTTATCGCTACGACGACCACGTTACAATCTCGCCTGCGATGGAAAAAGCATACCCTGTCGTTGACCTACGTGTTGCAACGTCGCTTGCGAAATCCGGGTCAGAATATTCTTTTAACTCGGCTTTTGACTCGATCGCGCGATATTCGATCCCCATGCTAACCGTTCCGGCTAGATATGATATTATGCTCTTTACTGCCAGCCAGTGACTCTCGTTATGACTGTTAAGAAACTTGCTAACTGCATTAACCGAATATGCAAGATCTGGACGCGTTACCACAGCAAGGAACATTAACGATCCGACAGCCTTGCCATACGGCACAGCGTGCTTCTCGCCGTCGTCATTAACAGGATATAATATAGTGTTAGGGTCCGCCGGTACGGAAACCCCCTTTGCCTGACTCATCCCGAACCGTTCGATAACTTTTCTCGCATATGACGATTAATGCACAAACATTGATCTATTGACTTGATCACGGCAGATCTGCATCCCGACAAATGAGCTGCAGTCTCCGAGAGTTATTTCGAAAGCCTCACTCAAAGCACTGACTATATTTCTTATTGTTTCTAACGATTTTGATGCGACAATACCGTCGTCGACGAACAACGCAAAGTAGACTTCATGCCCATCGTAAACACCGAAAAATATGCATTTGTCTGCGTCTGTCTCCTCGAGATTGAAACCTTTCAGAAAGTTCGCGAATTTTAAATTCCAGCAACGCGGTGCTTGTTTCAGCCCGTATAAAGCCTTTCGGAGCAGGCACACTATGTTTCCTCGACGCTTTGTTTTCTTGTTGTGGTGAAGTCCCACCGGAACTTTCATCAGTACTTTCTCGTCTAAAACCCCATGCAGAAAGGCAGTGCGAACGTCGAATTTCAGTTTCCAGATCTGCCTGCGTGATGATTGCCAGGAGTACTCGGAGCGAGTCATATCTCATCACCGGTGAAAAAGTTTCCGAGTAGTCCACGCCCTCGCGTTGCGTGAAACCTCGAGCACATAAACGCGCTTTGAACGTCGCCACGTTTCCTTCAGTGTCCCGCAGGATCTTGAACACCCACTTCGAGTCGATCGTCTTCCTTCCTTGAATTCTCGGAACGATCTCCCAGGTCTCGTTCTTTTCGAGTGACTTCAGCTCGTCTCCAATTGCTTCCGCCCATTGAGCAGCCTCCGGGCTCAACATCGCCTCTTCGTACGTTGTTGGAACATTGTAATCGACGAAGCACAATGCATATCTCGTCGGCGGACGCAATGATTCACGATTGCGCAAAGACCTTGGTGTTGCTGCATCCTGTTTCTGACCCCTCTGAGCCTCATCCTCGTTCTCGATGACATCCTCTGCCGCTTGAGCTGCTTCCTTGTCTCCGGCAGCTGCATTTCCGTAGTCAGCTTCTATTTCGTTTTCTTCTCCATTTTCACCCTCATTTTCACTATCATCTGATAACGATAGAGTGAGCTCGATTTCTGTTGACGATGACCCTGGATTTGTCCCGATTCCTCGCTCGTTGAATGCCACGTGCCTAGAAATATAAACCGTACGCGACACAGGATCATACAACCTATAATTAGTCGATTCACTGTCGTATCCCACCAGTATGCGCTTCTTGGCTCGAGCATCGAGTTTCGTTGTTCTCTGTTTCGGCACATGAGCATAAGCATCCGACCCGAACGTCCGCAGTGACAGAGATTAGGTCTTCTTCCATTCCATTGCTCAAACGGAGTGCGGCTTCCGCCCACTCTCGACTGTACGGTCCGGTTGAGCGTATAAACCGATGTTGCCGTCGCCTCTGCCTACAGCCACGCCGGAAGCCGTTTCGCCTGAAGCATCGTTCTCGCCGCCTCGATGATCGTTCAATTGTCCCTCTCTGATTTGCTATTTTGCTCTGGCATGTATGGTGCTGTGGTCTCCAACGTAATCCCCCATTTCTTCAAATAGCTCTTCATTCTCTCGTTACAGAACTCCGTTCTGTTATCCGTCCGCAACGTTTTTATAGTGTGTCCAAATTTATTATTCAGTAGACGCTCAAATTCTATGAACCGATCGTATACATCTGATTTATGACGAATGAAAAACACGAACCAAAATCCCGTGGCATCGTCTTTGAACTGCACGTAATACCGTGCTCCACCTATTGATTGAACTGGCAATGGACCACACACGTCGCTGTATATGAATTCCCCTGGCTTGCTGATCGTCGTGCTGGTCTCTTTCCTGAATGGGAGCTTATGAAGTTTACCGAACTGGCATGCTTCATAGAAGAACTCGTCAGCGTTCTTCATGCTCACCCCTTCTAGCAAGTCTCGACGCACCAATTCAACGAGCGCCCGCTTGTAGATGTGCCTAAGCCTCTCGTGCTACGTCTTCAGGTCCAGCGCTGTCACATTTATTTCGCGTCTCAGCTTCGGCCTTCGGAAAAACATTCGGCACACGCCGTTCGCTTGTTTGAATCCCGTTGCCTCGACCACTCCTCCGCCAAAACCTCGACGAGCCCATTCTGAAAATTTACTCGAAACCCTTGTCCATACAGAGGCCAACCGAGATTAGATTTTGTTTAACTTGAGGAACGAGCAACACGTTCTCGATGATTCCGCTCTCCCACTTGCCATCCACAAATTTCTCGATTCAAATGTTACCAACGCTCGCTACCTCACACTCACCATCGTCACCAAGCACGACGGTCTCCCCCCGTTACCAACCGCAGATTCTCGACTCAGTCGCATCGTGAGGTAACGTGCTCCGACGCCCCACTGTCGGTTTTCCAAACCTCGCTTTTATCGGCATCCTGTAACTGTCGGATCTGCTCGGCCGGCGGTAGCTTTCTTTTCGTGTCTATTATCAACACCTCGCTGTTTGTCGCTCCAGAGTCAACCACGAACGCGCACCGGCCACTTGGATTGTCTTCCTTGTCCCACTGATTCGCGTAATGCCCCTTCTCTTGGCATTTCCAGCACTCTATGCCCTTTTTTGACTTTTTATTTTTCTTATCATTTGATTTGGCGTTACTCCTCGCCCCGCTTCTTGACGTCACCGGCAACGCACTCGTCGATTCGCCGTCACCCGCAAGATTGGAATCTTCCTCGATTAGATGCTCCAGCAAATATGCCATGGTTTGCCGCTCTGAGTTTACACTAGCTCATGCGGTCTTAAACATACAGTATTTTGCCGTCAAACTCGAAAGAATTTTCGCGATAATCGCTCTCTCTCTGACTTTGGCTCTCCGAGATCCTTTAGTCTACTGGCCATATTCTGAACCGCACTCACGTGTTGAACTACGGAATCTATTAGTCCCACTTTATATGAATAAAAACGTTCCTCGAGTGTTCCAACGTTCGACGCCGACTTCTGCTCATGCATTGTACCGAGCATGTCCCACACTTCTCTGGCCGTGGCACACACTAATACATAATCTACTTGCTCGTCTTCTATTGCTGACGTGATAATTGCCGTTGCCTTAGCATCGTCTTTCAGTCAGTGCTTCATCAGACCTGCGGACACCCTCTTCGTTATCCGGCATCACTCTCAACCCGCAAACCACATCGAAGATCTCCTTGGCTTTGAGCACAGTGGTGATTTTGTATTTCCATGCTTGGAAGTTCTTTCTGTCAAACCGCTTAACCGAGCTCACTAATCCGTCGTCCGGCATCTTCGAATTTCATATGTTCACTTGACCGCGCGATAAGTCCCGACACGAGAAATATATTGTCGACCACGATCGCGAAATTTAGCGGCGTATTTATCGCCACGCTCACAACCACGACGCCCGTGATTTTCCTCGATTGTATTCTTCTCTCACGTACCTCGTGCCTTACGCGCACGCTGCACAGTGGGACGAGAAGCCGAAATCGTGGCCACAAATCCGAAAAATGAAAATTGGATTCGGGGAATTTTGACCCTCGGGTGGGGTAGAGAAATCATTGGTCCATTCAAACCTCGAAGGGTACAGTCGTCCCTTCCATACCTGGCTCGATACGTTAGTTCAAAGTCAGCCTTCATTGAGAGTGCACGCGGCGAGCGAGAACGTAAGAAAAAACGGTGAACTTTGAAAATTCATAACTTGGAAGTGAGAGAACCGATTAAAATTTTTCAAAATGGATTCTATTCCTAGAGGTATGTAGAAAATATTCATATATAAGTAGAATTACGAAATCATGTTTATCTGCATGAAATACGGCTATGTTCGGTACCCTCTGAAAACGATATAATTTACGAGACTTATACTTTCAAATGGACAAAAAGTAGGGAACTCCAGGAGACTACACTTTGATTCAAGTCTCAAGTTCTAGATCAGTCTTTCAACTATCGAAAACGTTTTAGATCATCTGCTACTTCTTGCTACTAAGTGCAGTTTTTTTAGTTAGCGTGAGCGAGTACGCAGCCTTCTACCACGCGCGCGGCCTCGGCTGGCGCGGCGGCCGGCTGACGAGCGTCCGGGTCTGCCAGGTGTTCAATACGTACAATAGGGAACTTATACCGGTTTTTAACGTGTCTAGGGTGTCCGTAACAAAGTAGTACCTACGGTTATTCTAAACCAGGGCTTTGGTCTGGTGGCTAGCGTGCTGGCCTCTAAGCCAGAGCCTCGGGAGGTCCCGGGTTCGATTCCCGGTGTCGTAATCTTGTCAGGAGAAAATAAAATATGGGCGTGACTAGCTCCAGATATATGTGTGGGGCATACACAAGTACATTTACTGGTGTGTGTCACATACATATAGCTGTAGTCCATGTTTACGTTCTCCTGTCAAGATGTGACGTAGCTCCGACGCCGTGAGGCGAGCACGGGACCGACTGTAGTGGCCCAGGTTTTCCGCAGTTTCCCGGGGCCCATGATACGTGTTAATACGCGTGCCATGGTGAATGCGCTACAGAATAGGAAGTCGGCTGCGGCCGCACGTGCCCTGGGTGTCTGGTTACTGACCCGGACCAGATACCCAGGGTGGAGGTGGATGGGAGGGAAGGATGGAAAGGGAGGTGAGGGAAGGAGCGCCATCTTGAAAACTCCGAAAGGGAAGAAAGGCGTGAGGATATAAATTAATAAAAAAAAAAAAAAAAAAAAAAACCTACGGTTATTCTAGAGTCACACTGTTCATGATGATTTTTATTTATGATTTGGTTGAGGAAAAAAATTAATTTCAGAAAGAATTCAGTTTATCCAATTAGTTTCATGGTATTTTATTAATTGTAGTTTACGTTAAATATTGCAAGTTCTCATATGCAAATCAATTTCTAATTTTCTGTTAATTTATTACAGGGTCTAGTACTGACGACAATTTACTATACACCCGGAGGGAGGTCTTCGTTATTGTGAAAGGGCGTTTGAATGAACCATTCGCCGATTTATTGGAACACCTTTCAGCAGAAATTTCCCAGAAAAGTGGACGTTCGGTGCTTATTCAGGAGGATACAAAGAAGTCTTTGTCGACCCTATTTGCCAAAATGCGAACAAAGTGGCAATCGGTCGGCAGGTATGAAGATAAGTTTTACAATAAATACGAGGAATGGCTCGATGGGCGCGTGTTCTTTCCGGTACCTGCTCCTTCTCAGAAGACACCTGCCCCGGCCCCAGCCACGACCGATGCACCCGGTCACCCTTTTGTTAAGTTGAAGTCATCAAGTGAAAGATCGAAACGAAGGAAGACCGCAGAAGTCCGTGCAACGTTGACTACAAGCGAGTTGGCATATGCTACTCAAATGAGCCTTCGATCTTCAGGACAACTGAATGCCGCGAAACTTGTGAAAGAAGCAGCGCAGACGAGTCCAACGAGAGCTTCAAAGTATCGAAAAGCTTTTGAAGCACAACCCGAAGAACCACTATTTGCAGATGAAGCGCTTTCTTATTTGGTGGACCGTCAATTGTCGAAGAGTGACTACCAAACATTGAGATCACCAAGTGTTGAGCGGCATTGTCGTCTGGTTCCTCCGTACTCGAAAGTAGCAGAAGCCAAAAAACTCTGTTATCCACCCCATACGGCTATTACTATTACAGAGAGCAAAGCAGAAGTTCGGTTACAGGCTTTGTTGGACCATACTGTCCAGCGTATTCTATTACTTCAACGGGAAGTTATTTCGAGTATAGCAGCTGTGGAGGATGTAAAAAAGACGACCCTCATTTGCAAATGGGGCTGTGACGGAAGCTCTGGACAAAGTGCATACAAGCAAAAATTTGAAGACGACAGCATTTCAGATACGAGTGTGTTTTTCACTTCGGTTGTGCCATTACAACTCGTATCTGTCGATTGTAAATCAAAGGCTGAAATCGTAGTTTGGAAAAACCCTAGGCCATCATCTCCACGATTTTGTAGACCACTAAGATTACAGTTTCTGCATGAAACCACGGCTTCAACAGTCGACGAAGAACGGTACATCAATGACCAGATAAAGACACTTGTTCCGTACGAAAGCATCATAAATCAGAACGAAATTTCAGTTGAATTCCAATTGTCATTAACAATGATCGATGGGAAAGTTTGTAACGCATTGACATCAACGAGTTCGGCTCAACGTTGCTACTTGTGTGGAGCTACATCAAAAAATTTCAACGACATCGATGCTCTTCTCAAAAGAACGGTCTACGAAGACAATTTCAAGTTCGGACTATCTAATTTGCATGGGTGGATACGTTTTTTCAAATGCTGTTTAAATTTGGCCTTCAAAATAAAAATAAAAAAGTGGCAAGCGCGTACTGAGGAAGCCAAGCGGATTGTAGAAGAGAGCAAGAGGGTTGTCCAAAGGGGCTTTCGTACGCAATTAGGACTAATTGTCGATTATCCGAAGCCTGGATTCGGCAATACTAATGATGGGAATACAGCTCGGCGCTTTTTCGAAAATTCCACGGTGTCTGCTATGATAACAGGAGTCGACGAAAAATTAATCACACGTTTCTACGCTATTCTACAGGCTATTTCGAGAGGCCATGCGATTAATACCGACAAATTTCGAGAATAGACGCTAGAAACTGCACGACTATTCGTACAACTTTACCCGTGGTATTATATGCCTACTTCGGTGCACAACATTCTCATTCATGGACCAGAAATAATAGCTCACGTATTATTACCAATCAGCCAACTATCTGAAGAAGCTCAGGAAGCTAGAAACAAGGACATCAAAAGTATCCAAGAAAATGTACCTCGAAAGTGTTCGAGATCAAAAACAATGGAAGATGGTTGGAACCGGCTCGATTTTAACATCTGATCCGTACATTTCCAGCCTCCGTAAATTGCCACAAAATAAAATGCAAAGTTTAACTCCGGAAGCTGTAGAATTGTTGATCCCACATACAATAACGAGTCAATCTACAGTAGAAACAGATTCTGAATTTGACGACGATGATTCGGATGAGGAAATTGTATTCCACTAATTTTATAAACCTTCACATTTCATGACATTAATACTGAAAAATAAAAAGTCTTTATTCCTGTATATGCATATGCCTGAACATTTCCCATCATTTTGTTTTTGAGATTTTTGACTTTGGATTCGTAATCAGCGACCCCAGAAACCCGCGAGTACAGACTTTCGCCCAAATTCGTTTGGCCAGTTTTTTGTGGCCACGATTTCGGCTTCTCGTCCGACTGTGCGCTGTAATGGCCAACTCTAGCACGCCGCTCTACCCGCTTCCACCTACGCTATTACCCTCAAGCCATGCGGTTTCAGCGGTCCACTCTTTCCATCAATTTATTCCGGTACGTAACCTGGGCCCATAACCTGTTGAGACGCTTGATATTTGGAACAATTTTACGATGCTGGAAAGGAGTCTGGATGCGTTAAAAGAAATAATTTCAGTCTATTATAACACGTTTGTTTAGAAAGTATATATGAGTACTATGTGGACCACTATGGCCACCCCCACTCCTATCCCCTCCACTTTCCCCCCACGGCGGAGCCTCTTTCCGAGCGTGGTGGGGGTTGTGGTGGGGAGAGGTGGTGGGGGGAGAGAGTTCTGCGGTTTCGCCAGAGTGGTCCGATTATTATCATTATTTAAATAATAATTCATACTTATTTCTCTTTTTTATTTATTAATAAATATGAAAAACTTACGTGACTGTTGGGGAGATCCTTACGCCGCTCCGACGACGCCCACAGCCAGTGCACTGAGGGGCACACACACACACACACACACACACACACACACACACACACACACACACACACACACACGCACGCACGCACGCACGCACGCACGCACGCACGCACGCACGCACGCACACACACACACACACACGAGCGCGCGCACAAGTGGACTCGCTACGCATCACCACCCTCTTCGAACCCTTCATCGCGGTACCCCCGATCGTAGGGTATGTCGCCACCGAGGGCATCTATCAAAATGCCCTCTACATCCCGACGATCAGGGCGCCGCAGGCGTATACATGGTATATCATGACTATGGTACGCCATGTGAGCCACCATGATGGGTTCGTTGAGGCACAGGTCTTCTAAAAGGGCCATGATACCATCGTCGTCCACGCCAGCCAGGCCCATCAATCGACATACCACACACTGGTGTGGTAGCATGGCAAACAACGGTTCCAGCTCGTATAGATCCGCGAGCTCGAAATATCCGGTGTGCCCCTCGTCGATGAGGCGTACCTCCGTGAATCCGGCGTCGTCGGAATAAACTATCTCCCCACGTAACATTGTCATACCGCACCGCGCGACGCATGAAGCTCCCGCCAGCATATCATCGACCGTCATAAGAGTGCCTTTTTGTTGTGCGATATAAAAATCGCACAAAAACTGGGCCAGCTGTTCATACGCATCCACCATTTCGGCGGTGCGTATGACTACAAACTGAGCACTAAGTACTCCGATCACTCGACACCAAAACGCACCCAACGGAACATCGTCTTTGTATTGGGGATACATTTTTTAAAATTTGAATTAAAATTTCTCGCTCGCGATCTGAATTCTTTGCCTGCTCAATAACGACTGAAGTCTACGTGCTTTAATATACAGCAACAGAGAAGATGCTGTGACGATATTAAAGGTGCAATCTTCAAGAAATGCATGGTCCGCAAAAATGCACGTGGTCCGTGTAAATGAGCCCTTTGTAATTAATATAAGAGTAAACAGTGCGCGGAGACACGACTGTCTGTTTAGCCTATACAGCATCTTTTTTATTTCGCGTCTTTCGCGAGCACCGTAGTTCAGCATATATATATACTAGGGGTGCGTAGGGCGCTACGCACCCTCACTTAGGTTTGGGTTTGCGTTTGGGTTTTGGGTTCGGGTTGGTAATCCTTTTCAAAGGATGTGAGGCAATAACTAGTAGCAGTAGAAATATTTTCTACCTTGCCAGACTTAGGCGAAAACTTTTCCTACAAAAGTTGCATGGTTCGTAGGGGGTCATCAAGTGGTGGCTACGAGGTTCATCTAGGTGGAGACGCTTCGAGCATTTCAAGGTCACCTCCGTTTTTTCAAATGGATCCACTATTTTTTTCCTTCGTAATTTCATCGAGGAACTATGAATAAGTTCACACACCAAATTTCGTCATGATCAACCAAGATTTAGCATAAAAAATTTAGCATTGAAGAGAACACAGTTTAAGAATCACCGTTGCGAACAATGTAACAAAATGTAAACAAAGTCGTACGACTTACTTCGATGTTGCTTTGATTCACGTATTGAAACCTCGATTAGAACCTTTTCGTTAATACAGACTGACGTTATTAATGGGACCATACAATTAATACGAATAAGATTGCAAGCATGAATCGAAAGCGGTGGCCATCATCTTGGTTCATCATGACGAAATTTGGTGTGTAAACTTATCCCCCCAAAAAACACCATAAATGGTGTACAAAAAGTTGAGACAAGTACATTTCCTAGCATCGTTTTATCTTTGCTTACAAAAATATGTCAAACATAAATAGTTGTAAAATAAATCCTCACAAAAAGTTCTCAAATAAATTCAAATCATCCAACTCACAGTTGCCAAGTACATCCAGCATTTTTATTGTTTACATTGTTTATTAACCATTTATAAGTAGGTCACAACGCCCGAAAACGTCTTGAAACGGGACTTAGGGACTTAATCTAAAAATGTATTGTTTGAAAAATTTTTATTGAAAAAAATTCGGATTGAAAAAAAAAATTCGAAAGAAGTACTTGGCGAGTTATGTAAAATGACTGTACGGACTACCTGTTACGAACTCGCCAAGTACTTCGTTCGAATTTTTTTTTTTCAATCCGAATTTTTTTCAATAAAAATTTTTCAAACAATACATTTTTAGATTAAGTCCCTAAGTCCCGTTTCAAGACGTTTTCGGGCGTTGTGACCTACTTATAAATGGTTAATAAACAATGTAAACAATAAAAATGCTGGATGTACTTGGCAACTGTGAGTTGGATGATTTGAATTTATTTGAGAACTTTTTGTGAGGATTTATTTTACAACTATTTATGTTTGACATATTTTTGTAAGCAAAGATAAAACGATGCTAGGAAATGTACTTGTCTCAACTTTTTGTACACCATTTATGGTGTTTTTTTAGGGGGATTTGGCTTCTTTTTGCAAAGGATTATATATATTTTTACCATGTAACTTCTATGTGAAAGCTTCGAATGGTGATTGCTCTGCTCAGGCTAGAATTAAACAATTTTTGAGGGGATGAATTTCGTCTTTCCAAAACATTTCATCATGCGATGGTTTCATTATTTTACAAATTCAGAGGCCCCAATCTAGCAACTCAGACATTAAATATCATTTACATTTCGTTTATTAGATCCTTAAGGGGGTCCGGTACCGAACATTTCACATCCAGAACCGCTAACGGTAGAGACTCGCTAATTTTGGTCTTGATATCATTTCTCGTATCAAAATACCTCACATTGATAAAATTTCGAAAAATTAATTTTTTCCACGTGTTTAAAATAATTTTTTTTGAATCCGTTAAGATAGGTATCGGAAATCCCATCTGCTAGATTGTTCATTGTGACCCAAAGAATGTGTAAAAAAATCTACAACCTTCAAAGTTTAAAATCGTAGGAGGAGATACCATTTAAAGGCACAACAATTGTCCAAATGTGTGATAAATTAATTGGTAGAATATAATGAGAAGAAAATGGATTCCATGGCCTGAATACGAAAAATTCTATGATACGATCAAGTAATAAAACTTTTCCTGGATGAAATTATATAACGACACTTATCACAATGAATAATCTAGCAGATGGGATTTTCGATATATAAACGGTTTCGAAAAAAAATATTTTTAAAATAGGGAAAAAATTAATTTTTCTAAATTTCATGAGGTATTTTGATATGAGAAATGATATCAAGACAAAAATCAGCCGGTCTCTACCGTTAGAGGTTCTGGATGTGAAATTTTCGGTACCTGACCCCCTTAATAAGCTTAGCAAACTTCAGAATGTTCCATGCGTACAACATGTTATCAATGAGGTATCCCGATTTTTGAGAATGCTCGCATGACCTATCCGAACAACTTTGAGTATTTGATTCTTGATACAATGCACCATCGCTAAGATATAAAATCATAGGCATCGCTTTTCGATAGTCTGTTTATAGTATTGAGCTTTATGTTTTTTTTCTTAGTGATGGAATGGTAAAGCTTTGTTTGTACAGATACCAACTGAATTCAGACTCAACCCGACCCACGTAATTCTGCTCATAAAAGTCACACGCATAATTAACTGAACACAGAAAAGTTCGACACATTGCACTGTAAAACAAAAAAAAATCCCATGAAGCGACATGACCCAGACAAACTCAGCCTATAATTAAAATGGTGCAGAAAAACCCAATGCGCCATCGGCTTGCTCCAATTAAACTGGACATATTGCCAATTCAACATGGAAAAACTCGATGCATCACCAATTCGACATGCAAAAACTGCCAGGGCATGCCAACACAGAAAAATTCTCCCTTGGCGTAACTCACCACAGCGAAACTTTCGTGCCACAGCTCGGCCCGCTCCAACTCTACACAGTCTAACGGACTATGGTTGCGTCTGTTGAGAGTTGAAGCGGACCAAGTTACGCCGCATGAGAGTTTTCGCTGTGTGAAACTGTACCATGGGAGAGTATATCTCCATCGAGATAGTCCGTAGGAGATTTTTTGTCCGTTGAGTTGGTGATGCGTCGAATTTTTCTATTCCAAATTGGTGGTGCTTTGTGTTTTATTGTATCAAGTTGATGGTGCATACTATTTTCCTGTCTAGAATTGTGTGAGCTTCTCTGGTTTGCATTCAGATGAAATCTGTGATAATAAGGCAGTGCAGCTGGGACTTTGTATGATGTCAAATAGAATACTCGGAGTTGATGGCGTAGATCATGTGCGGATTAAAAAACGTTAGAAGAGCTCCGGCTTATCGATAACAAGCAATGCTCACTGAACCTTTTGAAGTCCTGATGATCCTGAGAGAGGGAAGAGATACAAAAAGAAAATATTCAATCAAAATTACACGATGCAAAGAACTTATGAAGTTCACTTGGAATTTAAATATCATTTAAATAATAATTAAAGTGTAATAAACATTGTTAAAAATAAAAATGCTGAATGTTCTTTGATGTTTGTGGAAAAAAACACAATTCTGTTTCATTAATATACTTTAAACTTTATTTAATTAATAATCAATATTGATTTTTCGAAATATACCAATATAACCTCTAAATGGGAAGTCATATCACTACGAGAACTCACATATAAGTATATAATTTTTTTTTTCACCGGTTCTGTCCGAAAATGATAAAATAATACTCTAACACTGTTCGTTTTTTTTTTTTTTCAATTATTTTTATACTTCACTTTCGTAATAAAACCTCTGAACTTTCATCTCAGAGTAACGATAAAAAAATCGAGTAAACGACTTTCGGAAATGCCGAAGCAACGAAGGCAGCTTCGTTAACCAAAGATCATACGTAACATGGCATACGTGATTTCAGCCTTTTAGCCTGGTGTGACAGGTGAGCGATGAATTTGCGGTTAGATTCACGGGCGGTGCGAAAATTTGTGGCGGAGACAAAAAAAAAAAGAAAATGATGATGTACGTCGAATGAAAATAATAAAATGCAATATCTCCCATATGTCAATAGCTACAGCATTCATTTGGGTACCGATCGAAAGAGAAAAAAAAATAAAAAATATCCGTGTTGATATCATTGCCTAAGTCCATATAATTCATTAATAATTCGGAAAATAAGTTTTGTTATATAGATATACTCCCGTGTATAAGCCAGATGTGTGGCGTATAAGAGGCTGTAGTACCTCTCGACATGTCGGAAAAGGAGAGGAAATGTACTTGTCTCGAGGCACTACCGTGCCTCTTAATCAGTAGTTCCTCGATGAAATTACGAAGAAAAAAAATAGTGGATCCATTTGAAAAAACGGAGGTGACCTTGAAATGCTCGAAGCGCCTCCACCTAGATGAACCTCGTAGCCACCACTTGATGACCCCCTACGAACCATGCAACTTTTGTAGGAAAAGTTTTCGCCTCAGTCTGGCAAGGTAGAAAATATTTCTACTGCTAATAGTTATTGCCTCACCCTGTATATATGGGGCATTCCAGATCAATTCGACAAGGGTCTGACCCTCACCCTCTCCAATCTGAGTCTTAATGACCGGAGGTTTTTTGCTAGCCTAAAATAACATCTCTAAATTTTTCTCAGATTTTTACCAACCCCCCTGACGCCCCCCCGACCCCTTCAGTGATTATATTTTCGAAAACGGTCAATCGGACATTTTTGAAAATTATGAAAAAAATTGCATAAATTCTGTAGCCAAAAAGAAAAATATCCCAACCAAAATCAAAGTGGGCAGGCAAAACGGGAATTTTTTATCAATTTTTAAACCCATTAATTTTTTTTCAGTTATTTTGATTTTTTTTTTTATTTTTAGAGTTCTATACACCATTCCTAATACAACAACCATCTAGAAAGTAATTAACATTCTGTTAAGAGCTGTAGTATTATTTAAATATTCCCGCGTATGAGGGAGGCGCTAGTGTTGCTGTTGCGAGCTAAGGTAACTAAATATTACCTTATTGCGAGCGCCAGTGGCCACATTGGCAAGCGCCAATGGTGTAGCGAGTGTGGTACCACGCTTGCACGCTGTGATTGGGTGAGTGAGAACGATCCTGTGGATCGTGAGCTGATAACGGCGTTCTAAGGGGTTCTCACCGTTTGCGCAAGCGCGCACGCGCGAGAACTTGCCACCTGCGCTCTAATGGACAATATTGGTACTATTAACGCGTGTTCCGCCTTAGTTCTAACCTGAACTTCGTGGTATCTCAAATCATAAAATGCAATAGTATTTATTTATTTGTAAAAATCCTTCCTAAATCTTTTCCTAAATTTATATTACTCTCCCGATGGTGTTGCATTTAGGAAAATATATTGAATCCTGAAAAATGTGAAAAATATCAAAAGTACTGAAAAAAAGAAAAAATAATTCGGTAAAAAAATTGATAAAAAATTACCGTTTTGCCTGCCAACTTCGATTTTGGTTGGGATATTTTTCTTTTTGGCGACAGAATTTATGTAATTTTGTTCATAATTTTCAAAAACCGATTGACCGTATTCGAAAATATCATCACTTAAAGGTTCGGGGGGGCGTCAGGGGGGTTGGTAAAAATCTGCGCAAAATTTGGAGATGGTATTTTAGGCTAACGAAACACCTCCGGTCATTAAGACTCAGATTGGAGACGGTGAGGGTCAGACCCTTGTCGAATTGACCTGGAATGCCCCACATATATATATATAAGACCTATTAGAGGTGTGTAAGAAAATTTGACCAGTCTTGAAGAAAAAAATATTGGAGAGAGAGATATGAGCTCGAGGGTCAGCAGAGAGGTACGACTGAGATCACGAGCATAGTTATCGAGCTCTCCTCTTTGTGCGAATATTCGTTAGCTCTGTCTCTCTTTCTCTGTCTCTCTTTCTGCACCCATATCTATTCCATGCTCGAGAACCTTTCTATCGCAACAATAGCGGGAGTTTTTTATATTTTCAATGTATACCGAGTATTCGGGTATAACGACACGGGTATAACATTCGGGTATAACACCACGAGATTTCTCAAGGTGCGTGAAACGCACCATCAGCGGAGCATCAGCAGGCCACGCGCCTTCTTCGCTCATTGCTGCGAATCTCTCCTTATTCTTCATTGAATGTGTTTGCATGTATTTTCGTACTTCATGCTCTTTATAGTAACATAATTTTAATATATTTAGTCCTCAAGACCGATTAAGACTTATAAAAATTATTGAGGCCATCCGATTATGTATTTATTTTTAAATAATTATTTTTTATTTTTGAAAGTATATTTTTTGAAAAATGATATTAAGTTTTAAAATGCATATCAAAGCTAAGTGATTTCCACTTCGTTGCGCTTTTCGAAGAAGTCGTTGTTTAAAAAATTTGATCAGAGCCTCGCTATATAATGTTACATTGAAACAATAAGAGCATTTGAAATGCTTGTATACATATATGGTGAGATCTTGATATCTTGATATCTTGATACCTCATCGTGCATGTTTTTGTGCCGCAAGAGGCATCGATTTTTGATGGCGCTGCAATTTAAGGAAAGGAGTAAATTCGCTCAGAAGGCTCGCGCTAGGTATTTATATGGAAAGAACAAGATGCAGTGTTAATCAGTCTCAATCCAGCAGGGAATTATCACGTATCGTTATCAATCATGGCAGATCGAGCACTTCGCGAGTGTATATTAAATCTTTTGCGTTTGGCCGTATTACATAGTTCCCAGCTTCGTCGTTGGTGTAACGAGCAATGGTGCAACGAATTAAATCGATTATCGGGCGATAGACTCATAAGACGCCTAAAATATATTATATGGTGGGCGCCCTTGCGAATCATAGCGGCAGCCTACAACAGAGGCATACTAAATGGTCAACAATTGCTAGCGTGTGTTTGAAGAGCTGCAGCGTCGAGGATTGGAAAATGCGCCGTGTGTCCGTGGTATTGTCGATGAAATCAGAAGTAAGTTCTGTTGTATCATAAAAAATAGTCATGTATATTTGCAATACTTAAGCTGTATTGAAAAATTTTTTCACGACGCCATTATTACGCCAGCACATATTGAAATTTTTTTTCGTAATGCCATTATTGCGCTAGCACGATCACGCCTTATTTATCAAGCTCTTCTCTTTGTGCCATGCTTCGCGTGGTCCCGAGCCCTCTACCGCTCGTTGTCTCTCTCTCTCTCTCTCTCTCTCTCTCTACCTCTCGTTGGCTCTCTTTCATGAAAGCGATACAGAGCTTCTGTTATCGTTAGAAAATTTTTACGAATTTCAACGTGAAATATTCAAAAAGTATTCTTATTGAACAATTTCCTCTTTCTCTCTCTCTCTCTCTCTCTCTCTCTCTCTCTCTCGTTAAAGCGGTATGGATCTTAAAGCGTATTGAAAAAATATTTTCACGGCTGTTATTACGATAGTGGTACGTCCCGCGACTTTCGGGACTTTTGCATCGATTTGGGATTACTTATATCTTGTAATTCTCAATAAAATTCAATAGGAGGAAAGGTACCCGGTCATACGAGAGAAACGTTTTTTCTCTCTGGAGAACTCGAATAGTTCGGGCTGTCTTTAAATCAAGCCGTCGACACGAATATGGTCTCAAGTGAGCATAAATTATCGAGAGGTGACGCCATGGTGGCGTCGATATCGCAGCTCTTTATAACAAAACGTCCATCGTCGGGCGTGAAGAAAAACATCCGTCGATGCTGAAGAAATCTTTGGCCATGGCATCAGATTACTCAGAAGTGGTGGGCCTTTCTGCACAACGAAGAGCAATGTGCATGGGACACTAATACAGGCCGAGTGCAAAGTCTTTGCCTTCGTGAGAACCCCAGGCGGTCTCTTTAGGTGTGTGTGAGAAGGAAAGCAGGAGAGACAGAGCGTGTGTGGCTCATCTAAAGCTAAGTGACCGGTGATCCTCTTTTTCCTTATCCCCGAATGAAGACTTTATGAACTGAATTCCCGAAAGTACGTGAGTAAACGGATGTAAAAATGTAAAATCAAGAATGAGCATGGGTACCTGGGTCAGGTCATCGGTGATGGTAAAGGTGGCGTTAGATTATAGATTATTGCATTTAAATGTTCAGTTTTATTTTAAACTAGGTCGGGATTTCCGTGAATCGAAATTGGTCGAAGAGCAGATAATTATTCTTTGAATCTTCGTCGTTTTTCTTTTTTCCTTGCTCCGAAATTATGGGAGGTTTTAGCCTTGTTACGACTTTTTGGGAACGGCTTCTGGAAAAAGTCATCGGATAATTCTCATGGGTGGTCTACATGAGCTCTGCACGTGATCGATAAATTAACGCAGTGGTCGAGTCGAGGAGACTCGATGGAAGAAAGATTTCGACGAAGCACCGAATCATCGACGCCCAAAATTAAACAAACTTTTGAGAATATCTGTTTATGCTTGGGCTGTTATTGGACTCCAATTTAATAAGCACTGAATGTTTATGCTGCACGAAGAGGACGCCGAGCCTATACCCAAAGAAAGAGAGCAAGCAGCGCTTTGTCCAAAGTCCTAGGATTCGGAAGGCGTATGTCCCATCAACATACGAATCCAAGCTCTCGCCTATGAAGGAGGGGCGACACCAAAATTCGGCATCAAATCCAACAAAGACCCCAAAAGCGTAGCAAGCGCATTATTTAATTTACGTTTTCCTTTTTAATTAACAGCGACCAAATTCAAAGATTTCAGGAGATTTCGTAATGCATGGGTAAAGGTTTATGTGGAAATGAAAATTGTGAACGAATCCTTTCCCTATAATAATGACGAGTTTGATGAATGAATGTATGTGTGATAGTTGCGTGACCATGAAGATAGATCTTTCCTGTAATGACAAGTAAGAGAAATGATAAAGCCGGAATCATAAAATTGCACAAGATCCGGAGTATATAAATAAAATTTCAATTGTTGTAACAAATGTAGAATCTGAATAACTGGTTAATAATTTGTGACGGGAATCTCGCGATTCGCGTCACCTTCGGCCGATCTCACCATCCTCCACGCCGGGAGAGCCGTTGAGCGCCAGGTAATCTTTTCAATTCGACGGCGGGAATTACCAAACCCGCTAAACGTAATTTTTCCTGAACGGAACAACATAAACGGGAACGAAAAACTTAACCAAAAAAAGGACGCCGGCGTGTTGGATGGCGAGAATGGTGACGGTATACCCGATTCGCTCAGGATGTAGGTTGTGGTGAGAGGGCGGGGACGGCTGGCCAACTCTCGAGTGCCTTCGAAAACGTATTTCTGAAATAATAAAACTCAACACGAAAAATACGGTATGGGGCCTTGGTTCAGGCAAATTTATTCAATTACTCTCGATAACGTACACGAAAAATCAGATCCTTTACCAAAAGCACACACAATATAACTGGTGAAGAAATTAACGGGAACTGATGAACGAAGCGAGAGCGAAGGAAAGGAAAAGACACGTGGTTACGAGAACAGGGACAGAATCGATAGCATAACGAGAGCTCTCAGAGCGGCGAACCACTCTGGTCGAGGGACGCGCAGCAAGTCGCTCCGAATAGATCACTCGATCGAAAAAGGTAACGTGGGAAGAGGGGCGACTACGCGCACGCGTAATTAGATTCCAAGCCCACTCTTCTCCTTACATCACACATACAATAAATTCTATCACAGACAGGAACCTGAGGGAAAATTAGAGCGATAGCACGAAACTCGAACGACGAAATATCGCTGACCAATCGATAACTGAAAAATGCCAAGGTGTTATGGCGTGCGGGTTACTCTTTACTTCGGGGATCGTCCTCTGAGGGATATTCTTCGGATATGGGGGAGATCCAGAACTACCTAAAACTAAGCCTAACGATAGCGATGCGATCGGGCAATCCGTGGCGGCTGGGGGGGTCGCAAGCCCCGCCGACAACGGCCTTCCATACGTAAACGGAACTCAAACGTAACCGTCCTTCTCCCCTCCATACCATACACATGAAGCGTCGAGGATTCCACTCGATCCTCTATACTCTCCTCGATTACTCTCCTCAAGAAAGGCCGAATCTACCGGGTGGCTCGTTATTTTGGCCCGATCTCACGGTAACTCGGTGTCTTTTCTGTGATTGACCCCACTTGAAAACTGAAACGTACGATAACGCGAAACTGAGGCAAACGATAACGAATCCATACTCTGAATATTAAAATAACCGAATTATTCGCATATTTTCTCGTAATAGGGGGTCGGAACGACCTGTGACGCTAAAACACAAAAATTGCGTCACAAATTATGAGCATTTTGAGTAGTTTAGATACGCTAAAATAATTTCCTTTCGTATAATTATTGGAAAGAATTAATTATAATCCAAAAGAAATAGCATGACATACACCATTTCATCCGAACCTCCGCATAGTAAATAATTATAAAGAAATAGGAATGAATAGAATGAGAGGAAAGATCGAACGAAATCCAGAGCGAGAAAGATACAGAGAAACAGAGGAGAAGTTGTCACCGAACGAGAGTACGAATGGGAAAAGACGAATGGATGTGTATGTATGTGTGTGTGACATCGAGAGCCTATGACGGGTCAACGCGTGGCCCGTAGGAGAAGTCAAATGCAAGCATGGAGGGATGAGAAGGAGAGAGTGACCAGAATGAAGAAGAGGGGTTTACTCCTCCACTGTGTGGTACCTCCAAAACGAGGGATAGAGTGAGTGAGAAAGTAAATACGAAATATGTAAGTATGAGAGAGACAGAGTGAGCGTCTTCATGAAAAGACGGCGTATGTAAGAGAAATTCGTTTTCTGATTATTAGGTAATAATGGAATAATTATTATAAAGGAATGCAGGAGTGAATATTATATTATAAGGATGAATTCGTGTTAATCATAAGTATAAATTTTCGATTATATAGATTCTAGGGGATCATTGGGGATGCGAGGTGGAGGCGGCGGAGGAGCCTGGAGCGTCTAAGGCGTCTAAGGGCGTACCTCCCCACCGCCGAAACTAAGCCATCCTAGAGGACCCTATATAAGACCGGGTAATGAGCCCGCGGTATGTTCGTCAGAGTCGGAAGAAAATTTTAAGTAACGAATCGCTGGCAGTCGGAGGCCAGAGTAGATCTTAGTTTTAAGTCGCGGTATGTCAGAACGTTCAGAAACTCAGGAGAAAATTTTAAGCAGAATCGCTGTTCGTCGCGTCAATTATTTTTCTTTATATACTTTTCATCATTTTTGACACAGTATCTCAAGTTTATTTTATTTTATTTTATTCAACCGATTTCAATACCGAACAACTTTATTTTTGCGAACAATTTTATTTTTGCGAACCATTTTATTTTTGCGGACAATATTTTTATTCCTATTTTGTTGTGAACAGACTTTTCATTTTCTTTTCGTGTGGACATTGTGTTTTAAAGAGCAATATATATTTTTTCGTGTGAACATTTTGTTTTGTTGGACATTGTTCGCCCTGCCACAAATCTACCATTACGTTCAACCTCGTGGTCAATCGTTTCCATCGTCGTCATCGTCCAATTTCTGCCGGCCTTACACTCACTTTGTTTCTATAATCATCGAAGTAGTAAGTATCTCAAAATGTTTTCTCGCATGTGTCAGTATATTTTCGTTCGTGTTGCGCGGTGTCTCCGACCCCGGTCGACACCCCAAGACGGCTCGAGGCCCGTAACCGAAGCTACCGGGTTACTCACCGTTGAAGGTCTATGAAATATTTTTGTCGTTGTTTTCCCTTTTCGCGTTATTTTTGTCGTTTTAGATTCAGATTTTTTTAATGTTAAATTCAGTTTTATGGAAGTTCAGATTTTTGTGTTAAATTCAGTTTATGGAGATTCAGATTTTTGTGTTTATTGGAAATTCAGATTTTTGTGTTAAATTCAGTTTTATGGAAGTTTAAATTTTTGTGTTAAATTCAGTTTTGTGAAGAGTTATGTCAATTTAACTTCAGTTTTGCGAAAAGTGTCTGATCAAAATTATTTTCCCAATTTTATCTTCCTCATGTTTAAGTTCAATTCTTTGTCTAATTTATTTCGCGTCCTTTAAAATTATTTTTATTTTTGTTTGTGCAATTCGATTATTTCAATGTTCCGAGTAAATCATTCCGAAAAACCTGTTCGTGTTTCAATCGATTGTAGGATTGTTTTTCGTGTGAATTTATTTTCTCCTAGGAAGTGCTCATGTTTGTAAATTCAGTGAAATATGTGCGAGTTAAATTCATTTGAGTCATTCACGTTTTGTTCCGGAAAATAATGGATCAATAGTGTTTTGTGTTTATCATTTGATATTCATTTCCAATATAAATTTTATGCATTATCCGTGGTTAAATTCATTTTCGGAGATTTTTGAATTTCTTTGAGTGATTAAAATTCAATCGAGTCGTGGTCGAATAAATTCTGTGTTGATTTTCGTTTTTGTGAAAGTTGTCCTGTCTATCAACCATGGACCTTTTACAATTAAAGATAGCTGTCGTTGTAGTCGGGGTCATTTTAGTGCTCGGGATAATTTCGTTTGTCCTTGCAGTTTGCGCGGATAAACCCCAGGAGGCTTATCTTGAGGATGGCCCTGTAGTTTATTTTCTTCCGCGTCAGTGACAGTTTAGTTCCCGTTTTATTCAGAATTTATTTAATGCGTTCATACAATTTTTGTCCCTTTATATTACGAGTTCATTTGTCTGATTTTGCCGAATTACAATTTATTAGTTTTTCCGATGTATCTCGCGAAAATTAAAGAGTTTTGTTCGTGAGATTTTATTTAAATTTACCATTGTTACCAAATTATGCACTCTCCGCCCATCCTGAGCAATTTTCCGCAAGGTTAGGCTCAAAACAGGGCAATAACCTGGCCAATTCCGATTTTATCTCGAATAACGTGTTAAAGGGAAAGCCGCGCTTTTCTTAGCCGAGATGAGAAAAATCGAGGGTCAGGACGTAACAATAGTATGGTCAAACCCTATTTATCGAGCTCTACTCTTTGTGCCATGCTTCGCGTGGTTCTGCATTCTTTGCCATTCTCTCACTCTCTCTCGTTTTTTTTTCATGAGCACGATGCAGAGCACCTGTTTGTGTAAGCAGAGATAATCGTTATTTATCGAGCTCTACTTTTTGTGCTATGCTTCGCGTGGTTCCGCGCTCTCTACCTCTCGCTGTCTCTCTCTTTCATTGAAGCGGTACAGAGCGTCTGTTATCGTTAGAAAAAATATTTTAAGAATTTCAATATGATATATTTAAAATGTATTCTTATTCATCAATCTCCTCTTTCTCTGTCTTATTAAATTGATATAGAGCTCTCTCTATCTCTCTCTCTCTCTCTCTCTCTCTCTCTCTCTCTCTCTCTCTCTCCTTACATTATTATCGTAAAAAAACGTTTATATGAAATTTTAACACGGTTCGTTTACTGGAAAAAAAAAATGATGAGCTGAAAGCACTACTTCTATTAAAAGAGGGGCATTATTTTTAATGGTTGTGCACCTAATATAGTATATCGACAGCTCTTGGATGCATCGCCGAATAAAGAAGCAGCTCTTATAGAAGGGGCTTGTGCTGTGGAATTAGCATGCCAGCAGAGGAGCGCAACGAGTCAGCACCTGTCATGCACCGAGCTGAATGATGAGCGACCTATGAGTACGGTTTCAAGTATCGAGCATCCTTCGGACATATTTACTAATTCTTCGATTTTCGAGCGTAAGTTGAAATTAAGGTGCAAAAAAAATGAAAAAATAAAAAATAAAAAAATTGGTGTGGCGTCAATTTTAAATTATAAATTTATCCAGAGGGCATAGATAGGGAGAGGGTACCAGACGAAGAAAACGCTGCTGTACCAGGCCCATCAGGCCTATGCCATTCTGGACGACGAGCAATCCCAGCCTCTGACCCTGATGATGTTTTTGACCATCGCGAAAATCAGCTGTGGAAATATCCGATCGAGAACGAGATAGACGAGGTAATAGCATTTCAAAGAGCTGACGATTGGCTTCAAATGCTCGTGACTGATGACGACTCTGGTAAATAATTTTCCTTACACATGA
The DNA here is from genome assembly GCA_963564615.1 of Rhorus exstirpatorius. Classification (NCBI taxonomy): domain Eukaryota; kingdom Metazoa; phylum Arthropoda; class Insecta; order Hymenoptera; family Ichneumonidae; genus Rhorus; species Rhorus exstirpatorius. Next base: position 6,204,113 of record OY751315.1, read on the forward strand.
AAAATTAATTAAGCATGTAAGTAAGTGGGTCCTTTTGTAACAGGGTATTCGGCAGCATCTTTGTTTGAGTGGTGATATCGGTCTATTTAAGCAGTACTATGATGCGCGAGAGGTATAAATATTGATAAAATTTAATAATTTCATATTAATCAGCTCTAGAATCTAATACATGTCTTTTTTTCCAGAGCTGCAAAGTGGGTCAGGCAGACAGCGTGCTGCAGCAAGGAGCGGACCACTCCAAGAAATACACCCACCGGGAAAACTTTTTGAGATCATCGGTGATCACACGAGGTATTTCAAGCGCTTCAAAATACGGGGGCGTGAAACATCGTTACGAATTCAGCAGCCAGTCTCTGGAGTTAGTGTTGTAGACTGGCTCAATGGTGCGTTTCGTGATCTGTTAACACACATCATGAGCTCCTGTGAGGGCGGCGACTACGTAGGCGTTTCGTTTACAGCGAATAGCTTGCCGCACGGGCCCGTGTGGTTATCTTTCCGACCGGCCCGAGATTATGTATTCGAAGATATTTGGAAACTAATAAGCAGCGTTGCACAAAGTGCGTCATCTTTGAACATCGATGACTCGTGCACGATAAAAATTTGCGCTGTCAAGGGGGTCAAAGCGTGCGGTCGGAAAGGTCTCACACACGAGGCTGTCGCAAAACGATCTATTCTCTCGATCCGATACACCGACAATCTGTGTTTACCGCGTACGCTGGTAGCAGCCCGAGCATACGCAGAACGAGGTGAAATACGGTCGGGTAGCCTTCATGATAAATGGCAGCGTATTAGACGAATTAATGGGGTTCCACAAAAACAAGCGGCACTCGAACTTACAAGAGAAGCAGATGTCCGCGTACCTGTAGAGGGCTGTGGTGTATACGAGATTACGCGCTATCGAGATTGTTTGGCACGAGACGGCTTTGCTATTGTCGTTTACGAGTTTTTAACTTTGGGTCGCGGGGAGGAGCCACTATTTGACGGTAGACAGGGTGTTCTGAACAGCGTAAGCACAATTTAGCACACCCTGTACATTTTGTATTACGAGCGTTCACATCATTTCGAACCTATTCTAAATCTCAGAGCAGCTGTCGGCAGTAGAGATTTCTGTTCATCATGTAACACAGCATATCGGCGATTCGGTCGTGGATGTTAAAAAAAAAAAAATGTCCTCGGTGCTGGGGGTTACAGACGTGCGATACGCGATCGCGCAATATAATCAGATGCGAAGCATGCGACCGCGATTTTTTCGAAGAGGCATGTTTACAGAGGCATAAGGCACCGCTGGTGACCATGAGGCGTAGAAAGGCTAGCGTTTGCGAATCTCTTAAACGGTGCCGTAACTGCTTTCGAGCAATAAGGCAATTAGAAAAAAAAGAGAAGCATAAATGCGGGGTAGGCTTCTGCAAAACGTGCAAATCTCATCAGCCAAGTAATCATCTGTGTTTCATGAAACCGATTCGTAGTACTCCGGACTTGAAAAAAATACTATTCATTTTTTATATTTTGAAACACAGCAGAGCACACCTGTGAAGGGTGATGCGACTACTCATGTACACGAGCCAAATCTTTGCGTGGCTCAACGAGTTTGCACGTTTTGCTGTGTTAACGACTCTATAGCCGAACCGTGCGAGCATTGCGGGGAACACGAATTTGTGTTTAGTCACAGCCCCGTAGCCCAGTTTGTCGAATTAGCCATGCAACCGCTCGAAGGTTTTTTGCGTACAATCTGTATCGCTCATAATGCAGGGCGTCTCGACGCTCAATTCATCCTGTGTTATTTCATCGAAGAGAAAAAAACTCAGCTTCCCACACTAATCATGAACGGTACGAAAATTATTACGATGCGCGTCGGAGAACTCGTATTTCTCGACAGTCTAAATTACTTCCATATGCCTCTGAGGGGTTTACCGAAAGCCTTTGGGCTTACCGGTGCTATCGTTAAAGGCACTTTTCCACATTTGTTTCAAAGGCCTGAAAATCAAAATTACGTAGGCGAATTGCCGCCTCTCGAGCATTATTCTCCGGACACGATGCGCGCCGATGAGCGCCGGAAATTTCTCGATTGGTATCGCGAAACAAAAGACAAAAATTACGTATTCGTTTTTTCGGAAAAGCTTATCAGCTATTGTAAGACAGACGTCACGATTTTGCGACGCGCGTGTATGGCTTTTCGCAATATGTTCATTACCAGCGGTCGCGTATGCCCTTTTGATGAAAGTACAACAATAGCATCAGCCTGCTTCAGAGTTTTTCGAAAAATCTTCTTGAAAGATAATTCAATAGGCATTATACCCACGGGGGGATAGAGATGGGCGCAAAATCAATCGAAAAAAGCGGTTTCATGGCTATCGTGGGTAGAGCACTCGCTGGGTGTTCGTATTATTCATGCGGGCCGAACACGCGAATTCAGAATACCTCAAAATCTCTTGGTAGACGGATACTACAAGACTCCTAACGGGGCTCATGTATTTCAGTTTCACGGTTGTTATTGGCACGGTTGCCCACGTTGCTATCCCACAAACGGAGACAGTCGACAAAGCGATGGAATATCCATGCACAAACGTTTCGAGAGAACAACAGCAGTAACTGATAGAATTCAAACGGGAGGGTATTTGCTCACAGAAATTTAGGAGTGTGAATATGACCGTTTGTTAAACTTGACAGCCGGGTGAGGACTTTCCTGCAAGATAACCCTTTAGTTACAGCAGAGTCTATCAATCCTCGTGATGCTTTTTTCGCAGGATGAACAGAAAATATTGTTACGCTCTACGACGTTGCCGCTACGGAAAAAATACGTTACGTAGACGTTTGCTCTCTGTACCCACATATCTGTAAATTCGGTAAATACCCCGTGGGCCATCCGAAAGTATACGTGGGTAACGAGTGCATGGAATTGACAGGTCCTGATAACACCGATCTAACTCTCGTTGAGGGTCTCGTAAAATGTACCGGATTGCCGCCTCGTAATCTTTACCACCCCGTATTACCAGTGCGTATGCATAATCGATTATTATTTGCTCTATGCCGCAGCTGCTGTGAGATTATGAATCAGGGTGTATGTACACACGAAGATCCTGTAGAGCGCATGTTCAAGGGTACATGGGTTGTCGACGAGTTCCGAAAAGCCGTGTCGTGTGGGTACAGAGTGATAGACGTGACTGAAATTTGGCAATATGAAACGACGCAGTTCAATCGCGATACACAGACAGGGCGGCATTTTGTCGAATACGTTCTCACGTTTTTAAAAATCAAACAAGAAGCCAGTGAATGGCCCGACAATTGCTCCGAAGATAACGCCGCGCAAGATCTCTATACAGCCGATTTCGAACGATCGGAAGGAATCAAGCTAAATCGCGACTCCATAGCTAAAAATCCGGGGTTGCGATCTGTCGTAAAGCTGTGCCTTAATTCATTATGGGGGAAGTTTGGGCAGCGGGAAAATTTACCGTAGGAAGAAATAGTTTCGACGCGTAAAAAACTTATCGAACTATTGACTAGCCCTGAGCACGAGATCACGGGTATTTTACCCGTAAATAACGAAATATTGTATGTAAGCTATACGAAAATCAGTGACGCTGTTATACCATCCAGCATAGCGAACGCCGTAGTAGCAGCATACACCACAGCCCAGTCCCGCCTGAAACTTTATAGTTACCTAGAGCGGCTGGGTCGTCGAGCTTTGTACTGCGATACCGATTCCGTAATTTACGTATCGCACGAAGAAAAAGACGAGTACGAGCCTCCAACGGGACAGCTCTTAGGGGATCTCACAGACGAGCTGAGCCCTTATGGGAAAGGTAGTTATATTAGAAGTTTCATTTCAGGCGGACCAAAATTTTATTCTTTTATCTATGCACTTCCAATGGAGAGGAAAAAGAAGTATGTAAAGTAAAAGGGATAACGCTTAATTTTGCGAACAAGGGATTAATTAATTATAACTCAGTGCGCTCCTTTATAACCGGTGAGAGAGACGAGCCTGTTGTGCTAAAGTATGACGCTATACGACGCGCGACATTTGATCAGGTCGTCACAGGTCCTGAAACAAAATCATGCAAACCATCGAGCGTCAAACGGAGACGAGATGGTGAATATGGCACTCTTCCTTACGGTTATAAAGAATAATGTATATAGATATAGACTTCGCACTACTTTGTAAATAATGTATATAAATAAAACTTTATGTTCTTACGTATATTCGTCTTTTTGAACCCTATATATGTTTCAGCTAATACGAAGATTGTGCTCATTCGCAAAAATGGATGTGCGGTGGAAACATCCTTGGACGGCGATGGTTTGCGGGCCCACGGGCTGCGGTAAAACATACTTTGTGAAAAAGTTTTTGAAATTCATTTCGCATTTGAATAGTGAACCGTTTCAACGAATTATTTTCTATTATTCCGAGTGGCAACAAGCGTATATGGAGTACGCTTCTTCAATAGAGTTTCGCGAAGGTTTGCCACAAGCCTCGGATTATGCAAACGATCCGCGTGCAAAACTTACAATTATTGACGATTTAATGCGCGAGGCATCGAACAATAGCGTTGTCGACCTCTTCACCAAGGGTAGTCATCATAAGAATTTGAGCGTGTTTTTTATAACGCAATATTTATTTCATCAGGGTCACGGGCAACGGGTTATATCGCTGAACGCTAATTATATAGTAGTTTTAAAAAATCTGCGAGATCGCGCTCAAATACAGCACCTGGCGCGTCAGGTTTACCCCGAAAAACCCCGATTTCTGCAGGAAGTTTATTACGACGTGCCGAGCAAACCACACGGTTATCTGCTCTTGGACTGGAAACAATCGACTCCCAATAACTGTAGATTTCGTACGTGTATTTTACCCGATGACCCACAGGATTTCGTTTACGTGCCACGAAAAAAGTTAAAAAGCACCGACACAGCGGGAGAAGTACCAGTCTTGCGGCTGTGATGGCGGGTAGCAGGTCCTCTCTCTGCAAGAAGCACGTTGCAATATTGCACGCACTCCAGCATCTCAACAGAGGGCAACGAGACGCTGTTTTGCGTAAAGCAGATCCACGAATAATTCGTTGCATTTGTGAGTGTGCGTTAAAAATTCTACGTGGTAACGTGCCTCTGATGCCTGAACAAAGAAAAAAGTTGCGTCGCCACGCGTCTATTCTTCGACGACTAGCTGCGAAAAGCGGTAGTTGGAAGAGCAAGAAACGTTTTGTGGTTCAAAACGGTGGGTTCCTACCGCTGCTGCTCGCCCCCGTACTGGGTACGCTCTTGTCACGTTTGATCGGCGGCAGTGGATAATGGAGCATGCGAGAAAAATAGTGCTCGTGCCTGAAGAGAATCTTCAGCATATAGGCGTGCAGAATAATCGACAAACGGAATCTGTTCAACGACAACAGCAGCAAACAGTGCAAATCCTTGGTACGACACTGAGTAGGTTGGACACTGAGATGAACGATATTTTGAATTCTAATTCGTACAAGGATGAGAGGGAAAAGTGGTCGGCGTATTTCGTGGTGTTGCAACGTTATCTCAATTTTGCCGATAATGAGCGAGCTCAGCAGCATCGTGCATTCGCAAAAAATGATGATTACATTACGACACCTATCGAGGGAATAGTGGAAAAGGCGCTGAAGTTCCACGCATAAACGACTCTATGATCGTTGAGAGTGTCCCGACAAAATATCGGAACAAAGCAAAACTCTTGCTCCGTCGTTTATGCCTTGTACCATCAACAGAGTTTTGCTGGGATCCTACAGGCACCGTCTCCATTGCCGGCAAAAAAATCAAGGACTCCAATATTGTCGATCTTATAAACGATGCTATGTGCGCGAGGAAAATCTCAACGCCGGCGGGTCGTCATGCGTTTGCAGGATTTTTAAAAGCGACAAAATTCCCACGCGAATTTGTAGGAAACCAAGATCTGTGGAGGTCCGATGTGCCCACCTCGACGCCTTTATGGAAAAAAAGAAAAATACCTGTGCACTCCCACGACTTGTCGTCGAGCGACGTGGGAGCCGATCACAGCAGCGATTAATCCACCGATCCCAGTATTCATGAGCTCTTCAGTGCCTCTGAGCGGAAGCAAACAGGCGCCAGCCAGTGTAAAAAGAAGAAGAATCGTGTAATTTGGGCTAACCTAAAACTCTAAATCATGAAAACGTTCGAAAAGGTGTACTATAATCCCTCTCACGCAGCATCGTTCGCGGGCGCAGCAAAAGTATTACGCGCAACGCGAAAAAAAATTTCTAGCGAAAAGACCGTGCAGTGGTTGGAGACACAGGATGCTTACACGAAACATCGTCCTATAAAACATCGATTTCCACGACGCCATTACAGCGTGCGAAATATTGCCGATGTCTGGGAGGCTGATCTCGTAGATCTTCGCTCGATCAAAGATTACAACGATGGTCATACCTATCTCCTCGTAGTCATACATGTGCTCAGTAAATATGCATGGGTCGAGCCTTTACGTGACAAGACCGCTGCGTCTGTGGCTAAGGCTTTTACGCGGATACTCACGCAAAAAGCCACTAATAGTCGATCACCCGTATGCCTGCAATCGGATCGAGGCAAAGAATTCATGGGTGCTGCATTTCAAGAGCTCCTGAAGAAGAAAGATATTCAGTTTCGAGCTGCACGGAATCCTGATATAAAAGCGGCAATTGTGGAAAGATTTAATCGCACATTGAAAGAAAGAATGTGGCGAAGTAGAGAAACAGAGCCGGTTCTGGGTCAAGATCCCTACCCCGACATTAACCGACATTTTTTAGCTTAGACATGAACCACTTAGCCGAGACATGAACCCGGGGCGGTGGGGGGCTGTCTTTAAAAGCCAGAATGCACAGAGCCGATCGGGGGGGGGGCTCTAACAACCGGAGTGGGTCGAGGCATTGACGGGATAAGGGGGGGGGCTAGCTTTGAGGGTGGTATTAGAATGCCGCTATTTCTGACAGCTGCAGGGCAGCTTGTCTTTCATGCTAGCATTTGAATGTTGTTATCTCTAACAAGTAAATAGCGGGCCGGAGCGTTAGACCTTTCAACCACACACGACGCTACCCTCTTGGGCCAGTGCGTCTGTTTGTCGCAACCTTATCGCTGGTCATAAATAATTTTTGGTTATTGTGCTAAGGGTCAGACCGCAGTCTGGGAAAGGCCAAACATGAGGTCATAAAATCTTAGAGGCGCCTATGATCCGGCTGGTCCTCGGCACCCGAAGAAAAAGCGTTGAAAATATCCCTAACAGGTATTCTTCTGACCTAATTTATGTAAGCATTTCCCTATCGCACTTACTGGTGCGTGAGCAGATGTAGCGCAGGGTGCTGCGGCAGATCTTTTTTTAAACCGCGATGAAATTGGGACGAAGAGGAGATTGAAAATATGGAAAAGCACGTTCGATTCGATACTTGAGCTCAAATTCACATGATGTATGCATGGGATTATGCGTACAGAGCCGCTCGCCGAGGCCGGTGGGAAGAAGTTGCACGTGATCGTGAGCGATTTAGATTAAGAATTGAAAAAATGCGGCAAACTGATTGAATCTGTATTGACGGAGATAAAAATTTAACGGAAAATGGTATACTGATATGCGCCTTCCACGTGTTTCGACCTGTTTCGAGCCCTCCCATTACCTTCGAGAGCGGATGATGCCATCTTGCATGTCTGAACACGCTTGAGCCTGCACAGTGTTTACATATTTTGACAAACCGCCGGAAAATGAGGCTTTGATTTTTATGGAATCCCGCTATGACGCGCTTAGTCGCGATCTCGCTTCTTCAGCATGGATGGATATCCTGTCGGCGTTCTCGGGGCTAAATATCCGTGGGAACTATCAAGGGGTGATCTTGAGAGTATGACGAAGCGTATGCTTTTAAAATATTTTAGTCAATCAATTCACATGCTGTATGATCGTTTACCCGAAAATCTTCGTGCAGACAGTGAAATTATGTCATATCTACCTTGTATGGAACACTGGAATACGCCTCACATCATGACTCATACCGATGGCCCTGCAGCCTCTGTACGGAATTGTGAAATGTGTCGCTCTAAAGTGGGGGTGGAGGAAAATGTGAAAAATTCTATTGGGTCCTAGAATTGAGAGTTGGTGGGGGTTTGGAATTCGGAAGGCATATATAAGCTCAAGATGCACGCGTGAACTGCAACCGTTTACATGCAAAACAAGCAACGTGAGCTGAAAAACGATTGCTCCTGCTTGTGAAAAATATTGAAGAAGTGAAAAATCTTATACGTTGAAGAGAGGATCTGGGATTCATCACAAGCAGATTAAAAAATACATCAATAAGTCGAAATGGATTTCGCAAGTACCAACAAGGTGGGAATAATGGCGGAATTTTTGCCAACAAAAAAATTGGCTGAACTCTCCGTCCAGGCAGATCATCCGATCTCCGACCTGAGAATAGTCGAAACGAAATTCGGGAGGAGGATCGTGGTGGATATCACCAACGAATTCTCTGTATTCTTACCTGCAAGTTTCGTGAAGGCGTTCGACGAGAATAAGGCAATATTCAAAGAGATGATTGACGCTGCGCATACAAATCAACTGTACATGAATTACTTCGGTGGGAAGTACAACAGCGTAGAATTCAAACGCATCTGACGCCATCAAACCATCAATCCATTGCGCCTACTATGGGGTCGTGACTCTACGCAAACGATGGTGGCAATGAAAAGAGTGTTTGAATCCATAAGTGCACATTGTTGAAAAAGTAAAAAAAAACATTATAGATGACGTGTGGTACGAAATGTATAAGTTGGATTGAAACCAAATATGTAAAACAATTTCCTATGGTTTATTTCATTAAAAAAACACACATATATTTTTCGATAAAATGTTTTCATTTATTCCAAAAATCCTGCGTTTATACAATGCCTTATGTACCAGCTCCTCAAAGATTTCACGTTTGCGTTGGCACAATTATATTTTGAGTTATGGGGATGATGAGAACATCCTTTATTATTTGATATTTTCTGCAATGATGGACAATCGAGAGTTTCCATATCGACAATATGCGCCGACGAATCCGTGAATTGCGCTAACCATATCCTCTTCTCCAATCCCTTCACGTAGATGGTTCTAGCTTTTTTAAAGATAGCTCGAATTATTGTTCCGGTGGCATCATATGGTGTATAGCCTGCATTCCATCGTATTCCATGAAAATTTCGTTTGAGCCATGAATTCATCGTTTTGTACTTCGCTGGTAGAGAGTTACATAGCGTTGGAGATTCGAAGATAGCGAGGCCGAATGCAATCTATTGACAGGAAAAGGTGTTTTCCCGTATGACTATGTCAATAGTTGGGATCGAGGGGCTATATACTTGGATTTTGGGTGTACAGGCGACTTACAACTTCCAATGACTTCCAAAAACTTACGAAGTTTTCTAAAGACTTCCAAAGAATTCAAAAAATTCCAAAGTCTTCCGAAAAATTTTAAAAAAACTTCGAAAGACTTCTATAGACTTCTGAAAACTTCCGAAGACTCCGAAAGCCTCCAAAAAACTTTCAAAGACTTCCGAAGACTTCCAAAGACTTCCAAAAACTTCCAAAAACTTCCAAAGATTTTCAAAGACTTCCAAAGGCTTCTAAAGACTATCAATTGCGTACTATGAGGAATTCTTCGAAGACTCCCAGAGACTCCCAGAGCCTCCAAAAGACTTCCAAAGACTTCCAAAGAATTCCAAAAACTTCGAAAGACTTCCATAGAATTCTGAAAACTTTTAAAGCTTTCCAAAGTCTTCTAAAGATTTCCGAAGACATCCGAAGACTTCTGAAACCTTCCGAAGACTCCCAAAGCCTCAAAAAGACTTCCAAAGACTTCCGAAGATTTCCAAAGACTTCCAAAAACTTCCAAAGATTTTCAAAGATTTCCAAAGACTTCCAAAGAATTCCAAAAACTTCTAAAGACTTCCATAGAATTCTGAAAACTTTCAAAGCTTTCCAAAGTCTTCTAAAGACTTCCGAAGACATTAAATAACTTCCGAAGACTTCTGAAACCTTCCGAAGACTCTCAAAACCTCCAAAAGACTTCCAAAAACTTCCAAAGACTTCCAAAGACTTCTGAAGACTATCAATTGCGTATTGACAACGCTAAACGGAAAACAAAACAAAAACATCATAATTTTGTACTAAACTCAACAAAAACATCACAATTTTGTACTAAACTTGAAACAAAACATCTCAAGGTTTCATGGAACTTAACAACAGAAACTGAAAAACGGAAAACAAAACAAAAACATCATAATTTCTTACTTAACTCATCAAAAACATCACAATTTTGTACTAAACTTAAAACAAAACATCTCAAGGTTTCATACAAATCGTAGAAGCATTAACGTGAATTCTCGCATACCTTATGAAACCTTATCTAACCTTATTCAAGAATCGAAATCTAATGAAATAGTTGATAGTATTCGCTGCTAAGGATTTGCCTCGGCGGTGAGACGCCCCTCGCCGGAATTCCCAAGTACGCGTACGGAGCTACGACCACTGTAATCGGCAGAAAAAGATTATACCGCGATCAGTTGTTGTTGTTTACATTCTAACGCTGCTCCACCTCTGCTTTGTCTTGTTCGTCTGCTTTTACTTGAGTAGCGCCGGTGACAACAGTACACCAAGCATCTTTATCAGTGCTTCAAGTGCGCTCAAAAGTTAAAAGGTTGAACCGAACGAAGCTGTGCTTCGCAGCGATAGCAGTGTCCAAGCTCTGCTTAGTGTGTCAGAGATTTATGTAATAAGCGATGAACCAGCTTACTTTCCCGGAACTTGCCGACGTGCATCTGACGTATGGGGCTACAGGCGGCAACGCACTTGCAGCCCAGCGCTTGTATGCCGAACGCTTCCCTGGACGCAACCTACCACACCGCAGCGTTTTTACGAATGTTGATCGCACGCTTCGTGAAACTGGATCACTTCATGTAGGTGTCGAATTCTTTACAACCCGATTTTTTTTGTTTTGAGATTTGCTATCCAAAGAAGTTGAATCGTTTGTTAGGTGCACCAAGAAAGAGGAAGGCAGCGTCCAGTCCGCAATGGACTTGTAGAAGATGTAGTGGAGCGTGTCGAAGCCAATCCCCGTACGAGTACGCGTCAGGTCGCTTCCGAAGTGGGTTGCAGCAACGGTTCGGTGTGGAACATCTTTCGTGACCACAATCTACACCCCTTCAAATTCACCAAGGTGCAACATCTTCGGCCTGAAGATCCCCTTCGGCGTCTTGAGTACTGCCAGTGGCTAAATGCACGCATTGAAGAGAATCCCGATTTCCTGTCGCTCATTTGCTCGACGGACGAGAAAAGTTTCTCTAGGGAAGGCATGTTTAACGCCCATAACAACCACTATTGGTCTGAAGAAAACCCGCATCTCGTGCACGTGCGAGGATATCAACAAAAATTTTCTGTGAATGTATGGTCCGGAATATTGGAAAACCATTTGCTAGGGCCTTACATTATGACTGCTCGATTGAACGGGCGGAATTACGGGGTTTTCATGCAAGAACAATTACCAGAGTATCTGGACGATTTACCCCTGCAGTTGCGACGCGATATGTGGTGGCAGCAAGATGGGTGTCCAGCTCACTTCGAGTTGGCTGTCAGGGAACACTTGAACCAAGTTTTCCCAGATCGTTGGATAGGGCGTGGTGGGCCTATCGCCTGGCCACCAAGGTCTCCAGATCTCACGCCTCCGGATTTTTTCCTGTGGGGTGCCATGGAACGAATGGTTTACGAGACGCCGGTACCCTCAGAAGAAGATTTAATTGCACGGGTTGTCATGGCCGCAGAGTTCATTCGGCAGGACGTTGGAGTCTTCGAACGAATGCGAGCATCGTGGAGGGCACGCATTCGGAAATGCATTGAGGTCAACGGACAGCATTTCGAACAATTTGTCTGAAACCTCTGTCAATCGCGTTTTCCGTTTCGTTTTCCATTGTTAAGTTGCGTAAAACCTTGACATGTTTTTGTTTAGTTGAGTTAAGAATTACGTTGTTTTCGTTAAGTTTTCCCTTTTTGAGTTTAGTAAAAACTTAAATGATGATTAAATTGATGAGTTGAGTAAGAAATTATGATGTTTTTGTTTTGTTTTCCGTTTTTCAGTTTCTGTTGTTAAGTTCCATGAAACCTTGAGATGTTTTGTTTCAAGTTTAGTACAAAATTGTGATGTTTTTGTTGAGTTTAGTACAAAATTATGATGTTTTTGTTTTTCTTTCCGTTGTTTATGTTATTAAGACCCCACCATGTCGACGCAAAACTTGCCATTTTTATGACTGTTATCTCCTTTACACGCGGCACACCTGATAGAGGCGAGTTTCGAGTACGCAACGGGAGCGCAAACTAAAATCGGAAAATGGCCATAGCTCTGTATGGGTACATTTCCGGACATGGGTTCCAATCCTCAAAATCCTTGTTTTTGGGTCCTCTACCCACCCTGTAATTTTTGCCAAAGTTATCGTGAACACCCTGTATAATGTTTTTTTTTACTTTTTCAACAATGTGCACTTATGGATTCAAACACTTTTTTCATTGCCACCATCGTTTGCGTAGAGTCACGACCCCATAGTAGGCGCAATGGATTGATGGTTTGATGGCGTCAGATGCGTTTGAATTCTACGCTGTTGTACTTCCCACCGAAGTAATTCATGTACAGTTGATTTGTATGCGCAGCGTCAATCATCGCTTTGAATATTGCCTTATTCTCGTCGAACGCCTTCACGAATCTTGCAGGTAAGAATACAGAGAATTCGTTGGTGATATCCACCACGATCCTCCTCCCGAATTTCGTTTCGACTATTCTCAGGTCGGAGATCGGATGATCTGCCTGGACGGAGAGTTCAGCCAATTTTTTTGTTGGCAAAAATTCCGCCATTATTCCCACCTTGTTGGTACTTGCGAAATCCATTTCGACTTATTGATGTATTTTTTAATCTGCTTGTGATGAATCCCAGATCCTCTCTCCAACGTATAAGATTTTTCACTTCTTCAATATTTTTCACAAGCAGGAGCAATCGTTTTTCAGCTCACGTTGCTTGTTTTGCATGTAAACGGTTGCAGTTCACGCGTGCATCTTGAGCTTATATATGCCTTCCGAATTCCAAACCCCCACCAACTCTCAATTCTAGGACCCAATAGAATTTTTCACATTTTCCTCCACCCCCACTTTAGAGCGACACATTTCACAATTCCGTACAGAGGCTGCAGGGCCATCGATATGAGTCATGATGTGAGGCGTATTCCAGTGTTCCATACAAGGCAGATATGACATAATTTCACTGTCTGCACGAAGATTTTCGGGTAAACGATCATACAGCATGTGAATTGATTGACTAAAATATTTTAAAAGCATACGCTTCGTCATACTCTCAAGATCACCCCTTGATAATTCCCACGGATATTTAGCCCCGAGAACGCCGATAGGATATCCATCCATGCTGAAGAAGCAAGATCGCGACTAAGCGCGTCATAGCAGGATTCCATAAAAATCAAAGCCTCATTTTCTGGGGGTTTGTCAAAATATGTAAACACTGTGCAGGCTCAAGCGTGTTCAGACGTGCAAGATGGCATCATCCGCTCTCGAAGGTAATGGGAGGGCTCGAAACAGGTCGAAACACGTCGAAGGCGCATATCAGTATACCATTTTCCGTTAAATTTTTTTCTCCTTCAATAAGGATTCAATCAGTTTGCCGCATTTTTTAATTCTCAATCTAAATCGCTCGCAATCACGTGCAACTTCTTCCCACCGGCCTCGGCGAGCGGCTCTGTACGCATAATCCCATGCATACCTCATGTGAATTTGAGCTCGAGTATTGAATCGAACGTGCTTTTTCATATTTTCAATCTCCTCTTCGTCCCAATTTCATCGCGGTTTAAAAAAAGATCTGCCGCAGCACCCTGCGCTACATCTGCTCACGCACCAGTCAGTGCGATAGGGAAATGCTTATATAAATTAGGTCAGAAGAATACCTGTTAGGGATATTTTCAACGCTTTTCCTTCGGGTGCCGAGGACCAGCCGGATCATAGGCGCCTCTAAGATTTTATGACCTCATGTTTGGCCTTTCCCAGACTGCGGTCTGACCCTTAGCACAATAACCAAAAATTATTTATGACCAGCGATAAGGTTGCGACAAACAGACGCACTGGCCCAAGAGGGTAGCGTCGTGTGTGGTTGAAAGGTCTAATGCTCCGGCCCGCTATTTACTTGTTAGAGATAACAACATTCAAATGCCAGCATGAAAGACAAGCTGCACTGCAGCTGTCAGAAATAGCGGCATCCTAATACCACCCTCAAAGCTAGCCCCCCCCCCCTTAACCCGTCAATGCCTCGACCCACTCCGGTTGCTAGAGACCCCCCCCCCCCCGATCGGCTCCGTGCATTCTGGCTCTTAAAGATAGCCCCCCCACCCTTCCGGGTTCATGTCTCGGCTAAGTGGTTCATGTCTAAGCTAAAAAATGTCGGTAAATGTCGGGGTAGGGATCTTGACCCAGAACCGGCTCTGTTTCTCTACTTGGCGATACTTCACGTATACTCGCGCGAAGCGATACATCAATGTGCTGCAAAATATAGTTTCTGCATATAATAAAGCCCGGCATAGCAGCATAAAAATGGCCCCGGTGACTCTTGCCACTGCAGCTCAAGCTCGTGCTAATTTGATGCAGCGTTACAAGGATTCGGAGCGAGAACACATCCCTAAATACGGGATCGGTGATGTTGTACGAATCAGTAGTGCAAAAGCGGCCTTTGCAAAAGGTTACGAGAGCGGCTGGAGCAGCGAGCTGTTCAAAATTCATGGCATATCGACGACTAGTTGGCCGACGGTGTACTTTTTACGCGATCTTCACGGCGAAGATATTGACGGCCTTTTTTACGAGGCCGAGTTATCGAGAGTTCCTACTATTACCGAAAAAAATAAGAAATCACGATGAGAGTCAAATTTCATATCGTTTTACCGAGCAACAGCAGTATGAAATATTACCCGGAAAATACGACAACGCGTTATATCACACGATTGCCACAGCGCGTATCTTTGCAAGGCAATTGGGCCGTTGGACTTACAGAAATATATGCATATTGAATCATATGGAAACATATGGAAAGAAATGGAATCAATTTTGAAATATTGCGGAACAATCTGATCGAATATTCACAAGGGGTTCAATAAAATCGGAGTACCTGGCGCAACTCACAGGCTGCTTCATTATAAATTTAGAGGAGGAGGAGGAGGCTCCCTTATTCCGCGGTCTTCATCCGGACGATACTCGTTGCATATACCACGGATCACTACATAACAATCCCACGTACAAATGTGCGCTGAATAATGCGAAACAAATAAAAGATTGGCTCTGTCATAAAGATCGCATCGACTCCTTATGGGAATATAGAACGACCACGAGCTGGAGCTTAGACGGGCCTCGCGAGGAAAAGGAAAGGAAACCTTCTGCTTCAGGCTGCTATGAACAGTCTAGAAATTCTGCAGGCCTTGCGGAACATACCAGACCATACGATAGGCGTATACCCAGCCGATCGTATCCCGAAGATTAGGACGTGGCCGACAGCTTTTGTCGTTAATACCGACGGCCACAAATTACCCGGATCCCACTGGGTCGCCATGTACGTCGATCGAACTG
Source organism: Rhorus exstirpatorius (assembly GCA_963564615.1). NCBI lineage: Eukaryota > Metazoa > Arthropoda > Insecta > Hymenoptera > Ichneumonidae > Rhorus > Rhorus exstirpatorius. The sequence continues at coordinate 6,219,727 of OY751315.1, forward strand.
GAGAAGGACGATACTTTGACAGCTACGGGATCCCTCCAATCGTCCCGCAGCATCTCATCCGACTCCGAAGAAACTGCAAGCTTTTCCGATGCAACGCTACTCAGCTTCAGTGTCCAGATTCGCAGTGATGCGGACAGTATTGCATTATGTCTCTTCATTATATGTCTACTGGTTTTGGTATTAATAAGTTTCGAAGCGTATTTTCAGATGATTTATCCCGAAACGATAAAGCAGTGAACGATTATTATAATGCGTATATAAAAAAACGCGAAAAGTCTAAGCTTTGGGGCAAAGTTTTCAAGATGGACTCTGCGGTTGGTGGTGGCTGTGGTACAAATAATTTTAATCATAAAAACCTACACTGTATACAGAACTGTTGTTCCCGTGTACGGCAATAATGAATCTAATTTTAATTTAAGAAATAAAATCGACATTGAAATTTTTCACGTTTTATTTTTTCTACCTATCCTTGAACTGCGATCACGCGCCTTGGAGTCAGCATTCTTTGGGTACAAAAGTTACTTTTAGCGACTATCATATTTCAAGCGGCACGTGCATCAAACCATTGATTCTTCGAATCGGTATGAAAAAAATTCTTTTTGCCTTTGTTATGTCTAAGAAAATGAGTCATCTTTATAGGGTATCATATGTAGACGATCAGATTTCTTTGTGTCTTTGTTATTTCTAATAAAATGAGGAATCTTTATAGTGGGGGGGGGGGGTGGTCTAGTGGAGGGGCGACTGCAGAGTATAAGTTTGACCCTGGAGAACGACGATCATTCGCGATCAAACCGTGGTCAGATATCGAAGTAAACTTCAAAAACTCTTAAAGACTTTCATTTGCTGTTGTTACGTCCTGACCTTCGATTTTTCTCATCTCGGCCAAGAAAGGCACGGCTTTCCCTTTAACACGTTATTCGAGATAAAATCGGAATTGGCCAGGTTATTGCCCTTTTTTGAGCCTAACCTTGCGGAAATTTGCTCAGGATGGGCGGAGAGTGCATAATTTGGTAACAATGGCAAATTACAAGAAAATCTCACGAACAAAACTCTTTAATTTTCGCGAGATACATCGGAAAAGACTAAAAATTGTAATTCGGCAAAATCGGACAAATAAACTCGTAATATAAAGGGACAAAAATTGTATGATCACATTAAATAAATTCTGAATAAAACGGGAACTAAACTGTCACTGACGCGGAAGGAAATAAACTGCAGGGCCATCCTCAAGATTAACCTCCTGAGGCTTATCCGCGCAAATTGCAAGAACAAACGCAATTATCACGAGGACTAAAATGACCACTGATACAGCGACAGCTATTTTTAACTGGAAGAGGTCCATGGTCAGTAGACGGGACAACCCTCACAGCCAAATCAACACTGAATTTATTCAACCACGACTTGATTGAGTTTAATCACTTGAAGAAATTCTAAAATGCTCGAAAATGAATTTAACCCCGGAAAAATTATATCAGAAATGGACATCCAATTTTGAACACAAAAACTGTTAACTCCTTATTTCCTGGAATAAATCGTAAATTCTTCAAATACATTTAGCTCGCACATATTTCACGGAAGTTACAGGATGAACACTTCCTAAAAGGAAACAAATTCACAAAGAAAATAATCCTACAGTAGATCGAAATACTACGGATTCCTCCGGAAATAGTCACTTGAAAACGTCAAAATATTTTTAATGGACCAAGAATAATTCTAAAGTGTCTGAAAATATACCAACACAAGAATCGAGTTTGGACAAAACAACAACAAAAATTAAATTCACAAAATAATGTTCATCGGACATTGGATTTAACACAACAAAAAAAAAATTACCCTTCATGGAATTATAACCTTCCGAAAGACCGAGATTGACGCAAATATAAATTTCCAGAAAACTGAATTTAATTCGGCATGACTTTTCACAAAACTGATTTTAACTCGACATGACTTTCCAAAATTGAATTCATAAATTTCCAAAAAAAAAATTGAACTTAATTCGACATGACTTTCCACAAAACTGGATTTATAAATTTCCAAAAACTGAATTTAATTCAAAAGGATAACACGGAAAGGGAAAACAACGAAAGAAATTACACCATGGGTTTTACGATACAAACGACCCGAAACCCTCGCATTCGGTGCTTAGGACGTCATGGGGTGTCGACCGAGATCGGAGACACCGCGCAACACGAGCGAATATATATATGTATATGTGAGAAAACTGTGACGCAATTTTTCAGGTTTAGCGTCACAGGTCTTTCCGACCCTCGTTTACGCGCAGATATGCGAGATATTCCGGATAATTTTTTAAGATTTAGAGTATGGGTTCGTTATCGTTTTCTCAGTTTTCGCGTTATCGCCCGTTAAGTTTGCGAGTTTTGTTTTATGGGGTCAATAGTATGAAAAATACCGAATTACCGTGAGCCAGGGCCGAAATAACGAGCCACCCGGTCTATTCGGTCTTTCTGGGCAAGTTATCGAGGGAAGTATAAAGGATCGAGTGGGAATCTCGACGCTTCATAGTACAGGGTATGGGGAGAGAAGGACGATTTTTGAGTTACGTATGGAAGGCCGTTGCCGGCTGGGAATGCGATCGCCCAGCCGTCACGGATTGCCCGATCGCTGTTATCGTAGGTTTAGTTACGTTTTCGTATGGAAGGCCGTTGCCGGCTGGGATTGCGATCACCCCGCCGTCTCGGATTGCCCGATCGCTGTTATCTTAGGTTTAGTTTACGCAGTCCCCGATCTTCCTCATACTTGAAGAATACCCCTTGGATGACCATCCTCAAAGTAAAAAGAACCCTCAACGCCATAACACCTAGGCATTTTTCCGTTATCGATTATTACGAAATATTTTCGTTCGAATTCGTGTTACCGTTCCAACTTCACCGTTTCGTGTCTGTGTTAGGGCTTTACGTGTGTGCGTGAGGTACGGAGAAGAGTGGGCTTGTAATCATATTACGCGTGCGCGTAATCATCCCCTCTTTTCGCGTTACCTCTTCGATCACGCTATCGATCGAATATTCGCTCTCTTGCGGCGCAACTCTCGACCCGGGCGGTTCACCGCTCGGGGAGCTCCCGAGATGCTACCGTTCCTGCTCTCGTTTTGGTAATGTTACGCTACCGTTTGTTCTCGAGCTATCGTTTTGATACCGTTTGTTACCGAAATGTCATTTGGCGTTCTCGTTTTTTTTAATATCGTATGTTACCGAGTTACCGTTTTGACGTTCACGTTTTGCTATCGTTTATTACCGAGCTACCGTTTTGTTATCTTTTGTTACCGAAATATCCTTTGGCGTTCTCGTTTGATATCGTATGTTACCGAGCTACCGTTTCGACGTTCACGTTTTGCTGCTATCGTTTGTTCTCGCCTAATTTTGACATGGCGTCACCGGTCCCGTTACCGTGCTCAGTTCCCGTTACAGACGTTATCGTTCATAAATTTCGACTCTCTTTTCAGCGCTACCGAATGTAATTTTTTTGTGCTACCGACGTTCTCGCCGTTCTCGAATTTGTTTTATTCGTTATCGCCCCCGTTATCGTGCTACCGTTCCGTTTGAGTCGTTACCGAGATATCGTTTTGTTTATTTTTTTACGTTATCGAAATTTGGGTTACGATTTTGGTATGTAATTTAAGCTATCGATTACGCAATAAATTAGCCTGAACCAAGGCCCCTTACGTTATTTTTCGAGTTGAGTTCATTTATTTCAGATTACGTTTTTGAAGGCACTCGAGAGTTAGCCAGCCGTCCACGCCCTCTCTCCACAACCTACACACTGAGCGAATCGGGTATACCGTCACCGATCTCGCCATCCGACGCGCCGGCATCCCTTTTAGGTTAAGTTTCGTTTCCATTCATTTTTGGTCATTACAGCTACCGTTACGTTTAGCGGGTTTGGTAATTCCCGCCGTCGAATTAAAAAGATTACCTGGCGCTCAACGGCTCTCCCGGCGTCGAGGATGGTGAGATGGGCCGAAGGTGACGCGAATCGCGAGATTCCCGTCACAAAACATTTCAAAAATACTCACCACTTTGATGATCGAACTGGATGAATATGGATGATTATAGAATACGATGAATATAACGACGAAGACGATGAACAATTCAGTGCAGATGGGATGATTGTGCGGTGAAAGTAAATGTTCAGCCGAGATTGATAAGCGGTGAAATAGTTTTATTCCACAAAAAAAAATATGTTCGTTCACAAAAGAAAATAAACCGTTCGTTCACAAAAATAGAATGTTCGTTCGCAAAAATAAAATGTTCGTATCGAAATCCACGGAGACAGTTTGAATAAAACAAAGTAAAATAAAGAAATTTGGAGATACTGTGGCCAAACGATGAAAAGTATATAAAGAAAAATAGATTAACACGACGGACAGCGATTCGATCTCTTAAAATTTTCTCCCGGCTCTGACAACTCTGACCCTCCGCGGGCTCATTACCCGGTTTTATATAGGGTATTGCAGGATGACTTAGCTTCGGCGGTGGGAAGATACGTCCTTAGCCGCCTAAAACGAAAGCCATACTTCTAATTAATACAAATTTATCCTGATTATAAAAAATTCACTCCTGTATTCCTTTATAATAATTATTCCGTTATTCAATAATCCGTAAAGCGATTTTTCCCCTCGTACATACGCCGTCTTTTCATCAAGACGTTCATTCTGTCTCTCTCATACTTGCATATACGGTATCTACTCTCTCGCTCACTCTGCCCCTCGTTTCGGAGGTACCATGTAGCAGAGGAGTTACCCCTCTTCGGCTTCTCCTACAGGCCACGCGCTGGTCCACCGTAGGCTCTCGGTGACACACACACGCACACACGATACAGCCATGCACATTTCCATTCGTCTTTTCGTTCGTGCTCTCGTTTGGTGACGATTTCTCCTTCATTTTCTCGTATCTCTCTTGCTCCGCATTGCCTTCGATTTATTCTCTCATTCTATTCATTTCTATTTCTTTTTGATTTCTTACCATGCCGAGCCTGTAACGCGATGGTACATGCAAGGCTTTTTAGTTCAGATTAAAATTATTTCACTGATGGTGAAATAGTTCTCAAACGATTTGTATTTGATTAAGTGACCCGATCTTTCCAATAATTGGGAAAAATCAATAGAGTCATTCTGTAATTATTGATCTACTCGAAATACACAATGCGAAACCATTTTGAAACAATTTAAAATTATTCATTGATGGATATTGATTTTTATCACCCGGTTATCTTGATTCCACGTTAACGCTCGGATTCTGATAGTTTTCCTAATTATTCTTTGCTTGTTTGTTATAACATTGAAACTTTGTCCCTATACTCCAGATCCTGTGTGATTTCCCTAATCATTCTTTATCATTTTTACTACAGGAATAATCTATTTCATAAACCGCGCGTTAATCATGCATACCCTAGCTCACCATTCTTAATAACTACTAAAAAGGATTCTTTCTCAATTACATCGTTTATGGATAATCCTTGTTACTGCACTATGAAATTTCCATAAATCTTTGAATTTGGTCTTTGTAAAATTATTATTCATTGTTAATTAAATCATGCGCTTGCTACGCCTTTGGGGTCCTTGTTGGATTGCGATGTCGAATTTGCGGCGTCACTTATCGATGAGACATATGTCTCTTGAACCTCGTGATTTTTATTGAAAGGCAATTGCCTTCTACGCTCTCTCTCTCTCTCTCTCTCTCTCTCTCTCTAAACATGTAGTTCCGGTTAATCGGAAGACGATATTCGTAACCAGACGACAGCAGCTCTGGTATAACCACATGTTTCCGAATGTTTATTTAATTCTCATTAGCGACGTGACGGTTGGGTGTCCCGTCGAAGTCTTTCCTCTATCGAGTCCCCTTGACTCGACCACTGCGTCAATTTGTCGATCACGTGCAGAACTCATGTAGATCATCCACGAGAATCATCCGATGACCTTTTCCAGACGCTGTTCCCGAAAAGTTGTAGCAAGGCTAAAATCGCCCATAAATTGAGAGCTAGGAAAAAGAAACAGCAAGAATCTCAACGAAAAAGAAAATCTCCTCTCTTTGACCAATTTTGACTCATGGAAATCTCAAGCTATTCTAAATAATATAATTGAATATTTAAATGCAATAAACTACATACTATTCACCGCCACCTTTACCATCACCGATGACCTGACCCAGGTACCCATGTTCATTCTTGATTTTACATTTTTACATCCGATCACTCACGTACTTTCGGAAATTCATTTCATAAAGTATTCATTCGGGGATAAAGAAAAAGAGGATCACCGGTCACTTAGCTTTAGATGAGGCATACTCCCTCTCTCTCTTTTTCTCTCTCCATCCATGCACGCGTGAATCTTCTATAGCCAAGGATTTCTCCGACATCGGCGGTTGTTTATATTCATGTCCGACGATGGACTTCTCGTAATGAGGACCTTTGATATCGATGCCGCCATGGCGTCACCTCTCGATAGCCTATGCTCACTTGAGACGTACTTGTGCAGATGGCTCGATGAATGACAACTCGAAATTTCCGTGTTGCCAGGAGGAAAAATAAAACGTTTCTCTAGTGTGACCGGGTCCCTTTCCTCGTATTTAATTCTATTGAAAATCGCCAGATATAAGCTATTTCAAATCGATGCAAAAAGTCCCGAAAGTCGCGGGACGTAACACTGTCATTTAAGGTATATGCTGAGAAAACGACGCGAGTTAAAGCGGCGAATAGAAGCACTTTTACACGACATTGCGAGTATCAAAGCAGTAATACAAGCGAGATCGCAATTTTTCTCTTTAACACGAAAATTTGACGAACTCGATATTTACGATGGATTTCGCACGAATCAACAAAGTGGGACAAACAGCCGCGTTTCTACCTGTGAAAAAGTTATCAAAACTAAGGCTCAAAAAAGACTACAGCATCAGCGACATAAGAACCGTTCAAACTAAATGGGGCACGCGTATCGTCATCGACGTGAAAAACACATTTGCGTGCTTCCTACCAGCCAGATTCGTCCAACTGTTCGAAAAAGACGATCAGCTATTTCAGCAGATGATAACCGCAGCCCGTGAAAATAATTTGGCCATGGAATATCGTGGAACAAAATTCAATAATCTGGAATTCAAACCGACAACAAATCATTAAGTCCTGCGATGTATGCAAAACGTGCTAAGAATCTACGTGCGCTACTGCTGCCGTTCGCCTATAAGCTGAATAATTTGGGGACGAAATCTGTGTGGGTGGGCCTTGATATTTGTCGGAACGGTACGTTACGGCCTGTGATTAGCTTCAAATGTTATATCCATGGTTGTTTAACTATGAACGGTCGTTCTTGGCGCGATTTTCAAAATCATTTCAACATAGAAGATGAAGAAGACCCTCCACATCGCTCGTTACCGATATTCTGTTTTACAAAAGAGCAATTCATTATACTGTCATTATTACATGCCAGTATAAACAGAAATATCTCGTGGCTTCGTCGTGTTTGCAACGAGGTAACAAATTGCAGAGACTCTTATGTAGATGCAATAACATCAGAAACATCCATTTTTACAATGAGCTGCATACGCCGTAATATTTGCACGAAGCGTGCGAAAATACGAGAGAGGGCTACCCAAAAACGAACATCGCCGAATAATTCATGTAACGAATTACCTACTTGTACAAAAACAACGATAATTGACAATCTACTGATGCATCATTTGGATCACATCGTGTTCACGAAAGGGCGTGAACCCAAAATATGATCGGCCCTGGCCACGAGCCAGGCCCACACGTCACGCGTTACGAGCCTGAGCAAGCCAGAGCAGCACATCAGGCGCCACTCTCGGGAGAACCGAGAACTTACACCAAACCCGCTCAACTCTTTTCTCACAAACGAAGCTTGCCCGGAACGGAATTATAAGAGCGAAGAAAGCTCTCAACAAGCAGACTCGTCTCACTCGTCACTCTGACAACGACATTGTCTCCTACTCGATATCTCGAGTAGTATTTTTCACGCTGGCGAAAGCTAGCACATCAAAGGGAAATCCCTCCGTGGACACTACACGTTGCTGAGCTTCCTCCAATACGGAGGACACGCCCACCTCGAAGCACACTCTCGCTGTGGGACGTCCGAAGAGCGCGGCTGACGTCACCATCATACTCCAGCACTCTACCAGTGGTCATCTCTCCCATGCTGAGATCGCCTCTTGGCCACGCCTCCATCGCAACTCAAACCACGGAAGGAAAGGCGACCATCGGCACCCAGACTACATCATCCGACAGCGAGTGGGAAGACCCACAAGCATCGATCGTGATCGAGCAACTGCCTCCGACTCCTCCTACTACACCTGGACGCAGCTACACACCACCGCCAGTTTCACTTATCACGCAGAGCTTCACTCCGCCTTTACCGACGAAAAGTCGCTTGAATTGGACAAAGTCCATACCCACGATCTCGTGGAAAGAAAAGACCGCCTAAATCAGGCATTGTACATATAGATTTAAGACTTTACAATAAATGAAATTTGATACACAGATATTCTGGATTGCTTCGACTACATCTTTACGTTCTCCCACTCCTTGCGGCTCCATCGATTCTGCTAGCTACAGCTAGCCACACATCGTTAAAACTGTTATAGCCCGTGAAAGATAAATCCTTTTCTCATTGTATAAAAGCATTACGTATAATTAAGTGAAAATGTATATAAAATTGAATAAAGAGAAAAAAGTATGGATTATTATTATTTGAATAATGATAATAATCGGACCACTATGGCGAACCCTTAGAACTCTTTCCCCCCACCACCTCTCCCCACCACAAACCCCACCACGCTCGGAAAGAGGCTCCGCCGTGGGGGGAAAGTGGAGGGGATAGGAGTGGAGGTGGCCATTGTGGTCCACATACTACTTATATGAAATTTTTTATATTAATATAGATATAAATATGTAGATCCTTGGATACTGCACGACTTCCCGGTTACGACTAACTTCCCCCGGTCTTGGCATGGACGCTTGTTACAATATATATAACCCTCAATCGGCTATCTTGGACACATTCGGTGCGCGCGCATCAAACACGATGACTCCCCTCAACACGCACTAGACGAACCGAGCTCGTCTACAGTGCACCACCATGTTTATTTCCATGAATAATATTTCGACAATCACAAACCAATCTTTATTTGTTTTTGAATAACGGTGAATTCCATTCACGCAAAAAATGCAATGTTTATAAGACATTGATTCCCTACTCAGCCATCAAATGCTATCAATCGTTGCCCTGATTTTGATGAGATTGTTGAAACTCAAATTTTGTTTACGAAATTGAAGAGGTATTTTTTTCGTGGTGGTTTTCTAGGTTGGGTACGGGACTTCGGAACGCAGTCAAAGAACAGAAGAGTCGTGGCGTTACCTTAGGTGGTCGAAATCACGGCACACTAAAAAATATGATAATAGTCAAACTGACGAGCTACTATAAGAAAGCAGTGCTACGGATCAAAGGCAACATTGAGGCGATGAAGATCGAAATAATCGCATCGATCCATTATGCTGTATCGACTGACGGAAGGCTCCAGCATCAGTATTGTCCACCTGGCACTAATTCTTGGTTCTTTTATCAATCAGCGAACGCTCAAGGCAAAACGCCAGGGCCTTACGTGAAATGTGTCGAAACACCATTGACAGAGCAGCATTTTCAAAAAGTTCTGCCGATGTATCAAAGACTAACGAAAGATGATTTACTCAAACGGTGTGTGGAATGTCGTACACAAAATGCCAATGAAAGCTTGCACAGTATGAACTGGAGAAAGTGCCCTAAAATTACCTTTGCTTTGATAATATCTTAATTCACTCTGTTGGGTATTGTGACATTTTCGAGTTTTGAGAACGGACAGTCGCGCGTGGCTACACCCGTGACTATCGTTCTCTCTCGATTGTTGTCGCTCGTGAGGCGAGCGACGAATTTATTTTAAGATCTTCTGTTTACGTATAGGTCGTCGACCGTATACGGAGTACGAGTACTGACTCGAAAGGGAAAGCCGGGAATAAGAAATAGTTTTATGATTTGAAATGGGCAGAAGGCCCATGGATTTTTTGTGTTTTTCGAGATGGCCTCAGAGTGCTAACCACGACTATGAGCACTAGTGCTGCGCGTTGGTTGACTCTTCATCATCGGCCATTGAAAATGGATTTTGGGGTCCAAGTTGTCTCAATTCCGAGAAGCGGAATTGAGCGCTTTATTTTACTCTCGAGAAGCGAGCGTAAAATGCAAGGAGTCAAATTTTATTTATTATGTTACTTGTGTTGTGTCGCTTTGCAATACGACTTAAACGTTAATAAAAGGGGAAGCCTAGAGGTGGATTTAGAGAAGGTTAGTTAGTAAAAGGAAAGCGTCTAATTTGAACGAGTTAATGAGTTCGTTAAATGTGTCTCACAGTTAATTATCCAGGATAGGGCAATTCTGGTTGTTTTGTTTGGTGTTTGTCGCGTTGTCACGTTGAGTCGTGTGTGATGTTTGGTCAATCACGCAGAGTCTTGACGAGAACGCGTGGGTAGACGTCGCCACGTGGTGGTGAAATTATTATCGAGCGTGCGCACTCTAAGAGTGCGCTGACTGTTTTATATGATGGGTTCTCCAACAAAATTTACCTCTTGCCGTGATCCAACTTCCAGCGGCAATCGCTGGGGCTTCACACGGTTCGAGGGGCCCTACCTAGGGGTCAAAGGTATTCTGAGACGTTCACCCGTCTCAAGATCCAACTTCTGGGCGCAATGCCCAGGGCTTCACTCGAGACGGGTTCCCTAGTACCTGGAAATCTTTATTGAGAGTGAGTTGTCGTACGATTCGTCTTTATAAAGACGAATCGAGCTTACGTTATAGCTGAATCGTCTTTAAAAAGACGATTCAGTGGTCGATTCGAATCGTCTTTAAAAAGACGATTCGAGATTGGAGACACGATGGAGATCGCGTTGTAGTCGGGTGTGCCTTGAAGTCCTCGATGAGACGTCGGGTCTCTCCGGGCTTCAAGAGTGGTAAAGATGTCGAGAATTGTAGCAGAGTAAAGTCTGCCACGTGTAGTGCTCACGAGAGATGACTGCTTAATGAGAGCGAGTCTTGCTCGTCTCGTTGTTAAATATGATTCCGTGTACTGACCAGCGCAATGATCTGATTGACTGGTCAGTATTGAGTGGGATTTTTGGTGAAGAGCGTCGCGATATTCTCCGAATTGTTTTCGGTTATTATTTCGGAGAATTTGCGAATATGGATAAATCTGGAAATTAGAGAGGTGAGTCATAATATCCAGTTTTATCCGGTTTGCGTCGGTTTCGTGCGCTCGCGTGCTCCTCACGTACTCCTTCTCCTTAGTCGGGTCCTAGCGCACTCTCTCCCCCCGTACTCTTTCCGAGGAGAGGTACCGAGAGAGAGTTAGCCCCGCGTAATTAGGAGGTACCTTTGCTCTTCCGCGATATTTCCCCGCCTTTATCCGGGGTCGGATTGATAGGCGGGCCCTACTGCGACGTTCCGGCCATCCGTGCGCTTGCGGTCGCTCGGGTGGTCGTACCGTCACAGTATATTGGTAAATATCATGTTGAATGCTCGCGCTGAAATCACCCACGGCAGCACCTCTCGGTCAGCGCTCCTCGCGCGCTCTCTCTCGGGATTTTCCGGCGACTCGATCGAAGAGAAGCCGGCATTTCATCATTCTTCGCTCAACCACCGTGGCTAATGAGCACGTGTTTTTGATCAATTCAGCAATCCGGAAATTCTCTTAATATAAATTGACCATCGGCTCTTGCTCAGGGAAATTCGGGTTCTCACATAATTCTTGTCGGGGAATTTCCATATATATTTCGGGTACAACTCTCGCGGCGCGGTGTAACTCGATACAGGGGAATTAATTTCGGACTCCTCGTGGCGTCACAGTCACCATCTCACATTCTCGACATTCTCGCTCTCGAGCCACGTGCTTGAGATTTCGCGGCGTTCTCATCGATATTAAGGTCCATCTCTGTACACGGCTTAGATCAAATAAACTCAGTATTAACTCGAACCGTCACCCAAAGGTGACGAAATTATCCAAACGAACTCGGTCATTTTTCTCTCGGCGTTCCTCACCCCGATCCCCCCTCAACCAGATATCTCACCGGTAATTTCAACACACTCGGAAGATAGAATTTCTGAGATGGTCATAGATTTTTTTTTTGCCATCATGGGGAATCCATCGCGATCGCAAATGACACCGAAAAAATGGTCGCAAATGGTCCTCTAGGACCAGTGTTTCCCATAGCTAGAAAGTCCACTGAACCTTCCCCTTAAAGGTAGCTGATCCAAATGGTTGATGCGCATATATCTCACAGCGTGCAATCGATTCATCGAACGTTACGGGTTTTTGTATTTTTATTATTTCTTCCATGGCAAGACGCAAAGAATACAACGAATATTTATTTTCTAAAATTTCCGCGAAGACGAAGACCTAGACTCCGAAGGTACTGTGCGTTTTGACGTGTCAGCTCTGTGAAAGGTGCTCGACGACTGATGAATTTTGGCCATGCTATCTCACTGTTATAGCTTGCACCAGATTTTTTCATCTCACATACAATCCCCATTATGTGGATTTCACGTGTTATCGTATAGTTATTGCTTCTCCACGAAAATTGACCAAATCCCCGTCTTGATCGACTATCCTCAATTGTATGTGACGTATTGATTGTACAACGATTGGGAGGTAAATTACGTTGACTGGCACTTTAACGATCATATATCCGGGTGGAACGATTGGAAAAAATTCATGGATCGTGTGTACGACGATCATCTATGTATGCTCCCGTGGTTATATTGCACTCAACGCGCAAGGCTTTGACTTTTAGCATGGCCACCTTTAATTCTGATTTATGAGTCACGTTTCGCGCAAGACTATTCAGTTTAAATACGAACAATCGGCCTATTCACTCGCGAGGCTTAAAGTTTACTATTTGATTGCACGTAATTTCACTGTGTAGCTCATTATTGTTTGCTTTCAGGCTGCATCAATATCCTTGGGTAGGGTATTCTTCAAATAACTCTTAATATCTTCAATTTGACAACTCCCCGTGGGTATTATTACGCACTGTGCATCTTTTCTGTTTTCTCCCCGCGTTATAGAAAACTTATTGCAACCCTCATCGATATTAGGAATTGAATTAAATTTCAACGGCTTGACCAGCCCGAGAACGTAATTTTTCGTCGGCAACAATCTGATAGGAGGAAAATATTGCGCTTCGAGTACGAAGGATGTACCCGACAGCGTCAACGTGAATGAATCACCCCTGACTGAGGTGGTATCTCCTCATCGACCCCATTCATAACCGATCACTGAGGAATTTGAGGCATAGGTGTCCACAAATTACAGTATCAAACTCCTGATATCTTTTATGATTGTATTTTACGTTACCAACACCAAGATACTCCATAAGATCTCGAGGTGGTTGTAAATCACAGAAACTGTCGAAATACATGACATCGTCGCCATTTTCCTTGTATGCAACCCAATGTGTCCCCGGGCCATTTTTATCATCCAGATTAACAATTTCAGACTTACGCTTACTTAAACCCAAGTTTGGCATTTCATTTCGCATAAAGACACCACGAAAGTATGGAATTTTTAGTGTTTTGACGTATTTGAGCAAATCGATATTGGTGAGAACTCGGTGTGGTAGCTTTATTAGTATTTTGCTGGGTTTAAGTACAGACCCACACCTTTCTTGTATGGTTTCAAGTACAATCCCTTGCCCAATGCAATCACCTCCATTGCCGTAATATGACGTTTAGCCTTATGGAATTTATTTTTATTTGCAGCAGCATCATTAACCACCTTCGCTATACTCGCAGCACCGCCAGCTAAAGCCCCAGTGGTGCTGAGACCGGCTAAAATTGGAATGAGAAATGGTAAAATGCCACTAATTTTCGCGGGTATAGGCAAAATACGGGGAACTCGTACATTCTTTTAAGAGTCTCTTGCAGCCGTACGAGCACCCTCCAATGCCAACTTAATAGCATTAGGACCCGGTATCATTGATTTTTTTGCTGCTCGAATAATAGATTTCAATGTACGCTTTTTTTTCTTCAGGTTCACACATTTCCCTGAGCTTTTCCTACGCAATCCCATACCGAGTTCAAATTTAGCTCCCATGGTGCTGGCAAACCCCCAGGCCACAGCTTTTTCTGTCAGATTAGCGTCTTTAGCCATGAGACAGGAAATTCTTCCTTCACCCGTCGCGGCCGTGGTCCGTCGGCTGGCAGGGCTCATGGGCCAGATATGACAAAATATTAATGACTTAATATAAGTTTTGTTGGGTGCCAGTCAGTTTTAGTAAACTGACAAACCGAACTTGGTTCAAAATTTAATCAACCAGAAAGAACAACTGAGCTGAGACCGCTCGGGCGGGTGACGTTTAGGACCAAGGAAAATTGCAAAGAATGCAGAAGCAGTGTACAGAGATACAAATTTTATTTTACTTACGTTTATAACGTTGTCGACAGTATCTGGCCTAGCTGGCGACTGACACGACTCACAATTAGTTTGTTGACAATTATTACGTATAAGTTTGCTGAATAGTCAAGGACGGATTTTGGTTTACGATTTCGACACGTCACGCTTGACGAAAGAATATGGACTGACCCTCCGAGGTCCTGCTTTAGACAGCGCGACGAACCTCGGGGTACGATAGTATAGAAAACACTTTTGACTCTACACTCCACAGACGAAGAAATATCTTAAAACGGTCTACAAAGTATACAACGCTCGTGACTGCTCTTCTCACACAGACGGTGAGAGACAGCCTACGAGGCTCTACGACTCAAATTACACGACTAGCGGAACAAGGGAGAGACAAGAGCAAGAGCCCTCGCGGGGCTATCCTTTTTATACGTTCACCACACAGTATTGTCAAATTAATCTTACAGTACACCATTGTCAACTATTCTTATCAGCGCTCGCCCGAATCTTAGGTACGATCTTATGTGTATTTTAGCGGTTTGTATCGATGACGTCAAGGAAATTATTATCGACGGGGTTTTCCTGTCACAGCCAACACACGATTCCGCACCTTCTCAGCAAGCACTCTATCTGCCTCGTTTCGCGCAACAATATTTTCCCGACTCTTTGAGTACGCGATATCGTGTTCTTTACACGCAGCGTCCAGAGGATTTATGCCAGGGTCATCACGAGCTATCCTCTTTGACAATTTTGTGCCAGGTCCACAGTACTGATATCCTGATACGTGTAATTCAATGGGGTGATTATTGATGATTTTATTTATTAGACCCTTGCCGCGTGCGCGTGCGATCATAGTTCAGCAACAACTAACGCTGAACCTATGAAAGCGTGTAATTATACATTAATATTTTAGTTCTTTTTGGAGCGTTAGGTCCGCATCATGAAATTTCGAGATCAAACGATTAAGGTGCCTGTTGCAAATTTTGACAAATTGGTTGAGCGAAAAAATAAGAGGGGGAAACGACATGGAGAATTACTACCTAATAGTGTGAGAGCAATTTTTTGTAGACCGTCCAATTGTGGCAAAACAAATGCTCTTCTCACCCTCATTGCCCACGACAATGGACTATGATTTGAACATGTTTATGTACATTCAAAATCACTCATTCAACCGAATTATATGTTTTTAAAAAAGTTACTAGAACCAGTAAAGGGTGTGAGTTACTTCCCATTTGGTGACAATAAGGAGGTTGTAAAACCGGAAAGTGCGCGTCCAAATTTAACTATGATTTTCGATGACGTGGCATGTGAGAAGCAAGATAATATCAGAACGTACTTTTGCATGGGGCGACACAGAGATGTCGGCAGCTTTTATCTCAGTGAAACGTTTGCTCGTATTCCAAAACATCTTGTGTGCGATAATGCGAACTTGCTGGTACTCTTTAGACAAGATTAAATGAATTTAAACATATTCATAATGATAATGTAAATACTGACATGACTTATGAACAATTTAAAGACTTATGCTCAGCATGCTGGAGCGATGGTAAATACAGTTTTGTAGTCATTGACAAAGACAGTGAAAATAACGATGGAAGATATGGAAAAGGTTTCGACTGTTTTATCTGCATAAATTAGTGATGAATCGTCAGATTCATACAGTCTCATTGCAATGATCAATGTGTTAACATGGAGAGCACTAAGATTTGTGAGCACAATCACATTTTACATGAATTGGCAAAAGCTAGCGATGCAATAAGGCAGAAGCACAAGATGAAAGTTAAACAAAGGTGTGGTCGGGCAGGCAACGAATGAAATGTTTAAGCCTGTAGTAACACCATTGCAAGAATTGGTGAATACTTCGAAACAGCAAACAAAACGGGAAATAAAAACGGAGCGATTGACAATGAAAGAGGAGCAATCTGATGATAGGAATGATGATGATGTTGATGATGATGATGATGATGATGATGCTGGTGATGATGATGATGATGATTATGATGACGACGTTAATAATGACGATGATACACTTGTATGCAAAAATATCGCTGTAGCAAGCACACCAATCAAGAAAAATATAGATCCAGTTCAGCGTTATTTGAGAATGTTTGGCTCGAAAAAACAGGAGGATTTGAATATTAAATATGGTGTTCGAAAGTTGTCACAACGCATGATGATTGGTGATTCAGAAATTTTTTTTGGTGATGAGGTGATATTTATTGGCGATAAAAGTTATGAGAAAACGCAACGATTACTTGCACTATTGTTTAAAAAGTCGCCCAACCTAAGTTTTGTGAGTGACGAAGATAAGAAAAATTATGCCAAAATTGAATCGATGACGAATGCTCATCGCAAACATTACATAGCTGATAAAAGTCTTCGTGAAGATAGAAGAAATGACAAGTATCGTAATTTTGTGGCGCAAAACATGTCGGTTCGCCACAGAAAACGCAAAAATCTGGCAAAGGTTTACCTGAGTATAAAATCACGCGAAAAGAGGGGTTGGATTTTGTTTACTGGGATAATCCGAATGAAATTGTGGATCGTCTTCGCTTACTTATGGCATCGCAAGCTACTGGCAATACTAACCACTCCAAAGAAGTAGTCTCCATTATTGAAGAGTTACGTGTAACGTCCTGGGTCGAAATAACCACCTAAATTTAAAAATTTTCATATACGTTCTTTTAATACTTAAATTACAAGAAAACATGAACGACCAGAGGTGATCCCCATTGCCGGAGTTCACCGCCTAACGCACAAAAACTTTAATCTTTTACGAACGAGGCTCGTCACGGGGAAGGCGCGTGAGTGACGAACCGGCGTATGTCGCACGTTATCACCAAGCTCCCGCAGATGCGGGAAGTTAGTGAAAATCAACGCCTTGCTGGCTCGCACACGATAGCCGCGCTTATTGCCTAGGGACGAGCCTCAACATAAACAACAAGCTTCTTCGTGAGTATCGATATCCCTGCACTGGCAGTAGTCAGAAATCAGTCTGGACAATGTCGATTACACGAAGCTGACATGAAAATCGCCAGCCATAATAACTGGAAATCCGTCTGGCGATTGTCGTCAGCAGGATGTCGAGGTGTGAGAGAAACTCTTCCCTCACGCGCCGACATCTCCCACCTTATGCGACAATAGAATAAGGGCCTATATAATGACCAGCAAGAAGTCCGTCAGTCAGTCTATAAGTCAGTCAGTGAGGAGTAGAGAGTAATCAACAGTTAAGAGTCAGAGTACTTAGTCAGTCGAACAGGTTAACGAAGAACCATCGGAAAAACCGGCGGGTCTACCTCGGGGACCCGACCGCGTGTAAAGCAGCTTAAAACTTAAAAATTGTAAAAATTGTTAAAACTTCTTGTCCGATTTCCCCAACGGGGTTGGTCAAGGACTATTTTAATAAACGCCGAAATTTACTTGTTGAAATTAAAAAGTGATTCGACAAGCTCATTTAAATAACCCGCTACGTCTACATCCGCTCATCCAACGAGGATAGATTCGGCCGGTAAATACGGGAAGGTAATTGATAAAACGTACGAACATACTTCAAGTTGTTCAGTTTCGATTGGGACACCCACCAAAACTCACGTGTTCCCAACGCCTCTTTAACTACAGTGCTGTGCGCTAGATGCACGCGCTTACGTAGTTACTTTTCTACCTCTCTCTCTCTGACTACAGCATAGTGCGCTAGATGCACATGCTCAGGTAGTTACTTTTCTACCTCTCTCTCTGACTACAGCATAGTGCGCTAGATGCACATGCTCAGGTAGTTACTTTTCTACCTCTCTCTCCGACTACAGCATAGTGCGCTAGATGCACATGCTCAGGTAGTTACTTTTCTACCTCTCTCTCTGACTACAGCATAGTGCGCTAGATGCACATGCTCAGGTAGTTACTTTTCTACCTCTCTCTCTGACTACAGCATAGTGCGCTAGATGCACATGCTCAGGTAGTTACTTTTCTACCTCTCTCTCTGACTACAGCATAGTGCGCTAGATGCACATGCTCACGTAGTTACTTTTCTAACTCTCTCTAACTACAGCATAGTGCGCTAGATGCACATGCTCACGTAGTTACTTTTCTAACTCTCTCTCTAACTACAGCACTGTGTGCTAGATGCACGTGCCTAAGTAGTTACTTTTCTCACTCTCTCTAACTACAGCATAGTGCGCTAGATGCACATGCTCAGGTAGTTACTTTTCTACCTCTCTCTCTGACTACAGCATAGTGCGCTAGATGCACATGCTCAGGTAGTTACTTTTCTACCTCTCTCTCTGACTACAGCATAGTGCGCTAGATGCACATGCTCACGTAGTTACTTTTCTAACTCTCTCTAACTACAGCATAGTGCGCTAGATGCACATGCTCACGTAGTTACTTTTCTAACTCTCTCTCTAACTACAGCACTGTGCGCTAGATGCACGTGCCTGAGTAGTTACTTTTCTCACTCTCTCTAACTACAGCATAGTGCGCTAGATGCACATGCTCAGGTAGTTACTTTTCTACCTCTCTCTCTGACTACAGCATAGTGCGCTAGATGCACATGCTCAGGTAGTTACTTTTCTACCTCTCTCTCTGACTACAGCATAGTGTGCTAGATGCACATGCTCAGGTAGTTACTTTTCTACCTCTCTCTCTGACTACAGCATAGTGCGCTAGATGCACATGCTCACGTAGTTACTTTTCTAACTCTCTCTAACTCCAGCATAGTGCGCTAGATGCACATGCTCACGTAGTTACTTTTATAACTCTCTCTCTAACTACAGCACTGTGCGCTAGATGCACGTGCCTGAGTAGTTACTTTTCTCACTCTCTCTAACTACAGCATAGTGCGCTAGATGCACATGCTCACGTAGTTACTTATTCCTCTCTCCGGGTACAGCCCTGTGCGCCAGACGCACGCTCTGTACTCTAACCAGCCAACCACAACTCCGTGCGCTAGACGCACGCACTGTGGTGGAGGTTTCAACCCTATCATGTGGGAGTCCCACCCGAAAATAGGACACACTCGAAGGATAACTTTTTCATTCAGACTTTTACGAGCAAACGCCGAAGCGGTAAATACGAAAATAATAACGACTCGCTCCAGGGAAGAATTGTTTAATGTACGAGCACAGCAACAACAATTCAAGCGACACCTCAACCGACAACGTCGTCTTCATCAACTAAACACCCGCTACGCCCAAACAAAAATCACCTAACAAAAACCATGGTAAAACACCACGTTTTACCAAAGGAAGCAAGAAAAATCTACGTTTCACGTAAGTAGCGTAACACGATCACCGCACTCTTGCCTCTATCCCCGACCGGCGCATTCCGGTCCCAACAAGAGGCACCCCTATTTCTACTTATACCCTATCGTTCTCACCCAGGACGTAACATACGTGAAGCTGTAATCATTTATTAGTATGAGATTAACAACGAAAATCATAATTTACCCATTGACCATTGAACAATGAGCATAGACGTATTTGGACGATAGTAAGTGGAGGGAGTAGTATTCGGGGTCCTCCATGCATTGGATTTAAAATTACCACCGATAATCAATATGACTTGGACAATAAACGACTGTGTAACATTGCCCATCCGCAGGAGCCAAACGATGCCGTTTCTATGCATATCGTCCAGAGCACTTTGCAGCAAGCAATTAATTTTTTTTAATCCCGATTCAATGTGGAGAAGCAGAATATTGAAAGCATACATAAACTTGTAACTTACGCGACAGAACTCATTCAAAATCTTGAATCCGAAGTGAAAGATATGAAAATATCGGTCGAGAGCTTAATAGGATGGCGTGCTCAGTATGTGATAAAAAAAATTATTTTCAAGAGCATGATAAATGATTTAACAAATTTTCATGAAAAATATCTGAAACTATCAAAATAAAAAATTTAAAAAAAAATCTTGATTGAACATGAAGACGACGCTAGCTAACGAACTCCATAGACCCGCTCGACGTAATTATCTGCAGTGACATGTGGAAATAAGAGGACTTGATGAGACTTGGCAAGCTGATCTTGTTAATGAGTTCGCATGCAAGTCATTCAACAAGAATTACGAGTATTTACTCACAATCATCGGTATATTTTCCAAGTTTGCTTGGGCAGTATCGATAAAGTCTAAAAGTGGAAAGGATGTAACCGATGTTATGAAATCTGTATTGGTGCGGGGTCACGTACCAAAAGATGTTCATCAAGGAAAATAATTTTATAACACCGAATTCAAAGCGCTCATGAAATATTATGGTATCAACATGTACTCAACATTCAGCAACTTGGAGGCATCGATATGCGAACGTTTTAATCGAACGTTAAAAAATAAAATGTGGAAGCAACTTACTCATCGAGGCTCATACAAGTGAATTGATATTTTACCAGATTTGATCACATCATATAATTTGATCACTCAATAATTTGATCATACGATTTGATCACATCAATAATACAAAGCATCAAAAAATTAAAATGAAACTAAAGAAGTTTGCGTGAAAAATTAAAAACAGCTATAGCGAGACGTATACAAAACTGTTCGAGTAAAACGATCAGCTGGAAAATTTGGAATAGGCGACAAACTACGCATTAGTAAGTATAAGCATATCTTTGAAAAAGGCTACACACCCAACTGGACAACGGAAATATTTACGATAAAAGCGGCAGAAAATACCGACCCACCGACGTACAAACTCATCGATTATCAGGGTCAGCCCATCGAAGGAGGCTTTTACAAAGAGGAACCCAGCAAAGTGCAATATCCTCATGGTTATCTCGTGAAAACGTCGCGATCAACTTTATGTAAAATGGTTGGAATCTGACAGTTCACATAATAGTTCGATAAATAAGACAGATTTGTAAACCATTGTATTCATTTACAATAAAAAATATATACAATAGTTCATTTGCAATATTTTATTTCCTTAATGTTTACGCATTATTCTTAAATCCCCACGGCAACGTTGATCTATTATTCGATAGGATGACCCTCTTATCATCACTCCAGCTCAAAGCTATTTTTTTACTTTGTGTTGTTTGCTCCTGATCAGGCATTGTTCTACAACTAAACTTTCATAATTAAATAGACATGTTTTGTAATCATCAAATCTGATCTTACGAAGCGCTGAGCCTTTAATACCTTTTAATTTTTTTTTATCGCTCTCACCTTGTGTTTTGAGGGCATAGAGCTTGGCTCGCAATCCCACAAACTCTGTCATAATTTTACCATTGTTTTCTTCCTTCATCAATCCCAAAAATTTCTTATTAACCAACGGTATACCAAATATATTGTTTGCCGGATAATCAGATGTATCGAACTTTGAAAGATCACATTTAATGGTATTGTAAATATTGGTTACGGTAAAATGGTAAATGAGACCGTCGGTATCTGTATACAGGAAACATTGTCACCAAATGTTTTTCGCACATAATTATAATGGTAATCGTAAATCCATGTTTTGGACAAATCTAAAATGGAAAAACCAACGTAAATTGGTTTATTGAACTTTACCTGGATACAATTGAGCTCAATAATGACCATATCTTTGTCAAATATGGTGCAGCTGTGAAAATTCGGCTGTGCAACCAATGCTCTTGCACCGTCACGCCCCGCCAACTTTATCACCAACCGTACTAGTTTATGTTTTCTCACGTTCTCCAAGGTTTTTCCAAAGACCGCGTTGTTCATTAATTTGAAGAAATATTTCTCGAATTCGTTACTCGATTTTTTCCTCAAATTGGTGTTTAAATCAATATATTTTTTTAACCATAGAGACTGATGGAATTCAAGGATCGAATGTACATTTGGCAACTTCATACCTAATCTGAGACATTGTTGTGAATTTCTATAATGGATTATGTGCTTTTCTTGTGAGAGAAGAGTCAGCAGTAGCTTGTAGTTTTTGCTGTTTGGTGGCGTAAAGTGTTGAAGGCACAGAGGCAGATCTTGATGTGTAGGATGCAGCTCCTTGGGATACTCGAGATCTACTTCATACACGTATCCTACAGAGAAGTCGTCCGGTATGGATAATAGATCTAAATTATCTACCCATTCAAATGAGTCTGATGGTAAGTGCTGACTCATCGCGGCGCCATATAAGTTGTTTACATTGTTGTGTCCGCGAATTTCGTCACGTGGGGATGAAATCGTCGACGATGGGTTTGTGGGTGATTGTCAAGGTTGAGTAAATCTCGAACTCAAGTATTACAAAATTACGGTCTAGTTTATTCGATGATGATAAAGTATTGGTTACAATATTGTTCTTGGTTATTTTTCCTTGAGACCGACTGACTGCAATTTGACCATAGCTTCCGATAAGGAAAGCTCGATTTATTGAACAGCCCTGTTGCCGACCAAAGACTGCCTTTTTTATTATTCCTGTAATGACTTTTCGTTTAATTTTCTGGAGAGGTGGAATCACACGAACGTCGCTTGACGACGTGTGTCGCAAAGTTACCTTTAAGCTGCTGACTTTGCACAATTGGAAAGTCACCTTCAACCTGCTATGTTTGCAGAATCAATGGCTAAGTTGAATAAAATCCTACATGATGAAATCGGGGCACGACACCCCTCCTCCATTGGGAAGACGAAATGACTAATTTCGGCGTTAATATTTTGCATTGTCGTCTCTTGGCTTACAATGTGTTATTCATACAAAAATTCCTGATATAAAACTTTATATAATTATATATTTTCCCAATATAATCGTTTAATCGTGTACAATAGAATTCCCAAATTTTTTTTTATCGTGTACCCGTTTGTGGCGTATTTTTTTGTAATGTAACGTTCATGTTGGGATTTATCCTCCGTTTCATTGCACGCGGGAGGTTTTCTGCTGCGTCGGCAGCGTCGTTTGCCTTCGGTGTGGCTCGTGCACGACGGCGTCACACATACATATATATATGCCAAACAGTATTATTATTATAGCTGCTATGCCATGCAGCGTATAACTTCCTATGATATGATTATATGTTGGATCATCTTTGATCTCCAAAAATTTATTAAAGTTTTCGATTCTTTCTCCTATTTTGTTTACCTCCACCGGATCCATAATTATTTTTTTACGGCACAGGCATTGAAAAGCCACTTTTCGACGCCTATTATCGATCCGTTAAGTAGTACTTTTCATGGCTACCTTCGCAACTGACACAAAAATTTTTTTCATGGCAGTACGGGCACGAGTCTCACAACTGCCATGAAAAAATTTTCGTATCAACTACGAAGTTAGCCACGACAAGTACTTCTTCGCGTATCGATAACAGGCGTCGAAACGTAGCTTTTCAATACCTATGCCGAAAAAAATATGGTATGCGACGGGCGCGTAAAGTGACTGTGATGACAAGCGAGGTGATGTTTTTAGAACTCTCCGATGGCTTCGCCTGGCTCGCCTTCGGCTCGCCTCCAGCTCACCAGGCAAATCCAACGGCTCGTTCTAAAAAAATAACCTTGCTCGAAAACAGTCACTATACGCGCTTGCCGCATAATATACTATTACACGGTACAGGCATTGAAAAGCCACTTTTCGACGCCTATTATCGATCCATAAAGTAGCACTTTTTGTAGCTACCTTAGCAACTGACACAAAAAATTTTTTTATGGCAGTTCTGAGAGTCGTGCACCGTGCTGCGCATGACAAGTGCCATAAAAAGTTTTTTCGTGGCACTTGTCATGCGTAGTACGGGCACGAGTCTCAGACCTGCCATGAAAAAATTTTCGTGTCAGCTACGAAGTTAGCCACGACAAGGACTACTTCACGGATCGATAACAGCCGTCGAAACGTAGCTTTTCAATACCTGTGCCGAAAAAAATATGGTATGCGGCGTGCGCGTAATATACTAAATCACTGTAATGTGTAATAGAAGGATCAGGTATTTTTATTTCGTTTCATAAAAATGTTAGGTTGAACGGTAGTAGGAAGGTTATGACTTCTTCTTGATTACTATCTTTCAACGTTTCTAATGTAAAATTTTCGGAGGTGACGGAACATTTCCCGTCCAAACCCAGTATGCCTGTATCATATATTGTAACGTATTCTACAGCATTTTCTTTGAATTTTATCGTGCTTGTTTCTTTGACGGGTGCTATGTATATCCAGCGTCCGTCTTGTTCTAAAGTGACGAGCATTGTTTTGCTAAGGTTTACTATCCGCCTTTTATAACTTGGTTTTTCTATACTCTGTTTCCAATATGCATTTATTTCGCATGGGGCATCGGCTTGTATAAATTGAGTTGCGTGTTTTGGGTGAGTATTTCTTTGAGTCTTGTTTACAGTCGAGCAATTCTTCATCGCTTAGGGGTAAATAACTTTTCTGCTCCCGATTAATTATTGCGTATTTTTCCGATGATTCTATAAATAGAAATGTGTTATTTTCCATCCTCGAGGGTAGTGGATATACCTTGTTAACATGGAATTCAGTATATTCTATTAATGGTATTCTTAGAACTAGAATGAGTACCCCTGAATTGCTAAATGCATTTATGTAAGTGACCTTGACCTCATTTTATGATGATCCAATGGCGTTGGAAAATTAAATACTCTTGGTAAATGAGGCCAAGCTTTTATTAAATATTCTATTACTTCTGTATGAGATATCATTGGGCTAATTATCCCTTGTTCAAGATCTATTAGAAAATTTTTTAGCTGTCTTATCTCGTCCCGTAATGATTGTATCATTATACTTATTGTAGTTATTTTTTTGTTTATTAATTGCTTGGACGTAATTTTTTTCGTTTTATGCAGAGTTAGTTCTGTATTTCTGATCTTAATTGTATCAAATGGTCTTCACTTGCTAACATTTCGTTGAATATTTTTGAGCTGGTGTGTACAATTTGTAAATTTCCTTTTAACGCATCGGTCGTAGTTGTTTTCTCGAAATTGTGCTTATTCTCTCGTTTATTTCTTGGATGTCGCTTGTATCCATGTTTCCATTGATTTTTATTATTATTCTTTCGATCCCGTTAATTGAACCTCTTATGACTATATTTTCATGCGTTCCTGTTATGTCGTATATGGTATCTGTATCGTCTTCTATACAGTCGAATTTGGTTATAAGCAATCCTTCGGGGCTGTAGGAAGAAAAAAAACGCCGAAGAGTCGTAAAATCTGGCTCCCCCACTACAGCGCATCAATGTAGCGTTCTTAATGTGTGTGAGTGCGTCGGTGAAATGCGCAATGCTGCTGGTTATAAGCAATTGGCTTGTGGTGGGGGACCGCGCTGAGCGGACTCGAAAAAAAATCGGAGGGGAAATTACTTATAACCAGATTGCTTATAACCAAATTCGACTGTATTTTTTGTTAACGTCTATAATGAAGTTGTAATGATAGGTTTTAGTGTCTCTCCTTTCATTCCATGAGAGATTTCTAGTAACTTTACTAATGATGTTTTCATTTTTTGTTCTCTTGCTATGATGGGTTGAAGATCGATTTTTATTGCTAAACTCCAAATATCTCGTGTAACGATTAGCGTTCCAATTTCTTCGTAATAGATTCCTTGTGTTCTTGTAAATTTTTCCACTTGAAAACTCCATTTTTCCGGTTTACAATTGGCACCCTTTGCGAGCATAGTCAATGCAAGCAGGTTCCTGAAAAATGAAATATTTTTCCTTCTTTTAATTTTAAAACTTCTTTTTCTGTGAGTGTAACGTTGAGAAATGTGTCGCGACTCTCACGGTTGGATCTACGTTTCCTGTCTTGTGCTGTGTCAGCGTCTTTGCCGTCGTCTTCAAGGTGAATTTTGATAAGTATTTGATAGTATATTTTGATATAATTTTGATTGAATTTGCGCTTCGGATCTTTTACTCTGCTCTTAGCAGCATCGTTAATTGTCCGACTGTCTCCAAGTAAATGTATCGAAGATCGTAATGTAAGTGTTCCCTTTGTTTCAATATATTATCATATTCTTTTTCCATTTATTATTTTCTTTGTATTTTAACTGAAATTTTCCTTTTGTGTGTTACAGGATGTCGTTTTATACGAAGGGAAATTGCGTTATTTTTGAAGGCGAAGGAGTTGATCTCCACTTTGAAAGTTGTTTCGCTCGTTAGCGTTCCTTTTTTTTTTCTTTTACTCCATTTTCGTTTCAATTCCCTTTTCATTTATTTTTATTACGTTTTTCTATTATTCTTTTAATCATTATTCTCTTTTAAATCCCCTTTTCATATTCTTTTAATTTTTTTTCTCACCTACCCACAGTTTTTTTTTCTTTTTACAGAAGTATGCTCGTATACCGACGCACAGTCGGCTGGATTTCAGAAAAGTGGGCAAAATCCAAAAAATGAACTTTTGACTTTTTCGATTTTTTTTTTTTTGAATCGTTAGAAAACATGTTTCTACACTTGATGCCGAAATAACAGGTCTTTAGCTTACGAATTCAGCAGGTGACGATATTCAGAAGTTAACCCTTTTCTAGCGTGGCGCGCGCTGTTTCTCGGCCCGAAATATTCGACTCGCGCGAAGTGAAATATTTTTTATTCCACGCTGCCGATTTCAAAACGGATTAATCGACGGTAATGTTGAAGGTTCACACATTATTTTCGTATGGTTAAATTATTGGAAATTTTGTATATAACATATTAAAATGGGCGCTGAATATCTGCATTTCAAGCCTGCCTGTAAATAAAATAACGTAACTAAAAAGTGGAGAAGTTTTTTTGCCCAGGGATGCCCAGGCTGGTTTTTGTTTTAACGGCTTCGAAATATTATCAAGATTCGAATAGTAAAATTTCCAGGTGCTAATTTTGTGCAGTTTTACATTGAGAAGCAAAATAGTGATGGTGCGTAATGCTCGGGAAGTTTCTCCCGGTCGAGCAGGTATACGCATTACAATGGGACGACCGGCCGCGCCCGACCCTTCTTTTCCTGCCCGGGCAGGGTTGCTAGGTCATTTGTACACCCGAATTATGGCAACTCTGGTGTCTGCAGTTCGTCATTCTGCATTCTTTTACATTAAAAGTGCAGTTGTAAGGAAACCTTCGTGGAGTTCAGAGCAGAGCGTATATACGAAAGTTAAAGTGTGAAAATACGAACGTTCAGAATGGATACAGATGAAAGTAAGTCAAATGTATTCTTAAGTAATGTAAATGACAATTGTTGTAAGTAATTATTAATTATTAATATTTCAATGACGCAAATGTAGTACACACATAAATAAATGTCAGAATTCACTGCGATACTTTTATTATAATGTATAATTTTATATAATATAATAATATATTAAAACCCAAAAATCGCCTTTGGCGAAAAAAAATTCGACAAGTACATGTTCTTGCCATATTCTCCGTTTCACAAAAAAAAAAAATGTAATGCCTCTATACAAAAATCATAAAAATATTCTTAATCTGTATAAAAAAAGCACTACAAAAAACCATTGATATAATCATACGGCCAAGTCATCGTCTCCATGAAAAATAATGACAAAATATGTACCAATTGTAAAAGGTTGTCAAATAAATTCAACCATCCAAAGCACAAATCACCAAGCGTACGCAGGTTTTTATTATTATTATTATTTTTAAATTATTAATATATTATTAATTATTGTCACATTTTAATTCTTTTATGATTATCAAACCATGTTATTTTAACGGTGGACTTCGAAAGGAAATCGAGATGTTTAAATCAAATAAAACAGTTAAAATACAAGAACGAAATATAAGTAAGTACTTAGCACTACCGTGGATCGACATCGAAATAAATAAATCAAATAAATGTACCAAATGAAGGTAGCGCCAAGTACTTACTTACATTTCGTTCTTGTATTTTAATCGTTTTATTTGATTTAAACACCTCGATTTCCTTTCGAAGTCCACCGTTAAAAAATATGGTTTGATAATCATAAAAGAATAAAAATGTAAAAATAATTAATAATATATTAATAATTTAAAAATAATAATAATAATAATAACCTGCTTACGCTTGGTGATTTATCTTTGGATGGTTGGATTTATTTGACAACCTTTTGCAATTGGTACATATTTAGTCATTATTTTTCATGGAGCCGATGACTTGGCCGTATAATTATATCAATGCTTTTTTTAAGTGCTTTTTTTATACACATTAAGAATACTTTTATGATTTTTGTAGAGAGACATTAAATTTTTTTTTGTGAAACGGAGAATATGGTAAGAACTTATACATGTACTTGTCGAATTTTTTTTCGCTAAAGGCGATTTTTGGGTTTATATCACATCTTTTTGCAAAGTTATGTATAACAAAAAAACCCTGTCTTCAGAGTCTCATGACCCTACGAAGAAAAAATTATTCATACTAATAAAAGAAAACGATCATTTACAATAATAAATAAAATAATCCGAGTTCTTCGTAGAGTCACCTGACTTTAGCAAAATTATTTCAAATAATAAAAATAAATCTCCATTGAGTCTGAAGACTACGAAGAAAAAGATTACAGTGCGATCCCGATTTTCTTCCACCTGGAGGGAGCACTGGAAAAAATTGGGGTTCATCAGCTAAGAAGAGTTGCTAGCACTTGGTGGGGATGTTCGTGTGGCGTTTCTGTCTGTGTAGTAGGTTATAGGTTAGATACTTCCCCGCTTTCAGATAGATACATTGGGGGCACATATATGTAGGGGAACGGAAGAAAATCGGGATCGCACTGTATTCAAAATAGTTTTTTAAAAAATCCAATTCTCCGTAGTATTTTGAATCTTTGAATTCTACGGTCAAAAATCTCAGTTCTCCGTAGAGCCTTCAGACTCAATGGAGAACTGGGAATTTTTTTTCTTATTATTTTCCATTTTTTTTTTTCTGTGTACAATATTCTGACTCTACGGATATCTGGGATTTGTTTTTATTATTTCAAATAATTTTTCTAAAGTCGGAAGACTTCACTGAAAAAAATTATTCAAAATAATAATTTATTTTCAAAAATTCCAAGTTCTTTTTAGTCTTCTGACTGTACGTAGAACTGGAATTATTTTTTTATTATTATGCATAATCTTTTTCTCCATAAGTTTTCTGACTCAATGTAGCAGTGGAATTTTTTCTTGTTACTTTACATAACTTTTTTCTGCATAGTCTTCAGACTCTATTGAGAACTGGTTTTTTTAATTTGTATGAATTATTTTTTCTCTGTAGAGTCTGAAGACTCCGAAGAAGGGTCTATTTAATATTTTAATGCTTTTTTCTGCATGGAGGCACCTTAACTGGATACAACGGAGAACTGGGAAATTATTTTCTCCGTAGTCTTCAAAATCTACAGAGAACTGGGATTTTTTAAAAAGTTGTCTTGAACAATTTTTTTTCTATGTAGAGTCAATGAAGTCCCCAATATTTGATCCCAAATATTTGTCTAAAAATGAAATTTTATTATTTAGCGTAGCATGGACTCTGCATCAAAATGAGAAGTCCATGCGACGCTGAAAAAAATAAATGCTGCGCTAAAATAAACGTTAACCATAGATGATGATGAAGACACTGATGACCCGGAGAACAACGACAGATGCACGAAGAATGTACTAAGCGGTTATCATAATAACTCGCTGCGACCGCTGAAAGATATTCCGACTCACTGTTTAACGTATTTGATAAAATTTCATCATTAAGGTAGTACCCAAGTAGAACCATACTCGAGACAGATCTTTTTGAAACTTCAATAGAGTTTCAATCATAATAGGATTCTAAATATCCTCAAAATTTTATAATAATGATCTCACACAATCCGGAGATAAATTATGTTAAAACTCGGTTGTTTTACATGCATCGCATAGGCCGTGTCGCTGTTTATGTCATGTTCTCACTAATTAAGCTTTTATCTCGAGACAGATTTTTACGAAAAACGAACACGTAATAAATGAAAATATTTCGAACTTTCTCAATCGAGTTCCATAACCATTTACTCATACGTTTCCGCGATATTTATGTTCAAAGTTCAAAATTCATGATTGTGAGCGGTCCGACTCTCTCTTGTTTCATGCGTGCCCGCTCACTGCACTTCGCCTTGCCTACGTTTACGCTTATTCCCTGCCACCGGTTGCTGAGGTACTACCTTAACAACCACAACTCTTTCCAAAAAAGATAAAATATGATGTTCTCAATCAAACACCCTCGCTGACAAATGTTTATTGCACGTGTGATCGGAGATTTCTACAGAGCGATTTTCTATGATGCGAATTTGTCACTTTTTAATAATTAAAAATCTGCTGCTTTATAACAAGAAATAAATCATAAATAAAGATCGAGAAGACAAAGTCGATATTTGGTGCGAGGGCATGAGATTTTCAGCACACGCAGAAGATGAATAGTGGTGTAAACACAAGCGACGTGACTTTCAATTTCATCACTTCTGAAATACGGACAATAATTTATAAATAAAACATTTTTCATGCGACAGCTTGATATTTTCAGTAATAATTTATTGTTCGAACGCATTTATTTAGCCGAAAAGTGACGGGAATTTTTTAAAATATTTTGAGGTTAAACATGGGATGTCATGTAGGTTCATTGCATCCTTATGGCGATAATCACTTGATCCGTATCCAATTTGCGCAGTGGATTCTATCCACGCATAATCCTCAACGGTAATATAGTACAATCCCGGTTATATCAAGTCCTCGGGGGGACTGTTGAAATAACCGGGAGCGCACTAGCTCCGCCCAAGGAGACGTACGAGTCAGCGAACGCCAGTGGCGTAGCAACAGTAATGTGTTTCACTGGCAAAGTAAAGTGTTTCACGCTCGCTAGAGCCGGGTTTGTTTACATTTTTACGCCAATGGTGGGAACGTCGAAACGTGCCTTCGGCTCGCTTCGAGTGGCCCGGCGTACGAGCGGCGGGGAGTAGTGGTAGTAGAGTAGGGGCAGCAGAACCCCCTAACTTGAAATAACCGGATTTGACAAAAGCGGGACTCCTCTGTATGCTCAATTGTCAAATCTTACCACAAAAAATCGCATTTTGCAGAAAAATATGCGATGATCGAATGCCACGGATTACGGATTATTTTTTTACATAAAACGTTAAGCGGCTGAAACAGACGCCGCGGTGCTCGGATCGCACGAGATGCGTGGTGTGAACGCACCGCAGGGCACACGCCTCCTTTGCATGTATTAGCGGGCGTGCGTATACCTACATTGCGTATATGAGTGTGTGAGGTTGAGAAAAAAATTTGAGAAAGATGCTCGGTGTGAACGCACCTCAGGTCACACATCGCCTTTGCATGTGTGCTTGTGGGAGTGCATATACCTACATTGAATTTATGAGTGTGTATGTGAGGTGAGATTTTATAATTGTGCAAAATTATCGAAATGCCATAAAACGTGGCCCAAATCAGATAATTCGGGGTGCAATGGATAGAGCAATGTTGAATTATATTATAAAAATGCCTTCAGAAATCTATTATCTTATACCAATTTTCTGTTATTCGCTGTATAAGAGATTGAAATTTACCCCCACCACGGCAAATCGTTTTGTTTCGAGAAAAGATACTCGTTGAGTCTCGGCGACATATATACACACATGTGTACATGTACTTGTCCCGAGACTCTACCGAGTCTCTAGATATAATATATATTATATATTGTGACGGGATTTTTCCTACCACACTTCCTGATCGGGCATATCACCCGTACCTTTCGTGCCGGATAAAAAGACTAAAGAATTGACCACAAGCGAAGGGAAAGTTCGAGTCAAAGCGTTGGGCGCCAGGTACAAAGTACCGCTGGTTGTGGAACGACTTTTATTTATTTGCTTCGATATGAATCCCTGAATTGCGTAGGGCACGACCGGACGGGTGAGGCGAGATCGAGGGCAACTTGACTAGCTCAGCTCACCTGAGGGACGAAAAGGTAGAGGGGCAGGGTCAAAGTAGAGTGACAATAATTCGGAACTCAATCTTATTACCTCCTTCGAGGATTTATTCAAAATAATGCTTCAATTTCAGGTTCACAATGATTCTTCGGATAGTATCCGATACATTTGCCAGATCCTCCTTTAATGACGAATTTCATAATTATTCGCCACTCAATAGCGATTACCTAAGACAAAATATGCTACAGTAACGACACGGGTAGACAGTAATGCTTAACGAAAATTTACCGAGGTAGTAATCATTAATCGAGGTAACATAATTGCGCTGTAACGAATAACTGACCGAGGTAAAGATAGTAAACTTATTGCGACTAAATGACCGAGGTAAAGATAGTAAAATTATTGCGACTAAATGACCGAGGTAAAGATAGTAAAATTATTGCGACTAAATGACCGAGGTACAGACAGTAATACTATTGCGAATAAATGACGGAAGTATGAATTGACTATTTGCGTGAATTTACCGAGGTACTAATAATTAACCGAGGTAATATAATTGCGCTGTAACGAATAGATGACCGAGGTAAAGGTAGTAAAATTATTGCGACTAAATGACCGAGGTAAAGATAGTAATACTATTGCGACTAAGTGACCGAGATAACGGTAGTAAGATTATTGCGAATACACGACGGAGATATGAATTGAATATTTGCGTGAATTTACCGAGGTAGTAATAATTAACCGAGGTAATATAATTGCGCGGTAACGAATAAATGACCGAGATAAAGATAGTAAAATTATTGCGACTAAACGACCAAGGTAAAGATAGTAATACTATTGCGACTAAGTGAGCGAGATAAAGGTAGTAAGACTATTGCGAATACATGACTGAGATATGGATTGAATATTTGCGTGAATTTACCGAGGTAGTAATAGTTAACCGAGGTAGTAATAATTAACCGAGGTAATATAGTACGCAGACGGAATTCTATAAGAGTCGAAATAGGCATCGGAAATACGGAAAAGATGATTACTTATTGCTTACCCGGTACACGAAAAAAAAGATAAATTACACGAACGAAATAAAAGCAAAATAATTCGACTGATTTGCACGGGACTCTGGCTCTCCGCGCTCGGCGAGTATATGCCGCGAGAGAGAGAAAAGGTAAACAAGCGGGGACGCGGCACGCGAGAGCGTGCCATTGTCTCGAGCGCGAGGCCTTGAGCCCGCATCTGGATAGGAATAAATGCTCAACATACGAAATAATATTTTACCGATTACATTAATTAATTCAAGTAAATGCGCGAAGTCTAATTAAAATCCTGAATAGTGACGCGCAAACGTAATTACTGAAAGAGCGCAATTTATTGAGCAAAAATACGATAGGCAAAAGATTCAATAAATTCGACACTTAATCGTTCTGACCAGTTCGGATGAATTCTCTTCTCACCCATTTCTCTAGTCAAATTCTTCATTCTCAATTACTCAAACTCAATTAAATACTCAAAAACGATTACTCACGACCACGATCGCGAGACTATCGCTATTGAACGTGGTCGCTACTCTTCAAAATTAACACATAATGGACAAGACGAGAAAAGAACTCCGAATATTAAGCAGAAATAAGAGTGAGGAGAGTTGGGCTCACCAAGTTCCTTCGTTGTCCGGTACTTGAAGCACTGACCACGACTTATTGCTTCCGCTCTCGACTCCCGAAAAATTACGACTGATCTAGGATCCTCAATAATCGATCGACTTACCTCGTTGTCCCACTCTCTCCTCGATTCGCGCGCCCCACTCTCTCGCATCGCCCTGCCGGTCTCTTATCGCCCTACTTTCCTTAATTTCCTTGCTTTCTTCGTTGAGTGACGTATGACGGTGACGAAGGAACGACCCCTCCCGCGACCGAAACCGTGTGCGAGCCTCTACTCGCAGCTATGATATGCTGCCCCTAAATCGCCCTCCTCCTGAGATCCCGTGGACGATTACCAGCAACGGGGGAGACCACCCTCGCGTAATCAAAGCGTCCCTTGATTAGGCGGTGGGCCCACAATAAACGCCACCAGACAAAACAGCACCGCGTTGCTGGCTCCGTC
This sequence comes from Rhorus exstirpatorius, assembly GCA_963564615.1. Taxonomy (NCBI): domain Eukaryota; kingdom Metazoa; phylum Arthropoda; class Insecta; order Hymenoptera; family Ichneumonidae; genus Rhorus; species Rhorus exstirpatorius. The sequence goes on from OY751315.1 coordinate 6,254,014, forward strand.
CCAAACATCCCCTTAAATGAGGCGCCGAATCTCACGGTCCACGACGACTGAGGAGGCAGTAGGGGAGTGTGCAACACCAAGGTTGCGTAGTCAACCGGAGCGGGTGACGCTGTATATCGGTCCAATTCCCAATGTCTCCGTTGGCATCCCTATTTCCCACGAATAATAATGGCGAATATTCGCCTGTGTAATAAGCAAAGTATCGCTCGAACCCTCCTGGGCCAACGATGCACGCAACGGCCACGAGCGAGACGCCCCCGCGACACGTCAGTGCCACTTGCGAGTCCTTTGTTATCGACTACCGGCGAGTGAGCTTGCGAGTGGGACACGGAATTTCACTCTTCAAGGCAGAAATAACTGCTGGTCTCACGCTATTCCATAAAATAAAATTACTTCTATTAATTTAACGCCAATTTGCCCAATGAATTGTTCGCTACGCTTTGATGCAGGTATTAAACTTAAAAACAAATCAAAACTTATCCTAATGTGAGTCGAAATTCCCCGGGTGGTCTATCGATGAGCGTCGTCGTAGGGTCGTAAACCCGACCCCATGGTCGACACTACCCCGTGCGGGTGGCGAGGCAACATATCACGTCACAATACATATATGTATTGTGACGTGATTTTATGGGAAATAGTCCCATACTTCGTACAGTAATCGTGGGACATGCTTGCATTATGGCGATCTATCCTTTATTTATGCATATCGCTACTATGAATACAGCAACGAACCAATTGTGAGGTGAATCATTAATTACTATACGTAGTCGTGAAATTGAAATTCTTCCGTTTCCTTTATAAAATGATTTTGTTTGCTGTACTGGTATATTATATGTACTGAGTATTCATTACATTTACCCGTATCGATTTGTAATCCTTCCCTGTGGAGGGATATTGATTTTTGAGAGAGCGTCGTACATGAATTTATGCTTTTCAAGTTATAGCATATCCTGTAATAAATGTAGCACTGTATTCCTACTGTATATCAATTATTTCCATACTGGCGACAATAATTTGTTAGATACGATAGAAGATGAAACGATGCAATACCTATTATAACGTGTTTTATAATAATAATACCGCACTGTGCGCCAAAAGTATTGTAATTATCACCATACATACGAAACGTATTCTTCTTTAACTCAGTAAATTAACTGGTGCCCTAGCGACATTGTATCATTACCTATGTGTAAAGTAATTCATAAGGAACGTATACCAATATATCGGACTTGTATGGCAGACGTTCCCATACCGCACAGGAGTCACGGATTTTCAGAAAAGCCGCATCGCCGCCGCGGCTTTTTGTCAGGACGCCAGCTCTATAGTGTAGAGTAGCATCTTAACGTGGTGAGGTCTATTTTGCAAGTGATTTATTTTCAAGATCATTGTGAATATGTAATTTAAAAATAAATGGATGTAGCTTAAAAATAAACATATAATAATATTAGTTGTGAGTTAAAAAAAATATATAATATTAGTTGACATGTATTTCGCTCGCCAGCCTATTATTTTCAATAAACAAAGAATTATTTAATTATGGTTTGGGATGTTCTTATAATTTCTTAACATACCGCGGTGCTATAATCTCTAAATTTGGATGAGGCTAAAGTCGCTGATTGCAGTTGTAAGTATGAGTACTGATTGATTTCAGTGACATACTTATAATTGAAAATCAGTGACTTCCATTGATTCAGATTTATAGAGTAAAGCGCTATACCTTTCCTTGTAAGTAACCTTGTAGTATTTGGATTTGGGGTATATGATGCAGCAATTCTCAATATCAGATTTCAATACCAATTACCACACAATATTCGAGTATTAGCTTTGCAGTATGGGAAAATTTGCAATATTGTGCTTGGATACAAATTACCATACAGTATGCGAGTATTTTCTGTTGTGTGTAGTTGAGTTCCTAACGTTATACTAGGACAAGAATAACTATACTATAATGAGAATGCCTAATAAACGCTGTATAGCGATTGTTGCTGTACTATAGTTCTGTTGAAAGAAATATACCACCCTAGCGCTCGCTGCTAGGCCAGTATGGCGATATTTGCTCTACCGTGTATAGTTAGAAGTACTCAGTAAAATTCCACATACGGTATTGTAGAAACTATCATATTGCAAGTATGTCCCACGAGTGAAATACTGTATGGCATCTTTTACTATAATTTTTGCTGAACGACTCCTATAAAATTCCCTCCGTGTAATATATATAATATAGGATATTATGACTTCCGTTTCCGATGTGAAAGGAGAGTGACGGGTGTGTGAAGAGTGCGTGGAAAAAATGTAGGAAAAGGCGTTAGAAGTGAGAAAAAAAAGGTGGAAAGTGAAGGGAAAGGTAGGTGAAGGAGCGATAAGGGCAGGGGGAGGAAGAGAGGGAAAAGGATTGAGAAAAAAGCAAGGGACAGAGAGAAAACGGCAAGAAAAGGAGGTTAGGAAAAGGCGTGGGAAAGAGGCGAGGGGAAAAAAGGTGGGTCGGCACGACGTGAGTCGGAAAACGAGCTCGACAGCAGCGGCATCGGACGGGGGAAAGAGAGTACAGGAGGACGGTAAGGAAGAGGGCGGTGAAAGAGAGTGGGACGGTAGAGACATCGGACGACGAAAAGAGGTAGCGAGGAGGAAAGCGGGACAGAGGGAAAGAGGCGACAGGTAGAAAGAGACAGGCAGTAGGAGCGGGAAAGTTTGAATAGGGAAACGGGGCGAAAAGAGAATAGACGAGAAAAGGAAAGAACAATAGGGAAAAAAGAGCACGGAGGGGTGGAAAAGAACAAGTGATGGAAGAGGGAGAGAATGGAGGGGCGGGGACGAGTAAGAGAGGTAGGAAGACAAATGCGGAGAGGCTGGGGAGAGAGAGAAGCACGAGTCTAGGAGGATTGGTGGAAATAAATGAGATGTGGAAAAGGAAAAGGGAGCAATTAGAGGAGGTGGAAAAAGAGAAGGAAGAGGAAGAAGGGATATTTCAGAAGAGTAGAAAGGTGTATAGATCGCCGGAAGAAAAAGAGAAGGACGAGAGAGGGGAAGCCATAGAGAGGATGATAAAAGAGATGAGGGAGGAAGCTAGAAGAGCCGCACCGGAGATTAAGGAGCAGGGGAGAAAGATGAGAGAGGAATTGGAAAAAATTAGAGAGGAAAACCAAGAAATCAAGGAGGAATGGAGACAGGTGGAGGAAAGGTGGAGGGAGGATCGGGAGGTCTTATAGAGAAGGATAGGCGCAATAGAAAAAAAGGCGGGGTTGATGGAGGGGCGAGAGGGAAGAGTGAAGGATTGAGAGGAAAGGATAGAAAGGATGGAAAGGGCGATAGAGAGAAGGGTAGGAGAGCAAATGGTGGGTGAGAATAGGGCAGGGGAAGGTTAGGAGATGAGGAGACGCGTGAAGGAGCTGGAACATAAGATATAGATGACTGAAAGGGAAGAAAAGAGAAGGAATGTAATCATAAAAAGAGTGGAGGTGGAAGGGACGGCGCTGGGGACGGCAGTAAAGATAATAGAGGGGATATGGGTAAAGGGAAAAATCGCAGAAGCTAGAGCGATCGGAAGAAGAGGGGGGAACGGAAAGGAGGTAATGCTGGAGGTCAAAATGGAGAGCGTGGAGGCAAAGAGGGAGGTGATGAGGAATAAGAGGGAGCTAAGAGGAAGGAAGGAGAGAATAGAGGAGGATCTAACATGGAAGGAGAGAAGTATACAATGGCGGTTGAGGCGGATAGGAGAGGAAGAGAAAGGCAAGGGGAAGAAGGTAAGGGTTAGTAACGGGAGGATAGAGGTTAATGGAGAGGTATGGTGGTGGGATGAACAAAGAGAGGTGCTAAGAGACGGAAGGGGAAGGGAAAGAGGGAGGGAAAGGGAGAAAGAGACAGGAAATGGGAAGGGAAAAAACAATTAGGGGAGGCACGAGGAGGAAGGAGAAAGGGTGACATGAGCGGGTGGGGGGGGGGGGGGGGGAGAAAAAATGAAGGATGGGATTCTGGAATGTAGTGGGGCTGTCGAATAAAGACAAAGAATTTCGGAAGGAGATAAGTCAGTGGGAGGTGATAGTGTTAATGGAAACGTGAGTGGAAGAGACAGGATGGCGTGGGGTAAGAAGAACGCTGCCGGCAGGGTATGAATGGAAGACGCAATGGGCGAAGAAGAAGAACAGGAAGGGTAGGGCGAGCGGGGGAATAGTGATAGGGGTGAGAGAAGAAATGAGTGAGGGGGAGATCGAGGGGGGGGGGGGGAGAAGAAGAGGGGCTGATGGCACAAAATATAAAGGCAGGAGAGGAGATTTGGATTGTGGTAGCAGTTTATGTAAACAGAGATATGGAAAAGAAAGTATAAAACGTGAGAGGATGGATGGAAGTGCAGAGGGTGGGGGAGAGAGTGATAGTAGGAGGAGATTGGAATGCGAGGATGGGCAAGGAAGGGGGAAGAGTGGAGGGACTAAAGAGAGAAGAGCGGGAGGGGGAAGGCGCTCGCAGAACAAAAAGATAAAAGGGGAGGGAAGGAGGCTGACGAAAATGATAGAAGAAGTAGGATGGAAGATTTTTCATGGGAATATAAAGGCAGATGAAGAGGGAGAATATACGTACACAGGGGGAAGGGGGGAGACGGTGATAGATTATGTGATAGGAGATGAAGATACGAGAGAGGGAATAGAGAGTATGGTAGTGGGAGACGCAGTGGAATCGGACCATCGTCCATTGATAGTGACGATGAAGACAGGAAAGGCGTGGAGAAGAGAGGAGAAGAGGCAGGAAAGAAAGATAGGGAGTGGAAAATGGTCAGGTAAAATGAAAGAGGAGTATTCAGCAAGGATGGAAGAAGTAGAATTAAAGGGAGAGGGAATACAGGAAATAGTAGATGGGATAGGGGAGGAAATGAAAAAGGTGATGAAGAAGAGTGAGGAGGAAGGGGGAAGGGATAGGAGGCAGCGAAGGGAAGGATAGTGGGATGGGGAGAGCAGGGAGAAGAAAGAGGGAGAAGTACAGAGAAGGGAAAAAGGAGTATAGGGAGATGTGTGAGAGAAAAAAGCGAGAGGAGTAAGAGAGGCTAATAAGAGAGGTGGCGGAGGCTAGTACGGAGAGTAAGGTATGGGAAATAGTGAATAGGGGAAGAAAAGGGGGGGAGAGAGTGGATGAGAGGATAACGAAGGAAGAGTGGAAAGAATATTTCGTGGGACTGCTGGGGGGCGTAGGGAATAGGGTGATGGCGCGGACGGAAAGGGCGGCCAGGGAGGGGAGAGAGGAGGAGTTGAGCAAAGAAGAAATCAGGAAAGCTCTGAGAAAGACAAGAGAGGGAAAGGCTATGGTAGTGGATGAACTACCAAGCGAGGCATGGAAGTGCGAAGTGGGAAAGGACGTTGGAAATGGCGTGGGAAATATGTAGAATGGTGCGGAGGGGGGAGGGATGGCCGCAAGGATGGAAAGATGGAATAATAGCACCGATAATAAAGAAAGGAAAGGGAGTAAGGGAGGAAAGGATTACAGGGGAGTGACGTTAATGCCGGCGCTGTATAAAATATACACGCCGGTACTAGCGAGGAGACTGGAGGAGGAAGTAGAAGAAAGAGGAATGATACCACCGTACCAGACAGGGTTCATAAAGGGGGTGGGGACAATTGACAATGTATATGTGCTGAATTATCTGGTGAACAGACAGGTCAAACAAACGAAGGGGAAGTTGGCGGCGTTCTTTGTGGATTTGAAGGCGGCGTTCGATTCGGCGGACAGGGGGGTACTGTGGAAGGCGTTAGAGAGGAGAGAAGTGAGAAAGGGCCTAAGGGAGAGGATAGAAGAGGTATACGAAGAGACAGTAAGTAGAGTGAAGGTGGGGGGAGAGATAGGAGAGGGCTTCTGGACGGCGAAAGGGGCGAGACAGGGGTGTCCGATGAGTCCCATGTTATTTAATATGTTGACGGCAGATATGGAGGAACAGCTGAAGAAGGGAAGGTGGGGAGGAGTAAAAGTAGGGGAACGGAGGATTTGCACGTTGTCATACGCGGATGATGTGGTGGTGGTGGCGGAAAACGAGGAGGAGATGGAGAGTATGATCAGGAGATTAGAAAAGTATTTTGAGAAAAGGAAATTGGAAGTGAATGTGGGAAAAACGAAGATCATGAGATTTAGGAAGGGGGGAGGGAGATACAAGAGGGGGAATTGGAGATGGAAAGGGAAGAGAATAGAGGAGGTGAAGGAATTTAAATACCTGGGGTATGTATTTAAGAGAAATGGGGGGCAGGAAGCACATATAAAGGACATGGTTAGAAAGGCGGGGGTGGTGATGAAACAGGTATGGGGGATAGGAAAGAGGAAGTTTGGGAAGAAATGGGAGAGAAGGATGTCGCTGTTTGATACACTGGTGTGGACAGTGATGGGATACGGGGCAGAGATATGGGGTTGGGAAGAAAGGGAGGAAATAGAGAGAGTGCAGGAAAGATATATCAGGTGGACGTTGGGTATAGACTGGAGGTCGCCGGGATATATGGTGAGAGAGGAGGCAAAGAGGGACAAGCTGAGAACGAGGGCAGGAAGAAGAGCGTGGAAATTTGAGGAGAAGCTGAGGAGTGGGGAGGGGAGTGAATTGGCGAGGGCGTGCTGGGAAGAGATAACGGAGCGGGGAAGGGAAAGGGTAGGGGAGATATCGAGCTGGGAGAAGGGAAGGAAAGAAATCTTGGATAGGGGTGCAGGAGGGAGGGAGCAAGAGGAAGAACAGGGAGAAGGAGGATACGAGAAGATAGAAAAAGAGGATCGTAGAGGACAGGAAAGGGAGAGAAAAAAAAATAGTGAGATCGAAATATAATAGGTGGTATAGGGTGATAAGAGCAGAGGGGATACTCAAGTACTTGAAGAAAGAATGGAGCGAAGAAAGATGTAAACGGATAGCAAGGTTCAGAATAGGAAATGAGATGAGAGAAGGTAGGTATTGGGAGAGAGAGGAGGATAAAGTGTGTAGAGTATGTGGGGGGTAGGAGGAGTCGTGGCGCACGTGCTAGAGAGGTGCAGATGCGGCGAGGGGGACGAGCGGGGGATCGGGGAGAAGATTAGAGAGATTCTGGATGAAGGGGGAGGGAGGCGGAATGGATGAAGGAGCTGGAGAGGATTAGAGGGGAAGTAGGAATAGAAGAGGAGGAAAGGGAGGGAGAACAGTTGTGAAAGAAGGATTGGAGTGAAAGAGAGGAAACGGAAGTCGGCACGAGGGGGGACAGGCGGTAGAATAAGAGTAAGTTAAAAGAATGGAAATAAAGGAGAAAGTGTAGAGAAAAGGAGGGAGAGGGACGAGCGTGCGGATAAAGCGAGCAAGCGAGGAGGACAAGCGAGCGAGGCGTGCGAGCGAGGCGAGAGAGACTAGCGAGCGGAGGATAAGGATGAGAATAGATGGATGAGAGAGGAAAAAAAATGGGACATGTGGAATGAGATATGTGGAATGGGATATGTGGAATGGGAATAGGATATGTGGAATAGAATGTGAAAGAGGATAAAAGGATGTAAGGAGAAAGAAAGGAGATTTAAAGAAAGGACCTTTAGAAAAAACTTGTAACCCGTCAGGGAACAATAAATATACATACATACATACATACTGTGACGTGACATTTTGCCTCGCCACCCGCACGGAGTGGTGTCGACCATGGGGTCGGGTTTACGACCCTACGACGACGCTCTTCGATAGACCACCCGGAGAATTTCGACTCATTTTAGGATAAGTTTTGCGTTGTTTTTGTAGTTTAGTACCTGCATTGTAGCGTGGCGAATAATTCATTGGGCAGAATGTTCGTTAAATTAATAGAAAGAATTTAATTTTATAGTTTGGAGTAAGACCGGCAGTTATTTCTGCCATAGAAAGTGTGAAATCCCGTGTCCCGCTCTCGAGCTCACTCGCCGGTGAGGAATAACTTGGGACTCGCGAGTGGCGGTGACGTGTCGCGGGGTCATCTCGCTCGTGGCCGAGCCGTGCATCGTTGGCCCAAGAGGGTTCGAGCGATACTTTGCTCATTACGCAGGCGAATATTCGCCATCATTATTCGTGGGTGATAGGGATGCCAACGGAGACATTGGGAATTGGACCGATATACAGCGTCACCCGCTCCGAGTGACTAAGCAACCTTGGTGTTGCACCCTCCCCTACTGCCTCCTCAGTCGTCGTGGACCGTGAGATTCGGCGCCTCATTTGAGGGGATCTTTGGGACGGAGCCAGCAACGCGGTGCTGTTTTGCCTGGTGGCGTTTATTGTGGGCCCACCGCCTAATCAAGGGACGCTTTGATTACGCGAGGGAGGTCTCCCCCGTTGCTGGTAATCATCCACGGGATCCCAGGAGGAGGGCGATTTAGGGGCAGCATATCATAGCTGCGAGTAGAGGCTCGCACACGGTTTTGGTCGCGGGTGGGGTGGTCCCTTCGTCACCGTCACACGTCACTCAACGAAGAAAGCGAGAAAATTAAGGAAAGTAGGGAGATAAGACACCGGCGGGGCGATGCGAGAGAGTGGGGCGCGCGAATCGAGGAGAGAGTGGGCCACCGAGGTAAGTCGAGCGATTATTGAGGATCATTAGAGGAGTCGTAATTTTTCGGGAGTCGAACGAGGAGCAAGAAGTAGTGGTACGTGCTCAAGTACCGGACAACGGAGGAACTCGGTGAGCCCAACTCTCCTCACGCTTATTTCTGCATTAATATTCGGAATTCTTTTCTCGTCTTGTCCATCATGCGTTAATTTTGAAGAGTAGCGACCACGGTCAATAGCGATAGTCTCGCGATCGTGGTCGTGAATAATTGTTTTTTGAGTATTTAATTGAGTTTGAGTAATTGAGACTGACGAATTGGACTAGGAGAATGGGCGAGAAGAGAATTCCTCCGAACTGGTCTGAACAGTTTAGTGTCGAATTTATTGAATCTTTTCCCTATCGTATTTTTGCCCAATAAATTATGCCCTTTAGGTAATTAAGTTTGCGCGTCACTATTCAGTAATTTTAATTAGACTTTGCGCATTTACTTGAATTAATTAAAATCATCGGTGAAATATTATTTCGTATGTTGAGCATTTCTTTCGATCAAGTTGCGGGCTCAAGGCCTCGCGCTCGAGACAATGGTACGCTCTCGCGTGCCGCGCTTGTTTATCTTTTCTCTCTCTCGCGGCGTATACTCGCCGAGCGCGGAGAGCCAGAGTCTCGTACAAAGCCGTCGAATTATTTTGCGTTATTTCGTTCGTATAATTTATCGTATTTTTCGTGTACCGGGTAAGCCATAAGTGATCATCTTTTCCGTATTTCCGATGCCTATTTCGACTCTTCTAGAATTCCGTCTGCGCAATTATATTACCTCGGGTAATTATTACTACCTCGGTTAATTATTACTACCTCGGTAAATTTACGAAAATATGCAATTAATATCTCAGTCATTTATTCGCAATAGCATTACTATCTGTACCTCGGTCATTTCTTCGCAATAGTTTTACTACCTTTTATCTCGGCCATTTAATCGCAATAATTTTACTATCTCTATCTCGTTCATTTATTCGATACAGCGCAATTATATTACCTCGGTTAATTATTACTACCTCGGTTAGTTATTACTACCTCGGTAACTTCACGAAAATATTCAATTAAGATCTCAGTCATTTGTTCGCAATAGTCTTACTATCTGTACCTCGGTCATTTCTTCGCAATAGTCTTACTACCTTTACCTCGGTCATTTAATCGCCATAATTTTACTATCTCTATCCCGGTCATTTATTCGTTACAGCGCAATTATATTACCTCGGTTAATTATTACTACCTCGGTAAATTCACGAAAATATTCAATTAATATCTCAGTCATTTATTCGCAATAGTCTTACTATCTTTACCTCGGTCATTTCTTCGCAATAGTCTTACTACCTTTACCTCGGTCATTTAGTCGCAATAATTTTACTATCTGTATCTCGTTCATTTATTCGTTACAGCGCAATCATGTTACCTCGGTTAATGATTACTACCTCGATAAAATTTCGTTTAGCATTATTGTCTACCCGTGTCGTTACTATAGCATATTTGGTCTTCTCGAAATGAGTAATTAGAGAAGGATCTGGCAAATGTATCGGATACCATCCGAAGAAGTATTGTGAATCTGAAGTTGAAGCATTATCTTGAATAAATCCTCGAAGGAGGTATTAATATTGAGTTCCGAGTTATTGTCACTCTACTTTGACCCTGCCCCTCTACCTTTTCGTCCCTCAGGTGAGCTGAGCTAGTCGAGTTGCCCTCGATCTCGCCTCACCCGTTCGTTCGTGCCCTACGCAATTCCGGGATTCTTATCGAAGCAAATAAATAAAAGTCGGTCCATAACCGGCTGTACTTGGTACCTGGCGCCCAACGCTTTGACTCGAACTTTCCCTTGGCTTGTGGTCAATTCTTTAGTCTTTTTGTCCGGCATGAAAGGTACGGGTGATATGCCCGATCAGGAAGTGTGGTAGGAAAAATCTCGTCACAATACATACATACATATATACATACATACATACATACATATAGGATATAATATGTAGATTAAAATTTGTTCCTATTAAAACATAATTTTTGTAATAATATTTATAATGTTTGTTTGATTTTAGACACGCGTACTACGCGTTACACGTGCAGTTACAATGATATTTTCGAAATGCTGAAAAATAACTTGCACACGAGTTTTGCTCAGCAAGTTGCCATTTTCGAGGAGAAAGTTGCGTCGAAATTATCGATACATTTTTCGATTTGTAGTGATTCCAAAGAAGCACTACGACAACTCGTTGTAAATTATATAAGAAATGGCAAGAAGCACGTCGAAATAATGATCATTTTCAGAAGAAATATGAAACTTGGTTGAAAACTTCAGTAACTATTTTCGTAAGTAATTTAATTAATTTCTACAAAACTCGACTTGTTGGCTAATGCAGACAATTTAATGTTGTTTTTTTTCTCAGAATTCTATTACACACGTTGGGACATCGTCATCATCTGTGGCTGCAGGTAAACCTGGCCGACCACGACAATCGACTTTCGAGGAATCGAGTCGACGAACAAGAAAAAGAATGGCCTCACTCGACTGACGAATCTTCTGGTTCTTGGAATAATTCTTCTGACGACGACGATTAATATTTTTTTTGTGTTTAAAATTCATCAATCATGTAACAATGTTTTTACAGTTAAAAATTAAAAAAATCATTCTGAATGCATTGTAAATAATTTCTTCCTCCTACCGGTCAATTATATCTATATTTATAAACTATTATTAAAAATTTCTAATACAGAACAGTCAAAATAAGAAAATATTAATTTCTCATAGTGAACAGTTGTTTGTGAGTGGTGTCAACCAATACATCAGGTCCGCCATTTTGTTTTCTCAAAATTTTTATTTCAGATTTGAAATCAGCGAGTTTAAAACCATACATTTAGCGATTTTCCCCGAAATCGGATGGTTTTTAGTAGCGTAAATAGTCACATCCGGTCCGCCATTTTTTTTTAATTTTTATTTCAGATTTGAAATCAGCGAGCTCAAAACCATACATTGAGCGATTTTCCTAAAAATCGGATGCTTTTTAGTAACGAAATAGTCACTTCTGGTCGCCATTTTGTTTTTTCGAAATTTTTATTCGAGATTTGAAATCAGCGAGTTCAAAAACTAAAGAATCACCTTCCACATTTTAAGTACCCGCATTTCCCTATGTTTGCCCACCTTCTCGAAATCCAGCTCACTGTGCGACGAGCGGTCGTCGTGGCGCGGCCTGTGGCTCCCAAAGTTTATCGCGGCGGCGAAGGGAGTGCGAGCGCGGAGGCGTCGGATCCGTGCCCAACGTCTCAAATTGTGAAGCGAGGATGATTTCTCTTCGGAGTGTGACGATTGGAACCTCGAGGGGGCCCCGAGGATATTTTTTGTCTCCGATTCTTGTTCGGCGAGGGGCTAGCTCCCTCAAAGCCACCAGTTGGGTTGCTAGACTATGTTGTTTCGCTCGGGGTTGAAAACTAATCAATATGTTGTGTTAATAATTGCATCGAATTTTTTTTTTTCAATAAATTGTTAGTTTTGAAGTTTTAACTCCGTGTGTTCGGGTTTTATTTCTTCGATACCCTTCCCATTCTTTATATGATTTTCTTTCAGGGATGGGCAACATTGAATCAAAAGTATTTAAATACATCATTAAAATACAAAATGCTTTTCCACTCGTCATTTATTTCGGGTACGAGTGACGAATGAATTTCCACTCGCCATTCGTTTCGCGTTCGAGTGACGAGTGGTTTTTCATTCTGTATTTAATTCGCGTCCGAGTGACGAGTGGATTCCCGCTCGTCATTTATTTCGGGTACGAGTGACGAATGAATTTCCACTCGCCATTCGTTTCGCGGTCGAGTGACGAGTGGTTTTTCATTCTGTATTTATTTCGCGATCGAGTGACGAATGGATTCCCACTCGTTGTTTACATCTGAACGAAGTGAAGAGTGGGGGAACCATTCGAACGCCGTCTTCGGTTCGAGTGGAAAAACACTCGTTATTTGTTTACTTTCAGATCCGAATGAATTTCCACTCGACAAATTTTTCGAAAAAGATGGATTCTTGAATCAATAATTCCTTTAAATTAAAATGAATTTCCACTCGATATTCGGTTCAAATACGAGTGGAAACTTATTGACGTGATGCAGTGAGAATAAGATAGATAGATAGATACATAGACAGAGAGACAGAGAGAGATTGAGAGAGAATAAGAGAGATTGAGAGAGATTGAGAGAGATTGAGAGAAAATGAGAGAGATTGAGAGAGAATGAGAGAGATTGAGAGAGGATGAGAGAGATTGAGAGAGATTAAGAGAGAATGAGAGAGATTGAGAGAGAATGAGAGATAATAAGAGAGATTGAGAGAGAATGAGAGAGAATGAGAGAGCATGAGAGAGATTGAGAGAGATTGAGAGTGAATGAGAGAGATTGAGAGAGAATGAGAGAGATTGAGAGAGAATCAGAGAGATTGAGAGAGGTTGAGAGAGAATGAGAGAGATTGCGAGAGAATGAGAGAGAAAGAGAGAGATTGAGAGAGAATAAGAGAGATTGAGAGCGATTTAGAGAGAATGATTGATTGATGCACTTTATTTAGCAATTTGCTACTTTGTTTTCACATTGTTTTCTCGTACAATTTAACTTACTAACACTAATTATTATACTATTTATTCTATTGAGAATATATTTCGTTTCCTCTTACGTTTCTATATCGATATTACCTTTTATATATTGGACTAGCTTCCGCTTGAAACTAGCCGTTATCTTATCTTCTTTTATATTTTTCGGTATTTTATTATACATTATACCTTTGTATATTAGCGATTTCTCTGCTGTTTTTGTCCTGCTATACCTTAAATCCAATTCATTTCTCCTTCGTGTATTGTAATTATGCCTATCACTTACCCTACTGATTAACCTATTTAAATACCCCGGGCTAATTTCATTTTCCATTATATATATCATCACGCATACATTAAATATCATTCTTTGTCTTATCGTCATAAACATCAACACATTTAACATTTCTCTAATAGGAGTGTATCTATCACATCGCAGTATCGCCCGCATTGCTCTTTTTTGGGCTCGTTGTAACATTTGTAAGCTGTATCCGTTCATGTTCATCATAATTGTGCTGCAATATTCGAAGTGCGGTGCCATGATAGTCTTATAAATCGTAACTCTTGTATATGCTGAGACAAACTTATTTATTCTGTATAAAAAACTTACTTTTTTGCCTACTTTTTTTGTTACATATTCAGCTTGTCGGTTAAATGTTAAATGTTTGTCAATTATTATCTCTAAATACTTAGTCTCCTCTATATCTTCGATCTTGTCATTTTCTATAAAAATATTACATCTATTCATTGCCATTTGCTTATGTGGGTCATGTATCATCATAAAATTAGTTTTCTTAATATTTATTTTTAACGAGTTTCGTTTTAACCATGTACACTGAAACTTCTATTAGCGGACACCTCTCTAAAGCGGACACCTCTACTAACGAACATATTTCCAATGCACCGGCCTCATTACATTGTTTCTTATGGGAGGAAAATCTCCATATAGCGGACCCTCTCAAAAGCGGACACCTCCGTTAACGGACACTCAATAATTGGATATAACGGATACTAGATCATAAACTTCGCGTGTTGTGAAAACTTTGTAAACGTAAACAATATCACCGCTCATATCGGGTTCAGGTCGATGATTTCTATTTCAGTATCCTTGTGTTCATCGAGCAAATCAGACGCTTATATTCGATTATTTATCATGTCTCAAAAGACGTTTAACTTTGAGAGACAAAATTGATATCATAAGAAGTTGCGAAAGTAAAAAATTAAGGGTTCGTGAAGCCGCTTCGAAATTCGATATCGGGAATGTTCATTAGACAGTTTTCGGGGAAATTTTTCGATTTTTTTTTTCCACGAAAGGGCTAATCGGAATTCTACTCAGTATTTTTTTTCTGATGGTGGGAGGCAATAAACAACTCCGCAGGATTTTTTCAAAATGGAACAAGGCATCAGTGAAGAGGAAAAAATTGTTTTTTGTTAATTTACCCCAAAACTGTCTAATGAGCTTTTATCCGATGATGACATATTTTTTACGAAAAGGGCAAAAAAAAAGATTATTTTTTTAATCGTTTAAATCCGATCAGTAGTTACGATGTTATGATTTTTACAAAATTGAGACTTCATTAATCATTATCTCGAGAACCAACAATAGTGGGGGATGAAATTTTGGTAAAATGTGATGGATATATTGTCCTTTGAAATGCCCATACTGAATACTTTTTTTGAGGCAATAAAAAAAACGGGGTGGCTGAGTTGACGAAGAATGTCCCATATTGAAAACGATGTAGCGAGGAATCCGAAAACTCAAACATCGATTTTAAATTTTATTAAAAGAGTGAAGAAATAAAATGTTGGTTACAAATAAGTGTAAATAAACGCAATAGTTTCCATGTATAACAGAAAAAAAAATGAAAAACTGTTTTGTCTCCAAGTAATATGTTTGTGTCTTATTTTCTGTATGCGTATATATACGTATAGCTGAAATCCCAAAACCTCCCTAAAGCGGACACCTCCGCTAACGGACAATTTTGGTTTGCACGGTCACTGTCCGCTATACAGAAGTTTCACTGTAGTTATTTTCTCCATATCACAATTTAACTTCCGCTCAATTTCATCAGCATTTCCATCATTTACATAGACCATCATATCATCTGCGAACATGCTGCACGCAACATATTCTAGTTCTTCGCAATATCATTTATATACAATATAAACAGCAGTGGACCCAGTACCGAACCTTGTGGCACACCGTGTTCTATATTCATTTCAGCTGACATTTCTTGCTCGTATTTCACTATTTGTTTCCTGTTCGTCAAGTATGATTACGTCATCCAAGTATAGCGCCTTCAAATCCGTAGCGTTTTAATTTATTTAATAAGATTTTCTTGTTTACTGTTTCAAACACCCTTCTAAAGTCGATAAATATTACACCTATCATCTCTTTATTGTTCATGCGCTCTGTCCAATCTATTAATGTTCTTTGTAGCGCACCTTCACATGATAACCCTTTCGTAAACCCCGATTGTTCTTCTACTAAGATCCCATTTCTTATCCAGATAGTCTATTAATTGATTTTTCACCACTAGTTCCAATACTTTTTCATATATAGGTAAAACATTATAATCGGTCTATAATCTTCCGCTTTAATACTTCCTTTGATTTTTTGAATTGGCACTATGGTCGAAGTCTTCCAGTTTTCTGGGCAGATTCCTTCTTCTAGTGATTTATTGATCACTAGAAAGTAATATGATATTAAGAGAGATTGAGAGAGAATGAGAGAGATTGAGAGAGATTAAGAGAGAATGAGAGAGAATGAGAGAGATTGAGAGAGAATGAGAGAGAGATTGAGAGAGAATAATAGAGAATCAGAGAGAATAAGAGAGAATCAGAGAGAATGAGAGAGATTGAGAGAGAATGAGAGAGAGATCGCGAGAGAATAAGAGAGAATCAGAGAGAGTGAGAGAGATTGAGATAGAATGAGAGAGATTCAGAGAGATTGAGAGAGAATGAGAGATATTAAGAGAGAATGCGAGAGAATGAGAAAGAATGAGAGAGATTGAGAGAGATTGAGAGAGATTAAAAGAGAATGAGAGAGAATGAGAGAGATTGAGAGAGATTGCGAGAGAATGAGAGATACTGAGAGAGGATGAGAGAGATTGAGAGAGAATGAGAGAGAATAAGAGGATGGAGAGAGAATGAGAGAGATTGAGAGAGAATGAGAGAGAATGAGAGATATTGCGAGAGAATGAGAGAGTTTGAGAGAGGATGAAAGAGAATTAGAGAGAATGAGAGAGATATTGATTGATTGATTGATATTTATTATATGCCCTAGTTTAACTGTGGGGCAAACAAATTACAAGATTAGACAAAGTAGTACACTAAGAACAACATTGAATAATCACATGAAAAAGATTACAAGTAAATGTCTTAGAATAAGCAACTAGTGGCTTTATGAGAGAGCAAGCTAGGACTTGAGACCACGACAGAATGAACTAAAACTAAACTAAATCTATGCGCATTACACAATGATCGACGTTAGTCAGAATTGACCATTGAAGTTGATATTCAAGTAAAGAATACATATAGTCCTACAAAATAATGTAACAGTAGATATAGTTCCTAAAAAATAATGTAACAGTAGAATATACTCTCTCTAAATATATACTAAAATATACAAAATATACAGAAAAGTGTAGAGATACACGATATACGATATTAAATATGACAACAATATACAATCGAGTATATACAACTAAAATATACAAGAATATACCAAAATTGTCACTGTCTAGACTCACTCTCAAATAAGTGGGAGAAAAGGAGAGACTTAAAGACTTCTATGGAACTAGCAGAGGTAATGGGAGGGGGAAGAGTGTGCCAGAACTGAGCTCCGGCAATACTAAAAGAATTTGCAAGGGCTGCGGTCCGATGAAGTGGAATATGAAAATAGGTCGAGGCATGAGGATGACGTGATGAACGCCGCAGTGAAGGGTCAATGACTTCGAGGAGGTCGCTTATATAGGAGGCTGGACGAAGGAAACGAATGTGATACATGTATAAGCCTAGAAAATAATGTCTGCGATTTCGAACAGACAACCACCTCAAGCGGTGTCGATACGGAGTTTTATGGTCATCCCTGCGCAGATCGAAAATAAATCTGATTGCACAGTTGATGAGTTTCTGAAGCTTAGTATTAAGTTCATCTGAGAGATCTAGGTAAACCAGACAGCAGTAGTCGATGTAGGGAAATATAAGAGTTGTAACAAGTTTCGCTTTAAGCTGCTGCGATAAAGAATTTTTGTGATACTTGAGTTTATGAAGGGTGTAATGTACCTTCTGAGAGATCGCAGCAATGTGACGATTCCACGTGAGATTCGCACTCATAACTACACCGAGATTCTTAGCTTCCGATACATAGGGAAGAGCAGTTCCATCTATAATAATTTGGCCAATGCTGTGGAGGTCAATCGACTTGACATAGGCATCGCTGCCCAAGATCATAACCTTGGACTTGGAGAGGTTGAGCTTAAGGCCATTAGCGTTGGCATAATTGAAAATCGCAGCTGCATCTTCAGCAATGAGCTCAATCCCGTGCACAATGTCCGACGGAGAAATCGACAAATAAATTTGCGTGTCATCAGCAAATATCATATGATCAGAATAGTTAAGTGACCGACTTATGTCATTAATGAACATAGAGAATAAAAGCGGACCTAAGACTGAACCCTGAGGTACACCTGATGTAGTAGGTCTCCATAGCGAAGTAAGATTCTCATCGTCGATCACCGACTGCGTACGTCCAGTCAAATAGTGGAAGAACCAGGAAAGCGTCGACTCCGAGAACCCGAATGATTTAAGTTTAGTGAGGAGACGCAAATGACAAACAGTATCGAAAGCCTTGCTGAAATCGAATAAGATAAGAATGGTAATCATACGCTTGTCGATTGCTCGTCGGACATCGTCACCCACTCTAATTAATGCTGACTGAGTACTGTAATTCGGCCGGTAACCCGACTGCCTTAAATCTAACAAATTGTTTACGTCGAGGTACGACTTGATTTGCTGGAGTACCACCTTCTCAAAAACTTTAGACAATTCGGAGAGGTTGGCAATTGGTCTTGTGTCTGACGGAGATAACGGTGTTCTAATCTTCGACAACGGTCGAATGAAAGCACGACGCCATGCAGAAGGGAAGTACCCAAGCCGAATCGACTCGTTGAAAAGAGCTGTGAGCAACGAGGAAATCGCCGGAAAAGCTGCGTGAACACAGAAAAGTGAAATGCGATCTGGACCTGCGGAATAGGAAAAAGGTGAGGAGCTGTTAACAATTTCGAGAATTTTTCCGGGAGAAGTAGGAGAAAGTGAAAAAAGGAGTTGACTTTCGGGAATGGAAGAAGTGGCGCTGGTGAAGTCTTCGATAGTGCAGGGAGGAGCAGAGTTGGAGATGGATGAATAAAAGTTATTGAGTTGATCGGTGGTAAAGAAATGTAATGGTGAGGATAGGGAAGATTTAACAAGGCCTAATCGAGTGAGCGCTTTCCAAATTTTCGAGGGATCACGGATTTCCGCAAGGCTATTATATTCAAAGGTGCTCTTGGCGGCCTTGATATCCGCAGATAATACATTTCGAGCGTGTCTATATATTTCGTACCCAAGTAGGCTGGCAGACCTCTTTGCCTGCTTATAGAGCACATTGTGATCGTGAATTCTATTTCTCAGATCATCGGATAACCATGGCACGGGAGGTTTTTTAACTAAGAAACAGGTAACGGGGGCATGGATATCAAGCGAATCGATGAGAGAAGAGGATATGATATTCGTGAGGCGATCCACGTCTTGCGACGACGTACATGATGCACAGGATACCCCATCCCGCTCGAGCAGAAAGTCTTGAAGGGTTGCGAGAAAATTGGCTGCGACAAACTTTTTATAGTTCCTTCGAACTAGCCGTCGTGGTTGAACGATAGAAACATCAAACGAATAATCTAGTTCTATCAGATCGTGACCGGCAATGAAAGGGCCTTCAGACTTACGGAACGTTAGCATTTTGTTTGGATCGTCTATAATAAAGACATCCAGGCATGAGTCGGTTATGGCTGTATGGTAAGTCGCATCGGACTGGACGATATGCAGTGCATTGGATCGGACAATGTCGCGAAGATGATTAGATTCAAAGTAATCGCGCATGAGATTGCAGTTCAGGTCCCCAGCTACGACTATGTTCCTATAAGAGTGCGTGAAGCGCTGAAACACTGATAAAAAGTCTTGAAAGAGAAGACCCTTCGGTCTTCTGTACATCGATGTAAATAACAAAGATTGAGATTGTTGATAGCGAATATCGATTATTAGGAATACGGGAGCATTAGAAAACTGGCTTGGGGATGCCGCAAGTACATTAGCTTTTAGAGACTTATGAATATAGCACGCAACACCTCCTCCCTCCTTACCCTCACGATCATTTCGAATAATAAAGTAATCGGTAATTTTTATAAGATCATCAGCTATATGAGAATGAAGCCATGTTTCAGAGATAGATATAACGTGAAATTTGCGTGCTTCGAAGTAGAGTCGGATAAAGTCAATATGACCGAGAAGAGAATTTGCGTTAAATTGCGCTATTTTCAGGTGTTTGAAGAAAGAATTGCAAGTAGCTACAGAACCGATGCCTGAAGACTCGATGATGGCAGGCTCTGTAGTAGAAGACCCGATGGTAGAAGACTCGATGGAGGAGGACCCGCAGATAGGTGACTCGATGGCAGCAAACACGACGGTAGAAGACTCGAAGGTAGTGGTCACAATGTTGGCAGGTGCAGCGGAAGATGAAACTCCGACTAGTCAGACCAACTTGGACAGATCATCGTCAGAGTTGATGTCGATGATGGGTTGGCCATCGCCACGTCGGACGGAAATTCGTCCCGATTTCACCCAGACGTACTTATATGATGCCGTTTTTGCCTTAGCTTTGGTTCGAAGCAGGAGTTGGTAAACGTCGGACGGAAGTAACTCGTTGACAAAGACGCTGCCAACCGAGTCGATGGAAATTGTCGATGGCCTCATTGACTGATAAATTCTTCTTCTCGCGTTTTTTACTGACGATGAAGTCTCTTACTCGAGTAGACTTAAGCGAAACAACAAAAGACTGTTTCGTCGGAAGATGTTGGTCAAGATGGCTCCTGGGACCGGCAACTGCTGATTTGCTCTCCATTCTCCGTACACTAAGAATGTCGATGGTGAGATCGCTTACACCCAATGCGTCGAAAACCTTAGTTGCAACGATACGGGGTGAGTTGGTGATGCACGAAGGAACGCCGGAGATGATAATGTCGGATGTGAACTCCGCAGACCTAGTGAGCTGTCTTGAAATAGATGGAGAACGCGCGGAGACATCTCTTGCCATACGCTCAGAGATATCACCAATTCGAGCTTTAAGCTGAAGATTCTCTCTCTTAATTTCAGCGGATTCTGCTTTAGCAATCTCAGAACATTCCTCAAGAGCGGAGATTCTGGTTGCCAAGGCGTCTTGAGTAATCGCCAGATCAGACACGTGATTACGCAGTTCGGTTATGTTAAGCTCGACTCCTTCTAACGTAGCTTGAATTTGCTCGAGTTTTGAGTCTGTTGACGCACTCGACGATTTTAGCTGTTGTTTAAGATCACGTGTTGAGGCAGCCGACACTAGAAGCTGACGCATGATATCGTCAAGAGATGCACTTGGTGCGCCGCGGTGATCCTGAGCCTGCGAAGCATCCTCAAGAGACGCACTTGGCGAGCCTCGGTGAGCCCGAGCTTGCGAGGCATCCACATACGAGGGTGAACGAGGTGTGATCGCTGAGCGATGCATGGCACAAGGATCGCAGCGAAAGTCTTGGATGCTGTCGGGTTGAGTGAAATCGGGTTGAGTTAATTCGTGCTCGAATACCTCTGATGCACAAGCAGCATGGAATGATCGACCACAGCTTCCGGTACACTTTGCAAATTCGCCCGCTCGTATCAGTCGAGAGCACAGCGAACAACGATTTGACATAATTTCTCGGGGTGAATGAGAAATTATCAGAGACAAATATAATTCAACTAGCCTGGTCAGCTGACTTCTGTCAGCGCAAATATAGGCGAGCAGAACCGAGAGAGCGAGAGATACATCGGTAATAATTACTCTCAGTCAGTTTTAGTGGAAGCCAGCATACACACACCGAAATGATGAAATAATAATATGAGTCCAAGTCCAAAACAATATCATGAAGTATAGACGCCTGTTATGAAGAAGACGGAGCTCACACACTCGTCTCGACAGCCGAATACGCGATCACATATATGATGAATACTACGGTTCAGAGCTTCAATACTAAGCCGAATCGCCATCACGCATGAACACACACAAGTCACAATAGTACGACAATTTAAACGAGCATTCGCGTAGGCTATTAATAGAATAGCAAAGTTAGACCGTTACACGGCACACCAATACAGGATAGACTACACACATTAACGCATACCCGTCTACAATGCGCAGATAAGAGACGCGGTAACACAACGTCGCGTCCTCATCAAACGAGACAAAGCGAAAAAATGTACAATTGAGAAAAAGCACCGACACTGCACTCGTCTGACAAAGTTACTGCGGCCAATAAAACGCACCACCGCGACCTATCCACCGACGCACTCGCAAACTTAAACTGACACCCAGTTTGGGTAATGCACGTAATAAAGCACAGAGCCGAGATTGAAACGTCTCCTCAAGACAGACAGAGAGAGAGAGAGAGAGAGAGAGAGAGAGAGAGAGAGAGAGAGAGAGAGAGAGAGAGAGAGAGAGAGAGAGAGAGATTTATTCCGCGCCCTGGGACAGAGTCCCCTCAAGCGCAAATCCGTTAATAAAGTGTGTTACAATAAATTGTTAAGTTAAACAAAAGAAAGTACTCGAGCTTACATTTGTAAAATTATTTTCTAATTACTAATACGAAAAGCCGATAAAGACATATGCCATTGTTATACGAGATTGCCAGACGGGTATAATACAAATGTCATGAAATGATAATAACATAATAACAACATAATAAATAATATAAATGAATAAATAAATAATATAAATAAGAGATAATGCCGGGTATCAATAAAGTCTTATTTTTCGAGTAGACAGCCTTAAGTTAAATAAAGGTTGAATGTCAAAAATTCACAATTAAAGTAAAAACACAATCGCAAGAAATTCATGTAAATTCTCAGAATCATGACAATCATAGAGATCACGAAAATCAGAGGCCATGCACCTTACCCATCGCCCGCTCATGAGGTGCCGAAGCTACTCGATCCACCCCAACACCCAGAGCGGAAAACAGATCCGGATACGCTAAGGACCCTGAGATTCCATCCCCGTACAGTAATTAATCAATGTAAATGAAAAATAAACTAAATCTAGCAATGCCAAGTAAACAAGTTGTACAAAAGATGCCGCATAATTTAATAAAGGCAGGGCGCCAATAATATCCTAATAATAATGTTGTATATTCATAATGAAAATGTCACATGTCAATAGATAGCAGATGTTGGAACAATTTTATTTTAAATGACGATATCGTGTTGGCCTGTCTGATGTCAATAGGAAGAGAATTATACAATATAGGTGCCCTATAAGTAAAAGATCCCCTATAAAATTCAGTGCGACAGTTTGGAATTATCAGGCATTCTCCCTGTACCCTGGTGCTCCTCTGAATTGCTGCATTGCGATTTACAAGTTTACCCTCCAGATGGGTCGGAGTGCCAGTGCTTAGTATAGCATACGTCAGACAACCAAGGAAGTACTCTCTTCTCTTACCCACTTTAAGCCAGCCAAGCCTTCTGTAGTACGGGCTGACATGATCATCTCTCTGCAAATTGAATATGAACCTGACGCACGAATTCAAGGCACGTTGAAGCAATAGATTAGCCTCAGCCGTGATACCCATATATGTGACGCAACAATAATCGAGATGGGGGAACACTAAGGAAGTAATGAGGTGAACACGAAGATTAAATGGAAGAAGCTCTCTGCAGACTTTTAGCTGGTACAGCACCATGTTAATACGTTTGGCCACATTGATGGCATGTGGCTTCCAACTGAGTGTGCTGGTCATTGTTAAACCTAAGTTCTGGACTGCAGAAGCATAAGGTACTTGTGAGTCGCCCACTGTTATCCGAGAAAGAGAGTCCAAGTCAATAGTGTTGACGAGGCGTGCCGTGCCAATGCCAATAGCTTGTGTTTTTTTTTCGTTGAGTTGCAATCCATTCGTTTTCGCCCAATCGAGTATCAACCTGACGTCTTCATTAATCTTGTCAATTCCCTCGGCTAGTTCAGAGGGGTCGCAATGGAGATATATTATATTATATATACAGAGAGAGAGATTAAGAGAGAAAGAGATTGAGAGAGAGAGAAAGATTGAGAGAGAGAGAGAGATATTGAGGGAGAGAGAGAGAGAGCTGTATTTTTTGATTGATTGATTCATTTAATTGAGCATAATTTAGGCTTTGGCTATTACATACAAGTACACAAAAATAGTACATTATGCTACTAGGGAGGAAAGTGCGTGATTTTTGCCGAGTGCGAGGTTTGCTGCCCGAGCGAAGCGAGGGCAGCACGAGCACGAGGTAAAACTCCGCTCCTCCCGTGTGGCATATACTTCTTTTCACCCGACTACGATAAAATGACCAAAAGATACGAAAAACAACACCGAAGGTATGCTCAAATCGCTTCGCATAAGGGAAGTGCGTTCCAACAGATCCCACACAAGCCCTACTTTGACAGACCACTGTGCGTGACAGCGGGGTCCAGGGGCGGAGCCCTTGGGGGGGGGGGCGAAGCCCCCCCGACTCAAGACATATCCGGAGTTTAAATTATTTTTATTTCTCTTAGCGAAATAACACGTCAATTTTTGTCTATCTACAAATTTTTCGTTTTATCGACTGAAAACATAATATGGCAATCATTATTGCTATTGATATTAGTGCATTTGATCGAACTTGGCTTTATGTATTATTAAAAAAAATAAATAAAAAAAACATATATAATAAAGATTTGTTAAAAATATATTGATGTTTTTATTTCGAACAAATACGTTTGGTGGTTGAAGAGAAGACCGAATGTAGTCATTTGCGAAAAATTTACTTTTTTGCCTGGAAATTAACTTTTTTGCCCGGAAATTTACTTTTTTGCCCGGAAATCTACTTTTCTTCCCTCTGGTCAGGAATTGATGACTTTCGACCCGCGTTTCAGGTGCGAAATACGGTCATTTTATCGCACTCGGGTGAACATACATTTTTCTTGCCTAAAGCTAACATCTACTCCCTTGTTTTTTCATACAATTTCTTCTGCCTTCAAATATTCTTTCTCTAATTTTATTGCACCTCTTCGTCTTGTATTATATGTGTGTTATTCATCTACTAATTGCACTTTGCTACTCAAATACCTCGGTAACATTTCATTTTTAACTTTATATAAAAAAACACATACATTAAAATTTATCCTCTGTCTTATGATTAGGAAGCACAGTGCATTCAACATGTTATTTATTCTTGTAAACCGATAACAGCGTACATTTGCTCGCATTGCATGATGTTGCGTTTTCTGTAATATATCCATCCAGTATTCGTTAATGTTTAATAAAAGTGTACTACAGTAATCAAAATGTGGCGCCACCATGGTTTTATGTGTGGTTACTAATGTATTAATTGACACATATTTATTTATTCGATACATGAAGTTCACTTTTTTCGCCACTGTTTGACCACGAATGCGGCATAGCTATCAAATTTTAAGTTGTCAGCTATTATTATACCTGAGTCCTTTATTTCATCTACTTCTTCAATCTTTACATTTTTAATTTAAATTTCAGAGAGAGAGAGAGAGAGAGAGAGAGAGAGAGAGCGAAAGAGAGAATGAATGAATGAATGAACAGATTGTTGTTTATTTAGCGTTCTCCGCTATTTCAGATATTGCGCTTTGCGCTACATGCTATGCTGTCACATATAACATTTAACCTTTTACATGGTTCTTTTTACATTCGTGCATTTTTATATTTGGATTAGTATAATGTATATGTATTCACACTTGTTTTTAGTGATTTTACATTTATATTCCTATTTGTATATTTATATATTGTGGCGCGGCAACTTCTTTGCGGCCATAATTTAACAATTATCGAGAAAAAATCGGGTTATATAGTCAAGTCCGGCTTTTGTTTCCATTTTGGGCGCGACACGAGGTGCGCGAGAAATTTTCGAGAATTTTCTCTGAGAATCGAGGAGTGGGGGAAGGCTCGGGGGAACGTGGGCCCACGCGCCACGAGGCGAGAGAGCCTCAGTTTCGTTTTGACGAGCGAACAGACAGAAGGGCCGAAGAGTAGTAACTCAGTGCGAAATTTTCTATTCTTCGAAAAACTCTATTGTTCAGTAGTTTCGACGTAAATTCTTTCGTGCAGTTCAATAGACGGCCCAGAGCCCCGAAAGTGCTTTTCAACGATAGTGAAAAACATAGTTTCGTGTAGACGAGTCCCCCGACGTCGCACAATCGAGATCCCAATCGGTTCGTCGGGAGAGGAATATAAGTCGTCGAGGACGCGTTCCCGTCTCGGGCTCTATAGAGAGAGAAGCAGGAAGGCGTGATCGTGAGAGGGAACGAGTGCGAGTGAGAGGGGTCTCCATAAGCGAAATACACGGTAATTACGAGACAATTATTGCAGTTATTCCCAATTATTCTCCCCTCACCTCCCTCGCTCCGTGGATGTATTGAATTATTTATTTCGACGTGTCGGTAGCCTCGAACAGCGAATCCACCTCCCAGTGCCGTATTCTCACAAGCTCTATTCCGCGAGATTTCGGTCGGGACACCCGTGGCTAAGGCAAGAGGCCACATGAAAATTAATTCTTCCTGGCGCCCAATATAGTGATTCGTAAAATAATATCTGGATTGATTGAGTCGGCACGCATTTGTCTAAACTGCGCCCCGGTAACAAGCCGCGACCGGGGTTATTGACGGTTTATGTTACAATATTTACATCTACTAACTCTATCTTTATTTTACTCTCTGCGCTCAATTATCCATTTCGCTACTTGTCTCTCAAATTCTCCTCTTAAAATCTCTTAAAAGGGAGAGAGAGAGAGAGAGAGAGAGAGAGAGAGAGAGATAGAGTTTACTGATTATGAAATAGTTGTACTCGTTTTTTTTTATAAAATTCCGCTTACGACTATTAAACTATTGTTTACTCGAATATATTATTTCTAAACTTATTATCTAAAGACAAAAATAGTAGTTATTTTCCGAATAATCGATTATAAAATTCAGTACGGTCCGTCTGAACATATTTAAAGGTCGTGTTAATATAGAGCCGTTCAGGGTGGAGTTGCCTATTTGTCGTTCATTTTCAGGTATCTTATCAGGAATTTTTGTACAGAAAATGTGTGTGTCTATCGCAATGAAACTGCGTGAATATGTTTATTGATATCATTACACAATGCAGGAAGTTTGTTGTCACACAATATTGAATCCTTCACTCCACATCTCTGAAAAAAAATCCAGGCATATTTGTAATCAGAAGACTTGTCTCAATCGTCCAGACTACGGGCAACGTTGAAATTTGACAAATATCATTTGTGGTGAAATAATAAGTTTTACAAAAAAATGACAAACTTGAGTGTTTTCAAAATTGTGCCACCATTTTATAAAAGAAAAAGAAAAGAAACGATTAAAGTTGAGACGATAGAGAACAGTTGTCTGATTACAAATATGCCTGGATTTTTTATTCCGATCATTAAAACAGTCGCAATCGTGTTCCAAGTCGTAAAGAAGTAGTCGTACAGCGCAGCTTGCACCACTTTGAGGATTCATTATTGTTTGACAAAAAAATTCCTGCAGTATGTGATGATACCAATAAACATATTCGTGCAGTTTTATTACGAGAGATACACAAATTATCTTCAAAAAAATTCCTGATAATACACCTGAACGTGAGCGAAAAATAGACTCTACTTTTATATAATTGTCATTGGCTTCTTTATCCTCTATATTGGTATTTAGAGTGACAGGTTGGGATAGCGCGATTGGATATTCATAGGATCCACCACATAAGCCCAACAATGGATATCTCATTCTGAAATAAATATACATAAAAAATATATATTGTGTAACACATACAGCCGATTTTAGTTCCTATTTTATTCTTCTACAATTTCTTATACCTTTTTGGCACGCACCCCTAAATGTTCTTGTTTTCGCCACATCTTTGAAAGAACTGTATCGTAGTTTGCCTCTGGTTGCATTTGGATCGAAGCGGTCTTGTGGTTTGACTTTTGATTGTGATTGAAGTTGAATATCCATAGTTGCCTAATGTACGAAAATGCAATCATAGTAACGTATTTCAGAGAAAGCTTTCTCACAATCACGACAAAAAATAACAGCCATTCTGTTAATTTACTTACTTTCCATGACTGGTGCAAATATTTATCTGAACATGGCATGTTCGAATAATAAACCCGTCAGTAGTTCATGATGTTCTAATTAGCTACAAATCGTTCAAGAATCATCAACAAGTTCAGGCTTAAATCTCGTCGTCTGTCTTCAATCTCGAACATTTGAATGTCGTTTCGGGCCAGCTTCTACAAGATTCTATGAGGTTACAATTCCTTCTTCCTCGTTTTTGCTCCAGATCCTCATATTTTTGCTACAACAGTCCAAGCGGATGTAAGAATTATTCAGACCATTCATTTTACGTTTTTTTTTTTTTATATTGGAAAGACTCACATTTAGATTACCTCAACTCACGAATGTCGTACTTCTATTTCGGATTTCATTGACGTGTCAGTTAACTTCGATATAAGTGTTCCTTTCTCTTCAAAGGGAACCAAATAATTTTCAGTTGTCCTTGGTGAAGAAAGGAATGCAACCGGCGAGTGTTTTAAAGGCTGCGCCATTGAGAGTCATTATGTAAGGCATGGTTTCTAGTGGATGTTGATGTACAGCTGAACAAGGAAGAGGGAGTTGTAGGCTGACGTATGAGATGTTCAGTTAAAACAAGTTACGATTTCTGTGATTATGAAACGGCTCTTGTTTGTTAAAATATACATTCAATTCATTGACGTTTCGGCCCTGATCGGGGTTCTCCCTGCTTATAGGCTAATTCAAACATTGAGTTTAAATCGATTTACCCATTATAACCGAGTTGCTTAATTGTTGTATATAAATGGCACGTTTATTTGCAAATTCATGTATTATTTTTATCAATATACACGGGATATGCAATATAATGAGTGATGAAGTGTTGTGTACTACACGTTTGTTAATCGATTTTCATGAACATAGCTATTTTAAAGTGGCACCACGAGTAGAATGCATTCTTATTTTATGATCGCGAACAAAATTAGAATTTTATTTTGATTTTATTACTTTAAATAATAATATTTTTGTTAAACAATTTTATTTTATCGCATACATTGTAATTCACGAGATAACTCTCATGTTACACGGAGAGAGTTCTATACTCATTTTCGAAAGAAGCTTCACCAATTTTTGGCATGGGGAATACAAAGGGAAAAACAGACTTCAATTCAGTTTTCTTTTTTTTTCGAGACCATACCAAACATTAACGTTGTTATACGCAGAATAGACCTGAGTGCCTTTCCTATTTTTGTCTTACTTACACAGCATGTGCCATCGCAGGCATGCGTGAAGGGTTGTAGTGGTGAGGAGAACAGACTTGGGAGAGAGTGTGCTGAATGTTTGATTTCACATGGTGGCGTTAAAGTCTTCCACTCTCTTATTATTAATTTATAGTACTAACGATTTGTAATGTTTTACCTTCTAAATTGGTATGGTTCGGAACTAAATATTGGACTTTCAAATTCCGCTTATTATAACGTTTTAGCCAGTTAAATATGTATGTTGTGAAGATTATCTACAATAAAGAAGAACCCCATAACCGAATGTCTTCTTCCATAGAATATCTTAGTCATAATATATTTTACAAAATTATGCACTAGAAAATGGTATGGTCCCAATCTAAAATGTAACGCGTTCTCACCCAGTTAATTACTTAGATATACTCATTGTTGCGACAATTTGAGCCTGTTCCTTCGTTGATATAAAAACATACTAGTTTTCGGTACAAAATTCTCCCCGTGTAGCATCTTCTTTGGTCTCAGATTTAAACTTTGATAAGCATATAGTTTCAATGGAAATACATTTTTCATAATTTTTCCCTCTCGTATCCACTCATTTATTGTATACTTAAGCACTCTGAGTTCATAGGCAACATATGTGGACGCGAGAGAAATTTCGATAATAATGCCTACGGCGGAACTAGTAAAAAATACTGAGAATGTACTGACGGTTGTATACGTGCGGTCGGTATACGGCTCTGGCGATCTCCCAAGTTAAGCAGTATTGGCCGAGGCCACTACTTGGATGGGTGATCGCTTAGCCATGCACTGGCTTGGCGCGCCGACTACCGAGTGGAAGGCAGTTTTACTTAGCTGTAACGTCCGCCAATGGTTTCGATTAAGGAAACCAGTCGCGACGTTTTTCTTATAAACTGAAAAGATACATTGAAAAGATACAACAGATCCATTAGCGCGAAAGACACAATAGACCCAAGCGTACCGTCATTAGGCCCTAATAAAGTAATTTACGGGTACTTCAGTCGGAATATAATGGCCAGACCCATTAAGGAGCATTAAAGTCTAGATGAAGAAGCAAACAGAAATTTCCAGGGAAAAACCCAATATTTAAGAATGACGAAGAAGAAAAAGAAATAGAATAAGGCGCTTAGAATATTCGACGTAACTCTCAAGAATATTCTAGAACATTAAATTAAAACATTTTATTTAGTTATTCATTTTTTTTTCCTTCTCTAACAAAACATTTTCGCATTCGTCAAGATAAACTTTAAATATAGAAGGAACAAACAAAACACCCCAAATAAACAATAGCTGAACAGAAAGGAACGAGTGACTACAAAGCGACGACGAGATAAATAAATTTGTGGTTAACAAAAAAGAACAAAAAAAATACTAAGCAAGATAAAAATAGGATAAATAAATATAATAAAAATTTAATAAATAATTAACAAATATAAAAAATTATAAAATTGTGGAGGGAGATGGGCGTCCCGAAACAATTTTGGGGACATGGAAAATTTCACCCAAAGTTGAAGAAAGGTCCCTGTGCGGAAGAGAGGGAGAAAGCCCCGAAGCACCGGAACGGGGAGTTTGGAGGGAAACTTCGGGTCGAAGTTACATGATTGGTCCCGAATTTTCCGCCCAAGTTCCGGAGGGCACAACCTCCATTAGAATATTATTTAAGCTCGCGCACTGCACTTTTAGTCGGTCATTTTTCGTTTTTCAACCATAGTATCCACCGGAGAAATCTCCACGACATTTAGTCCATTAATAAAGTAAAGTTCAAAGTATCAAGAAAAAAAATACAAGAACCTTATAACCAGTTTAAGTAAGAGTAGTACGCAATAAAGTAAACTAAAGGAAAGATAGAAATCGAGGAGAACGACAAAAAGAGCAGTGCCTATTTGGAGTAAGTAAAAGACTGTTATCGAGTTTCGAGCTTAATCTCACACGTTTAGTTTAATAAATTTTTTTTGATATATTAACCCCATTGCACAATTTATTTTTTTCTCCCAACCCTGTGTCGATCGAGCGATCGTCCTAAATAGGGAGTGAGCCGCGACTTTCGGAACTTTGTTTTCGCATGCATTTCTCAAAGTTATAAAGC
Source organism: Rhorus exstirpatorius (assembly GCA_963564615.1). Lineage (NCBI taxonomy): Eukaryota > Metazoa > Arthropoda > Insecta > Hymenoptera > Ichneumonidae > Rhorus > Rhorus exstirpatorius. The sequence continues at coordinate 6,284,799 of OY751315.1, forward strand.
GATAAATCTAATTTTCCTCAAGAGACAAATATTTCAGTATTACAATTGCGTTCGAGTAACAGAAGTTTATATTTAATTCTGTTTCCTTCTTGGCCCAATATACGAATTCCCTGACATAACATAGGCATAGGTTTCCCACAGCTACCCCATGTCCACGGTGAATGCGATACAGTGTAGCTGAAAAAACAGCTGCGGATGCTACGGGGAAGTTAGATTAGCTTAGCGAAGTGCGGGCACTGATAGACTGATAGCGAGATGCAGGCACTGCGGAGTGATAGGAGTGATTAATATGGGAAGGGTTAATACGTAAAAACCAGCAAGGGTATACGTTGGAACGCAACAAAAAATACTGAAAATGTGTTTGAGATTATCTTAGTGGCCTTGGCAAGAAAAAAGATGCTTCTAGTATGATGTGAGCTCATAATACATCATCAATATAATCATTATTTTATCAGGCTCAATCTTAATTCCATAAATCGATATTTTGATAATACTATGCTGTGGAATCATGGCATAGTGTTGTTTACACATCCATTTATGTTATTAACACCGAAACTAATAAATGCTGAAAAGTTACCGTTACTATCAGTACAGCGGTTAATATCAGTTAAGGAGGTTGGTCACCTAATGCATAATGATAAGATTGGTTCAAATTTGTTGAGGATACTCGCGAATAGGTATAACGACTCTGTCTAAAATTTCAAGTCATTCCTGTGCATAGTTTCCCTGTAATGAATTGTTGAAGTTGTACTCTTATACATGGGCGACCATAGGTAAATCGAGCTAAATCGTACATATCTCATGAAATACTTCATAACAACGTTCAAAATGATAAGAATTAAATGAAATTGGATCCAGATAATCATCACATCTTTGGCAAGAAGTTCGCAAATAGCGAAATACTTCATGTACATAGTTATTAAGAAATTCTAAAAATAAAACATCTTTTCGCTGTTTTACAATGTATGCTCGGGAACTTGTGACGCGGACCTCTCTTTCGCACGCTGCCCGCCCAGCAACCCACGCACAATCGGGCGTTCACCGATTTTCCCTTCCCGCACGGCGGTGACCATCCTCCTTAAGGCAATCATCTCGTTGTTCCAAAATCCAACATTGAAATATGGTTTTTTTTTGTATCGCTGCTTTAATTATATCTTGACCCTCCAAAAGTTTCGGGTGGGTTGACCGACCGTAGCATGCTAGAATCCAACTCTTTAAGGGGGGAAATCACAGTAGCACACAAAAAAATAGGCATATTTTCGGGAATTAATTTTGGCTGAATAAAAGTATCAATCGAAAATCTGTAAAGTAGGTTTTATAGCAATACTAAAAAAGTACAAAATGCAATTTTTTCAATAAAAAATATTAAAAAATGGCGGCTGCGCAGCATATGCCCCAAGGCGCCTATTTTTGAAAGCGTGTCGATGGCCGAAGATGTAGACTCCTTAATTTTTGACCTGGAAGAAAAAACCAAAATTTTTTAGTTTCCATATAACAACAGCTAGCGAGCTACGTAGGATTCTTTCGATATATTGATTTTTCGGAAAATGGTGCATGTTTGAAAATAAAGTTAAATTTTTAACAAAAAAAAACGCCATAAAATCGTCGATAAAAAAAACTAAGCCATATAAAATAAAAAAAATCGTACGTAGCTCCGTGGAGAAAGATATTTCGAAGCTACTGTCAAAATTTCAAGTCGATCGGTAAAGATTTGCTCGAGTTATGTCTTCGGCGAGCTCAAAAAAAGTGGTTTCGAGAAAAACGCGTTCAAAGTTTTAAGTTCTGAGAAACCATATGGAAATTTCATATACCTCTAATCTGCAATGCCTGCACCGTACAGTTGACCTTCTAAATCCACCTCCGACTCTTCTTTTTCTTTCTGCATACTTTTCAAGTCGAGTCGGGCCTGTTTTGCGCCACCACTAATAGATTTTTCCGCCTTCTTGATACGCTTTTCGTCGACCTCCACGCATAGGTTGTAGCTGTTCGGGCCGATTTTTATCCCCATGACTTCGATGACGTGTAAAACTGACATCAATCCGTCATTGAAAACGGATGTTGCGATGTTCGTACCGATGTCAATTAATTTTTTTCCAGAATTCAAGCCTTTCAATACCATAGCCCAAACAGTAGCGTTGAAACTTTCATCGTTGTTTTGCGTATATCCCCCGATGCAGCGAGTAAGAAGATCATGCGTGACCAGTTTTTCGTAGACAGGTTTTATTGCTTCGAAAACTTCTTCGCGCATTGGTGGTTTATGCGTATAGCCAGCCAGAGCGTTTTCGCATTTTGCCCTTTGCCACGAGCATCATGAATTTTCTCCAGTCGGGCAATGGTCGTGTTGCGGATTTTCGTCTGTTGACATTTTATGGAACAGTGTGCCCCATATCGCGTTCTTCATTTTTTCAATCGAATGATAATTTCGACGAATGGCTAATCCAAAGTAAATTTACAGTTCGTCGATCAGCTTACCTGTCAATTTGCCATTACTTCCTAACCCTTTGGTGTTTTTCTTCAAATTGCGAAGATGGGTGCCTATGCGTTTCTGAACATGATCGATGGATTCTTTCTTTGTTATCGTGATGTTTTTATACGGTTGAGCATCCGTGATACCTTTGAAGGTTTTGGAGTCGCCATCGCCGATGTAACTCACATACTTGACATCATGTGGATGTTCAGAGCGCTGAAACATTTCAATTGCTGCATCGACCTCCATTTTTCCCACTGATCCGTCATGGTTTGCTTGGCATTCGGCGGCGTGATTTTCTGCCCACTCTTTATATTCGTCGGTGTCATATTTCTTCTGCCAATACTCGCACGCTTTGCAATATTTAGATTTAACTAACACATCGACAAGTTTACCAGTGTACCAGCCAATCAGGGAAACTAAACCGTATAGAGATGAGAAGCCCCTTTTTCGCCACGATCCGTCACACGATACCGTGATACCGTTTTTTTCTCCTTTCTCGTTACTGATTCTTTTTTCTTCATTCACTGCATTGGACATACTATTTTTGGAAACAACATCTGATGCAGCCAAAATATTTTCAATAATGGTGTCGTAAACCGATTGGAAGACCGGGCGAGGCAATTCCATGAACGCACAAAATTTTCTGATGCCTTGCAGTCCAATCCCCAGCAATGTCATGGCGAGAATAATTCTGCTATTAATTTCGTAAGCATTCTTAATAAATGGGCTGTTCGGTATTTCTTTTTTATCACAGTTATCGCAGGATATAACGATTTTAAAACCTAAGCCTCGTTTACTGCTTTCCGTATGTTGTGCCCGCGAATTTCGTCACGTGGGGATGAAATCGTCGACGACGGGTTTGTGGGTGATTGTCAAGGTTGAGTAAATCTCCAACTCGAGTATTACAAAATTACGGTCTATTTTATTCGATGATGATAAAGTATTGGTTACAATATTGTTCTTGGTTATTTTGCCTTGAGACCGACTGACTGCAATTTGACCATAGCTTCTGCTAAGGATAGCTCGCTTTATTGAACAGCCCTGTTGCCAACCAAAGACTGCCTTTTTATATTATTCCTGTAATGACTTTTCGTTCAATTTTCTGGAGAGGTGGAATCACACGAACGTCGCTTGATGACGTGTGTCTCAAAGTCACCTTTAAACTGCCGACTTTGCACAATTGCAAAGTCACCTTCAAACTGCTGTGTTTGCACAATCAATGGCTAAGTTGAATATAATTCTACATGATGAAATCGGAGCACAACCCGTAAAACGCACATTAGAGTGGCATTCTTTGCACACCACGACGTTAGAAATGGCGGCAAAAACTGTAACGAAGTTTACGAGATGATATCCAAACGTAGGATCCACTTCAATGTCATTACTATCTTTCTCTTTCAACTTCCTTGCCGATGCGCTGACATTTAAATCTTCCGGCTTTTCGATTTCGTGGCGATTTAACGGTCGCTTACGTTTCGGTCGATTTTCGTACGCAGTATCCTTTTTCGTCCCTTTTCTAACACGACTCGACGATGTGTCACTCATAATGACAATGATTTACAAATATCACTGTTTTTTATCACTATTTATGTTATATATGTATGCACGAAAGTGAAGCGTCATGAAAGAGCGTTGTATTCAACGCAAGAAATTTCTCATCACTGACACTACACGTGTTTTGTTCGTATGCCTATTACACATAGTGACCCCTATAGGCATTCTTAAAATTCTAGACTATTCGGAGGGCACTTTGTTCTCTATGGACTGCCGTTATAACTGCACCCATAGTCATAAATTACAGCGCGCACCGGGATCACAAAAGGCGCTCGGAGCATACCTGAGAGGCGTTACCGCAGAATGGAAAATTTGAACACTCGGACACTTTTGCCGTATTCCATCATTTGGTATATTATTTTTAAGACCCTAAGCACCTTTTAAGCGAAAAAAAAATTTTCGAAAAATTGTAAATTTTACTGTGATTTCCCCCCGTTGACCGACCGTAGCAGGCTGGAATCCAACTCTTTAAATATTATTACTTTAACGCGATTGTCAACGGGAATAAAGACTAGTCACAACTTTCCCCGTATTCTTCCCCACAACGAGACGATTACCTTAAACCCCATAAGATTTTAGCGAATTCGAAGCGAGTATTGCGCCTTTGTTTTGTGGCGGGGTGGCACTGGAATTCCTTCATAATTATTTTGGATATATAATTCATACATAATATACATCCATTATATATCTCACATACATATTCCATACATTGATAAATATATTTGTAATTTCCGTGGGGGTACCGAGGTAAATTCATCATCGTTGCATACGAGAATAGTCTTTCGACTGGAGCCGATGATGGTAGTGGTGTGTTGTAGTAGACGAATAGATTTTTTAATCTTGGATACTGATCGATAATCGAAATATGTTCACTACATGGGTCAACCATGGATTTTTGCAATTCCAATTTGGTTTCAGAAGATTCAAGAGGCCCGCTCATTGAATCATCTTCCTCACCAAAATCGAAAAAGTCGTCGTGAAAAGGAGATTCTTCACGATCGCATGATTGTTGCAACGAGGTAATATTTGAAAAACCTTTCGCAGCTTTTAAAACAGCTGCATTCACGGTCGCCTGTGCGGTTTCAGACAAACATCTTAGCCACCGTGTTTTGAACGGAGGCATTAAAACTGCCGCGACAGCCGCGAATATCCCATTTCCTTCAACTTCGAAAAATTCATGGAAGCGGGTACCAACGTTAACGATTAAACCGTTGACAATTGGCTGGCAATGTTCTAAACTATTGGACTTTTGAATCTGCTCCAACTTACGGCGTAAAGAGACAAGACTTGGCGAAAGATAACCGTAAAAACAGTTATTTTCACCCTGGAGCTTATCTATAGTTACCGATACAGGTCTCAAGCACGTCAGGTACTCAGCAATAAATTGAAAATCGCACTCTCTCAAGGGGTTCGTTATACCGAGAACTTGATTAGCTCGGCCAACTTTCTCCCGCAGATCATGAATTTGTTGCAGTGACGAAAACAGCGAATTCCATCGTACCGCTACGGGTCTCGAAAGAGACTGGCCCAATATACCCGTCAATATCTCTCGTTATTTAGGGGAACGAAGTACTTTCCACAAGCAATGACACCGTGACATCACTTGATTGAAAGAAGTCGTTAAGCATTGGGACGCTTTCATAGATTTTAAAACATCCGTAGTGGCTATCAAATTCAGCGTATGGTTAGCACACCTGAAATGTCGTGGCAAACCGCTGAAAACACTCACGTACTCTTCGGAATCATCGGGCACGGAATATTCATTTTCAACCAGCACGGCATCGTCGTCGTTGTCAGACAGTTCACTGTTAGAATCCGAATCGTCGGCCTCTGTTGATGCTGGCACTTCGATTTCATCTTCAGAAATAACAGAGTTTGCAATTATTAAACGGACCCTCGGTAAATGAAAGAAATATTATTATGTGAACGTGTTACGTACCATCGATTCTAATGTCTGTCGAGATGTTAATTCCGAACTCTCGGAATGCTTTCGCAAAATTGCTTGCATTATCTGTGACAGTGGCAACAATTTTGCTTGGATCTAGACCAAATGAAATGTGGATTTGTTTCAACAATTCAGCTATTCGGTCGTGTGTATGTGAACCGGGGAATCTTCGGCAAGCAATAGCAGCGGAGTGCCTATCCCATTTGCGTGGATCGATCTAAAAAGAGGTGAATTATTCATTTTCGTGGTAAACTCTGATATTCCACAACCATAATGTGCATCAAATTTTATACCCAATGCACGGTCACGCCAAGAAACCGACGATTATTAGCTGTCCAGATATCAGCTGTCGTGCAAACGTACATCGCTTTTTTTGCCAATGTATTGCGGATGTTTTCGACGTGCTTGTCAAATACTTGCCGCATTCGGCGTTCTAGAGTGCGATGCGACATATGTTTTAACGGTTGCTTTTTTGCTTCTATACCCATATCTAAGGAAAAAAAAAATTATGACGTATTTTGTTGGAATTTGATGACAAAGCACGGGAATAAATGATTTAATTTCACTTACCGTCGAATATTTTTCGGAAGGACTGCATCTCAACGATACAAAATGGCGCCATGCTTTGTAATACATAATCCGCAACGTTCGTTTCAAACGTCGACTGCGAAAATTTGCGGACAGCATTCTTGGTTCACCCACCGATTCCGCCTTCTTCAACCAATTTCGTGCGTTTTTTGTCGTTTATATTCGGCGAAATCCGTTTCAAATATATCGGAATGTTTTCTCTGCAAAATTAGTAATAATGAACGTTCGGCATAGCTCATACAATACTTCGTACTATTGTTTATAAATTTATATTATATATATTTCAAATTTCTTATATACTGATTTTCCAACCAACTTAATACGCCATGCACTGTGCTTAGCGTTCTTAAAAGATCTTTTTTAATGACCAAGCGTCACGACGCTACCGCGTCTCTTTATATATGCATGTATATTAGGGTGGCCCATTTTAAAACTTTTTTAACGTGCTACTCGAAAAATTTGTGACAAATATTGAAAAAAAAATTGTCGCAAAACCTGGAGGAGGTAGGAAAATATGTAGAGGCCGCTACCAATTATTCAAATATTTTCTATTTATTTTTATGTGTACACATGACGGATTTATATCTGGACAGGCTGCGACCCTCACCCTCTTTGATTTGTTCAAATTTTGTTTCCTTATTGAGTAGACTCAAAGAAAAACTGGCAGGAAAATCTGGTTCCCTCTTTCTTTCTTATTCTCACTCTCGTATTTTCTTATTCTCTTTTATTCTATCTCTATCCGTTTCATTCTCTCTCATTTTACCTTATTCCATCTCAAATACTCTCATTCTCACATATTTTTTCTCATTCTGTCTTATTCTCATTTACTAGGAAGGTATCCCAGGTCGATCTCTCCGATCTTGATCTAACTCAGATTTGTTGTAGTACATCGAAAACTAAGCGACACGTATTTTTTTTGATCTGCCATTAAACACTTTAAGGGGGTTAAACCATCCTTCAAAGTAAGGCATTTCAACGCGCGATTTGGCAGTTTCACCCACAAGAACATAATATTTTTTAACCAATCCAACTGGAAAAGTTTTCTCATAATGAGAAACGAAAAATGTAATTTTCTCGATTGAAAAAAAAAATAAGGGGGTGACCAACCCCTAAATATTATTACATTCATGCCAAAAATGGTCAAATTCAAGTCTAACAATCTGAAAAGAATTTATATTGCGTATGAACACGAAAGAATAGAAAGACTTTTTTTTTGATCTTCCCGAAAAAAAATATTGGCCGGGGTAACTAACTACCCCTGAATGCTGTATATATTGCGTGCATGCGAAAAATGGCCAAATTCGAGTCTAAAAATCTGAAACAAATGTATATTGCGCATACACGCAAGATAAACAGCGTTCAAGGGTAGTTACCCCAGCCAATATTTTTTTTCGGTAAGATCCAAAAACAAGTCAATATTCTTTCGTGTTCATACGCAATATACATTTTTTTCAGATTTTTAGACTTGAATTTGACCATTTTTCGCATACACGCAAGATCAACCGCGTTCAAGGGTAGTTACCCCGGCCAATATTATTTTTTCGGGAAAACCCAAAAACACGTAAATTTTCTTGTGTGTTCATACGTAATATATATTTTTTCCAGATTTTTTAAACTTGAATTTGACCATTTTTGGCACAAATGTAATAATATTTAGGGGCAGCTCATCCCCTTATTTTTTTTTCAATCGAGAAAATTACATTTTTCGTTTCTCATTATGTGAAAACTTTTCCAGTTGGATTGGTTAAAAAATATTATGTTCTTGTGGGCGAAACTGCCAAATCGTCTCTTGACATGCCTTACTTTGGAGGGTGGTTTCACCCCCTTCAAGTGTTTAATGGCAGATAAAAAAAACACGTGTCGCTTAGTTTTCGAAGTACTACAACATACATGAATTAGACCAAAATCAGAGAGATTGATCTGGGATACCTTACTTGTCAGTCGCTCTCATTCTCTCTCATGTATCTCTATCTGTCTCATTCTCTCTCGTTTTCCCTTGCACTATCGCGATCTCTCTCATTCTCTCTTACCCCCACTCAGTCTCTTCGATTCTCTTTTATTCTATCTCTATCTGTCTCATTCTATCTCATTTTCCCTCATTCTATCTCGATCTTTTTTATTGTCACTCGTTCTCTCTCATTCTTGTTTATTCTTTTTTATTTGTCCTTATTTTATCCCTATCCCTCCTATTTCTCTTCGTGATTATTTTTTTTGTAACACATGCACGATTTCTGCGTTTTTTTGACCTATTAAGCGGGCCTAAAGTGACCTTTTTTTGACCGGTTTGAAAGAGCGGTCAAAAAAGCGGGCGTAAAGTGAGCACTTTACGCCCGCTCCTGGCAAGCGGGCGTCAAGTGCTCACTTTACACCCGCTCCTGGTAAGCGGGTGTAAAGTGCTCACTTTACGCCCGCTTCTGAAAGACTGTATATACGACCGCGTGCAGGTCGCCTAGACCGTAAGTCTAGGTGTCCAGGTCGACCGGACCGTAAGTTTAGGTGTCCAGGTCGACCGGTCCGTAGTTTTCGGTGTCCAGGTAGACTGGTCCGTAGTTCTCGGTGTCCAGGTCAACCGGACCGTAAGTCTAGGTGTCCAGGTCGACCGGAACGTAGTTCTTGGTGTCCAGGTCGACTGGCTGACCTGGATTTCGAAAACTATGGTCTGGTCGACCTGGACACGAAGACCTACGAAGACCTTACAATTAGTGCCGCTCATGGGCACAAAAAACGCAGAAATCAATACATGCGTTACAAAAAATATGGTGTGCACCAAGGGCTAAGTGGGCTTTTTGACCTCTTGTGGTTGCAGAACTCGTCTTCGGCTCGCGGACGCACTCGTCTTCGGCTCGCTGCTGCACTCGCCTTCGGCTCGTGCTAGCTCGCCTTCGACTCGTGCTAGCTCACCTGCGACTCGTACTGCAATTTCCACACTCGGTCTAAAAAAGCCCACTTTACGCCCTAGGCGCACAATATACTATTTTTTCAAGAGAAATGAAAAAAAAAATCACTGAGGAAATAAACCTTACAATTAATTGTGGGTGTTTGTTTCGTTATTTTTTCTATGATTACATTGAGTCCAAAGGGTACCTTCAAATTTTTTTAGATTTTTCCAAATAGCTGTTTTGAAAAAAAAATTTTTTTGCTGAAAAACACCTTTTTTAAAAAATGTGAAAAAATTCCTACAAATCCGTGATTATATGTAGAACATTTTAAGCAGTCACTCAGAGTGGCGAGATTTTTATGTTTCTGTACTTTACACACTTTTAACGTCGAAAAAATGCCCAAAATTGAAAAAAAAAACTTTTTTTAAAAATACGCAAAAATTCCCAAAAATCTGTGATAATATGTAGAACATTGTGGGCAATTACCCAGAGTGGGGAGGTTTTTTTCTCTGTGTTTTACACGCTTGTAACGTCAAAAAAATGCCGCAAATTCAAAAAAAGAAAAATACCTTTTTTTAAAAATATGAAAAAATTCTCAAAAATCGGTGATAATATGTAGAATATTCTAAGCAATCACCCGGAGTGGGAAATTTTTTTTTTTTTTATTTTCGGAAATTTTGCGGCCTTAAAAGCGTGTAAAACACAGAGAAAAAAAAATCTGCGCACTCTGAGTGATTGCTTAAAATGTTCTACACATAATCACTAATTTTTGGAAATTTTTTCATATTTTTTAAAAAAGGTGCATTTTTTGCAAAAAACTTTTTTTTTTAGACACGAATATTTCGATAAATCTAATGTTACGTCCCGCGACTTTCGGGACTTTTGCATCGATTTGAGATTACTTATATCTTGTAATTCTCAATAAAATTCAATACGAGGAAAGGGACCCGGTCATACGAGAGAAACGTTTTTTTTCTCTGGAGAACTCGGATAGTTCGGGCTGTCTTCGTCGACACGAATATGGTCTCAAGTGAGCATAAATTATTGAGAGGTGACGCCATGGCGGCGTCGATATCGCAGCTCTTTATAACAAAACGTCCATCGTCGGGCGTGAAGAAAAACATCCGTCGATGCTGAAGAAATCTTTGGCCATGGCATCAGATTACTCAGAAGTGGTGGGCCTTTGTGCACAACGAAAAGCAATGTGCATGGGACACTAATACAGGCTGAGTGCAAAGTCTTTGCCTTCGTGAGAACCACAGGCGGTCTCTTTGGGTGTGTGTGAGAAGGAAAGCAGGAGAGACAGAGCGTGTATGCCTCATCTAAAGCTAAGTGACCGGTGATCCTCTTTTTCCTTATCCCCGGATGAAGACTTTATGAACTGAATTCCCGAAAGTACGTGAGTGAACGGATGAAAAAAATGTAAAATCAAGAATGAGCATGGGTACCTGGGTCAGGTCATCGGTGATGGTAAAGGTGGCGTTAGATTATAGATAATTGCATTTAAATGTTCAATTTTATTTTAAACTAGGTCGGGATTTCCATGAATCGAAATTGGTCGAAGAGATGTGAATTTTTCTTTGAATCTTTGTTGTTTTTCTTTTTTTTTTTGCTCCGAAATTATGGGAGGTTTTAGCCTTGTTACGACTTTTTGGGAACGGCGTCTGGAAAAAGTCATCGGATAATTCTCATGGGTGGTCTACATGAGCTCTGCACGTGATCGATAAATTAACGCATTGGTCGAGTCGAGGAGACTCGATGGAAGAAAGATTTCGGCGAAACACCCAATCATCGACGACCAAAATTAAACAAACTTTTGAGAATATCTGTTTATGCTTGGACTGTTATTGGACTCCAATTTAATGAGCACTGAATGTTTATGCTGCACGAAGAGAACGCCGAGTCTATAGCCAAAGAAAGAGAGCAAGCAGCGCTTTGTCCCAAGTCTTGGGATTCAGAAGGCGTATGTCCCATCAGCATACGAATCCAAGCTCTCGCCTATGAAGGAGGGGCGACACCAGAATTCGGCATCGAATCCAACAAAGACCCCAAAAGCGTAGCAAGCGCATTATTTAATTAACGTTTTCCTTTTTAATTAACAACGACCAAATTCAAAGATTTCAGGAGATTTCGTAATGCATGGGTAAAGGTTTATGTGGAAATGAAAACTGTGAACGAATCCTTTTCCTATAATAAGTACGAGTTAGATGAATGAATGTATGAGTGATAGTTGCGTGAGCACGGAAATAGATCTTTCCTGTAACGACAAGTAAAAGAAATAATAAAGCCAGAATCATAAAATTACGCAAGATCCGAAGTATATAGATAGAATTTTCAATTGTTGTAACAAATGTAGAATCTGAATAACTGGTTAATAATTATGAGAATTTTGAGTAGTTTGAATACGCTAAAATAATTTTCTTTCGTATAATTATTGGAAATAATTAATTCCAATCCAAAAGAAATAGCATGACATACACCATTGCATCTGAACCTCCGCATGGTAAATGATTAAAAAGAAATAGGAATGAATAGAATGAGAGGAAAGATCGAACGAAATCCAGAGCGAGAAAGATACAGAGAAACAGAGGAGAAGTTGTCACCGAACGAGAGTACGAATGAGAAAAGACGAATGGATGTGTATGTATGTGTGTGTGACATCGAGAGCCTATGACGGGTCAACGCGTGGCCCGTAGGAGAAGTCAAATGCAAGCATGGAGGGATGAGAAGGAGAGAGTGACCAGAATGAAGAAGAGGGGTTTACTCCTCCGCTGTGTGGAACCTCCAAAACGAGGGATAGAGTGAGTGAGAAAGTAAATACGAAATATGTAAGTATGAGAGAGACAGAGTGAGCGTCTTCATGAAAAGACGGCGTATGTATGAGAAAATTCGTTTTCTGATTATTAGGTAATAATGAAATAATTATTATAAAGGAATGCAGGAGTGAATATTATATTATAAGGATGAATTCGTGTTAATCATAAGTATAAATTTTCGATTATATAGATTCCAGGGGATCATCGGGGATGCGAGGTGGAGGCGGCGGAGGAGCCTGGAGCGTCTAAGGCGTCTAAGGGCGTACCTCCCCACCGCCGAAACTAAGCCATCCTAGAGGACCCTATATAAGACCGGGTAATGAGCGCGCGTGTGTTCGTTAGAATCGGGAGAAATCTTAAGTAGGCGGTATGTTCGTCAGAGTCGGAAGAAAATTTTAAGTAACGAATCGCTGGCAGTCGGAGGCCAGAGTAGATCTTAGTTTGAAGTCGCGGTATGTCAGAATGTTAGAGTCCGGAGAAATTTTCTTAAAGCTAAACCGCTGTCCGTCGGGTCCATTTTATTTTCGCTATAGATTTTCTTTTTTTTTATATTTTTCTGTCACAGCATTTCCAGTTTTATATTTGTATTTTCATTCAACTGTTTAAGTAGCCGTGGCGACCCGAGCATTTGTATTTATTTTTTTATGTTTATCTTTATTTTCGTTGCGAACGAACATTTATTTTCTTTACGTGTGAACATTATCTTGTGAAGACCAATATATTTTATTTTCATGTGAACATTGTCTTTTGAAGAACAATACATTTTTTTCCTTTTGTGTGAACATTCTCCTTTTTGTGGTGGGCACGGTTTTCGTTCTGCGTCGTGTTCTTCCCCAGCGGCCGATTTGTAATTACGTTCATCGCTTCATCATCGCCTCAGTCGTTATTCGCCTTTTGGTTTTTCATCTCCTTCGTGGATGACTTTCACTCAGGTTCAATCACCAAAGTAGTAAGTATCTCAAAATGTTTTCTCGCATGTGTCAGTATATTTTCGTTCGTGTTGCGCGGTGTCTCCGACCCCGGTCGACACCCCATGACGGCTCGAGTCCCGTAACCGAAACTACCGGGTTACTCACCGTTGAAGGTCTATGAAATATTTTCGTCGTTGTTTTCCCTTTTCGTGTTATCCGTTTTGTATTAGATTTCGATTTTTGGTGTTAAATTCAGTTTTATGGAGTTCGGATTCTTGTGTGAAATTCAGTTTTGTGGAGATTCAGATTTTTTGTGTTTTATGGAAATTCAGATTTTTGTGTTAAATTCAGTTTTGTGAAGAGTCATGTCAATTTAATTTCAGTTTTGCGAAAAGTGTCTGATTAGAATTATTTTCTCAATTTTATCTTCCTCATGCTTAAGTTCAATTCTTTGTCGAATTTATTTCGCGTCGTTTAAACATTATTTTTTTATTTTTTTGTTTGTGCAATTCGATTATTTCAATGTTCCGAGCAAATCGCTCCGAAAAACCTGTTCATGTTTCAATCGATTGTAGGATTATTTCTCGTGTGAATTTATTTTCTCCTAGGAAGTGCTCATATTTGTAAATTCAGTGAAATATCTGCGAGTTAAATTCATTTGAGTCACTCATGTTTTGTTCCGGAAAATAGTGGATCAGTAGTGTTTTTTTGTGTTTATCATTTGATATTCATTTCTAATATAAATTTTATGCATCATCCGTGGTTAAATTCATTTTCAAGTAATTTCGGATTTCTTTGAGCGATGAAATTCAATCGAGTCGTGGTTGAGTAAACTCCGTGTTGTTTCTTTGCGTGAGTTGTCCTGTCAAATGACCATGGACCTTTTCCAATTAAAAATAGCCATCGTTGTAGTGGCGGTCATTTTAATACTCGCGATAATTTCGTTTGTCCTTGTAGTTTGCGCGGATAAACCCCAGGAGGCTTATCTTGAGGATGGCCCTGTAGTTTATTTTCTTCCGCGTCAGTGACAGTTTAGTTCCCGTTTTATTCAGAATTTATTTAATGCAATCATGCAATTTTTGTCCCTTTATATTACAAGTTTATTTGTCCGATTTTGCCGAATTACAATTTATTAGTCTTTTCCGATGTATCTCGCAAAAATTAAAGAGTTTTGTTCGTGAGATTTTTATTTTAATTTGCCATTGTTACCAAATTATGCACTCTCCGCCCATCCTGAGCAATTTTCCGCAAGGTTAGGCTCAAAACAGGGCAATAACCTGGCCAATTCCGATTTTATCTCGAATAACGTGTTAAAGGGAAAGCCGCGCTTTTCTTGGCCGAGATGAGAAAAATCGAGGGTCAGGACGTAACACTAAAAAATTTAAAGGTACCCTTTAGACTCAATGTAATCATAGAAAAAATAGTGAAACAAATCGGAGAGGGTCAGGGTCACGGGTTCATACACTTGGAAAAAAACCTCGAACCAAATATATTGCATACATACCTTCAGGTGCTGAATAAAATTTGTAGACGAATGTATTGTTCCCTTTATTTTTGTGACAGGTGTGCACGTAGTACACGACCCTATAATCCGCCCGGCCAATGACGAATTTTTTAAATCGACTTTAAAGTATTTGCCATCTAAGTGCGCTTTCTTATCGCATACTTCTTTAAGTCTATTAATTTCGTCGTCATTGGCTTCAACGATTGATTCATGTAGGCAATAATCATTCGATGTTGAGGGCCTTGCAGAATCTACGGCACTCCGATTTTGCCATGATGATGCCTGTACATCACCCGGTACGCTTTCACTTTCCGATAAGAACGGTATGTTCTGAATCACGTTCGAATTTCCCTGTGATACGAGGTTCGGGTTGGAGGGTACTATGTATGTCTTTATTGAATCCCCTGAAGGTTGCAAGTTTTTTTCCAAGGTTGTCTCCTTGTTACACACACTTTTCACAATTTTTCTTTACACCTCCCGTCCCTTCGTCTCCTTACATTTCACATAATTCCATTACATTCCCTCCTTACATCCTTACATCCATACAGTCCATCCTTACACTCCATACAATCCATCCTTACATTTTTTATTCCTCTGCTATATTCCGCCTTGCCCGCTTTATTCCTCGCTCTCTTCCATACACCACTCTCTTCCATGCCGCTTCCTTGACCGTAATAACTTATTTTCCTTCCGTCCTTATCCTATTCACCTTCCTTCATCTATCCGCTTATTCGCAACTCGCTCGCCCGCTCGCCTTTCTCGCCCGCTCTCTTTTCTCACCCGCTCGCTTTCCTCGTCTTCTCACTTTACCTGCTCGCACGCTCGCTCGCTTCCTCAACCCTTAACCCTTATTCTAACCTTACTCTATCGCCTGTCCTCTCCTTCGCCGACTTCCGTTTCCGTCCATTCGCTCCATTCCTTCTTTCACTCTGCCCCTCCCTCCCTCTGCCCCATCACTATCTAATCCTCTTCTCTCTTGCCATCACCTTTTCCCAATACCCTCCCTCTCTCTCTTCTAGATCCCTACCTCTAGATCCTCTATATCCCTCGCTATCCACCGGGCTTTCTTCTTTCTTTCTCTCTCTCTCCACCTCTCTCCGTCCCTTCGACTTCCGTTCCCTACCCTTTCATTCCGTTCCTTTATCTTCCTGACCCTTATTCCAATCCTCTCCTCCTCCCTTTCTCTTCTTTTATCCCGCTTCCCCTCCTCGTTTCACCCCCCCTCTCTTTCTTCCTTTAGCCCTCCTGTTTCTTTACCTCCTGTTCTCTCTCCTGTTCTTCTTTCTAACCTCTGTGCCCCTCTCCTTATTTCTCTTTTGCCCTTTTATCCTTGTCCTCACCTTTTTCCCCTATGCGTTCCGCTCTCTCCCGGCACTTCCACCTTTTTCCTCGCCCTACCCGTCACCCTTCTGTTCCTTATTCCGTCGTTTCCCTATTCTTTATCCTAACCTCTTCTTTTCTTAACCTTTATTCTTTTCTTTCCTCCGCCCTTCTACTTCACCCTCATCCCGCGTCATTCCTTCCCCATTCCCTCTTTGCGCTCTTCGTACTCATGGTATATCCTCTACCTACTTCAAACTTGCCACCAACTTATCCATTGTGTCCTCCCTGCCTTACCGATCCTTCCTTATACCCCTTCTTCCTTTCTCACTGCCCGCCTTTACCCGCCGTTCTCGCTCGGACTTCCTACTTTCTCCGCCGCTGTCTCTACCTGTCACTTACCTTTATGTCTTTCCCCTGCCCCTGCTCCCTTTTTCCTAACCTCATTCGGCTCTTCATTTCCTGTCTTTTCGTCTTTATTCTCTAGCCCTAATCCGAAATTATTTTCTCTCCGCGTTCCTTGTTCTTTCCTTTCTCTTTCCTGCCTCTTATCCATTTTCCCCTCCCCCCTGAACCCCTCACTCACCGCAAAAAACCTCACTCACTACACCACACACGTTCGCCACACTCACACCCGGAAACGGAAGTCGGAAGATCGCGTTGGAGGGTACTATTCTCTCATTTATCGATAAAGATTGTTCACTATCGGATTCAGTCTCACTTCCGGATACTTGATCGCCCATTTTCACGTGATTTTTTTATGCGCGCACAAATTCGAATATTCTTGAAATCAAATATTTAATATTCACCTTGTCACTTGTCAGGCGTATCTCACAGGACTGATGGAAAAATCAGGCCACGGTGATAAATGAAAGAAAGGCCACAGCAAGACTGTTGACACTCTTTGTTTCCTTCATAAAATGTATACAGAAATACACATACACACACACATGTGCGCGCGCTTTCGCATCTATTTATTTCTAGGCATTATGTTTGTAAGATTTAAAATTCATGTGGGTCAATCAATGCCGAGATGATCAATGATTTTCCCTCGCCATGTTTGATCTGTATAAAAAAAATTTCTGCAATTTTCTTAACCATAAAATGGTCTGCTGAATTTTCTCATATTTTTTTGTCGTACCGTTGTTAATTTATGAATTTTCAAACCAGCAATATGTCGACCGGTTTTTTAATTTCTCGAAAAATTCTTAAGCATCTTATTTTTGATAATAAACATTCGACAACCGGTCCCAGTATGTTTATTATAAAAAAACAAGATTTTTAAGAAGTTTTTCAAGATTTCAAAAAATATGAAAAGATTTCAACACTTGAAAATTCATTAATAAGAATTTGAGAATAAAATCCGATATCGATCGAGACACTGTTTCAGAGATTGAACAATTGTAAAAATAATTTTGAAGCAGATAAAAAATTTGCGGAAAATTCATTAGTCATGTTGGCGTAAAACGCCACATATACACGATACATACGAAAGAAGGCACAAAAGCAAAATATTGTTATGAGAGATCGATGATCGATATATATATATATATATATAATGTATATACAAAAATAAAAAAAGAATTTGACGTATCTATATACGTGTGTATGCGTGTGTGTGTATGTGTATTTTGTATGGCTAAGTCGAAAACCGAAGCAAAGCGAAGAAACTCTTCGGGAAAAAGTGGGGGTTGTGGATCGCCGCTACAGCAGGGGAAAAGTATAACGCTCAATCGCAAAACATACGTGGACGGAGCCAAACCGAAATCGAAGATGGAATCGAACAATGCAAACGTAAGCATTTCAGACTTGCCTTTTCGAGTAAACTTTTTTTCCAAATTAATAATGAATAGTATAACATAATCTAATGATTTTCACTCCAAAATAAGTTCCTCATTTTGGAGGAGTAAGTTTTCGGAGTAAAATTCTACAAATAGTCTTCTTATTATCCTGCAGAGTTATTATCAATAATACAAAAATTGTTCCAGACGAATCAACCACAGCCACCGAGAACGGAAAATTTTTTACCCAGGGGACAGGGTGTCTATCAGCCGTGGATAAAGTATCCACGGTATAATGGACCACCCGGTCCATGGGTACATATTAATACACCGCCGTCAAATGATGGTGGACCGACAAATTATGGCGAAGGGGGACCGCCGCAGAAAGCTTCGGCGAGCTCGAGCAGGCTGGTGACACCACCGGCCGAATCGGTAAACGAGAACCACCGAACCAACAACAAAGGTAGATACAGAGACTAGTAGAGAGATCGCCAACGGTCGCCCTGCGGGTATAAAGCTGGTCAGGGGGGATTAGTCGTGGAAGGGGTAGTTCGCGTGGACATTGACTCGGGCGGTGTGGCAGATTTTGAGTCAGCTGTGTGCACATTGGCCTCCCGGGTAATGCAAGTTAACTGAGCGTGGCGTGCACATGGTATCGAGCGAAAACGCAGATATATGGACACGGACCACGGACTGTGAACCGTTTTGGCCGTTTTGAACCGCGATTCACGCGTTTGTTGTAGAAGACAAAAAATGTGAGAGCTGCCTTTTATTTATACACTAGATTATGTCTTGATGACAAAAGACGAGTCTTTATGTCAAAATTTAGTTATAATAAGCATTCATTTAAGTATATATCACAAAAATTGTCGTGCCTGTATTGCGGAAAAATATGCTCATGAATACGTTACTGCGTCAGAGACGACTTTTTCATTCTAGCATGCACGTTTTAGCAATATTGTTGTTTATATCATATCTAACTCGACCAAAGTGATATAAAATTAAATTAATTGGCGGTTTAGCCTCCTGTAGATGAAGATAATCCGGTAACCAACAGCATATTAGTTCACAGGTCGTGGCAGTGGTCATTGCGTCCGTGGCTGCTACCCTGTCGGTCTTAGGATCGAAACCACGATGCGCATTTTTTCGGAATTGACAAATTTTTTTTTTGTATATTCAGTAATACATCCGATGTTTTTTTTTTAGTAAATAAATGATAGAAAACTGTTATTATGACGAATCTTTGCTACAGGAAATATTTTTATTTGATTACTCTGTATTCTTCAAATATTCCTGTCAAATATTTCTCAAGGAGGCATCCCAAAAATAGGCCTATTTATTTTATATCCTAAGCATAAGGAATCTTTTACCAAATCTTTAACCCCGCAGATTTACGGAGTAAAATATACGGCATAAATGGTAATCTCAAGAAAATTACCGTGATGAAATTTTTTAGACCAATAATAATTGGATCCGCTAAGTATAAAGTCTATTTATTTATCTATTTATTTATATTATTTATTCATTTATTTATTTATTTCTCGGATAAAAACCCTTTTACGAGCGTAAATGGATTTTTTTACAAATTACAGTATTTATATGATAAAAAAGAAGTACGCATCGAAACGAGCGTCAAATCGTATATCAGAGGCATGCCAGGGAAATAATATGCACTCATCATTCGACAGTTACTATAGGAGCCTATTCTCGAACACGTTTCACCGTGATTTTCCCTGTCGAACTTACACGCGCACACACACACACACACACACACACACACACACACACACACACACACACACACACACACACACACACATATGTCCATATGTCCATATGGCACATCCCACGATTCCTCAGCAAGTTCTAGAATTTTCCAAAAAAGATCAAAATTTTTTATTTCTTTGCCATTCTCGCATCTTATTGATGTATGTGATAAAGTCAAACGTGCATGCACACACACACACACACGCACACATACATATGTCGCGTTCCACGTCGACTCAACCACCCCGTTTTTTTTCGCCTCGAAAAAATTATTCAGTATAGGCATTTCGAAGGACAATATACACACGACATTTCACCAAAATTTCATTTCCCCACTATTGTTGGTTCTCGAGATAATGACTAATAAATTCTCAATTTTGTAAAAGTCATAGCTTCGTAACGGCTGATCGGATTTAAACGATTAAAGGAAAAATCTTTTTTATTTTTTTGCCCTTTTCGAAAAAAAATATGCCGTCATCGGGTAACAGCTCATTAGTCAGTTTTCGGGGTAAATTGACAAAAAACAATTTTTCCCTCTCCACTGATACCCTTTTCCATCTTAAAATAATCCCGTGGAGTTGCGTCTTGCCCCTTCTACCAGGAAGAAAAAAAATAGTGAGTGGAATTCCGGGTAGCTCTTTCGTAGAAAGAACAAAAAAATCAAAAAATTACCCCGAAAACTGTCTAATACGTTTTTCTCCGACGACGGCGTATTTTTTTTTTTTTAAGGGCAACAAAGATAAGAAATATCCTTTTTTAATCATTTAAATTCCGATCAGCAGTTACAAACTTATAATTTTTGTAAAATTGAGAATTCATTAATCATTATTTCGAGGAGCAACAATAGTGGGGGGATGAAATTTTGGTGCAATGTCATATTGTCCTTCGAAAGTGTAGAAACAGCTGGTTGTTTTAGACCTTTGCCTGGTTGTTTGGACTCAATTGTTTTAGACTTGTATGAATTTTTTTTTTTTATTGACCAAATAATCAAGGTTTCAGTATACAAGATCGATTTATACTTATGAATGAATTATGAAAACAGGCTTATTTTGTGGCATTCCAATGTGTACAACTTCCTTATGAAATATTTGACATGAATATCTAAACAATACAGACCAATTAAATAAAAATATTTCCTGTAGCAAAAAGATTCATCAAAATAACAGTTGGTGCCTTTTATTTACTAAAATTGAAATATTGTTACTAAACATACAAAAAAAATTAAATATTGAAAAACATATTAATTAAGAAAAAAATTGCGCGTGGTGTTTGCATAAATGTAAATAAATAAATAAATAGACTTTTTATACTTCGAGGACCCAATTATTATTGGTGTAAAAAATTTAATGGCGGTAATTTTCTCGAGATTACCATTTATACCGTATATTTTACTCTGTACACCTGCGGGGTGTGGGGTTAAAGATTTGGTAAAAGATTCCTTATGTTTAGGATATAAAATAAATAGGCCTATTTTTTGGGATGCTAATGTGTGCAAACTCCTTGAGGAATATTTGACAAGAATATTTTAAGAATACAGAGTAATAAAATAAAAATATTTCCTGTAGCAAAGATTCGTTATAATAACAGTATATACCATTTATTTACTAAAATTAAAACATCGTTATTACTAAATACAAAAAAAAAAAAATATTAGAAACATCTAGAGACTCGGTAGAGTCTCGGGACAAGTACATGTATACATGTGTGTATATATGTCGCCGAGACTCATCGAGTATCTTTTCTCGAAACAAAACGATTCGCCGTGGTGGGGGTAAATTTCAATCTCTTATACAGCGAATAGCAGAAAATTGGTATTAGAATATAGATTTCTGAAGGCATTTTTATAATATAATTCAACATTGCTCTATCCATTGCACCCCAAATTATCTGATTTCGGCCACGTTTTATGGCATTTCAATAATTTTGCACAATTATAAAATCTCACCTCACATACACACTCATAAATTCAATGTAGGTATATGCACTCCCGCAAGTACACATGCAAAGGCGATGTGTGATCTGAGGTGCGTTCACACCGAGCATCTTTCTCAAATTTTTTTCTCAACCTCACACACTCATAAACGCAATGTAGGTATACGCACGCCCGCTAATACATGCAAAGGAGGCGTGTGCCCTGCGGTGCGTTCACACCACGCATCTCGTGCGATCAGAGCACCGCGGTGTCTGTTTCAGCCGCTTAACGTTTTATGTAAAAAAATAATCCGTAATCCGTGGCATTCGATCATCGCATATTTTTCTGCAAAATGCGATTTTTTGTGGTGAGATTTGACAATTGAGCATACAGAGGAGTCCCGCTTTTGTCAAATCCGGTTATTTCAAGTTAGGGGGTTCTGCTGCCCCTACTCTACTACCGCTACTCCCCGCCGCTCGTACGCCGGGCCACTCGAAGCGAGCCGAAGGCACGTTTCGACGTTCCCACCATTGGCGTAAAAATGTAAACAAACCCGGCTCTAGCGAGCGTGAAACACTTTACTTTGCCAGTGAAACACTTTACTGTTGCTACGCCACTGGCGTTCGCTGACTCGTACGTCTCCTTGGGCGGAGCTAGTGCGCTCCCGGTTATTTCAACAGTCCCCCCGAGAACTTGATATAACCGGGATTGTACTGTATTACCGTTGAGGATTATGCGTGGATAGAATCCACTGCGCAAATTGGATACGGATCAAGTGATTATCGCCATAGGGATGCAATGAACCTACATGACATCCCATGTTTAACCTCAAAATATTTTTAAAAATTCCCGTCACTTTTCGGCTAAATAAATGCGTTCGAACAATACATTATGACTGAAAATATCAAGCTGTCGCATGAAAAATGTTTTATTTATAAATTATTGTCCGTATTTCAGAAGTGATGAAATTGAAAGTCACGTCACTTGTGTTTACACCACTATTCATCTTCTGCGTGTGCTGAAAATCTCATGCCCTCGCACCAAATATCGACTGTGTCTTCTCGATCTTTATTTATGATTTATTTCTTGTTATAAAGCAGCAGATTTTTAATTATTAAAAAGTGACAAATTCGCATCATAGAAAATCGCTCTGTAGAAATCTCCGATCACACGTGCAATAAACATTTGTCAGCGAGGGTGTTTGATTAAGAACATCATATTTTATCTTTTTTGGAAAGAGTTGTGGTTGTTAAGGTAGTACCTCAGCGACCGGTGGCAGGGAATAAGCGTAAACGTAGGCAAGGCGAAGCGCAGTGAGCGGGCACGCATGAAACAAGAGAGAGTAGGACCGCTCACAATCATGATTTTTAAACTTTGAACATAAATATCGCGGAAACGTATGAGTAAATGGTTATGGAACTTGATTGGGAGAGATTACGATATCTCTGGTGCCTCAATTTGACCGTTGAATTATGAAGAATAGACGAAAAAAATACGAAATACTAGAGTAACTTTTTTCATTTTGAGCCTTAGTTTCGGAGTTGCAGTTGAAGGAAGCAGTTAAATCTGATGACACGTCTTTCAATGCTAATGTGTTCTAAAGGTGCCATAACATCAATAAACACATTTAGAATAAATTTCCAGATATGCGAGCGTGCGTGTGTGTGTGCATGTGTGTGTGCATGTGTGTGTGCGTGTGCGTGCATGTGTGTGCTCGGTGAGTTGTATGCACTGAAAGCAAATTGGATTGCCGGCGAGGGGGTTTGGGGCGGAGCGCCCAATAGGGTCCAGGGGCGCAGCCCCTGGTGGGGTGCAGGGGCGAAGCCCCGCCGGGGGTCGGGGGGGGGGGGGGGGGCGGAGCCCCCCCGACCTATCAAAAACATCATTTTTATGATTTATTTTTCTCATAATTATTTTTAATATGAATAACAGTCCTTTCAGTTTTTTTTCCTCCATGAAAGGGAAAAGTCTTTAAATGCGACGCTTTTTGTTTCGACAGACGCTTTTCCTTTCATGGGCCATCGTTTCCATGGGCTATTTTTTCTGTGCACTATTTCTTCTGTGGGCTATTTTCTCCAAGGTGTGTGGTTTTGTGTCTGTTACTATCTTTTCCTCGACATAGTGCAATCTGAAGAAAGCTACAATAATGTAAATCAGTAAAATCGCTTAGTAATTAATAATTTCCAAAACGTCCTGTATTCTCGAAATGACGCCAAAATCGCGAATTTTTTATTCTTCAAAAAGTGCTTGTTTTGGGCGAAACGAGAGTAACTTTTTTCGTTTTAAGCCTTAGTTTCGGAGTTGCAGCGCTTCGAAGAGAAAAAAAAATTGTTTTCCTACATTTCGAAGTGAATCGAATTTTCCGCGCGCCTTGCATTGTTTTATCGTACTTAGTCGTTGATATATGTAAGTTGGCTGCAGATCATTAGCATTATCCAGAATACACCACGTGGAGGTTGTCTGCATTGGTATTCCTTAGCCCTGAAAATGGCTGTTTTGTGTGCGTGTGTGTGTGTCACTAGTGGAGATTAGGAACTTTGGGGCGTCACTCCCACATTTGTGTCGACTCAAAACCCTCTCCACTCTGTGTGTGTGTGTGTGTGTGTGTGTGTGTGTGTGTGTGCGTGCGTGCGTGAGTGCGTGCGTGCGTGCGTGCGTGCGTGCGTGCGTGCGTGCGTGCGTGCGTGCGTGCGTGCGTGCGTGCGTGCGTGCGTGCGTGCGTGCGTGCGTGCGTGCGTGCGTGCGTGCGTGCGTGCGTGCGTGCGTGCGTGCGTGCGTGCGTGCGTGCGTGCGTGCGTGCGTGCGTGCGTGCGTGCGTGCGTGCGTGCGTGCGTGCGTGCGTGCGTGCGTGCGTGCGTGCGTGCGTGCGTGCGTGCGTGCGTGCGTGCGTGCGTGCGTGCGTGCGTGCGTGCGTGCGTGCGTGCGTGCGTGCGTGCGTGCGTGCGTGCGTGCGTGCGTGCGTGCGTGCGTGCGTGCGTGCGTGCGTGCGTGCGTGTGTGTGTGTGTGTGTGTGTGTGTGTGCGTGCGTGCGTGCGTGCGTGCGTGTGTGTGTGTGTGTGTGTGCGTGTGTGGAGATTAGAAACTGTGGGGCGTCACTCCCACATTTGTATAGACTCAAAACCCTCTCCGCTGTGTGTGTGTGTGTGTGTGCGTGTGTGTGTGTGTGTGTTTGTGTGTGTGCGTGCGCGTGTGTGTGTTTGTGTGTGTGTGTGTGTGTGCGTGTGTGGAGGTTAGAAACTGTGGGGCGTCACTCCCACATTTGTATCGACTCAAAACCCTCTCCTCTGTGTGTGCGTGCGTGTGTGTGTGTTTTACAGGCTACTTTCATCGTCTTTGACTTCTATGTCGCTTTCTTCATCGGTTGCATTGTCGATGAACTCCTCAATTATTGCTGCGCGTGATCTTTTTGCTCGTACAAGATGATCGATATTCCTGGATTCTGTTGTAGGAGGTTCGATCTCCTTCAGAAACAGACCTTTTTTTACTTCCCGCGCGTGCGTGTGCGCGTGCGTGTGCGCGTGTGCATGTGCGTGTGCGTGCGCGTGTGCGTGTGCGTGCGCGCGTGTGCGTGTGCGTGCGCGCGTGTGCGCGTGCGTGTGTGTGCGCGTGTGTGTGTGTGTGTGTGTGTGTGTGTGTGTGTGTGTGTGTGTGTGTGTGTGTGTGTGTGTGTGTGTGTGTGTGTGTGTGTGTGTGGTTATGTGTCTGTTACTATCTTTTCCTCGACATAGTGCCATCTGAAGAAAGCTACAATAATGTAAATCAGTTAAATCGTTCAATAATAAATCATTTCCAAAACATCCTGTATTGTCTAAACGACGCCGAAATCGCGAATTATTTATACTTTAAAAGGTGCTTGTTTTGGGCCAAATATAAATAATCCACGGTTAAATTAAGGTGCCAGAGATATCGTAATCGTGCCAAGATCGCTCTTGCTAGCAAGTAATTAGTAAGTATAATTTACTGTTAACGTTTTTCTATTTTTGTTACTATTTTACTATTAAGGAATCTTTTATGAAAGAGTCGTGTCTCGTGTACTGTGCATGCGCTCTTATGGGCTAACCCCTCTCTCTCTCTCTCTCTCTCTCTCTCTCTCTCTCTCTCTGTTGTGTCTGTGTGTGTATGTGCGCGTGCATGCGTGCGTGCGTGCGTACGTGCGTGCGTGCGTGCGTGCGTGCGTGCGTGCGTGCGTGAGTACATGCGTGCGTCAACTAATTACTTGGCGGATTCTTCGTCTTGAGGGGGATCACCGCGTCCACCCGCGGTTGCTCGGCTGCATTTGTGCCTACGTTGCTGACCTCCATGTGCGGCACTCTAGAACCGAAATTGTCATAGTATTATTATCTTGAAATATACACAAGTAGACTAAAAACTATAGTTATTGAAGAAAATCTGTTATGCCAATCGTAGACTTACGTTGGAATCTCATGAATTGCCACTTCGAGCTGCTGCATCTCGGTCTCGAGTGTGGAAACCGAATGTTCTGACTGGTAATGAGAAAAAAAACCGGGTGCGTGTACACACGGTACGCGCGTCAGAAGTTAATAGTCGTATGTGATCGACGGAACTCGCTTGTTATTCTCATCAGATGATTGAATAGTAAGAAGGAAAGAGGAGAGATTGACATGCATCAAAACACGAAATGACAGGATTGTCCTTATTTGACACTGTTCTATCCGTTGTATGTATGAGTTTACAGCTGAATTTACTGTGTCTTTATGCCTCGTGTTGACGTTGACGTTACAAATTTTATTTGTATGGGGGGGGGGGGGGAAATTGATAGGGTGAGCAAAGAAGTAGGAATTAGTAATAGATATGAAATCAATTTTATTTGTGCACATAAGTATTTGTCTCTGTAAGTAAAAAATTGGGATAAATTAATTCTGTTCCCTTATTCTATACTATTTTCATTGCTCCCATGCCTATTATTTATAGAATCATCTAATTCTACATTACCAACAATGGGATTATGATAACTCAAATATGACATAAAATACTTCAGAGCTATTCGATATTTTTTGCAAATACGGCATCTATCGTTGTACCACCTTTAGTTCGGATCATTCCTGCCGTTCATCATTTTTAACGAGGAATGTTTTTCTAACAATTGAAGGAGTGATTCAGCCTGTGGCAATGACAAATTGACGTTAAAACTCCTGCGAGAATTACCAATTCATTACGGTAATGCACAGGGTCTTCTAGCATATCGGCTAAAGTTTGAGAACCGCCTATTGTTAAGGGCAATAACGCTTTAGCGATGATCTTTAATCGATGTATTGGGCGAAATATGAATTCCTATTAATATAACTTTCTGACCCGATCTATCTTCCATTTTGCATTCAATTGCACATAGGTCTCCTATTCTTCCAGAACTCGACATGGTGACCTCGCCGTCACTGGAGAAACTGGGCCTTAACCTGCAAGTGAGGCGTTACAACGTAACATTCGTCGTGTTGATGGTGGTAAATGGCGACTCCAGAATTCCGTTTCTCTTCGCGTTTAAATCGTACAATAAAATCAAAATTCGGGACCGATGATGACTCGTTTCCTTTCATAAACATTTCTGCCAGCATTATAATCTTTGTGTGTTGAAACACTCTATTCATGAGATCATTTGAGTGGGCGTTCAAGCTCTGACAATTGAATGAAACTATTGATAAGCCCCTCCTTGAGCTGACAAAATAAAAAAACTGTTGGTCTAGTATGATATATGGATTCTGACGCAGTCTGGTCATTTCGTGTTGGGATGAATAAAGGTGTTAACTTAAGAGAATAACCCTTTCCATATATACACACCAAAAAACGTATTTATTAGTTCAAATCAACGGATAACAGCTATGAAAAAATTGGTGACGGTACAAAATGTTGGAAGAAATATTAAGGTTGATAGATAAGTAAAATATGAAGGTATTTTCTGGTAGTTAAAATAATATCGTACGATCGAACGGAGGAAAACTCCGTAGAGCGTATTCTCTGCAAAAGAACATTTTTTAATACCTGAAAATACCTCCACATTCTACCTATCAATCAATCTTAATATTTCTTCTAACATTCTGTACCGTCAGTGATTTTCTCATAGTTGTCATCCGTTGATTTGAACTAATAAAGACGTTTTTTGGTGTGTATATATGAAAAGAATTATTCGTAAACACCTTTCCGATACCACCTACCTGCTTTCCGGTAAAACGAAAGTTCTAACGAATGGTGGTGAACATTGTCTACATGCCGCACGAAGCGCAGTAAGTCCACACATAGGGTGGACTCACACATTCAACGGATAGAACGGCATGCGTACCCTCCGCTGTTTACTAATATACGTATACCCAGGTATACTATATGGTCGGCGAAGCTAAGCCATAGCCCCATAGCACTGTGGATGGCGAGGCACTCGCTCTCTTGCTTACAAACTATTCCTCTCTCTCTCTCTCTCTCTCTCTCTCTCTCTCTCTCTCTCTCTCTCTCTCTTCTCCTTTCCTCCATTCTCTTGTCCGGTTTACGGACACTTTTTAGCGTTATCAAGAGCTGGGTCGTTGTCGCATAAGAAGTATTCACTTCAAAAAACGATTTAGTACCCCACGAATAAAATCTGTGCGCAGTCTTTAATGCGT
This sequence comes from Rhorus exstirpatorius, assembly GCA_963564615.1. Classification (NCBI taxonomy): domain Eukaryota; kingdom Metazoa; phylum Arthropoda; class Insecta; order Hymenoptera; family Ichneumonidae; genus Rhorus; species Rhorus exstirpatorius. The sequence continues at coordinate 6,312,851 of OY751315.1, forward strand.
TGATAAAAAACTTACTATAGCTCCTTAACGTAGTACTGTATGCAGTCAACTGTTCTCGACTAGCCATTCAACAGGTAGTGTGGAGCTATATTCCCCCACTCCTCGGAGCCTCCCTCCTTCTTTGTAGCTGTTTCGCGATGGAGAGTATACCGCAATTTTTTTAGAGCCAAACTTTGCACCCACGATTTTGTAAGGTATAGAGTGCATATAGCTAATGTCAATAGTTTACGCGAGGGAGGACTTCAAAGTCTTGCGACGAGAAATGGCCTCTTGTGAGGAAATCGCCACGTCCCCCGTTTTAATGTTAGATTCATTAGTTGAAGTTGAATGCAAAATCCCGAAAAATTTAATGAATGAATGTAATAAAATAAGTAAGCTATTGTCAGCTGTATAAATCATTTTCTCAAATTTTCCGAATTGTGACAGCTGCGTGAACTGTTTTCTTTTCGTTATTGAAAAGCAGTGCGCCACATTTTATAGAACCCGGTTAAAACAACAGTCAGACTGGCTGAAAAAAAATACGAGCTTGTAGGAAATTTTATCCTGCTGTATACATTCAATTATCTGACATTCCTTCGTATTTTTAACCGTTTGCCTGGAAACTGAGTGTAAACAAAAAATAGTACCTATAACCCGTAGTCAGATCGTTAATAACGGGCAGGTGTTGTGAACATAAAATATACTTTTCATTGACTTTCTGCAAAGAAGCTTATCATAATTTATACATTTTTTAAAATGTTTTACTGTTATAAACAATCAAACATCGATAGTCATTGTTGTTAAAGATTATCCATATTGTCATGAAATCAGACCCAACCAGTCAAAAATTCTAATAAATTTATTAGTGGACGAAAATTTAATTATGCACTTAATTTTTATTTAAATTGAAAAAAAAACAAAAGATGATTTTCCTGAATGATTGTATTAGCGCTACCTCGCAGTATTTTTTCAAAATTCTATCTGCGAAACCTGATATATTTATTTATTTCTTCATTGTTATGAACAATTATCTGTTAAGAACAATATTTTTAATTGATTCCTTGATTTTTTCTCTATACAGGACCATGTATAAATACAATCACAAAAAATTGTAAGCAATTTTTTCGATTTTGGCATCATTTTCACGCGTTGTATCATTAATACGCTATACTTATGATAGTATTGGAAAATTTTACCAGTATAAAATCTTAATAAGGACGTGCACTATATGTATATATGTAGTTATTGGCATGCCCTCAAAAATGCCAATAAACATCCTAACGATTGGTATGGGGGCATAAGCATAGACGTCGCAGTGACTGCGTTTACACACGTCCATGCTTTACCCGGACACCGATCGTTTTGGTAAAATAAACAATTTTAAGAAACGCACGAATTACGATAATAAAAATTTTTAAAAAATATGTTCGGCTTCATTGCAGAAAGTTATTGGAAAATATATTATAGAAGACTTTTCAGTGTAAACGGAATGGGCCGTCACTCGTCGTCATCGCAGACCGATGTTCATGATTGCGTCACTTGTTAATGCACGTACAATTTTTCTTCAAACGGGCAGGCAACAAGCGTTTGTTAGCTTTGTCGACGGGGACTTTGCGGATGAGCAGCCTGTGTCGAGAACATTTCAGTACAAGTTTCTTCACTGGCAACGGCGACAAGCTCTCGCGGAGAGCGATACCTTTGCCATTTGTCGATGATGTGGACTGTTCGGAGGACGAACAGGAATTGCAAACCGTATCCGGTTATGCAGGGCCTGTTGTGGGTCGTTCCACAGCAATGGTAAGTGATGCTTGTTTTTTCCGGTGCTGCAATCAGTCGAGTCAGGGTCGTTGATTCCCAACGATCCCGCCGATGAATTGGTGCTGGCCATTCCCACGAATGTAGCAAGCCACTATGTTCAATCAGTGAGTACCGTCTCCTCGAATTCGATCGAATCGGTGTGCTTGATTCCGAACGAACGTGTTGGCAAACCAAATACAGGTAAGTCTGAACTTAATATCAGTTGCTCAGCTGCATTAGTACGTGTGATAGACGTATCTGATAATGATTTAAACGTTTCGGAGCATGCGTGTAAGTGTAGACAAATTTGGATGACGAGCATTGCACCTGGATACGCGTGGAACCGGAAGCTGATGGCTTCGTACCTGAACGTCGGCCATCTGAGGGCCAAATGGCATCGGTTAACAGTCAATTAGTTAACGAGGACGTATTGCGTCTGCAGAAACAGAATGCTGCTCTGAAATGGGAAAATGCCTGGCGGGGCAAAATGATTCGCCAGCTACGTCGAAAGCTGAGACGGGTTTCCGTCCAGAATACACGTACTGCTGAAAAGATTAAAAAACAGCCTATAGACACTTTTCTCGATCAGCACAAAAGCTTGCAACCAGTAGCAAATACGATGATAAAGCTCCAATTGCACCGAAAGAATGCCCCTTACTCAGAGGAAGAGAAAGATCTGCCAAAGCAGATCTATTACTACTCGGCGTCTGCGTTTACGCGACTGAGGAATGCAGGATGCACGTTTCCGGCGGAGAGTACTGTGCGTAATTGGATATCCGTAGTCGATATTAAACCTTGCTTCTGTTACTTTATATTCCAGAAGTTCAAGGCCAAAATTCTTGAGTTGTCTCCCGAAAGTCGAGTTTGCGGTCTAAAATGGGATGAGGTGACGATAAAGAAATTCGAAGAATATTCGCCAAAATTCGATTGCATCGAAGGTCTGGTTGATCTTGGCCCCCTCGGTCAAAAGGATGAACGCCCGCGCTATGTCTTTGTTTTTTGCGTCGACAGTTTGAACGGTAATAAACCATGGCGGCAGCAACTCGCTTATTTTCATCCTGGTACTGGGATGAGGGCCGAAGAGATTCATGTCTTGATCGACGAATGTCTGCACCGTTTACATGAAGCTGGAGCCCAAGTTCAACTTTTGACATGTGCCCAAGGCCCGTCAAATAAAAAACTTTTCAATTCCAGCCTGAAAGTATCCGAGGAAAATCCTTCTTTTATGAGTGATGGGCGAAGTTACCTTGCTACATTCGACTTTCCTCATTTGATAAAATGTCTCCTCAGCACATTGCGAGTGTACAAAAAACTATACTGCAAAGGCGAGATCATCGTAGCTTATTAAGATTTCGTTAGAACTTGGAGATACGATAACTGCAGCAACACCTCTAATCTACTGCCACACATCACCGAGGCACACCTATTTCCATCGTCCTTCGAGGCGATGAACGTTGAGCGAGCATTCCAGGTTTTGAGTCGCCGATTCGCAGCGGCTATTACAGTGGCAGGAAAAGATCTCCATGGACTCAACACTGCAACGTGGCAGTCTAGCGCATCTTTTGCAGAATGCATGAACAAAGTCATAGATTCGTGCAACGCCTATGAGATGCTGTGTCAAAATCCGGATAAGCGACCACTCACCGATAAGAATGCCGAGATCGAGAAAACTCTCACGGAATTCATTCAGTGGTCATGCAAATGGACTGTCATTGACCAGAGGAAAAAAATGATAATTAAAAATCCTTCAGATCCGCCAGTGATGAAAAAAGTGCCTTGTCTAAGAGGTCTGCCTCTGACAGTGATAGCTATTTTACTAACGTATCGCATCATAAAAGCCAAGTATCCTGGGTTCGAGTTCGCAGCTGGTGTGTAATCAAGATTCCGTCGAACACCTATTTTCGAAATTTCGTCAGCGCGGTGGTCACAACCCGAATCCAACAGCCAGGATGGTTCGTTTGTCTCTGAGACACATTTTTTCTACTGGATACATCGGTAGCGGTAATAGAGGAAATGTACAGTATCCTGAAGCTATAGCCTTGATAGAGCCCTGTACAATGGTGGCTAGGGCTTTTGATACACCAATTGACACGCCCGCTGATCCTATCGAACAGGAAATTGATGAGGTAGCCACGGAAATAGAAGATGCTGTGGAAGCCTTCCGGCGAGAGCTCGAGACAGAGGATGCATCCTCAAAAAGTCTTAAAGAGACAGAGTTACCGAGTTACGAACTTTGTGCAATAAATTACTTTGCGGAGTACGTAGCTCAACGTAACCTGCGTAAGTTTCCGTGCGACATATGTCATTCGAAAATCGTTAAGACGCCTGTGGAAGCATCATCACCCAATGACGTGTACACAGAACTCCGAGAATATGAACACGCTGATGAGGATGCTCCATCGGTATCGTATCTTAGCCGTCCTACGGACATGTTCAAAAGCACTGTCAGAGCGCAACTCCAAGCTTTCTATCGATTGTGGAAAAAGCACTGGACTTGTGAAGGTATTTTGATTAATCTTGTGGATGATATTATTGCCAATACGGCCCGATTGTATCCCGACTGATATAACGAACGTCATGAATGTTTTCAGAATCGCATAGAGCTCTTACGCTTTATGGTCAAAGTTAAGGTTTTTACTCACAAGGGGAGGCCACGACGTTGACATCACGGATTTTCAACAAACTTTGTACACTTTTAGTAGTCCATTAGGACATTATGACATAATGTCCTGATGGACATTAGGACATTAGGACATAATGTGCAAGCAGTAAGGCGTACTACGCAAGCATTTTCGAAAAAATCGCAAGAGAAGATTTATGCGTCGAATATCTGCCAGTGCGTTACATATACCATCACGAGGTGGCGGTGGCCGATTTGTTAGAGTTCAAGTTTCGTAACCGTTGGGTCGCTGGATCGAGTCTCGCTCGGAGTCCTTTATTTATTTATTTATTTTTTTATTTTTTGGGCGAATATCAAAGTCTCGGTGGTCCAAAGTCTCGTTGGCCAAACTCTCGTCACCCTACGTTACCGGCGGCCATGTCAATTTCTGTGCGAAATAAGCACCACTACAGTGACAGCTGACGTATTGTACGGAATTCTCGCCACAGATAACCTAAATATCTATAACTAACTAAGTGATAATAGATAACTAAATAAGTGACAGTTTCACGGCGATACGTGATATATCTATATCGTGTGTAAATATAGGTATACCGCATATGCTGTGGTCAGTAAAACCTGCTTGCCTTCTCGCTAGCTGCCATTCGATAAATACTCACTTTCGTGCATGTGGTGCGTAATTTTTTTCCACAATTCAAATTGACTGGAATAAATACAATCAAACTACGAATCATACCACACTACAATATGAAATGACAGTGAGCCTAGCGGAAAAAGCAACCGGTTGTCACCGGTTGTCTGGTGTAAAATGACCCTACAAGCAACCGCGAGCAGACAACGGTTGCTTTGTGCAAAAAAGCAACTGCAAAAGTGTATATGCAGTTGCTTACGGTTGCTAGTTTATGGAGGTTGTTTTAAGTTTAGTTAAGCTCAACAAAGAACTGGGATTTTTTTATTTGTTATTTTCCAAAACTTTTCTGTCGGTAGGGTCTAAAGATAAACCTTTTTTGTCCGTAGGTCTGTAGAGGAAAAAATCTCAGTTCTCCGTTAAGTTCAAACTCAACAGGGAACTGGGATTTTCTTATTTCTTATTTTGAAAAACTTTTTTGTCTGTAGAATGTTCGGTTACTGAGAAAAACTGGGATTTTTTAAAAATTATTTTGAATAATATTTTCTGTGTGCAGTCTCGAGAAAATAATTTTAAAAAAATCCTAGTCCTTTGCAGAGTCTGAAGACTCTATGGACAGAAAAGTTTTACAAAATAAGAAATTAAAAAATCCCAGTTCACTGTTGAGCTTGAACTCAATGGCGAATGAGTTTTTTTTTCACCTCCGACTCTACGGAAACGTTTTGCTCAATAATATATAAAACAATCTCAGTTCTTTGTTGAGCTTGAACTCAACAGAAAATTTGGCAAAAATGTCTCAATGGCAAAAAAGCCAAATAAGAAGTGAAAAAAATTTTAAATCCCAGTTCTCCGTTGAGCTCAAGGTTCAAGCTCAACGGAGAACTGGGATTTTTTTATTTCTTATTATGCAAAACTTTTCTGTCCGCAGTGTCTCAAACTATTAAAAATAATTTTTAAAAAATCCCAGTTCTTCGTAGATTTTGAAGACTATGGAGAAAAAAGTTTTTGAAAATAAGAAATGAATAAATCTCACTCAGTTCTCTGTTGATTCAACGGAGGATTGGGATTTCTTTCTCTACAGACTCTACGGACAACAAAGATCCCTTTTTAGACTCTACAGACAGAAAAGTTTTGCATAATAAGAAATAAAAAAATCTCAGTTCTCCATTGAGCTTGAACTCAACGGCGAACTGGGATTTTTTTCTCTACCGACTCTCGAAACAAAAATATCTTCTTTTGACTCTACGGACAAAAAATTTTCGCCACATATGTAATATCAGATAAAAAATACCCAGTTCTCCGCTGAGCTTGTATTCAATGGAGAACTGGGATTTTTTTATTTCTAATTTTGCAAAACTTGTCTGTGAATAGAGTTTTCAGACTCTGCGAAGAACTGGGATTTGTTTAAAATTATTTTCTCACGACTGTACACAGAAAAAATTATTCAAAATAATTTTAAGTAAATTCCAGTTCTCCTCAGTGTCTGAAGACGCTACGGACAGAAATGTTTTGCAAAATAAGAAATAAAAAAAATCTCAGTTCTCTGTTGAGCTTAAACCAACGCATAACTGGGATTTTTTTCTCTACGGACTCTACGGACAAAAAAGATTCTTCTTTTGCCTCTACGGACAAAAAAGTTTTGTCACATATGAAATAAAAAAAATTCTGTCCGTAGAGTCTAAAAAAGAATATTTTTTGCCCGTCGAGTCCGTAGAGCTAAAAATCTCAGTTCTCGGCTCAGTACAAGCTCAACGGAGAACTAGGACTTTTTAATTGCTTATTATGCAAAACTTTTCTTTGCATAGAGTCTTTAGACTCATCGAAGAACTGGAATTTTTTTAAAATTATTTTTTCAAGACCGTATACAGAAAAAATACCAGTTTCTCGCAGTGTTTGAAGACTCTATGGACAGAAAAGTTTCGCAACATAAGAAACTAAAAAATCTCAGCTCTCTGTTAAGCTTGAACTCAACAGAGAACTGGAATTATTATCTTTATGGACTCTAAGGACAAAAGAGATTTTATTTTTCTTTCGACTCTACGGACAAAAAAGTTGTGCCAAATGAAAAATAAAAAATTTTTAAATCCCAGTTCTCCGTTGAGTTCAAGATCAACAGAGAACTGTGCTTTTTTTACTTCTTATTTTGCAAAACTTTTCTGTATGTAGAGTCTTCAGAATCTGCGAAGAACTGGGATTTTTTAAAAATTATTTTCAATAATTCAAGACTCTACAGACAAAAACTTTTGCAAAATAAGAAATACAGTGGAACCTCGTTAACTGGAAAACCTCTATAAGTCTGAGATTCAGTCTGTTCCCTTGCAAAGACTTCCCTAGTTCGAAAACCTTCATAAGACGAAAACTCTTTTACCCCTGTTTAAAATAAAAACACGAATCCGTTAAAAACCCATAGAAAACAGCATTTGATTTAATCGGATTCTAATGGAATCCTATACGTTCTATCTACCAGAGATGGATTTTTAAACGGGTCTCTATCTGTTTCGATAAGTAAGCTATCCGCCTGACAATGATTTTTATGGGAATATATCCGGAGTCTGACTGTCTATCTGAACGTACCTGTCGATACGTATACGTAGATACAACATTTTTATCCGCATTTTGTACGCAACTCAAATTACCTGTTTCTGTCTGCAATTCCCGGTGGTACAGCTATGCGTTTCAATACGTATCGTCCGACTGTATCAGATTCTATCCGCTATTACGTATCGCTTTCTAACGGTTCATATACGCATGCCGAACGCATACGTCGACTTTGTTGGACTCGTATCCGTTTCAATACGTATCTTCCGACTGTATAAGATTCTATCCGCGATTGCGTGTTATTTTCTAACGGTTCGTATCCGCATGCCGAACGTATTTGTAGACTATTTTGGATGCCTATCCGTTTCAATACGTACTTTCCGATTATATCAGATTCTATCCGCGATTGCGTGTCACTTTCTAACGTTTCCTTTACGCATGCCGAATGCATACGTCGACTGTATTGGACTCCTATCCGTTTCAATACGTATCTTCTGACTGTATAAGATTCTATATATAAGACTGCGATATATCTGCGATATCGCAGATACAATATGAAACCTCTTTTGAAACCTGCGGTACCTATATATAGTTAGTTAAGGATTCAATAAAGTATACGACATGGAAGGTTGAGAATTATTGTATTTTCATTGACTGCTAACATATATATGTTAGCAGTATATACACATGAGTACAGATAGTTCATAGTGCAATACTTATACTTATAATACTTATACATGTACGAAGCACTGTATACAGCAGGGTGATACAGATTCCTTGGAAAATATTCAATGGATTCGATACATATTGAAATCCGAGTCGAAATCTGCGTCCATTTTCATTTCTAAGCCATCATATTCTTTCAAATTAAATTTCTGTCGAATTCTGATGGAAATTTCGTCAAGCAATATTTCATTGTTACATGAGATTTGAATTTAACAAAAAATATCTATTGAAGTTGTACAGCTGGTTTTAACTTACAAATTAAAATTTTTTCTTGGATCTATTCTTATTCATTCATTTATTTGATCGTATCAACGTATTAGTCCACGATATGAGGAATTTGGCAAATATATGTTGTCCGGTCGACTATGAGGATCATAACCTTTTGCTTTACTTCTGTGATAAGAATTCGTCGAACTGCGTTTGCATAATTTCTGACTTCAAATACATGTGGCACGTGAAATACCTTCTGAACATTAATTTTCTGAACTTCAACGTAGCATTGATCGTCAATATTAAAGAAGCCAGTAATTTGTACGAATTCGTTCGACATTAACTGCACAATGGAGTCGTTGGTCTTTTTTGTGGGTCTATAGCCTGCACTATGAAGAAGGACACCTTTAAATACACACCTATTATAATTGGTAACGCCAGAATCATCATTCACAGCAAATTGACTTTTGCCGAGCAAAACTACATTTCAACCGTTCTCGTACAACAAGCCGACTGTGGGCGTGTGAATAAATTTGTGCAATACTTTTTACTGGGCTCTTCGTTTCCAGTATATTCTGATATTTTCTGAAGTAGTGTCATTTTTTGGAGATATCGCATTGCTATCTGATCATCTACACCCTTAAGTCCATTCACCTGACGTTTTAAATGATAATTTGTACCTTCGAAAGAGAACGCAGAAGTCGCCCATAATGGACCCGTCATTTTCACCGATTCAACTACATGTAATAGGCTATGCACATTAAGGGGGGGAGGGGGGGGGGGTAAGGTTAATTCGTACAAAAAAATGCATGTTTTTGTGAATTTTTTGTGACGATAAAGTTAAAATCTCTTTATTAAAACCAATGGTACATCAAAGTATGACATTCGAAGAATATTGTGTAAAATTTTCACGAAGAAATATTAAAAAATACGGCAATGGCAGCAATTATTCGGACGTGTTTCGGAAAAAAGTAGAATTGCGGTGCCCCTCATAATTTGGTGCTGGATCATCTGAAATAAAAAAATCAAAGTTCATTCGTTAGATAATAGTTTTCCCCAGGTAACGCTGGGAGGGTTTTTCGAAATTTCAATTTTTCACTTTTTTGGAATACTTTGAAGGAAAAAACGCGATTTTTTGCGAAAAAAATCGGCTAATTTGTTATTAAAAAATAAAAATTATTTAAAAATTAAAAAAAAACTCTCCAGCGTTACCTCATAAATTATGTACAGAAATAGTGTTCAAAATTTCAAAAGGATCGGTGCAGTAGTTTTGCAGTTATGAGGGGCACCGACTTTGAAAACGTGAGTTGTGGGGAAAACGCTTTAAAGTTTTGCACTAAAAAATCTGGTATAAAACGTTCATAAGCGAATTTTATCGGCTTACCTCACACTGAATCATCAATGCCTGGTCCATAAAGGATGTTGCGATCATCCATAATGTCTAAAGCACCTTTTTGCTCCTGTCTACGACGAATCCTGCCTTCTTTAGTTTGTCTCTCAGCTTCCTGCTCTGCTCAGCTTATACGTATGGAGTCAGTTGATCGCAGGTATAAAAATACTCATAATTTCGTCAATTTTGCTCCAATCGACTTGAAATTTTGACACAACATTCTTGAGATATTATGCATTCAGTTAAAAAAATAAAAAAAAATGCAAAAAAAAAAATTAATACCTTACCCCCCCCCCCTCAAATGTTACAAATTCTTCACCGTAAAGAATCTCGAAATCGGCAACGAATTTGACGAGGTCCATTTCACATTTGTGCAATTCTTCGGCAGAAATATTGAGTTGAAGAAGTGCAAACGTACTTTCTACCAAAAGCGATAGGTGCTTCAGAGCTGCATCTGGGGTAATGCCATTTAAACACGGTAGGCTATAAAAAAGCAACCACGACAGCCATTCAAAGGCTTTCCATTTGCACTTCTCTGACAGCGGTCTCGGTAGTCGTTGAACTTCACGGACCGGAGTCATTTTTATTATTCTATGATTAATTTCACTTCTTTGAGCCGGAGACAAATTTATTGGTGACTCGGGAGTCGTCCAAATTTGCCACAATAGTTCAATAACGCCAAGTAATATAGCATGCATGTACTCGAATGGAAACCCCCACACCATATTTAATAGCGGCAGCTGCAATAAAATGCTGACACCCTTAACCCCATTAGCAGGTTTTCGAAGCTGCCCTGCTACCTTAACGTCGTTTTCGTGGGACTCGTGCGTTCTGAGATGAGCTCGAACTTCTTCGAAAAGATAACGGACAGCTCCACGTAGGTACTTTCCGTGAGCATAGCACCAACTACAACCGTAATAGCCATTGTACTGCAACCTGCCCGTGCTACAGAATCGGCAGTGCAGCACAGTGGCACTACCTTGTAAATGGTCTCTACTCCCATATTATGTCTCAATGTAATACCTGTTTCTATTAAGCTATTGGCCTGTAGGACGAATTGTTGTAAAAATGTGTTCATCATGGTGGTACTTGGTTCTTTGTCTCCCACCCATAATCCAGCCAAGATGACATGCTTGAATCGAAGATTAGGTGGTAATTCGTTTAAAATTAAAAGCAATGGCTAGGCACTTCTCTTCGAGCTATTAAAAATAGGCATACCGTTGGTATTGATATTGTATGTGAGAACAATGTCTTCCGTCTTTCGTAAGTGTCTTCTTATCGTATATTTATACAGCTCACCATCATATATATCTCTAATCGAAGTCAACTCTTCTGTGTCGAGAGCATCATTACGCACTGCTAAATTACCCATTAAGTGCTGACGAATCGTCTTAGTACTTAGTAATTCTTTAAATTGATATTTCAAATCGATATACACGAATCTGTTTGCCGATTGCATACTTAGTTGTTGCTGTAACTGACACTCTTTGCATGTAATTAACTGTTTTTTAAATTCTTCTTTGGTAACAGGACCTAACACAGGTAGTTTACAAGATGTGCAAAAAAAATGTATAAGTGACAGCGTCAGCAGGTGGATCATATTCTCGTTTGAATTTGTATTTACTCGTTTTCTTATTTTCGAATCTTGGACCAGCTAAATATTCTACCATTTCAACCAAAACCGCTCGTCCCGTATGCGAAATACAAAAGCGCACGCAGTACGCCGTTATCATTTGCATGACGTTATGTATTGATAGTCCCAATGCTTTGAACATAATAAAAGCAGGATCATCGTCAATATCCTCGGGAATATTACCTTGTTCACCTTCGTGATCATTTTCAACATCGTCTTCATCAGCAATTGAAACTTCGTCTTCGGAGTCACTTACATGCGATGCCTCACTTTGATCTATATCCATAGGTGAGCAGGGGCAAGGTGAATCAGTAGAGTCGCCATAGTCCTCGGTTGATTCTGATGAATTCCGCGTCAGGTCGGAAGTATTGTGATCTGAAAAATATATATGTTCTCGTTTTGAGGCATCGCGTTGTTATAAATTCACACGGACGCAGTCAGATGTATACAGAAACTGTGTCAAGAATGCATATAGTAGTAAAATATGAAGGAAGTGACATTTATAACGCGTTAAAAAACGTTTTTCGACTATTTTATGTTAATTTTCGGTACATTCTATTATTGGACGTGAATAGAACAGTTTCTGTACAGTACGTGTCTGTCTACGACCAAGAGCATTTCTTATTCAAGATAAGCATCCATAATTATATTTATACATAATGAAAAATCGCATATTCCAATTTGAATTTCGAACGAGCTGTTAAATCAGTATCTGTCACAAACTTTCAGGTAAAGCACGTTTTAATGCGGCTAGCTAGATGCGTTATCTGTAGGTATAACGGGAATTATTATAAAAAATCAGATGATGTGCCAAAACTTTGTCTTACAATGAGATTTGAACTGCACTACATTTGAAATTCGAAATGAAAAAAATTAGTAATCATCAGATTTTACCGGCGAAAACAAACAGCACAGAAGAAATTTAAAAAAAAAGAATAATGGACGTATGACTGGCTGAACTATCAGTTAATTTCGGTAAATATTATGTGTGATGTAAATTTCTTACACTATACAGGGTGAGGCAATAACTATTGGCAGTAGAAATATTTTCTACCTTGCCAGACTGAGGCGAAAACTTTTCCTACAAAAGTTGCATGGTTCGTAGGGGCTCATCAAGTGGTAGCTACGAGGTTAATCTAGGTGGAGGCGCTTCGAGCATTTCAGGGTCACCTCCGTTTTTTCAAACGGATCCACTATTTTTTTTCTTCGTAATTTCATCGAGGAACTATGAATAAGTTTACACACCAAATTTCGTCATAATTTTCTTTTACAATTTTACAATTTTTACAATTTTCTTTTTAAATGCTCATAACTTTTTCAAAAACAGAGATATCAAAATAAAATACTAGGTCTTTTTTTCTTTTTGATTTGTAGTTTCATAAAGAAAATACGAAAAAAAAATCGAAATTATTTTCATATTTTTTTCAGTTTTAAAATAAAAATATTTTTTTCGAAATTCGCACCATTTTGATTTTTTTTGAAAAAATTCATCATTTTTTAAAATAACTTGTAAGAAAATTCAGCCTCCCAGACCAGATGTCAACTTTCCGTCTAATGGCCTGCGGCGCGCTGTGGCCGGTTATAAATACGTTTGTATTGATGCCCACAGCTAACCGTTAGGTCGTGCGTCGTGCGTATGAAGGGTTGTAAAACAATAAATGACTCGACGACGCTAGAAATGAATTTAGTTCATTTTTCCTGCTCTGTAAACGGATTAAGGAAAAAACCCAACAGTTTTTAAGTAAGCCTCGCAGCTGCTGCACTCTGACTCGATACGAGACGATTACTTTTCGTTCTGTGATATTTAATTGTTTTTACATCCCAATCATAAATATGCTTTCTATATAACTGATCACGGTACGAAGCAAAAATGTCGGAAAATTATGTTCTTCTCTCTTTCTCCCACTGTAACTTTGCACTTCATACCACATGAACCTTCGAGCGCTCTCGCTCACTTTCTCATTCTATCTCTTTCTATCTATCTCTCTCTCTTTTACTTTTACCTTTCTCATTCTATCTCTCTCTTTTACTGCCCATGCCTTTTTTGTGCTTCTATCTCTTTAAATTTTCCAGCACGCATGGCAAACATATTTTTGTAACCCGAACAGCTAAATTTTCATCCATAGTTTCCTCCACTTTTTCTACGACCATTCAGGTCTCCATACTCACAACCCAGCTCAAAAACAACCCAACCAAATCCCTTCAATGATTGGATACCAACGTTCTTCGATGGTATTGCGAAATTCTTTGGAACGAAATTAACTGATAATAAAAAGTTTTCAGTGTGTACTGTTTCATTAATTTCTCACTATTTTCACTTTTCCCATGATAGTTGTAGTGAGCGGCAATTTTTGTGGACATATCTGTAAAAAGGTCGAAAAATGGTAGGAAACGACAATTTTATAGGTACCATATTCACGATGAGGAGGCAAAAATACGCCGAAATAGTAGTATTCCATTTTTTTTCAGAAAGGGCCTACAGGCACAAAAAAGGCACATGGGCAGTAAAAGAGAGATATAGCATGAGGAAAATACTGCGTAGGCGAGAGCGCTCGGAGGTTCGCGTGTGGCATAAAATGCTGAGTTCGAGTCGAAGAAAACAGAAGAGAGGAACGTCAATTTCCGACTTTCTTTGCTTCGTACCGTGATAATTTATAGGAAGCACCAATTTGTTTTTACGTATCGGTGAAAAGGTCGATAAAATACGCGGAATTCGTGGTTCAATTTTTTTTTTTAACGGCCCCTTTTCTAGACATTTTCCAATATCATACCTTCTTCTGTTGAGCTGATAATATTTATGAAACTATGATATGATTAGGAATATTATGAAATTTATCATTCCATTGAGAATGATATTTTCAAACAGGAATTCACAGAATCTAGATTCTTATCGCTAATTCGAATAATTATGGGCACTGAAAAACGATTTTTTAATTTTGATTGTAAGCTAATTAAAGTCATTAATAGTGAATCGTCCACGATTAGGTCATAGATCATCGGCTACATTAGGTTTTGTATATAGAATACCTGCGTTTTGTTTAAAGAAGATCGGAGGATGTATATTATAGTCGAAGTTTGTGATATTAATAACAAGGAAACGGTTGAAAACAACGATTTCAAAACATTCACAAATGCAATTTTGACATAGACGTATACAGTATGAAATCGTAAAAAAAATTTTTAAATATCGAGTCAAATCATGTGTGATAATGGCTGGAATACCCTATCCTTTTTTGTATCATAAGGTCGACGAGTTTCTTGAAACGTTTCAGTGTATTGGTAATTTTTTCGCTGAGTGTGTCTTTGTTTTATATTTTCTTTGGCTTCCCTGGTGGAAATAGTTTCTATGCATTTTTACGAGTTTCTACGTCAACTTCTATGCAGTTCTACATTAATTGGAACACGTAAATGAATAATAAACCATTCTCATAATAAAATAATTTTTTTACAACCCAATTGATCACAATAAATATTGTCTAGTATCCAACGTATCATCAGGTTTAGATTGCACGGTATTGTCACTGGCTTTACAAGAGCTACTTTTCATTGTGAGAAAATTCTTTCCGGTCTACATGTAGGAATTTTTATCTGAAGTTCTTCTGCAAATGCCCTTTTTATAATAACTTTATGCCTACACACTGTACTCGTCTCGATCTATAATTCTTGTGCAATAATTTGAACTAAAAATTATTTTGCTCGATATAAGAAGGATCTCATAAAGAAAAACCGTACGAAGCTAATTCATTGCCTCGGTGCTGTGTTTAAGGAAGTAACGCAACTACCTACCTAGTCATAAAAACGTTTGACCTAAGTAGTACTTAACCTGGCAACGTCGCTTTTCGTTGATTGTGTGCGCGTGTATATGTGTGTTCAAATATGCCGTTGACAGCTCATCAGCTGTATCAGTGAATTTTTTTCGTATTCGTTTAATTTAATCGCCAGTTTTATATGCCTAAAGAAAAAAAGCCAAGATTCTATTGGAAAGTTAAAGTATAGTTACCGAAAAGGTGTACCGAGCTAGAATTAATCAGCAAGAAGCAGGCAGAAATGTTCGGAGTATTTACGGTACGAAAAAACTGCGAAGACAGCATAGCCTCGAAATCAAGGAATCAATATCATCAAAATATGTTGATGTGAAAGAGGAAGGCTGTAAATTTTTCAACGTAGAAACGATTGCCCATCAGCTAATATGCAAAAATTGTGATAATGTGCTGATAATTATATTTTAAATATGCTCATTATTACGTGATAAGAAAAAAATTTAGGTGTATAGGTATCTCAATTATTTGAAAAATAATTGAGACTGTGTCAATATGCCAAATATTATTTCCGTAAAAAAATATTCTACGTATGTAAGATAATATGTATGAAAATAAAATTGTATTTGAATACTTAATTTATTTATTTATTCCATTGATATTCATCCATTGATATGTCGTGTAAGCAAAACAAAAAAATTATAAAAATATGTAGTAGTTAGACTGCACGAGCTGTCACACGTTGAAATTTCAAAATGCGCGCTCATAACCTCGAATATGCGACGTTGCAATATTTTTAGCGAGGGTCCGAATATTCGCTATGAGTACTTTTTATTGTTTTTATTATTCCTGTCATAAGTCACCTTTGAATATTTTTAAGCCGGATAAATGATTATAAGTATTCAATCTCTCTGCTGTTTAAATTTCATTCTGATCTATCCATCAATTACGGAGATATGAGGAATAATGTGCAGCTAACTCCGTGATTTCTCATAAGAGGCCATGTTGAATTGGCTTGTAAAGAGATAAAACGAATTACAAATATCTCGCGTAAAAACCCACCTCGGATCATAAAAATTTGTATGAGTTTTGTTTACATTATAATTGAACATTCTGCCAAGTTTGGTATTTTTCTGTCCATCAATTCTATTTCCTGCGTTACTTCCTTAAGCTTACCTCTGGCTGCTGCACAGTCATGACATTCGACGTTAATGATTCCTTTATCTTGTTCATTGATAGTCAATGTAGCAGAATATCCCTGGTTTCGGACTCGGTGCTCAGGACATACTTTGCATTTTACTTTGCAAACCTGCCCATCTCTTTGGAGGCAGACATAACCTATCGCTGGATCCCCGTAGGTTTTCTCGAGATGACCTAATGCGTAAATAATTGTCATGTCGTTTTTGATCTTTTTTTTTTTTAAAGCACTTAGAAACGAATAATGCTTCAAGTTATACTTACATTGCAGCCTCTGAGTTGCGAATTTCGGCGGCGTTGAACACATCACTGGATTTAATAAATTCACAAACCATAAACATATCAATTTTTGGCAAATTGCTAGAATCGGCTTTTACGAAGCCAAGTCCGAGTTGATTTGCCATTTTCAACTTATATTATTTTAAAATATTATCAAAAATACGATAAATCCACAGCCTAACCACTCTGTATATCACTTTACATGGGTAAATAGATGCTCAAGAGGGGGGGGGGGGGTGTGAACCTTGTGACGTCACTATCTAGTTCGGGTTAACTCGGCTTTTTTCGGTGCGTTTGAATAGTATATTTACCATGCGAATTTTTAAACGGCTATAATTTTACAAATAATGAATATTTTTTTTTACAACATTTTTTTTAAATTTAAAACTTATATGTCCACTATCTAATGGTGCTATTTTCAAAATTTATGGAAAACCCAGTTAGTTTCATGCTTCAAATAATTTTCCATAGAAAATTAGAGATTTGCATTTTTTTTCGTAACAATTCGTAATTATCAATGAATTTCTATGGAAAAAAGTATCCATTTATCGGCTCAACATTTTTTCATAAAAAAATGTAGATTTTCATAAATGTTTCGTAGAAATTTCATGCAATTTTATGTATTTCTACGAAATTCAATGACATTCTACGCAATTCTCTGCGAAGAATTCCAACTAAATTAGTTTCATGCTTGAAATAATTTTCCATAGAAAATTAGAGATTTGCATTTTTTTTCGTAAAAATTCATAATTTTCAATGAATTTCTACGGAAAAAAAAGTATCTGTTTATCGGCACAACATTTTTTCGTAAAAAAATGTAGATTTTCATAAATGTTTCGTAGAAATTTCATGCAA